>JAOTQQ010000019.1:44064698-44189698 GCA_026546715.1 Gallinago undulata
GGCAGAGCCCTGGCAGAGGCTGCCCAGGGTGGTGGTGGAGTCTCCTTCTCTGGAGACATTCAAACCCGCCTGGACACATTCCTGTGGGACCTGCTCTGGGTGGCCCTGCTTTGGCAGTGGGTTGGACTAGATGATCTCCAGAGATCCCTTCCAACCCCATAGCATTCTGTGATTCTGTGATCTAAGTTGATATATTATGAAATGTTATTCCCATTATTTTTACATATTAAATGTAAAATACACTTTTCCTAAGATTTAGATTTTAGATTCCTAAGATTTAGATTTTAGATTCCTAAGATTTTAAATGCAGTGCATACAGTCAAAGAAAACATTCCAAAAGTCATGTTCTAGTACACAAAATAATATATATAACTTAAACTTCACAGGCAAAAAAGTTTTTGACAGGGTAGACGGTTTTTTTTGTTACAGCAACAGGAATTTTGTTTTTATTAATATCTATTACAGTATAATCTAACAAATTTTTTTTCTCTTTCGTCCAGAGATGCCCCACTTCATTTTTGTCCTTAAAAGGCTGTAAAAGTAACTGAGGTAAGAAAAGATAAACAAAGTTCAGTTAATGTTCCTTATAACAATGACAGCTCCATGCATGTGCTTATAAATTGGTGATTTATTATTAACAACATCTCAGTTGCACAAAATACTTACATTTTTAACTAAGTGACAATAATAATCTGCTGACGTGTAGCCAAGAGTTGATATGAATGTACTGGTTTCAGCTTCATTACTTTCCCACTTACAAGAAGAAAGGAGATGGCACAGCAAACTCTGTGAGAAATCAACAGAAGGGCGATAAAAAAAGGTATTAGACTACAACATCCTGCATGAAAGGAGCTGACTGCTATTGAACTGTGTATGGGGCAAGATCTTTTGATCAGTTGTAACCATTTTACGCCATGCCATCAACACAGAACAGCACATAGCTTCCATCAACCGTAAGGAAAATGCTTTACCTGATATCAATCCCTCACAACCAAACGTGGGTTCACATATCACATGATTTCAGTAGTTGGGCAATAGCTTGCAATAGCAAGTGTTGAGCCCACACAGAAATTAAGTAGGTTTCAGTTCTCTGGGAGCCACTTCAGTCTGGTATCATCTGCACGGCAGTAATCATGTGGCTAGACAGCAAAAAACTCACCTGTAGTCTTGATTAGTACCATGATCAAGAATAGAAAGCATGAAGTTAATGTTTACTTTACTGTATCACTCCTTCAAGAAGCCCCAATATTTTTGACAGAATTCAGGGCCTGGCCTCATAATTTCATTTGCCTAATTTCCTCATTATCTTAAAAAGGTAATGATAAGATTTTAGTTTGACATTAACTTCTCCACCAATTTCACTATGGAATGTTTTAAGTCACGTTTAATAATACCTTTTTAATACATCATATAAAAATAAACAGGTTCAGACTGAAGTCAAATTAACGTATTTCATACACTGCAGGCACATACAGAAGTCTCTGAACACAGTACTCTGGATTCACGCGTTCACGTTCTTCAGTGCTATACTACAGCCTTTTGGACAGATCTTATGCCCCAGCACCTTCCCAACCGAATGCATTTATGAGAACTGTTGTGTGAAATCTTGAGCACGGTTTTGCATCCTGCTGTCATACCTGGGCAGAAGTAGTTTTACCTTGCTTATCAAATGATCTGCTTCAAATTTGTTACAGTTTTCTTTTCTTCCTGTCTGCTATTGCTACATGCTGATATAACAGCTACATTCCCTTTTCAGAGGTTCATTTCAGGGCTTAACTTAAAGCATAAACTAAATTACACTTTGTGTGGCAGTAAATATAAAAACATTTGTAACAGAGGGTCAGGATTAGCAAACACTGAAATAGACTTTAATTTTAAAAGTACCTAATTAGAAGGAAATTTCAGACAAAAGCGCTATGACTTTCATGGTCTTAGAGGGTTTCACTCAATCTAGTCTTTTTAAAAGATGGATATGATGAAAGATTGCAGACAAAAAAAAATTAAAAATGTCAGCTCATTTTCTGTTTTCAGAAATCCAAACCAATTTTTTATGCATTCTTTTGCTGAACATCTAAACAACTAATCTAAGCAACTGTTTCAGAAGTTCCAGAATTATAAGTATTCCATGTATTCCATGGATTATTAATTTGAGAAAGAAGATACAAAATGCAGAAGCACCACCAGAGGTCGAAGAAAACTATTTACTATCAAAGTAAGCAACATGTATTTGGGACACCTTACTTATTGTACTTTTGTTTAGGACTATTTTACTACGTTGCCAACATGTTAAATGCCCAAATAACCTTTTCTTTCATTGTAAAACTGGTTTCCTAAACAGCCCTCAACAGGCGAATCTGCTGGTTTACCGCCATCTAGTGACTTCCCTAAAACTAAGGAGAAAGGAAAATGCTGCGTCAACACGGTTTCAAGGAATTAATTTACATGCGACTTTTGCGTTTTTATGAAACAGATATAAAAAGGTGGATTTTCAAAACGTACAAGCATCTAAATACAAGCATCTTAATCAATTTACTAATATGGAACCATATATATTTGTATTGTCCTTTGCAACCACTGCTAAAGTTAAAATTGATTTTCAGAACACTATCAAAAGTTCAGAAAAGTTGTTGCTACAAAATAGGAGGGTTTGCCAAGTAAAATGAGATACAGGATTAGGCTGTAAATTGAAAACAAAATAAAGGATAGGTTAGCTACAACAAACTTGGGATGACACTTTTGCTAGAGTTAAGGAGGGGGGCTTGAAAAGTACAAAATTTCTTGGATTGTTTTGTGAAAGACTTGCAAAAAGCTTCACCAGTGAGAAGGACAAACACAAAAAGCTCTGAAAAGGGTTTGACAGGTTGACATGGCAGCTAATGACAGCTAAATGAGGGAGTAGCTGAAACCCCCACATATTCAGCTGTAACACTACAAAATGACCCTAGTGACCCTCTCTGTAATCAGAATTTTCCTAAGCTTAAAATTAATCAAACACTCTTTATGTGAAAAGTAATTTCAAAATTACTTTCCCCATATCCTTGTGTAACAGTCATTGTTACCCAACCAATAGAGGAAAAGACAAGACAGAATTACTACACATCACCAGAGTCTGCATGCAGCCTGCAACCCTTTTTTTTTTGGTTGCCTGGTTGGTTGATTTTTTGTTTGTTTTTCCTTTTCTGAGCAGTCTACTACACCTATGCTAGGATTTTACAGATCAACTCAGTTATTTTTTTGGGAACACACAAAACCCTCTGAACAACCAGAAGGGGGCAAGGGAAACAGGGATAAGGAGACACTGTAGTCAAGATGAAAGGAGGTATTAGGTATGCATAAAAGAAAGGTCTGTATTACAGGTGAAAGACATTTAGAATTCAGCTCTATGTCTTACATATTTGATTTTACAAATGCTATTGCCAATGCAAAGCCTGTGACATACCTATATGCAACAAAGACAAGGAATTTGGTAACAAAATTTTAAGTATTTATCTTTTAAGGTTTAAATGCCTTCCTTCATCCAAAACACGTTGAGAAAGTTCTCCTTCTCTCTAGAAAATGTAAGTCACTTACTGCATGCAATTCGGGTTGTAAGTGATTTTACATTAGCAGTGATATTACATTAGCAGGGAGCTGTCTAAAAGAAAAATAAATATTGACAATTCACACATTTGACAAATGGACTGTTAGATGGCTAAGAAATTGGCTAGATGACTATGTCCAAAACATTACTGGCAACAGCACAGTGTCCAAGTGTGATCATACTGCAGAACTTAGAACCAGCTCCAAGGCCAAGTGTAAAATAATGTTTTCTTATATGTAAGTTTACCCTTTCGCTTTTGAAATCAACTCTTTCAGAAAACACTACAGAGAAATCTAGAAGGTTTCAGAAGATTTTCTCACAGAGGATCTTATACAAAGCTATAGAAATATTCAGAACTAGTAATAGGTTCCATCATTGCATTATGAAGTCCCCTCAAAGCATTTTGCAAAAGAAAAAAATAGAACATTTTATATAGCCACAGTGTAGATTCCTGCAGTCTGAGAGATCAGTAGTTTGAGACTAATGACTTTTAAGCAATCATTTCAAACCCAATTGAAGGTATTCAAGAACATGATGGGAAAGTTGTCAATACTAAATTCACTCCTGTGTTGATGATGAATCCTAGTCATGAATCCTAGCCTACTCCAGCAAAGTATGAAGATTTGACATGTACATAATTGTCAGTTAGTTCTATCAGTAAATCAATTAACACTGTCTAATCCATTAATGCCATATTCTACAAGCCAGAAAAATGATGGCAGTCTGTGGCAGAAGTGCTGCATTCAGTAAAAATAACTGATTTTTGTGTCATGATTCTGGAAAATGAACAGCAGTCAGACATACTATGATATTAGAAATTATTTCTTTCTTGATTTCCCTCACCATTGAGTAAGCCGGAAGCAGGGAGGAAACCACTTTGGTTCTAGTTGCAAGAGAATACACTTATCCCCAATAGCCTTGTATTAAAGTTCTGTGACATGATCTCTTTCAGCCTGAAAAGGAATTAAAAAAATTTCATAAAGCCCTCAAAACTACCAACATCATTGAACAATCTTATCTGTGGCTATATTTTATTGATGCAATTTATACTGAGTAACATTCTTAGCTAACTCAACATCCACTTTGCACCGAGGTGCCTAATATCTTTAACAGGCAGATAATCCTAGAAGCATTTGCAAGAAGACATGAAATCATTTACTTTATCAGTGTAAATACAGTGCTCCATATCTACCAGGTTTTGTAGTGAAGGAGGCCTGGTTTAACATTCACTTCTCTGACTTACAGATTTGCTATAAGGATGTCCTTTATTAATTCACTCAGGGAAAGTGTAGGGAATGAGAATAGACTTGAAACTGAAGACTTTGGAGAATACAAATGGAGAAAACAAGTCGCTATGTTCCCTGGTTACTGTACACCTGTATCTAAACAGGATCAAGCAACTGAAAAACATTTCTGACACATGACTCTTCAATTAAGCTAAGCCAACTCTTTCGTTACTCCTCTTTAAATAACAAAGGCTGATTTCCATGTACTGCAGGGGATTTGTTACTCCATGGAGTTTGTTTCTCAGCGACAGCCATCTCTTGGAGCACATACATCTGTGAAAGCCTGGAAACTATTTTCCTGGAGCAGAAAGGGCTGGAGGTGTCCTGCCCCTCTACAAAGACAAGCAGCACAGCACCAGGCAAATACCAACTCAGCTTGTATCCATAACTCCACCAAGGGGGAGGAGGTGCTTCAGTCTCCTGATACTACCTTCGCTAAACTGGGATCCAAAAGCTCTGAAGCCTATTTCCATATCTTTCTGTAACAGGAAGAATTTTCCTGCTTATGTCAATGGGGAAAAATACAGAAGCCTGAATTAAAGGCACAATTACCTCTGAAATTAGACATAAACACAGAAATAGCACTTGATTTTTATTACAGGACCACGTGACAAGTTTTGTGCTAGTAACTGTATTTGTGTAGCAACTGTCCTGGAATTTACGACAGTTTCAAAGACATTCCAGGGCAACCAGATAAACCAATTTGTTTCTGGAAACTTCTCAGTGCACTATCTCCAAAGTATTTATGATTCTGAATGTCCTCAGAAGCAGATGTGAAAATCAACAGGGGCAATATATTTTGGAGAGAGGAGATTGATGGTTTCAGTGGGATGAGCCATTCAAACCTGATACTGATTAGGACTTCCCAGTGACATTACTGGGCTCTTATTGCCAAATAAGAGTTGGATGAGTTGGTCAAAGCAATAGGTAGAGCAGGATGGAACAGAAGGATCTATCATTAAGAAGAGATCATTAATGACACTTTGTTGAAACCTATGATCTATGTGAATTCGTTGGAATTCATACAACATGGATACTCAAGGGTAAATTCCTGAAATCTGGTCAAGGAACAGATTATTTCTGACCTTTTCATCTGTTTCCATGGGAACCAGTTTTCCTCAGCTCTGCTAAGAAAAAGCAAGTATAATAAGAAAAAATAAATTTTATTCAGAGGAAATGTTAGACATGCTATTTCCTCTTTGCATTTTATCAGATTTTGGAATGAGTATTTCTTGTATGGCAATTATTTCAAGAGTACGTAATCAATTTTATTCTTAGGTGTTCCCTGTACAGTCAGATAACCCATTGTTATCAACAAAGGTCTAGAAGACAAGAGATCTAATTTTATTTCCAACCTGGCTTTAAAAATACTTCAAAACAGTGTAATCAACTACAACATCACTAACAAATTAGGTAATACGATTTCCAATTATTATTAAATAAATAAAGTGCTATACCATACGTGCTATTTCTTTGTTTAAATAGGAAGGAATCTAATATCCCAAATTACTTCCTAAATTATTTAAACAGAGTCCACAGGAAGCAGGGTATACACATTGCTCTGATTTGTTTAAATGTAAATTAATTTGTTTGTTTGCTAGCTTTCAGCAACTCAGTATAAATGAAACTCCTCCAGCTATTTTTTAGTAGTACTTTCTTAAAAATTCTGCCTGAACACTTAAGAATTTTATTGTGTCCCATACCTTCCAGATTAAATGATTGACAATAAAACACAAACAGGTCTGGTATTTTTAGAACCCTTTTACTACAAAAAAAACCAGCCAGTTCTGGAGAACTGTAGTGGCAAAGTCCGTAAATGACAATGCAGCATGCTCATTCAGACACTGCCTCAACACCAACTGTTTATGAATCCCATTCTATGAGTAGGATGCTGACATAACACAATTCATATTCTTTCCACACACTTATCCAATCATAACAAAGTTTGTGACTTTTAATTTTGCTTACAAGACCACTTGCTCACTTATTCCTTAGTTCCAGGAAAATACAGAAAACTAGTTTTCCACAAACCAAAATGTAAAAGAAAATAAAGTAGTAAAACACCATTCATATTTAAATATAATGTAGCTTTCAAAGTACTGTTTTACTCTAAACAATTTTGTTGTCTCAACATTTTAAAACATTTTTAAAAATCTCAGTGTATAAATTAAGGGAAATTATACGGTACGTGTTTGCTAACAACTTAATTATTATCAGCATGTAAAGGTATATTTTATAAGCTATTAAAAAAAATAACTCTGTACTATCAATAATCTAATCAAAATCTCCAATTTCCACTTTAAAAGTGTTTAAAACACATTTTAGTTTGAAACTAAAACTAGTTTAAAACTAGTTAAAACACGTTCAAATAGACAAAATGTTATACTATATGCACACATATATTTCAATGATTAGCTAGTCTACACACCTCCCACTTTACCAAACTGAGCCTCTTCCAGTAACTGCTCAGAGGTTTTGCACAGAGAAATCACTTCAGTTTCAACTTAAAGTTTAAAATATTCTTCAGTAATTTACTGGATCAGGGCCAAAGTGCCCAAGTATAGGGTGGGGAGGAGTTTTCTTCCCACATTTCTTTCTGACATTTACTGTCAGTAAGTTTTTTTTTTTGTTTCAGCACAGTTTATGGATACACATTCTTTGCGTTTATGGGATGGTTTTCATCAACTAAATTCTATACTAGTATACTAAATTGTTAGCCACAAGTACATGTTTAGGATTTATCAGAGCTTCTAATTTTTTTCCTTATTCACTTGGAATGACAATCTCACATCTGCCCACAACTAAATCTCCATTGATAACCGTGAAAAACTAGTTGATGATAAATTATTCTGCTAAAGACTCCTTCAGACAAGGATCTTGCTGATACATGTAGCTTATTAAAAAGACTACGCTCATATTCTACCTCTGTTTATTAAAATGGAAGAAAAATGTTGCATACTTCCAATACAATTCAAAA
This sequence comes from Gallinago undulata, assembly GCA_026546715.1. Lineage (NCBI taxonomy): Eukaryota > Metazoa > Chordata > Aves > Charadriiformes > Scolopacidae > Gallinago > Gallinago undulata. Next base: position 44,072,542 of record JAOTQQ010000019.1, read on the forward strand.
TAAACCTGATCCTAATTTCCAGATGATATGCAGCAAAGAAAATTAGGGGGCAGGGGAGGGGGGTAGCTGCATTGTTTTTCCCCTCACCAATTCAAGCTCAGCTAACTTCTGTGAAACTAGTATAGGAAAAACATGTTGCACTACTACTGTGGCTAAGACCACACAACCTTTTAATGGATGAGTTCCAAAGCCTAAGCTCCATCTGCAAATCACTAACAAAACCCTTGGAAATCATAAGAAAAAAGCTAAAGAAATGTGGGGCTGGCAAGCTTTCAGTCTGCTCTTGGCCTCAGACAGGAAAAGCAGTTTCAAATCTCCTTCTCTTTTCTTTCTCCTCTCTCTTTAAGAAACACCCACCTAGAAAGTGCTATTGCTCTTTGCATTAAAAGGGGAGACTTTTGCTGCTGAAATAAAACACATATTTACACTAACTTACAAAAGGAAATTCAATAGCTTTACCAGAATCAACTATAAATCTTTTTTTTAAAGCCCTCTGGTTTAACTAGCTAGAGATTTAGAATTAATTTCCCTCTTCCCTCCACAATTTTCAAAAGCCAAAATGCAAGCTTCCCACAGAGTAATTCCTTAAATCAACAAAAAGTTATGTGGAAAAGAGGGATGAATACATTTAAGTTTAGAAAGAGTGGATGAATCACAAAAGTGTTTCACTTTTAGTTTAAATCTCAGTTCAGTAATTTCTAGAAAAAAAGATAATCTAAAACTTATGCTTTTTTGAATAAATGTACGTGCCTAATGTCAGATTTTTCTACTTCCAATAGGTACACACTGCAAAAACACAAAGATCACCTAACCTAGGAAGATATTCAGGAGAAATTAATTTTAATCACTTGGTTTTGGACTTCATAAACTTTTAACATGTCTAAACTTAAGGGGAGAAAAATGTTCACTGAACTTTTTAGCAAAAAAAGCACAGAATACATCTATAAAGGTGATGCAACAAGTGCTGGTCACTAACTATATTAGGTTTAGCAAAAATATCTAATACCAGTAGAATTTCTTTAAATAGAGAACTCTGTTAGTAACAAATCACTATTCTTTACTAGAGCCACCTGGCACTACTAAAGTGCTCTGAGAAATGTCAGCTGGCTAGCAAATTGTGACACTTGGTGTTAAAGCTCAAACAGCCTTGCAGGAAAGCAGAATCCTTAGTTGCTCATTTGTTCTTTGAGATACTTAGCTTTTGTTTATTTTGGCTCAGAAGCCATGAAATTATTTATATTCATGTTAGCTTGGCATTGTTAAAGAATTATCTACTTGAAAAAGAAGAGAGGTCTGTTTTGCCCCAGCCCATTCATATTATCATGCTATTTTTAGCCAGAAAAATGGTAATACTTACAGATTTGCAAACATTGCAAATTCTCTTACATCCTGCCAATGTAACTATCTATAGGTGACTGGAGAATGTCCAAATCAGGTTAGAAAGTTTATTCACAAAGGGGTTAGTGAGAGGGCTAGAAATTTTGATGTATAATCTTCAATAGGTTAGAAACGACCAAGAACTCTCTCCAGTTGACTTTCCAAAAACTGCAAAAGCAACAACAACAATATACTGTCACTGAACTCAGTAAAACTTTGGGACAATAAGCATCAGAAATTCATTATGTGCTGTATATGAAAACCCATCTTCATTCTTAAATGCTCTCTCACTACACTGAAAACAGCAAGCCCCACTCTCTTCTTGTATGAATATCTCTTAACATCTTCAATCACCCTCCTGTCCTTTATGAATAAAATTGTTTTATAATGTATACTATTAGAGCTCTTGAATATATGCTATCGCTGTATCAACTACTCATTCTGAATCATCAGTCAATTCAAATTTTCACTGCTGTCTTCCCCCTCCCCTCAAAGGGACCACCTCTAACTATGTCTTGCTTTTTAACCTAATAGAGGCAGAACAGTATATTAGCAAGTCTATGAGGCAGGTATGTCAAATCTTAAGCAAGTATTGCTGGGAGAATTGGGTTCCCCTAGGTGTGCACCTAGTGTAGTCCCACAAACTTCAACAGCTGGTGCAGCTGAACAAAAGTTTTAAAACAGTGATTCTGAAATAACTCCATCTCTGGCCTCATGCATTCTGTGCACGCACCCGACACGCACAACAGGGACAGCAATAAAGAGAGCTTGAGGAGCCCGTTTCCCTTTCCAGGTTGCTGCCCAGGACACAAACAAATCAGACATGGGTCTGAGAAACATGCCTTTGTCACTCATTACTGACTTGGGACACACTGCAAAGCAAGCAGACTTCACTCTCAAACCTGAATTTTAACCAGTAATTTAAAAGTTGAAAGGTCCCATATCTCATTAGGAGTTCATTAAGGCTCTAATTAATGATGTCAGATCTTAAAAGCCTGCACATATCTCATTTAACTGTCTTTTCTTTTCTGTTTTGATCCAAAGGAAAACTGACTTTGAACTATCAGTTACCCAGTGAAAGCTAAGACATTTCTTTCAAGCTCGTTTACATACTTAGTTCCACACATGCCTAAATACAACGTAAAAACTCATCTATCAAAGTGTATCCTTTCATGTCCATACACTTATATAATAGAATTACACTATTTGTCCTCAACTGCAGCTGATTACCATACTCCAAAAAGGCCTGTAAATGCTGCATAAGTATTTGCATGACATCAAGTTTCGCCATTTAAATGTGTTTCCTGAAACTTAAAATTCCAGATGAGTATATGTCAAACATTAGGGCAGTGAAATCAGCTTCCAAAGCTATAAACTGGCTAGTAGGTTTAAAAAAAATATAAAAAACAATTCTTCATTTTGGCTGGAGGAAAAGTGCTGTGCTAATGGCTAGAGCAGCAGTAAAATACTTTGGAGGAACAGTAAAACAACACTCAGCATCGAAGTAAGAAAACTGGGAGAATGAAAACAATGAAGATGAAAGGCTTTTAAAAATTATTATCATTATACAGCATTTAATATAAGTGCAAAAGTTACTTCCTGCTGCCAAAAAACATCAAAACATTCAGATTTTAAAGTAACACACATTTTAACCAAAAAAAAACCCCAACCCAAAACCAAACCAAACAACTTTTTGAAGAGTCTGTATATGTTACATTACATACTATTTACTTCAGCCAGAAGCTGACAGCAGCAAGCAGCCAAAAGGAGGGACAAAGGGAAGCTTATACTTTCTCAACATTAAAACCCCCTAAAAGTCTGTGGAATGCTGTTTACTTCAGCTCTGTTTTACAACACTGCTGCACAGAGAAGGGATTGACTGAAATGTCTACAGCCTGTGGCCACCCACACTATGGGAAGCACTATGATTAAAGGGAGTGCGATGTTGTATCTGCCAGCAAAGCTGCTCCATACTGTAATTATTATACTTGTAGTCTTCTAATGCATTGCATCTGTTGCAGCAAGTCCCCTTACACTGTCCAACAAGAAAACCATTGAACAGGAATAGCAAGTTATTATTAATGTGCACAAATGGATCAAAAAATGGGTACTTTAAATACTTACCTTTAAAATTTACGAAAGCTTTGCCTCATAGTACAGCCAGTGCCATAGCAAAAGCAGACCTACCACTGAAACATCCACTTTAACTCACCTACCAAAAGATATAGCCTGACACACCACTCTTTCACTCCACAGCTTTATAATGAGCTAAGTCAGTGCTTTAGGTCTTTAAAGCCCAAAACTTCTGTGCATTGTGGATTAGATGTGTATCTAGAGGGCATTACAATAGTACAATTCCATTTGTCATTAAGTGATTACGGACACTGAACATTTCCAATGACCCTATGATTTAAATGCATTACAATTTCTCCTTTTCTCTTTAATAACATCTAATATTTCACAGTAACAGCAATTTTGAAAACAATAAAATAAGCCCTAACTCAAAATAAGTAGCCATTCACTTCAAAGAAAATTTTATTTTGAATTCCAATCTCTGCAATAAGTAGTAAAAAAGTTCAAAACTTATACTCCATGCATTTTCCTGATGTTGTTTGGTGCTCTATCACACAAAATTAAGCATTACACTATTGTTGGAAGCACAACACATAGCTGTTGCTGCATTCTTCCCTACCAAATTTATGTGACAGTCTGTACCATTTCAAAAATTTTGCCAGGAGTTGGCTGCACCGATGCTCCTGTGAAAAGTACAGATTGTCTACTGGCTATTAAAAGTGTTACACTAACTAATGTGCCATCACCTAGCAGAGGAGGGAAGAAGGATGTACCAACAGCAATTTTGAATGCAAAAAAATCAAGGACTGGATAAAAGCCCATTCATTTCCACCCACTCCAGACCACTTCCTGAGGAAATGTCTTTAGACCCTCTTTGATATAAAGACCTTGCCTTTGATTAGAGGCAAGGATAAATTCCACATAGAGTGACTGAGGAAAACTGCCACAAAGACTCCTGAAGGACTGGGGGGGGGGAAATAAAAATAGGAGTAGTATAAACAAGATACATACTTTAGTCACCATCAGATGACTTTCACCTGAAGGAATACGCTACAGTCTTTGCAGTGATTGAAGTCCCTGATGATTATTTGCACAGGTTAGAGGAGGAATGACAACTCCTCTTTTCCAAACATACCAAAAAAGCTGTAAGATCCCTAAAACCACAAGTGAGTCTCAGAAAGTGATTAAGTAACTTTGAACTACTTTGTCCTCAAGGAGACTTAACATTTTCCATTTCATTCTTGGATGCATGCCCCTGGAAAACAGACCTCTCTCTTCCCGCAGCTGCTAGGGAAAACCAGATGCCCTGCTCCACACCTCCCCTTCCTTCTTAAACTGGCATTCTCTTCTATTTTGTATTTTACCTATCATAAAATATTATAGTGATACTATTACAAAGACAAGAAACAGTTTAAAGCAACTAGTTATTTATGTTAGTCTGAATATTACTAAAATTAGTGTTCTCCCCTTAGAAGGAGGAAACAACAAAAATGAAGTTTCAAACATTGTATTTGTAATAAAAACATGCTAAAACCTATGTTCTATGACACATATTCTTTTTCCTCTATGTTCGTCAATAATAAATAGCAGGTGAAGTATGTTCATAATTTTAACTCCAATGTCTTAGTTCAGCACTTAATCTCCCTCTCTCAAAACTGTCTAGATAAGAAAGAAAAAACGTGTTTCTCAGTATGACCTCTAGCAACCCATAAGCCCTTTAATAGATGCATTACCCATATATGTCATTAATATAGTATTCTTATCTCATGGAGACATCATTTATTGTAAATCCAGTATTATTTTAATATTTTTCTGCATCAAATGGTCTTGGGGTCCATTTACCCACGCAGAAAGACAAATTATTTAGGCTTTTCCTAACTTAATAAGCAGACTAAAGAACAGAACTTGAGTTTCCCTATAATTTGTGTACTAAATATCTTCTTCATGTTACCTTAAACTTCCAAATTCTAGAAAAATATGAGCTTGTAGATGCGCTTCTATAAAGACCCAAGAACACTCAAAAAAACCACAAAAAAATTTTAATTACATTTGAATAATTCTTAACATAACATGTTCTTTCCTAACAACATTTTCTGAGATTATTGTAACCATCTGAAAAAACACGAATATAAATAAAAATAGTATGTAGCAAGTTTTATTAAAAGACAACAAGCATACTAGCCACAAAATCAAACCAGCACTCTTCACCTAAGGAGAGACTATCATTAATTCCGATATACATCTTTGTGTATAAATTAACGCATCAGTATTAAAGTTGGTAACGTTAGAGAGAGAATGAAGAGATGGAACACTGTCTCCTTAGATCACAATGAGCTAATTTATATTAAAGCAAACTTATAAGCAACAGTAGTAAAATCAAGCCAAGAAAATGTTCTTTAATGATGGCCATACTCTCCATTAATGTAGCAGCCTGCAATGTCTAAAATTTATCCCACTAATCCGACTGAATCAAATCATCTAGAGTCCCCCATGTGGATCTCTTACTTAGAGATCCTCTGCTTAGGCCAAGCAGAGAATGTTTGGATGGAGAACATTCTCTGGGGTTTCACCTTTGAGGGATTTGGAAAGTGTCTGGAGAGCAGATAAAGCACTTCGCTGTCACACACTTTCTACGCCACAAGACACTCCTTTCATCTACCAGAATACTTCCAGTTCCAGCAAGCTTATATTTAATTATGACATCCCAGCATCAGTTTATTCTGTCTCTAACAAATGCACTCAGTTCTGTGTTTCAGACATTAAATGAACAAACTTTGCATTTTTCATCTGGGAGAAACACACTGTGACCCTTGGCCAGAAAAAAATTCACACATAATAATCTGTCCCACTTCCCCACTAAAAGGCCCTTCTGTGGCCATTTGTAGAGCTCACAGTGAACAGATTGTCCAGCTACCTCTTGTATAAAACTGGCAACTAAAAGATACAGGGAAATTAGTTTTGCTACATAAGCCTTCCTAGGACTTGTCATGCAAAGTTTTAGAAAATGTACTCCTCAGTTTTCTAATTCACATCTGCAGAAAGCTCACATTATATGACTCAAAAATATTTCAAGGCAAAAGTAAGACCAAAAGAAATCTCAATCAAAAAATAAGCAAAAAACAATAATAAATTCACTAGCGTGGCATACATCAAAAATAGCCTACTTATTTGTGATCTACTAATAAACTATATAGAAGAGTAATTCAAATGCTATACCTGTACACCATATGCTATATTAAATGTAGTATCTCATAGGAAGGCTATACCTGGGAAATACATTAATAATCAAAGTACTTTTCTTTTTCTAAAAAGTAAAAAAGTCTATGCCTACCCAGCTTTAGCGGAGTCTCACGTGACTTGGCCTGCAACTTCAGCTTCTGAAATAAGCCTTAATAGATTTCTTTGTATCATGTCATATTTATTTGAGACCAACCTAAAACATCTCTGTCAAAACTAAGAATTCTTAAATCTGTGAAAAAGATCTATTTTTCTTTTTTAATATATTTTTTCCAATCTCTTAAAGAAATCACCAAAGTACTGGAATACACTCCCCTTCACCCTCTCAAGCTGACAACAACAGTAAGAACTATGTTTTTATGATCCTCTGAACTAGCATTCTTAAATTACATCCTTGTACTCTTAAATTACATTCCCTAATGCTACCTCTAACACAATTATTAAACATGCTATGTTTGAAATGAGACAAGTTTAATTACACAGGAACAGAAATACCATAAAAATAGCTCTCTACGTAGCTAGTATCCTGTCCCTGACAACAGTCAAATGCAGAAGCCTTAGGAAAACTTGTAAGAACAGAGCAGGCATCTCTTATCCCTCCTTCCAAGGGCTCTGATGCCTGTGCTCAAGGCAAGCTGTCATACAGCGCTGTGTGAGCAAGAGTTATAAGAAGTTGGGTCTTTCTGGCTTCACTTGCAAACTTCATTTAAGCACAGGCAAACAAGGCTCTTGGTCCTTGTCTGAGCTATGTTGCAGTTGTGCCCATGGCTGGTCGCACACCTCACTGCTCTGTGGAGCCTGACCCATGGCCATGACTTCCCGGCTTGACCTTGGATCTGCCTCATCACTGTGAACCTGGTCTGGCAAGCCCTGGACTCATGGCTGACCCTGGTGATCATCACTGGACTTGCTCAGCTCTTCTTGTGCAACAACTGCACCGTTTCTGTGTGAAGACAGAGCCACACCTGCCTTCTAGTCACCTGCGGATCCTGGCTCACTTTCCCCCGTGGAGCACTCCCTCACACCAAGTGTGTCACTGCCCCTTTATCTACACCCAGCTTCATCTGTCACACAGCACCCTCAATACACAACAGCACAAGGTGCCATTAAGAAGCCTTTTCAATTAGCCTCTAATACTCTCGGATCTTACGTGAATTAAAATAGTTGATCTACACCTATGTTTTGCCTCACTGAGGTTTTTTCTAAATGCTTACCAGATTTTCCACTAAACAGCAATTCCGTCCAAGCTCTGAATTTACTTTTTCAAATGCTGTATTTCAAGGTGAAAAGTGTTTGATTACTAAATTTATCCTCAGACCTTTTTCCCGAATGGCCACAATTGCTTTATTATCATTTCAGCTGAAGCTCAACTTCCACCCAAAATAAACCAAATCATAAACATTTTTCTGCATGAACTGAGGCCAGTGAGGCCAGTGAAAGAGTTTTTACTCTTGCTTTTGCTAGGCCCATGGTACAAAAAGCAGCATTTTCCCATTTTAATTGATATGACTTTAGTGATACCATCTCTGGGGTTTTTTTTGCAGACATGGTGACAAGAATTGTGGAATTTTTTTGCTTAAACCAATCCCTTCTGTTTCTGAAACTCTTTTCACAAACTGCACAGAATGTTTATTAAACAGTTTTGCACATCAATACACTCATAATGATGGTGCAGGAAGCTTGATTAAGTGCATAAACTGCATTCTGAAGACATCTAATACAGTTCATCCCTGTACACGATATTCTTCCTCAGTGCAATCTATCTTGCTATACACTTCACAATTATGCTACACCTAGGCAAGGGCATTTTTCCTTGTTTCCTTGTTCCATTTAACTCAGACGTTCTGCTTCTTTCAAAAATGGCTTGGACCATATGGCTTTTGACCATATTCTTTTACTGTTGAGTTCAGGTTGGTTTTGTTGGTTTTTTTTTCTTCTAGATTCACAGAACTTCTTGATTTTAAAAAACATATTGCTGCATATTCTGGTGAGAGAAACTGACTGCTTTACCAACCAGAATAACAGCCAGGGAAACAAAAGTGTTCCCCATGAACAGGGCTGAACTTGAAAACATTTGCTCTGTTTTCATAAGAGCAACTATTAAATGCTGACATCACAGTAAACTTAATGTCTGGCACCAATCAGAAACATCTCTCCTTGCATGTCATTATCAAATATTCTCTTTAAAAATATTTAATCCAGCAGTTCTTTAGTGGTTATGGTTTGGGTTGGTTTTGTACATGGCCAACAAATGTACTATTGAGGTGTTCTTCAGAACAGCCAGCCTTCAGCAAAGAGTCACAAAATATCAACACTTCTTCAGCTTTATTCTGCACTTTGAGTAATACTTTTCTGAATTGGAAGAATTTTTATTTTTTTTGTCACCTGCCCAAAACCACAACACCGTGCTTTAGCTTTGACTAACACAAGCTTTTTTGTTTGCTTTTGACAGAAACTCTAATTGTCAGATTGCTGCTCAACAAACACAAGGTATCAGAAACTAGATCTACACCAGATTTTTTCCTGTTCATACTGTGATCTCTTACCTGAAAGTCAGCTCTTAAGGTTGTAAGACTGGGGGTTATTCAGTCTTATTTACAAACTGCTTTATAGGTTTTACTATTTTCACTTTCTTGATGCGTTCTCTAAAGCATCTCATTTTTATATTTCATTTTACACAATACATGTTTGTATAGCTTTTGCATAAATGTCTGAAATAACACATCAGCCAGCTGCCACTGGTTAACTAAAAATGCGTTTAAAACACAAGTTAATTTATCTCAAATAATTATAAAGAGGAAAGTTGCCTTCTGACTTTTCTGGGTTTTAATACCATTGCCTTGACAAAATGGCACATCAGTCTCTTGTATGTCCTATACAGGTGTTAGCATTTAATGTGGTCTATTTACAACCAGAACAGTTTTTCAATTTTTGCTAGTATACCTATGTCCCAGTTTCAGCCAAGAAAGAGTTGGGTTTTTTTCCTAGTGATTACTGTGACAGGAATCTCAGTAATGCATATTGTTTTGTTTGTTGCTAGGTGATATTTATACTTTTCAATGACTCTTTTCAGCCTCCCATAGAAGCTGAGAAGGAACATAGACAGAACAACACAATGATCAATGAAATATTTCATACCATAGATGATGTGCTCAGTATATAAACGGGAGTTGGCCGAGGTAGGAGTGGAAGAGATCCACAATCACTGTTTGGGAATGTACCCATTCACCAGGTGGAGAGAGAGACTTGTGTCGTCATTATTATTACTGTTATTTTCTTTTTCTGTTATTGTTCTATTAAACTGTCTTTATCTCAAGCCACATTTTTTTTTCTTTTTCTTCGTCTTCTCCATCTGGGAAAAACAGGGAGAACCGCACAAGCAGCTGCATGGTCCTAGCTGCCAGCTGGGGTTAAATCATGACAATGTAACTGAAAAAACATTTTAGAATAAAGTGCCCTCCAGATATCTGTTTCATTGTGCTCCCGAGATCTAGTCTTAGAGCATGCATATGTATCAAGAGAGGTGACTAGGTGAGGAAAACAGAGCTTTATAGTCACTGCCATTATTACATATTTAAACTTCCTTGTACAACATGGTGGTCTGAGAACTATCCAGAAGCTAGGGCAGCATGAACGCTTCTGATCCTTTATTGCTTAAATAAGCAATGGGAAATCTGTCAGTTTAAACTGACAGTTGTGCCAATTATATTCATGTTTGCTGTTCACTGAACTTCATTATTAAACAGATCAGTCAAGTTTAAAGCAAAAAAACCCCACCTTGTCTATTTAGTTTCACACATAAAAAAATAAATCTATGTAAACAGAATTTTAAACATAGAATTGAGAGAATCCAGTTTTGGGCCCCCTACCACAAGAAGAACATTGAGGTGCTGGAGCGGGTCCAGAGAAGGGCAACGAAGCTGGTGAGGGGTCTGGAGCACAAGCCTTATGAGGAGAGGCTGAGGGAGCTGGGGTTGTTCAGTCTGGGGAAGAGGAGACTGAAGGGAGACCTCATCGCTCTCTGCAACTACCTGAAAGGAGGCTGTAGAGAGATGGGGTCAGTCTCTTCTCCCAGGTCACAGGAGAGGGGCAATGGCTTCAGGTTGCACCAGCGGAGGTTCAGGTTAGATAGTAGGAAATATTTCTTTGCTGAAAGGGTTGTCAGGCATTGGAATGGGCTGCCCAGGGAGGTGGTGGTTGAGGCGCCATCCTTGGAGGCATTCAAGAGATGAGTTGACATGGTATTCAGGGATATGGATTAGTGTTGGGTGGTGTTTTGTGTGGTGTGGGTGGTTTGGGGGTTTTTTGTGGTTTTTTTTTGTTTGTTTTTTTTTATTGGTTGGACTAGATGATCTTAAAAGGTCTCTTCCAACCTAGGTGATTCTGTGATTCTGAGAAGCAGCATCTTTTGTGTTTTCCCCCTATGTCTGGGAAACATCTTAAAATCAATTTTTCCTATTCAGAAAGCTAGTGTGCTTCCCCACTAATCATTGACTCACCAGTCAAATACAACATTCAGGTTTCTTGGATGTAGCTTTTAGAGCTTCTGTGAGAAACTTACAAATGCCATCAAAATCTGCATTTCGCATCCTGTCTACAGGATATAAGTCTATATGGGATTTAAAATTGGATTAAAATTTTCATGAATGATGAGAACATTAATAATTGCACCACATAATGTAATTTTAGAAATTTTATTGTTAAGGTCCAAGTGCTTCAGTGCTCTGACCAATCATAAATTACAAGAATAATCTAAAAATCTCCAAACGTAAACAAAACAGTACCATAAAAGGGATCACTAGCCTGTAATTATCCAGAATTTCTTGCATGTTCCCAAAAGCCTCCAGAACGGGCAACCTTTAGCAGCAGGATACTTCGTAGACCCTTTTTGTTTGTTCCCATTTTCATGGGGCATACTTATTAAATAGTTGTTCCTAGTTTTAACTAGGAATGGAAAGTTTTATAGCATAGAACAGTTTCAGTGAAAGTGTAATGCACAGCAGCTAATTCCCAGCTTTTATTTCTCATTACCAACTCCAGTGAATGGCCTGTTCATGCTCACTCTGTAACAGCATTATTTTATACCCATTAATCTGGCTGCAGAAGTCAAATTCGACTTGGTCTGTCATTAGAGGAAGTACTCATCTTTATTTGTCATCCTCATGACAAATTTGACAAAATTTAAGGCAAACTACTGCATAATACTGCCTTTCTAACAAAACACATCCAGGCTGAACCAGGGAAAGGCTGCAGTGTTATTACCATTAGTTTAATCCCTAACAACATCTAAATTACCCTACCCTTTAAAAAGGGTGTGTGAGAGTACATGTTTGTGTGATGTACATACTGGCAATCAATACAGAGAGTGCCATCTACTGGTATTTACTGGTATAATTTTTCGCAGCTTATGTGCTAATGCACTGCAAAAGGCTTACTCTTAGCAAGGTACCAGAAAAAAAAAAAGAGCAGATGCTTTGTTGTACCCAATATTGTGGGAAAGGTCTCATGCCTACAGCAAACAAACTAATTATCATAACAAGTGGAACATTATTCCACATTTCTGGAATAATTATGGGCAAGAAAAGACAAAAATGAGTTCAACTGCATGCACTGTGCATATGGGAAATGCAAAGATCATGAAATTAATTTTCCTATTAGTGAGTATCCTGAATGGTTCCCAACAATTTCAGGAATCTTAACACAGAACTCTCACTAGGGCAATGATCATTATTCAGCTAAAACTCAAAGTAGTGCCAGACAACCTGGGCAGCAGTGAAGCTGGCTTCCAAACTAGAGACTATTATTAAAAGAAAATGTTCATCTTCCCTTAGAAAAAAAGTATTAGAGTGCTGTGAAATGGAAATCTATGTACATATTCATATAAACCATTCATATGTGTACCTGTATATAAAATAGAGAATGTCATCTACTGGTAGGTAAGAATATACACCACCATTCTTAAGTTAGTAACCGGCTACCATAATATGCAACAAAGTTGGCATTAATATGTATTGCAAACAACTGTGTCCAGTTCCAAACTCTTCCTCACATACTTGGCATACTGCATTTCAACAAATACATATGAGCTATATATCTTGCAAAATAAACTTCTTCCCATAAAACAGACAGGGGGGAAAAATGAGAATTATAAAGTCTACTTCCCATCTTCATCTTCCATTTCACATAAAAACTATGTGGGATACTTTACTAAGATATGATGAGAATTCGTGTGTTTCTCAAAAATAGTCCTTCATGTTTTACTCTGATGCCTTACTATCCTTGTTATGATAGAAATATTGAAAATGCTTTGGTAACTCATTCCAAATAGAAGACAAAATACATGAAAGCACGCACACACATGGACCCTTCACACTCCCTGACCTCTTCATAATATGACATCTTTCCAGTGTGTTTTTTTCTCAGCTATTCTCCATAATTTCCCCATAGTTCCATCAGTGTATACTTCTAACATTTTTCTTGCAATGTGTCTATTTCAATTTGTATGTATTTAGTTACTCTAAAGTAACTAAAGTTACTAAAGTTACTAAAGTTAAGTTCCTAAAGTAAAGTTACTAAAGTTACTCTAAAGTAACATGGGAATCGAGTGCACCCTCAGTAAGGTTGCAGATGACACCACGTTGAGTGGGAATGTTGATTTGCTGGAGGGTAGAAAGGCATTGCAGAGGGATCTGGACAGGCTGGATCAATGGGCCAAGGTCACTAGGATGAGGTTCAATCAATTATTTAGTTACTCTAAAGTAACTAAATAATCTTGCAAACTCCCAGTATTCCCTGGCATACAAAAAAAAGTAAGTCCACTTAAATCCTAAAATTTTAAGAAATTTCATTCTGCTGAACTCCTATCTCTATAAAAGTGTTGGTTTTCTCCTGTTCCTGAATATTGTTAGCTAGCCAAAATATATGTCAATAAATTATTAAGAATGACAAATACAGGAACATCTGATCAGACAGCTGGATGATCCAAAATATCAGTGAAGAAGCACTTGACATCTGAGGAAGAAAGGAAAACCACAGAAGTGCAAGTTTATAGCGAGAGGTAACTACACATTGCAATGCGGATGCAGCTGTCCCAAGAAGTTCTACGTCAGCCGGTCACAAGCAATGTCCTCCAGCGCTCAGTATTGGTGCCACTTCTCTTTAACATCTTCATCAATGATCTGGACAAGGGAATCGAGTGCACCCTCAGTAAGGTTGCAGATGACACCACGCTGGGTGGGAGTGTTGATTTGCTGGAGGGTAGAAAGGCATTGCAGAGGGATCTGGACAGGCTGGATCAATGGGCCAAGGTCACTAGGATGAGGTTCAATAAGGCCAACTGCTGGGTCCTGCACTTGGGTCACAACAACCCCATGCAGCACTACAGGCTTGGGGAAGAGTGGCTGGAGAGCCACCTGGCAGAAAAGGACCCCAGGGTGTTGGTCGATTGTCAGCCGAATGTGAGACAGCAGTGTGCCCAAGTGGCCAAGAAGGCAGGACTCGGGAGCTCATAATCCCCCTGTACTCAGCACTAGTGAAGCCCCACCTTGAATACTGTGTCCAGTTTTGGGCCTCTTACCACAAAAAAGCCATTGAGGTGCTGGAGCAGGTCCAGAGAAGGGCAATAAAGCTGATGAGGGGTCTGGAGTGAGTAAGCCTTATGAGGAGAGGCTGAGGGAGACCTGGGATTGTTCAGCCTGGAGAAAAGGAGGCTTCAGTGAGACCTCATCACTCTCTACAACTACCTGAAAGAAGGGCATAGAGAGGTGGGGGTCGGTCTCCTCTCACAAGTCATAGGCGATAGGACAAGAGAAAACAGCCTCAAGTTAGACCAGGGGAAGTTCAGATTGGATATTGGGAAAAATTTTTACATGGAAAGGGTTATTAAGCATTGGAATGGGCTGCCCATGGCAGGTGGTTGAGGCACCATCCCTGGAGGTATTCAAAAGATCGACAGTGCTCAGAGATATGGTTTATCAGAGTTAGGTTGATGGTTGAACTAGGTGATCTTAAAGATCCCTTCCAACCTAGACAATTCTATGATTCTAAGTAAGTCACAAACATTTCCATTTTGAACCGTCACTGAGAGACCATCCTTTCAATGGTAACTCATCACAGACTTAAAAACCCGTTTTGCTGAAAATTCTAGTACAGAGTCAGAAGTAGGGGTGAAAGGTCAGTTTTTCATTAACTGAACCAACCAATTAAACTGCAGTTTAATTAAAAACTCAAGACTATCATAAAAAAAAAAACCCTAGAGAACATCACTAAAAATCTCAAACATCCTGTGCTTAATTTGCAGTAAATTTTTTTGATCTGGTCTATTTGAGGAGTATCAATCCACTGCAAAACTCTTTAATACAATAGACAGAACTCCATCAAACTTTATCTAAATAAATACAACCTCAACATACATCAAAAAGCTGGCAAGTAGAGGACAGGTATGTGTCTTTCATGCTTATGGAAAACAAGAGTTCCGTTCAGATCCTTTAAGGTGTCCTCCACAGGAGGCAAGTTTAACAATACTAAAGGGAAAGATCCCGCACAGAAGGCCTTGACATTATGTTTTTAGATTTATAACTCAAATTTTAAAAAAAAAAAACACAAAACCATCCAAAACAAAACAAAAAAAAACCCACAAAACCATTTTTTCCAGAAACATTTGAGCATTGCTGTAGAAGCAGGGGTTCTACTCAACATGTACAATATTCAGTTAATGGTGCTCAAACATGTTTGCATGCTTGCTATTAAAAAAATATCAAGATGACACTGAAGTTCTGGTCTCCTACTTCCTTGAAAAGCAGAGAAATACCAGCAAGCAAATGTTCCAGTTTTACTGCAAACACTCTATTTGGCAAAATGGAAATATTTACCTGAAAGGACTACATTTGCATTCTTGAAGAGATACTCTCAAGTGGTGAAATTTGTTCATTGAGTGCTGACAGTGTCCAAAGGAAATAATAATATAGGCTCTGCTTTCCACTGCAGACATTTGGAAGTAAGTGGTGTCCACCAACTTACCACTAACACTGATTAGCCCAGCAGAAAATGGAGAAATTAAACTCAAAGACAAGAGGGGAGGCAAGGACTATAGACCATAATTCAAAAGCTTGCTCTTACAGCAGAAATAGCTTGGCAACATTCACAAGTGATTAGTAAATGAGGCAGAGTTTGACAGGCTTTTTTTTTTCCCTCAGTAATTTTAAATATTTTCAAAGGAACATAATTTTTACATTCTATTGAGGAACTAGAAACTCACTGATGCAATAAAATTAGAACTCTCTGAATCAAAATATTTACATCATTTTGGCATCATACCATCCTTGGCTCAAAAATTACCCAGAATAACACCAGCAAGAGAAAACTTGTATGAAATCTTATGAAAGACTTCATACACATTTTATTAGGTATTTTTGGAAAACAAAACAAAAATAATTTTATAATTCCAGTGCAATGAAAAATTACTCTTAGAAATAACATCTATTACTTGTGCATCCATTAATATAATGTGGCCTAGCACAGGATGCAGATACCCAAAAGAACCACACAGTTCCAGAACGGAAAATTTGGCCAAGCCTAGAAACCACCTCTAAAAACATGTACGATGGCTGACAGGCCTTCCACCCCTATCTTTAAGCTACTAGATATACACTGTATTGTTCTTTTGTTGAGCATTGAAAAAATACACCATATATTATAAAAAAAAATTAAAAAAATAAAAAGAGGGATATTAACTGTTCCTGTTTTGTCTAATTTGAAAAGGGACAGGCTGTAGCACTCTCATAAGTATGTACGGCCTTCCAAAGCAATACAACAAAAGCACTACTTGAAATAAATTTCAAATCCATAAACAATTCATAAACACAGTTTATAAACTAAGAGCAGAGGAGGAGGTGCAATCAAGTCAATTAAATGGAAATCTACTTCAGAAAAGCTGTCCAGTTGCTGCAATGTGATTGCAAGAGGAACACACAGTGAAAGGAAGCTGTTATAGCCCCACCACACAGAAGCCGACGTTAAAGCTACAGTTACTGCACAACTCCAGACCTCTCTGCTCAGAGAAGGCCAGCTGGAGAAATTAAATCACTTTCTTAGAAACCAGTTTTACCAGGTCATGACTGATTTCCACCAGTGAGAAATTGGTGGCAGCATGTATGACGGCTTCCTCCAGGTTGTATAAAAGATCTACGGAACCTAGATTCCAACACTAAAACTCAAAATAATAGAAAAAAATTCTACCATTTTAAACAGCATCTGATCCTAAAAACCCTGCAGTCTACTTTGCACATTTTAATTAAATTCCAAGTAATTTCTTTGCACGTATTATTCTTGCAGAGGCCTTACAGATCTGCACTATCTTGGTTTCTGAAACTTATTAATAATGCCGTTCAAGTGGGTAGCTACCCTTCTTGCCATTAAAAACAACACAGCTTTTCCATGACAATGGCACAAAAGTTAAAAAAGGAAGCAAGTATGAAACACATTTTTTGCTACCTTGAAAAAGCAAATTAGCTGAAAACAAGAGACTTGTAATCAGCTTTCCTGTCCATTACTTAACGACACACTGAAAGGCCACAAAGTGCCTTTAGGCTTGTCATGTGCAAAAAGCAAGGTGTAATTTAATAGTCTGTGTACTTAACTACAAAAATAAAGGAAAGAAAAATTTTCACTGCTAACTTGACTGAATAATATTATTTTCCAATCACGTATAACTTTGCACTTTGGGAGGAAAATTCTCACATAAGTCACATTTAAAACCCATAAAACGAGGAAGCAATTTTAAACAGGGGTGGGGGCTTTGTTGTTGTTAAAATTAAATAGTAAGCAGGTAAAGTTGTCCATCTCTATTACACACTCCTCATTTTTCAGTTGTTTGGGTAGGGTTTTTTGGTTGGCTGATTGGTTGGGTTGGTTTGCCTCTTTGCATTTTCATTTTTCTATTGTCAACAAAATGCACACCTCAATTTATTTGATACATGTTGGCCTACACAGTGAACTTGTTACTGTGTAACTTACCTTGTTAAAAACCGAGTATTCTTCCTCAGTGTGTGTTGAAGTGTTAAGTTGAGGAGCCAAAATTAACCCTCAGTTACAGGGTCAAAGGAGACGGCTACTGTAAAAGTCATTGAACAGCAATTCCTATATGCAACCCATGGCTCCTCTGTCAGTGTGTATGGGCCCAACATAGAGCTCGGTTGTGTGGTCATAGATGGCTTTCCATCCACAGCACCTATGGACAGTTTAATTACTTTAGATAATCTATCACTTCATTCCAAGTACAGGCATGTATTCGGCAATACTATAAAACTTTTAAGTAGCATTCAAATTTCAGAGCTTTATTTAGAATTAATTTCTAGATTCCAATTCCCTTTTCATTGTGTAGCCACAAAACTACCTCCCTCCCTACCCCAAGAATTTGTTTCAAATAAATGTATTTAGACTTTTGGCAATTTTTTCCATAGTGTACCAGTCTATTTGGCAGCTTAGCACCAGAGAGTGAATATCACTGCTGTAAAGAGCTCCTGCCATACTGCAAACAAGGCTGAGATCAGGTCAAACCACTGCAGAAGTTGGTCATCCAGTCAATATGAAAACAGCTGGTGCAAACCCCAAATTACGGCTCCCACAGTAAATGGGTCTTGATCCCTTTCTGTTACAAGTTCAGGAGGAAACAATGTTAAGTACGCACTAGGTGGGTGAACAGACTTACTGTATGGTGGGTTTTTTTGAAAATATATATCATTATCACACATGGCAATAGAAACCCTTCAAAAGTAGCAAAATATTTGACTTGGGTTCTATACAGTCAAGAATGATAGTCCTTATTATATCACAATTGCTGGTGACAAGAATTACAGTATTGATGAGGAAAAAGCATTTTCTTCAAAAAGCTTTGTGATGAAGCACTCTGGATACTAAGAAACTGAGGGGAAACTCTAATGACTATGGAAAAAAATTTAATAATACCCTTTTTTTAAATCTCAACTTCTGTATCCTTATGCTGTGCATTTTACAACCTTCCCTACCTATCTTTTTTTTTTTTTTTAATTAGAATTTTTCCAAGAGCTATTTCTTTCCCCCCAATCAAAATATGGAAGTATAACACTTCAGATCATATTATGCTACACCTGCTTTAGGCAATTAGGGAAGTGCTGAATGATAAAAATAGCTAGTAAGACCTGTTTGTGCTTTGAAATCCTCTGTGCTCTCTTCCCTATCACTTTTAGGTTAGCTCTTGATCCATCAAGTCACAATGACTATTAAGGTTGATTCATATACACAGAGTCGGTGGAAAAGGTGTTGCAGACTACAGTGAGACTCAAATCAAATGTTTCCACATTAGGGCCCTGTCTAAGACAGCTTCAGATGGCAGTGCTGCCAAGAGAAGCAGTCCCATCTTCATCCATTCCCTAACTATTTATTCTTGTTTACTTGATATTTTTTCTAATATCAGCAACACCATCAGTTCAGTTACATCAGATAAGTCAACTGATCTAGACTAAAACAACTGGTTTTTTTCCCTCCCAGAAATGAAAGCTATCTGTAAAAGATTGGGTACAACTCTCCCTCACTACTTGACATCATTAATGAGTGTGCTGCTGCTAACAACAAATAAAATGACAAATTTTGCTCTGTTTGATAATTAAGTGCATGCTATTGTTCATCTCCTATGTCATTATGAAGAATATATCCAACCAGCAAGACTATATTAGAAAAGGCAGATTTTTATTTTGCATCATTTCACTTTGGTATTCAAGCATTGCGACATCATGAATTCAAAGTATATCAATCTCAGGAAAAGCCTCTTGAAAAAGGCTGAAGACAGGAAGAAAATAAGGGTGATTTTAGTTAGTATTAAGTTGTTGAGAATTTCATGGGGTGTGGTACCATCTACCAAATAGGTACGTGCAAGCACCCAAGGGCATCTTAAAGTTTGTGAGAACTTAAAACTGAGAATTACTGCATCTGAATCAACAGTAGTACACAGTTAAATACACTTATTTAGTAACATAAACCTCTGCCTATCTTTTCTATTTTATAATAATTTGTACATCCTAGTATTACACACATACCTGGATAAACTGGTATGTACAAAGTGAAATAGTGAGTAACAAATGAACTACTAAAAAAAGCCTAGAAGTATCTTCAGCTTTAGCAGACAAACATAAATAATGATCAGGCTGCTACATTCTCACTAATTGTGAGTACTATAAGATATTTTCAAAAATACATTAACAGTGTTTTTAACCATATTTTGATATGGACCCACAGTGAATGCAATTAAAAACACTGCACCCTCAAATTGCTACTCAGCGATGTAAAGCATTCAGCATCAGTGTGCTGCAAGTTATTTACATGCTGATGTGCTTTGTTAGTTCAGTGTGGAAATATATAAAATATTAACAGATGTGCCACGCAAAGCCCTAAATTTGAGATTAAAGCTACAGATTCATTATTCCTTAAATCAGTAAATATAAATCCACACACAAGTACTATCCCTCCCCTCTCTGACAGCCTTTGAAGAAAGTTTGGATACAATTAAATTCTTCATAGGAAGAAGATTAAACAAAAGCAAAATAGAATAAAATTAAAGAGCAAGTATAAATTTTTTTAAAAAAAAAACCCAAAACTATGGCATTTCTCCAGATTATTTGTTTTATCCTAATTGAAAGGTTCTTTTTCATTATTTAATAACACTTGCTTCCCTTCTGATTTGTGGCCATTGCTCACTATTCACAGTTACTAGACTTGGTGAATGTACTAGGTTAAAAGTCATCAAAAGTACCTACTTTAAAATGCCACATCTTTTTAATATTTAAAATGACAGACTATCACTGACTGTGTTATAATTAGAGTGATATATACTTCAAGACAAAATACATTCCAAGTTGTGTTTGGAACAGTTTCTTAAATGACAATGTTTCTATACTATAGATGTAGCACCTTTAAATAATCAATTTAATTCAAAGCAGTCCTGAGAAGGATTCATTCACTTACGCGTATCCAGCTGTTGGCCTTCAATTCCACAGGGTTTTGTGGTTCACTGCTGTATAGACAATATAAGCACCACATCAGAGTCTTCTGGCTTTCATCTGCAAGGAAAAAAAAGCGCAAATAAGGATACATTTAGAGGAAAATAAAAGAAAAATCAAAACACAAACAGAATTACACACAACACTCCCTACCTGTCCACAAATCTAAAGCCCTAAGTATCAGTCTCAACTCATAATGCTTCTATTCTACCCGATTCACTCCACACATTTAATATTATTCATATTTAGTTTTTGTGTATTCGTTTCCTTCAATTTAAAAGGTATCAAAGAGTTCAAAATCTATACAATATTGAAATGGTATTAAGAAACATGCATGACCTAGTATTGCATTCACATAGTATTTGCAGGTATCATCGATGAACTTTCAATTCAGTATCTAAATAACATCATTAATAATAAACACTGAGCAACAGTAGTAAAATAGTCACTACATTGTGTCTAAAGCTTGCAAAATTAAGAACACTCACTTCTGAATAATTTTAGTTTGTGAAGTAGGAAATAATTCATAACAAGAAATATTTCATAACATCAAGTTTTCTCCAAAATACATTAAGTTTCTCTGCACTTCAGGAAAATAACGTTTCTGCAGATAGCAGAAAAGCTAAATGCTGATGGAAAAAAAAATACTATCGCAATCTTCTGTTCAGGATCAGATCAGGTTTTACTTAATTCTAACCCACTGTTGGAAATTAATTGCCTTCTCTGAAAATCAACTGTACTGAGCAATACTGTCACCACTGAGATGCACAGATACTATTATAGAGGAGCTGATTATTTGGAGTAAGCAGTTGAAGAGGCATTTAATTCATTATTATTTTCCACAATTATGTTTTCAACAAGCACTTTTTTTTTTTTTAATATTCCTTGGCAGATACCAAAAGTTTCTTCACTGAATTTCATCCCATTTATTTCATGCAATAAAATTGCATGATTGTAATAAAAATTATGAGAACTAGGTGTAATATTGCGGCTCTGATATCATATCCCCTTAGTAAATTATATTATTCTTCTTAAAAATAATATAAACAGGGCATACCACATAAGTTTTAGAAAACATATTAGGAGACAACATGATTAACAAGCTCAAAAACTGACCTTTTTTTTTTTCTATGTAATTTTATCCAAGATGCAATAAACAGTATTATTTAGAAGTGCTTTGTTGACAAAGCCTGAAGAAAACATAAAAGCTCCAGTAAGTAATGCCTGTATTTTCACCAGGTGATCAGAGATGTTAATATTGATTTAAACCAGTATTCTTCAATAAATGTCGAAGAAGCCTGTAGGCCATTACTGGCCTCCCACTGACTAACATTTCTGCACAGAACTGGTTTCTCAAACATACACATTTAAAAGACTAATTTTTGAGCTATTCTGCCATTGTGTGTTTGGCGATTCTTTTTTAATATGGATTTTTACAAGGCTAATAATTTCCTAGGTTGTTTAAGATGGGAATTAAAGGAGACATCTTGCATACTCCTCTGCAGAAATTTAAAGTATACATATAGTTTGTAATTATATCCAGCTAGCATTGAGACATCAGAACTGAGGCAACTATCTCCCTAAAAAAAATTTCACCTAAATTCTACTATGAAATTATATGCAAGGAAAAAATAAGCAAATACTGTTTTATTTGTTTAAATGACTAAATGACAGCCACTTGTTTCTTGGAAAACAAAGATTTTAAATATTATTCATTACTAGTACTGAAGTATTGTCTGTTTATAAAGTCCGGCTTTTGAGATAATTTTCAGTTGTATGAACTACACAGAAAGAGGGGGTGAAGAGGGGAAGAAAAATCAAGTTCAAATCGCCTACCCAAACGAAGTATACAAATAAACAGAATGGGTCAAAAGAAAGAATACTTGAATTATGTATATATACTGTATGCCATTAAGTCATTTAATTTAAGTTATGGTTGTCTTTTGACCTAAAAAAATAGAGGAAAAAAGTGGAAAAAAATGCATGTAACTGCTTAATTAAACTTCTGCAAGAAAAGACTTTTTGCTATACATGACAATTTGCTGCATACTATAAAGTAAATTGTATATATTATTGCCTGTCAGAAATGTAAATCATTATGATGAAAGCTAAAATGATGAAAACAAGACTTAGATAAATTCCATACTGGTCCACTTTGCCAGTATAATGAGTTTACACAGATTTAGCTAGATACATTCAAACCTCAATTTAAGTCAACCAATTTTCATTTGAGTCATAGCCATGCCAACCGTTCCCAAAAAATAAAGAACTTGTACAGCTTCACAATTTTCCCAGTCAAAACTGCTTTTTGGCTACAACCAAAACTGAAGTAGCCTCCCATAGATTTGTGAAAAGTAGGAAAAGGGACCATACAGTCCTC
This sequence comes from Gallinago undulata, assembly GCA_026546715.1. Lineage (NCBI taxonomy): Eukaryota > Metazoa > Chordata > Aves > Charadriiformes > Scolopacidae > Gallinago > Gallinago undulata. The sequence continues at coordinate 44,095,639 of JAOTQQ010000019.1, forward strand.
TTGCTGAAGTACCTGGTGACACTCTGAAGGCCACTCTCAAGTTCACTGTTTTCTTTTCAGAACAGCTTTAGAACTGGACATGAAAGATGGGAAGATTAAGAATAAGGGGACACAGATCTTAATTATCACAGCTGGAAAAGATAATCACATAAAAAGACCAAGCACAGAGAGCTACAGAAAACTTACTGGTGGTTTTTTTCCTCCCATTTGTCTGGTAACTGTGATCCCCATGGAAAACATACCACCATGGTATGCACTGAAAATCATTATCAGGATACGAATGAAGGCATTTGATCTTATTATGGCATGAAAGACTCGCTACCCAAATAAATATCCAATTAATATGTCCAGAGGAATAAAGTTAGTAACTCAAAGGTGGAAATTATATCCCCTAAAAGGTCAGCAACTATCTACTGGACTAGGCTAATGTTGTAACTCCAACTAAAGGAATGAAAATTTTCTGTAGGAAATTTAAGACAGCTTGGAAGCTATTTTGTTAAAAGAAACAAAAGCCCAATACTTTTTCATGAATCAGACTGCATTTCTTCCCTGCCAGTCTCACATCAAAAAGAAAAAAAAAAGAAAAAGAAAAAAAAGGCAATGCTTTTCTGATAATACACTGTGGTCTCAATCATCCTATGACACAGTTAGTTTACAAATACCCTGTCATGAACAGGGCCATATGCAAGGAACTAATAAGAAAACCCTAATCTTACAGCCACAAATACTCTTTTTAGAGCTTGTTGTAAAGTTTTATTGAAATATATCAGAAAATGTTGGTTAGCTAAAACAGAACTTTCTGTGGAAACAAAAGGCATACATAAGCAACCATGTTCACACACATACACTGACATAAAGAGTCACCAAGAAATTTCCCAGCATTTATAGTATTAGTTTGGGATTCAAGACATTTGGGCTCAAAACTCAAACCAGGAGGGTCCTACTGAGGAGATAATCCCCCAGCCCATAGAAAAAAAAAATTGGAATTCCTTACCAAGTCTGAATTCCTCATGTATCCCTTGCGGTTTAGGACCACAAGTACAGCCATGAGATTTTATTTAGTCGTGCTTCCTTCACATTAGCGTTCTAAATAAGGCTAACTTGGTCACCTCCTGCTCAGGAGTGTTTATGAGGAGATTATTTTCCCTTGGAGACCATGCTTCCTGCACTGAGTGGTCAGTCATGTCAGCCTCCAGCACCGACAGACATTCATCTAAGGTGATAGGTATTGTGGTTTGGACATGATGCAGAAGCATAATGTTTTTCCTCCTCCATTTATTAGTACGAAAGACTGAATTGAACAAAATTATTTCCTTCTTCTGCAAGGGTGGTCTGGTCTCTGACACATGTCTGAATGAACTATTTATCCAAATGAGAAATTACATGAAACCCACCTGAGAGTCAGCATCTGCTTTAGCCAGCACTATCTTAAACAATGTCATCAGAAGTAGTGCCAAACAAAATGAAAATCTGCTGAATCTAAAATGCCAGCAGTTCAAAGAGCACTCAGGTGGCTCTAAGAAGAGGAAGTGGTAGGGATATATACGCATCTTCAGGTCTATTGATGTCAGAAAATCTCCTTGACTCATCTTTAATGCTTAAAGTGAAGCATTCCATGTTAAGCAAGTGAAGTTCTCTGAATTGGCATCCTTGCAACTTTGAGACCCATAAAAAAACATATAGTAAAACTCCATTCTCTTGCAGTCCTCAGAGGTAATGATCAATTTGCAGAAAAAGTATTTTTCTTGCTTTAGAAAATGCTGAGGGATACCAAAGAAAGGAAAGAAGAGGAAACCAAGAATGTATTGCTGGGATTGTTGTGAAAAGGAGTCAAAAGCAGAAATAGATGGCTTTCAATTTTGATGAAATACACAGAAGCAGCTACTTTCTATACCACAATATATTTACAGCTGAGAAAAACTGATGGTCTAAAGACTTGTATATTCCAAACAAAAACTTAGAAGAAAAGCATGTGTGTAATTGTCAATATCAACAGTTATGAACATTCTCAAAAACAAGAACTATGATTAAAAAGGGAAACATTGTAAAAAATAAGTCTATCAAGTATGAAAAAGCTTTTCTCAAAAGGTGGCAAAAACCCACGCATTTGCTGCTCTATGAAAGTGATCTATGCTTAAACCTATGGATCCTTCCAAAATTTTCATTTCAGAGAGGAAATGCTGATATAACATTGATCTACCATGTGTTTTGCTGACAAATTCATTCTGCTTGTGCTTGGAGCTGTCTAGAAGAAAATAAAGCCAAACCAGAACACATATCATCACATTAGCCCAATGCTGTGCATAACTTAAAAGGTGAACTTCCAGGTGAACACAAAAATTGTCCTTTGCTGTATTTCCCCTAAAGGAAGTATAAAACACTTTTTTGTCGTTGTAGTAGTAGCAGGACACTAGCAAGAGATTATTTAAGGGACTCACAGAGAAGTTCATAATTAGCTTTCTGCTTAAGAGTAATTCCCAAGTCATTTATCAACATATCAACTTCTCAGTTCCTGAAAAACGTACTGGAACCACTGGTGAGGTAGCACAAGTAGTGTGTCCTCCCTCCCAAGAGTTTTCCTGTCCCCAATTTATTTTCTTTATTCTTATCTACACACATATATACCACAAGTAACAGGCTTTAGCTTTTTGTATGTTTTTTTTCTTATGACACTGCTTCACTGTTTTGCTTTTTATTCCACATGCATTTTCACTAGTTTGCAAGACGGGGACAATGCACATTCAGGACAAAGTCAATAAAACCAAACACAATCATAACTTAGTACAGTTTTACACTAAGAAAAAAACCAACCCAAATATCACAAAAGCATTGTGATGTATAACTGGAAGAAACTTCTGTTGAAAGTAATCTGAAATATTAGATTCTGTACATTCTGAAAACCTAACAAAAATGTAATTAATACAAGAAAATAAGAGAACTGGAAACCAAGTCGCACATAAGCACTCACTGGTTTTAAAATCCACTGCTCCAAAATCAAGATTTATAACTAATTCATGAAATTAATTAGCTTTCAAAGTAAATTTAAGATTTCTCAATGTTACATCTTTTAAATAACCTGGCTAATCTTTCTATTGCAAAATTTTGCTTAAGTGAAAAAGAATGTTGTGTTTTTATGGAAAAAAAAATCAAAGTTGCGTTTTCCTAATTCCTACAGAATAAAGTTTATGAAACTGCTGCAGAAATATCATTACACATTCTTACCGTATCCCATAACAAAAGGATTCCAACAAAGCCTTCCTAGAAGTTGGCCAATTAAAGGGAACTGCTGGATTGCTACAATTGAATCCTGTTAAAACAAAAACAAAAAGATAATAAATATACTGCACATCAAAAGTAGCTTAGGACAACTGTTAATAACACAGATTGTTGTAAATTACAATCTCGATGATTTTGCTGTGAAATGCTCTGGAAGCAAAACACCTGCATGTATGTAATAAAAGCAGAATTTCCTGAAATTGGCTGTAATGTCAGAAGTCAAATAAGTTAAAGCTTAAGTAAGTAATTTCCTCACCTAATACTTAATTATGGTAGAAAATCTGTTCATTTGCCTCACATCCAGCAATCAGAAAACAGTATTAGGAACGAAGATTTCATAATAATAAAAGCTAAATAAAACTATATTTATGTTGATCATCATTGCTTTAATATACTGTCTCACAGAGTTTCTGAAGAAATGAATACTTCCTATGGCATAAAACCAAGTATCTTTCTTTTACTTCCACTTGCTTTCTTTAAATTAAATTATATAATGACTAGTCCATAACAAACTGCAATTTAGCTTTTAACCAAATAGAAAGCAGCTTCACTATAAAAGCAGCAATGTAGTTCATGTACAACCCTCTGTAATCACTCTTATTTTTCCATTTTTGTAGCTTTACTATCTCATAAATGAAGGCTTTTAGAAACAGTGCTGTGCTGAGATAGCATGCAAGTAGCAGGAACGATAACCATCTCCTGCTGCTGCAATAAATTCCTTACATTTGTCTCACATTTGGGACTAGCCCTAGACTTTCTGGGGCCGTATTCACAAGGTCCACTTCAGGCCAAGCCTCAGATTACTTGAAGTAGCAATATCAAAAATAGGTATTTTTTTCCCCCCTCTTAAGAAAAAGACATATACAAATACAGGAAGAAACATCACTGCCTAGAAATCTTTTATTTCAAAATTAAATTCAGTTCAGAAAAGAAAAAATCAACTCTAAAGTTTTTAGATAAGAAGAATATTAAATAAGAAGTAGTTCCAGAAGTCGTCAGTCTCATGCCATAGTACAGCATTTCTAAAGCTAATTACACTGAATACTTATACTGAAAAAGCCAAGCTTGGAAAAACATATACAAAACTAAAAATATAAATAACTAAACTTACTTTTAAAAACGCACTCTAGTGAGTGCAGATAATAATTAAATTACTAAACAGAACAGCCAATAGCATATGCCAAGGATCTGACCATGCTGCTAGAATTCACTGTGTGTGCCATAATACTGGGGTTAACATGTCAACAGACTCTCTCTAAGATTTAAAGGATCAGTTACAGTTTTGCATGTTAAGGCCTTTAAATAATCCAATTTATGACCTGACAACCAGAATCAAATTCTTGTTTACTTTAAAGAGTTTTTTAAAGAGGCTAGAGCATTGGCTGGGAAATCTCACGTGACAAGAACCAATCAAGAAGAAAAAGGTCCTTGACAATAAATTAGGGAAACAGGAAGCACACTCCTGTTTGCATTACCTGTGACCGTTTCCCCAGTTTGCCTCTTTGATCCAGCAATACATTAGGTCAATAACACAAACCTCTTTGCTACCGTTAGTTTCTGTTTTGTCAAAACATGGTGCAGATTGTTTCTGAGGATGTCTTCAAAACAGGTCACTCTTCCTTTTAAAGTCACTTACCTTATGTTTTAAAGTTTCATAGACCTGATGCAGAAACTCCTGGAGCTGAGGCAAGTGAAGGCACACATCCTTCTGTGACTCCAGCGTGGTGGCTTGACCCCATTTAATAGCTTTATCCAACCAATATACAAAATCCAGTTTGGGCACCTCAGTGTCCTGGGCCATTCTATAATCCTGAAAAAAAGCATGTAACTCTCCATCAGGTAGCACTAAACACTGGCTTCAAACCAAGAATGAAGACAGGGAGAAGGATACATGCTAACTTTTTCTGTGTTCACATGTGAAGGGGGATGTAGGAGGTATCCTTGCATTTACATCTCAGGGGGTAAAACAGCAACACCATTGCAACAAAGTAGGAAAGGGGGGCACAGTAATCAGTAAATTACCGTATAATATACCACTCAGCTGTGTTTCAGGCTTCTGTTATTTAAATTTTTGATCACAAATATTTCACTCAAAGAATATTAGAATAATGAGTGTGCATTTATTTAGATTGCATTGCATGGCAAAAAAACTAAAAATGACCATTTCAAGATAAATGAAAGCATTAAAATAAGGCTCAATCAAAACAAAAGGAGTTAGGCTGCAAAATTGTTTTGAGTTCTACATTTGCAATTGATCATTAATTTTAAGTGCAAAAAGAGTACTCTCCTTAAAAGAAACTAATAAATTTAGTATTTCAGCTCTTTTTTCTCATTATGATACAAAGGAGAGGGAAAAAATATGAGCACATGCAGCTTTAAATACAACTCAATACTGAATAAAAGCTGTACTGTATGTAACCTATATCCAATGGCACACTTTGCTGTAAAACTGAGGTCTTCGAGAGATAAGCATTATTGCCAAGCCAGAATGTTAAAATCTAACCCAGTAATTGCCCCAGTAAAAGACAGCAAAAAAAAACACCTCACATTTTTTCTGCTTTCCAATTACATTCTTTGTTGGCAGAAGGACAGAGAATAGCACAGCAGGCACTACACCAACCCTTAAATCTCTCTGAAAGAAACACCTCGTAGGCTGAAACAGCAAACAAGCTCTTGCAGGCATTCGTCGTTCTTTCTCTCAAGAAAATTGTCAATTAACACAAATGTAGCAGCAGTTTTCAGAAATGAACTGTTGCCCACTTGGAGAAAAATTCAGACACCCAGAGAAGCAACAGAAGTCAGTGAACATTTACCTTTGTAAGCTAAAGAGTTACACACCAACAAAATTAAGCTGAACCTGAGCAGCAGCCGCCCTTCAAATCAAGCTAGCTTTAAGCAGGTAACCCTTACAATTACATAATTTATATAGCATGCTAATCTGAGTCAGATAAGAATATGAAGATCACTATTAAACTTGTTTAATTTCTACAAGTAATAAATAAATAAATGCCCCATAGTAAATCTCAACTATTATTTGACTTTGGATCCTGTCCAGAAAAAAAAAAAAAGAAAGGTAAAGCTGTTGGCTTGCCAGAGTTCAGTCCATATTTGCCCTAAACAAAAGTAATGCTTTTTGTGTTCTTGATCATAATCCTGTTTCTACTGGTGCTGTCAGCAGAACTCATAACAGAACTCTGCAATGCCAAGATCTTACTGATCTTCTATGAGTATCAGAAACAGGCCACAAGATTTCATCACTTCTGAAGTGACATAGGTCAAACACCCAGCAGCAATTAACCATCAAATACTTTTATCATCACAGGGACATAATAAAGCCTTTAAGAACAAATCCAAGCCAGGAACTGAATTTACACATTTAAGAAAATTAATGAGCCCATTTGATGTTCCTCGGTAAGATTCCTGGAATCCTCCCAAATAACTGAAAAATAAGTCCTCTAACAAAATGGCTCCTAAAAGATCAAGAAAAGGGGATAGGGAAAAACAGCAAAAAACACAGACACTCCAGCCTTTTGGGGCCATTCACATGAGTTAACGACATATTAACAGAGGATTTGAGGTAAGCAAATCAAGCAGCCTTATATCCTATACCAGATACCCATAATTACTATTCCAGGATGCAGAATGGCACAGCCATCACAGGCTGAGGATGGTCTTCTTCCAGAAATCTGACATCCCAGCTCCACAATAAGAATGTTTTACCTCCTTACTTACAGCAAAATAAACTGGATTGCTCTTTCAGAGAAGCCTCTTAGCAACCTCTTAGCTGATCCAGAGCCATTGCTTTATAGAAAAAACATTGTCAAAGACCGTACATTCTATTTTAACTACAAAAAAAAAAAAAAAACCAAACCCAAAACCAAATAGAGAACATCAACACAAATTGTATGAGAACGGAAATCTTAAAGGCATATCTATTCTGTGCAAACATACATACATACAAAAGTATGCATTTTTTACAGTTTCTGATAGTTAATTCCCTTAAGATATCTGTCCTGAGTATCTCAGATACGAGCTAAGTGCTGTCCCATCAACAGACTTGTATTACTCACGTAAATAAACCTGTCTTTCCTTCACCAAAAAAACCAAAGTTGTTTTATGTTCAGTGCTATTCAAAATCTTCATCTGACATGCAGCACAGTTTTCCACAGTTGCCTTAATGTATGAAAGCATAAGCAAAGGACTTGCACCAAAAACCAAACAAGTCTACATTCTAGAGTTCAGAGTTTATTTTCAGAAGGATCAATCCTGAAGTTGTTCCTTTCACATCATTTTCTGCAGAAGCAGAAACAGCAACAGCCTGTTTCTAAAACCAAGTTCAGAAATTTTAGCTGCAATCTAACACTCACTCATGGACAAGTATATGAGTGAAAACGGAGAAGTCGGTTTTCCATCCCATTTCTGAAGTGGATTAAAGGACAAATAAATGTATTTTCCTGTTCAATCAATTTTCTGAAACTGTTCAAAATACCATCAGAAATAAGGAGCGAGTGTTCTATATGACTAATAGAATGGGTAATCCGCAGTACGTATCTGTAATAAACTGTGCTATATACACTGAAAAAAATTGGTAAATAAACTATTAAGAGTGACATGAATAAAAATCATTGGTCTGGGGGGGAGAAGCACTTTATACAATAACTGCTTGTGTCAATCCAATGGTAGCAGAATCCCGTACAGCAACTACCAGGAACTGAATGCAGCTTTTCAAAAATTATCATCACAAATTCTGTTAATGCTCAAAATATCACTACTATCTGTTTTGGGACACAATCAATTCACGGTTTATAAAAATCATCTTAAGATCTACAGACAAGTTAATCAAAGTACCATTTCCAAGCACTGCTGCATCGTTCATATAGGCCATTGGCCTTTGTTTAGCATTTTATATGTGCTTCAGCTCATCCTTGACCAAGAACATGCTTAATTCAATAAGCACTAATATCTAGCTGCATTGCTTATGCCACACTAAAAGAAAACCAGAACAAATAATTATCCCAAGCACCTGTTCTATTTCCAAAAGCATGATTTCTTAAGCTGTACTTATGTGTTTGCTTTCCTTAGAAGCCCCCAATGAAATAGCTATTTTATTGATTGTTATATTATTATATTGTTATATTGTTAATAGCTATTTTAGGGCAACAAGGATGATTCAAGGATTGGAGCATCTCCCTTATGAAGAAAGGCCAAGACAGCTGGGACTCTTTAGTCTGGAGAAGAGAAGGCTGAGGGGAGACCTTATTAATGCCTATAAGTATCTAAAGGGTGGTTTGAAGGAGGAGGGAGCCAGACCCTTTTCAGCGGTTGCCAGTAAGAAGACGAGGGGTAACAGGCATAAGTTGGAACATAGGAGGTTCCACTCAAATATGAGGAAAAACTACTTCACAGTGAGGGTGACAGAGCCCTGGAACAGGCTGCCCAGGGAGGTCATAGAGTCCCCTTCTTTGGAGATTTTCAAGACCCGCCTGGATGCCGTCCTGAGTAACATGCTCTAGCTCTAGGCAATCCTGCTTCAGCAGGGGAGTTGGACTAGATGATTTCTACGGTCCCTTCCAACTCTAATAATTCAGTGAAATTTTAACTACAGTATTTAGCCCTGAAAAGAGCAATTATATTCATATAGCTTATTCTTGTCTTCACCTCAACATTATTGGAAAGCATACAGTATAATTACTGAATGCATAAATAACACAACTAAAAAAAAAAACAGCATACCAAACCTGACACACAGGTTTCATCTCAAAAAACTGTCACAGGTTATACAGTTTATTAACAAGAGAAATATAAAACTATTAGCTAATGAAATGTAATTTAAACATTCAGATCCCAGTCAAATACAGAACATATTAATAGACTTAGAGAAACTATAGATAATAAAGACTTGATTCATAATTTGACTTTTCATACTTGCCAAGTAGATTCCTAAAGTCTTTCTCATTTCCACTCTCTTCAGTTAGTTGGGACTCCTTTTAATTCAGCTGCCAAAAATTAAATACTTTTTCTTATTTATGAGTATTTATTCGACAATATGAGAAGTTCAGGAGCTGGATTTGCTGTGAATCACCTTAAAATATCCTTTACTTCTAGTAAGATGGGAAAGAAATAGTCTTTAGCCGTACTTTCTCAGAATCCCCAGTCAAACCCTTCCCGTCTTGTACTTTCAAGCACAGGGAACCCTGTGGAGCTCAGGCATGAGGGTACTTGTTATGTCTTTCAGAAGCTGAAGGCAACATTTCCAACAAGGAATGGATTAGCCTTCTCTGACAAGGGAGCTATCTGGATTACTGTCTGAAATGTAACACTTCAGTCAGTAACTTTTGTTACCAGGTCTTGAGGCAAAGTCCTATGATATACCAGGGCAGTCCATCCTCCAGAACACACACATGCAAACACCATAGCCTCACAGCCTTCCACGTTAAGACATACCTGGATGCTATTCATCTGTGACAGACAGTAAATTATTTGCAAGGGTAGGAGAGATACCAATAATTTTTTTTAGAAAACTTCTCACAACTGTCTCCTTATCTATAGTCTGAAAATTAAACACTTTTGCATTCAGCATGTAAGGTAGTAAAAGAATGAAGATATTTTTTGTTTCTCTAGAACTGTAGAAAAAAATACCTTTTTAAGTAAAACCATAAAAAGAAAAATCAAGTGAAAGCAAAGTAACTTCTTTACTATTACAAATTCTGAAACTCAGAGGACTCTGCTGTTTTAAAAAAGGAATATGTGGTTGCTAAAATATTACAGCTCCTCAGAAAGCATTTCTGTCAATCATAGGAAATTCTGTAACAAACTTTCATAGTTTTCAATGTCCCCAAATCTGGCTTTAGTAAATTGCCAAAAACTACTACTAAAGTTTTATTACTTAGTCTTTAATCTTGTAAATTCAGTTGTTATTTTTAAATTTTAAAAAAAAGCATTTCAAGTAGAAGGATGTCTGAGATACCATTAAGGTATTGCCTTATGTCACAGCATTTCAAATACATGTGACAAAAACTTGCATTCAAGATATAAAGCTCTAATTGTATCTTTTCCTTGAACCAGTGATAAGTAATTCCACGCTCCAAATGAACAGTTCACTTGCCATTATTCGATCTCTTCTCTCAAATCTTGCCCATCAGCAACCTCCGCTTGTGAGGAAAAAACAAAACAAGAAAACTGTTAAAATACTTAGATGACACCCGGTTTCAAAGGCTCCAAACAGAACAGGTCACCACTGAGCTAACAGAACTCATAAACATACATTCCAAATTAACAATCATTTTTAGGGTTGTTGACACCTAGAAAAGCAGTAGAACAGTTCTTTTGTACATGTTTATTACTCTAATAGATATTAGGAGACTAACACTAGGCATTAGGAGAGTACATATTAGGTAAGCACTTCAGGATATTACACAAACAGGAGATAACATGATTTTGACTCCTTAGTTAATCACCCTTAACTCAGTTATGATACAGGATGGTTGATACTCTAATAGAGCAGAAGACTAATAACTTACTGTTTCCATGTTTCAAAGATTACGATAATCATGTCATTAATTTAGTATTTAGTGGATGATAATTTGAGGTTATTTCAAAAACAAACAAACAAAAATAGTAACAGTTATCCAGAACACAGATAGCACTTTTCTTTTTTATTATTCCTCTACATAATGTGTCTTATTAGGTTCTTTCACCTTGCTCCCACAAGAGTATTTTTCGTTTTCACCTTGACAACTCTCCTTTTATTTGCCAAGAACAGAAAAAAAATGCAATACATACTTACTTTGGCAGTGAGATCAATCATGACTTATTTCCCACTTCAAAGAAAATCCATTACTAGGCCCCCAAAAATTAATTCAGAAGAAGTTTATTCGGAAAAAAAGTGAATATTTTTTTAAAAAAAAACTTCAGAAAGGCCTAAGAGTAGTAAGAACTATGTGAAAATTAGAAACATTTACTATTTATTCTTGTCATCTTATTTTTCAGTGTCCCTTGTTGAGAAATTATTTTCAGGGTTTGTTTATAAAGTAGTATGAAACCTAATCCACATGTACTGGTAGTTCAGCAATCTACAATACTCTAGAGAAGAGCAAATTTGCCTATTCCTCTTTGTGCCTACATCCACAGATATTTTACAGGAAGAAAAAAACACTATTATAGAAAACTGCTTGTCTATATGCAGAGACTTTTCAAACTAAAACAAATTGCATGCAAATATATCTTCCTCTGGGGAAAAAAAAAAAAAAAAAAGAACTGGGTTTTAGCAAAAGAACGGAACCAACACTGGCTAAGCAACATGCAATATCTGGTAGACTAAAAAAGCAGATGGGTGATATTATCATTCAACACTTACACTAACAATTCTCCTAGAGAAATTAGGTTCTCTATTTTGGACCCCTGACTTACTTTCCTCTGTTTACTCCAATAATTAGTATTTTAACAGTTGCCAGATCTGCTTTCTGAACTACATCATCAGGTCTCACAGGAGAAAGAGACCAATTTTCATTTCTAAGGGACAGTGGTTACTAATAGGCCTACTTTCATGGACAGCATATGTATTAAACCTCTGCCTCAGGTTTAATCTGAGAAACACTGCAAACAGCAAAATGATGTTTCCAGTTGCATTCTGTTGCCCTGCAGGACTGGAGAAGACTCGACACCCTGAGGAAACATGCACAGCTGGGATTCATACAAGAACTCCCTTTCTAAAATACTTAGAAAACATTACATCTCAACCTCCCCCGAGACAGGCTATATGATCATAATTAAGCCTTCTCCTCCCCATTCATCAGGCTATAACATTCATGACAAAAAAATATTATTTATTAACATTCCCTGATAAGAGTAACCACATCTCACAAAAATTAATTTTAAAACTTTCTGGTTCCAATGGCAGGCTGCTCTTGCAGCAGCAGATCTTTCTTCTGATCTACCCCATTTCAAGAGGCTAAGAATAAAACATTCTTCAATGGGAAAGGCAGAAATAACATCTCAGTATATCCATCTAACTCTTTTGCCCAAGGGAAAAGTGAAAGACATAGAAGACGTTTAGGAGTGATATTGCTGAATTTTACAGATCTTATTTGTTACCTTTCAATAATGAATCTTAACATGACAACAGGGCAATTAATTATCACTTCCATCTACAAAAGATGCAATTAACAGTCCACATAATGGATTACTATGTTTTCAGGCACAAATTGAATATAAAGTTTGATCACAAGCCACTGCAAGTCTCTTCTGCAAGAAACACATCAGCTAAGTTATTAAGACTCCAACAACACAAGTATTTTGCTTTTTAAAAAGCTAAACTTAAGAGGAGAAAACAGACAATGTGGTAAAGTACCTCTATATCTCTGGCAGAGGGATCTCCACAATTCAGCAAAGTACTGAACCATACACTCCTCATTTAAAAGAATTTCAACATCAGGACTAGCCAGATCAAAATCCAGCAAGGCCCACATAAAGCTGTCCATATCTGTAGGCAGGGAATCAGATGCATGTACAAAATGGAAGTTTGTTTCAAGGCAATAAAGCAAAACCCAAATTTGACCAGTGCACACTGATTTTAAGCAGATCAGCATGGCTTTCCAAAACAAAAGCCAGACTTGAAAGAAACAGGGGACTTTTAGTTCACCCTTGAACTCAACAATTGTTCCTCCATATTTGAGTTTTTTACCTCTCATCACTATGCAGTGATCAAACACAGAAAGATAACAATATACAACAAAATGCAGCAGAAGTTAGAAATTATATACTGGGCATGGTAAACAGAAATACAAACAAGTATACACCTTCATAATCTTCTAGAAATGGTGTGTGCGTGTGTGTGAAGCACATTCCTGCTAGAACACTGTCTTCTTCCAACTAAGCTGTGGAGAAGATTCTGCAAATCAGTAGCAAAGTCCAAAAATATTCACCTTTGTTTCACCACTTAAAAAATAAAAGGGGTGCAATGGATAGACAGTAGGACACAGGGACACAATCTTTCTGGACATAGAGAAGAATGACTAGCATTTTTTTCTTCGGTTAAATTGTAAGTTAACACTAAGGGACTTCAAATTTCCAACAATTACGCTTCTTTAATAGCCATGTAGCTTTACTAAATTCAAGTTTTATCCTTGACTTACACGGATTTAAGAAAAGAAAAAGAAAACACATGCTCCAAATCACAACTATCAGATAAATATCGCCTATGGCATTGATGTCCAGATCTATTCATATGGGTTGTCTTGCTACTAAGTAAATTCCTTTCCCTGAAAATCTCTAGAAGCATTTTTGGGTTTTTTTTTAAGAACGTCTAATATTTACTATAATAACGAAGGACATACCTTTCATTTAAATTCTTCAGCTCTACAGAGTTAAAGCATTTTTACATAAATGTTAGGAAACAGAAAATAACTTGTCCAAATTCACTGAGGAAACAAATGACACAAAGAGATAAAAGACACAAATCTCATATGTTATAGCCCATTAGACAACACTGATTCTCAAGAATTTTCTCAAAGGTAACCTGTTATTCAACCTAAGCTCCTCAAGCATGACACAATGGTTTACGTGAAGGTGAAGGGCAATATTCCACCAAAAAGAAAATGACTGCACAACAATCATGGGAAAGTATTTCCTTTCTAGTTTTTATTATGCATACTTACTTTTGTATGAACTCTAGTGACAGCATAGTAAGTGATAATATGTAAAAATGATACCAATTTATTCTAACATCAGTTGAGGCTGCTGAAATCCTGTGAAAAGCATTCACATAATCCACATACAATGAAAGCAAGTTTGCAAATGAAAGAATGTATTTCTCTTTGGCATTAAAAAAAACCTTACCAAAGAGCCTCATACTTTTCTCCCCTCTGTCCGTGACTACTCTCACCCAGAAACAGCGACAGAATAAAATCTTCTGAATAAAGATGTATTTATAGCACTAAGTACACCTGACAGAAAAAGAAAAATGTATTCTTCAGAAGAATAAAACTAACTTCATGACATCCACATCAACATTTACACCTTTTTGTTGTACATTATTTTAACACACTCACACAGACACTTGTCCCTGGAGTCCATTGACAAGGTTTCATGCTATTCACAGGCATTAAATCAGGCTATTCATTCTTTACACACAAGAAGAGATAAGTTTCCTCAGAAACATCTAGAGCAAAGACTTTCAGCTAGTCAGTTAGCTCTGTGGGCATTTACACTGGAGACAGGGTACTAACATTCAAAGCATCATTCCTGCATATTCTATGCACATGTCCTTTTTAATGTGCTAATAGTGGCTTGCCACTAAGATTTTTGTGGTATCTGTTCAAAAAAAAACCTCAAAATCTAGCAATGCCACCCTTGTCATGAAATTAAAGCTATATAGTTCTGGTATACCATGAGAAGGGAGTTCCTTATAAATTTTGGTCAGTTGATGACAGATGAGAACTCTTAATGTACAAAATAGGAAAACAGTATTAACTAGTGGTAGGTCTGGCCTCTTCTCCTTGGACATTCATATATGTCAATTTAGTTGTGTAGTATGATAATTCAAACAGTGACTGTAATAAAGTATTTCAATAGTGTCATAGTTAATCAAGACTTATAAAATAAACATGTCTAGTGAATCTACTAGAAGGGAGGAAGGACAGCCTTTGCAGTTTAGGTCCAGCAGTCAGAAGCCTGAGAGTCTGATTCACATTTCTGGTGCTTCTCACACACGCACTTAAGAAGTCACTTACACTTCCAAGACCTGTTGGCCTTGGAACTTTACCCCTACCAGAGGCTGATTAGTCCTGCTCTAATTTTAAAGTTTAATAATACAGAGTATTTTTTTGGTTTTTTTTTAAATCAAACTAAAAAATACATGTTTGATGACATCAGATTTGTTCTATTTGCAAGGAAAAAGAATTAATTCCTCTCAACAAAGTTACTTTTGGTGGAACAGCCTCCTGGACTTTATTTTGGGAGATTACCGTAACTGATGCTAAGCAAATTACATTTGAGCAAGTCATCTGTCTTTAGATTGTGTATGATAATATCTGTGTAATTCATGAGTAGTAAGCTTATGAAAATATAACAAATGGCATTGCTTAAATACAGAATATCTATTAATTTTTAATTTAATTGTTTAATTTAACATTTGACTTGCTTTTTGAGAACTGTTCTAGTGTTTATGCGTGTAATAAGATCTTTACAACTGGCATCCTTTCATGCATTTTTTAGATCAAGTGGGACAAAATATGTTGTATTCATTAAAGAAAGAATCTGGTGAGTTGAAGACTAGAGATTTTTACTTGGGATTCATCTCATGCAATAAATGTATCTTGCTGTAAATGTGAAAAATGATTCCATGTATATTAAAAGACTAACATTTTCTCAAATATTGTTGCAGGAAATAATTGTTCCGTCCATCCTTCACCCTTCACAAGTCCTTCACCCATCATTTGAAAGACATCTTTGACAAAAACAGCACCTTGACAAAAAAAGTAAGTCTAGCACAATATACGGTGTACGGAAAAGGAAAGAAAAGAAATTATGGTTTAAAAATACACCAAGTGCACAAGGTTGCTCCATTAACAGAAGAAAAAACTGTGTCTAGTACCTTCAAATGGGTACTGTTTGTTGCTTTAATAACATCTCCCTTAAAACCCTAAGTCCCGCTGCTGTCCCTTACCACACTTTCACCCATGGTATTCTATGGTTCATTTCATGCGGTGAGCATCCAGCTGGCCCACGTACATGTGCCAACTAGATGGAAGACTACTGCCAAATAAAACATGGAGCAACAGTCTCTCTCTTTGACCCTGCCCTCATTTTCAGGAAATGTATAGGATTATAATTATTTTCAAACCTTTATCTTGCTTTCAAGCTTGGTTAAAATTGACTAACTTGCTCAATTCTTAGTAGCCAGAGACATGAAGACGTGGAATCATACAGCTCTCATTTTCTGTGGAAACTAAGATTAAAAACACTGAAATTATTATCAAAACTTGATCCACGTCTGTGAGTGAAAAGATAACCTTCAGGATCTGTTTCTGACTTACACTTTCCTATTGCCATGTTCTCTAAGGACAAGTCTCCAGTGAGGGGCAAGTACAGCAGCACATTCTCTTCACAAACCAACCACTAGAGGACAACAACCACAAACGTTCAGCAGGCCTGTTTCTATCCAAGAGATGGCAGTAGTGAACACCCACGTAGAGAGGAAGAGAGACTTCAGCAGCAGGGAGGAAAAAAGGATAAACAAGTAAAAGAGCTTTCCAGCAATGCCAAGATTCAACAGACAGAAGATTTTCATAGACCTGTCAGTAGCTCACAACATACTTTGATGAATATCTCAATTTCTGCTTCAAACATTATATGATGATGAATTCTTATGACACAATTTTTGAACCTTGAGCAAAGAAGGGAAGGTGAACATAAAAACAAGTAACAGCAAATAATCCATCTAACTCAAACTAAAGTGAAGGCTACTTAGTTTAAATGGCCACAGACAAGAAAACTTTCTTTTTACAAAAAACATTCACATATATTGCACTGGGGGGGGGGAAAGGAGAAAAGAGTTTCAGGTAAGATGAATCGTAAGAATCTCCTGGTTTTCAAAGGCCTGTCACTAGAATTTTATGTCCCACAAATTTTACTGAAATGATTCTTCATTGTGATATAGAGCAGTAACCATAGCGACCACTAACCAATTTTAGTTATTCTTCCACATCAAAAATGGTGATTTGGAAACTTTTTGGGGAGTAGTGGAAGGTTGTGGTTTAATTATCTACATTTGTGAACCAAAACCAAAAATAAAAGCTGCAAATTCTCCCAACACTTGGGAGACATTGGTCTTCCCTAACCTTTAGTCTAAATCCAAGGCCAGATACACTGCCTGTATCTGACACTACAGCAGATGCCTGCGAGTGTCAGGTTACACGGGACAAAAGCTGGCACATCTGCTAAGTCAGAAACAAAGCTGTGAACTTTCTACTCCCTCTCTCTGTCAAGCGTTTAGGAGGGTATCTGTGTTGCACTGAGCTCGCACGCGTATCCCAAAACGACGTTTTATCGCTCGGTTTCCGAAGTTCCTTGAAGGAAGGGGAAGAGCAGAATGCAGGCAGCGGAGATATGGAAGGCTCTCTTCGCAAACGTTTTCACTACTAGAAGATGCTGACCAAGTACCAGCTGGTAGCTGGGACGCGCGCGCCGTTATTTCCTTTATCGCAAGCCATTCCCGCCTTCGACAGCCCGCATCCTCACCGGCGCTCCCAGGACAAAACTCAACCCTCGTTTGAGGAGGTACCACACAACTGCTTCCCCTCCCTGTGTTAAGGCAAGAAAGAGGCACCCTGGCAGCAAGGCATGAAATACCGAAGGCTACCTCACGGGTGAGGCAGCGGCAGCCGGGGAAGCTCGCCGGGACAAGGCCCGAGGCGGTACGCGGCACGCAGGACGCGCAACCGAGGGCTGCACCGGCCTCAACGCCGCAGCCCCCTTACCCCTGCCAGCGCAGAAACCGCCCCCCTACTCCAGCCACCTCCCTGCCGCCGGTCCCATCAGCGAGGGAACCGAGGCCGACAGCGGGGCCGCGCCCACCCCTCACCGCAGCCCCCTCACCGCCGCTCCGCTCCGCCCCGCCCCCTCCCCAGCGGCTTACCGCGCGGCCCGGCGCGCGCCGACCGATTGGAATTTTCCCGCTTGTGCCTCTGCGCGCCTGCGCGAGACGGGGTAGAGGGGAAGCGGGGGGAGGGGGAGGGGCTGGCCAGCGGCGGGGGAAAGCCGGGCGAGGCGGGGTAGGCGGGGCTGGTGGGGGGCGGGGCTGGGGGCTGGCGGGAGGCGCGGGGCGTGGCCCCCTCAGGCGGCGGTAGTGCGCCTGGATGACAGGCGCAGCAGCTCGCCGTCCCTCTCCAGAGGCCTTTATCCTCCCGTCTCAAACGTGGGACACCACACCCCCCAGGGGAACACCGGCTGGGCTCGTGACTTTAAGCCGAGATACGGGTGTTACCTGCGTATCCAAAACTTCACCAGGTGGAACAGAGCGAGATGGGTCAAGCCAGGTCGACCCTGTGTGTACAGCTAAGGTAGCAACTCCACGGGGACATCAAAGTGACAGGGGCTTTGTGCCCCGTGGCAGGCCTACCCGAGAGCGCTTAGTGGTGGCAGCCCGGTGAAGGAACCCGCCCAGGACCCACCATCTCGGGCTCTTAATCGGCTGAGGGAATGAGGCGCTTTTGTTTCTTCCCCTTTCAGTAAGACTAAGGGCAAAACCCGACAAACTTTGTTTTCAGCTTTGCCAACGTCAACAGGCCTTTTCACCAGTATGTGGAAAAAATGCAAAGGGTGTGAGTACAGGTGTACAGTAGATAAGCAACTTTGCTTTGAATAAACTTAAGGTTTGAAAAAAATCCTGATTTATCAAACTGAAATTTGTGCTGGTGCTAAAATGAGAAATACACACATGGTGCACTATACTAGCCCTCAATTTTTTAAAAAACATCTGTAGTAAAACTACCAGATCCCATACTCTGTCACCTAACCACTGTTGAGTCATGCTTGTCCTCAAGGAAATCCTGCTGAAAATACCAGTGCTACACAGTCTTGACTACTTAGTGCAGTGTTTGCTCATTGTTATGAGCCTACCTACATGCTCATAGTTTATTTACCTTCCTGTCATTCTCACTCTCTCATTTATGTACTTGACTCCTCTTCCTGTTCACCCTGGTAGTTTTTCCTCTCCAGACTGAGTTTACCTCCACATTCACTACTAGCAGTGAAGAGCTGGTGAGAAATTATTACAACATTTCCACCTCTTTTTTTGAGACACCATCAGCACTTAACATTTCTTTCTATCCTAGCACCTTCCTCTTCTCAAATACATATGCGTAGCTCACTCTGTCCTTCTTTCTTCCTTGAAGAAACTATGGATAGTGAAGCACTCATTGTGATCCTACCTAAAGAAAAACAAAACAAATTATTTGAAAGAACAATGTCACTAAGGGAAATGTTCTCTGCCTTGAACCTAGGTCGGAATGAGTCTTTCCAGATGGATTTTAGATTAAGTCCCGCTGACATCATTCATCTGAATTGACAGGCTAGTTTGTATCAGATTTGTGTTTGAGATTTGTACTCTGAAAGAACACAGGACTACCACTGGCTGCTAAAGCTGAAGTTGCTGGTTTTCTCTTTCCATTTTACCCAATCCAGCTGATGTCCAAAATCGTTACTCTCATTCAGCTTTCATATTCTTCTATTTAGATTTTGTGCAGTTTGTCATCTTTTCTGATCGACACTGCTTTCAATTTTTCTGTAAAATGAGACAAAATCCCCTTCAATACAAATGCAAATTCATCCTACCCTTATAGTGCAGTCCCCATGCGTGAATACTTACTTTTTCATTTCATCCTAGCAACACCTGATGAATTAAAGGCTTGAAGTTTCAAAGTACTTTCTTGGGAAACAGCAATTGCTCATCAGGCAACCCAACAAGACAAACTGTTAGGGATGTTTCCCACACATCCAGCACATCTGCAGAGCACAACTCGGAGCTTTGGGTGTATTGCCCGTATTCACACTGTGAGTCCAGTTCATAACTCATGCAAGTCTTTAATCATTCTACTCCTTCTCTTTCTTGTCAAATGAATATTTGTTTTCTACAGTCAATTGTGTTAACACTCCCTCAGATAACAGTATTATTAATTATTTCATTGCTGAAATGTGTAACTGTTCTGTGGAATACAGTGGAATAAGCTTGAGTGGAAGAAGTTTGATAACATCATTTTTCATGTTTCTGATTGAACATAGTCTATTGTTGTCTAATATCTGTTTCTGTCTTATATTCACAGAGTAGCAAAAAGCTGCTTCTGTTAATCGTTTTATGTTTATAGCCTCAGCAGAGCCAATTTTCTTCTTGCTGTGCAAAAAGCCATATACCAG
Organism: Gallinago undulata; assembly: GCA_026546715.1. Lineage (NCBI taxonomy): Eukaryota > Metazoa > Chordata > Aves > Charadriiformes > Scolopacidae > Gallinago > Gallinago undulata. Next base: position 44,115,826 of record JAOTQQ010000019.1, read on the forward strand.
TTCTCATGCACACCCAGACATATGGCCAAAGATCATTGTAATGTACCAGAAGCTGTGAAAAATAAACCCAGGAAATAAAAAAAAAAAAAGACATTTAAGAAAATCCTAGGAAAGGGTATAGTAGGCACATGTAAAAATATAGGAATAAATATAATAGCAAAGATGAAAACAGCTGACTAATATGCATAAACTCCAGTGGGTGAAAAGAACATTTGGTAGTACTACCTTCAAATGACCCACATTTTAAATAGTCACAAAATAAGTAGCAGTGATATGAATAATAAATTAGGTAGTATAAATCAGGTGAATGCCAATACAAATGTTATGTTACTTCAGACGTTGTATGCAGTTTGACACTCCTTTACATTTAATGAATGTGAAACATTTGAGTGTTAAAAAATGTTATTGGAACTATTTTTTGTAGCCTTGATAATTAATAGCATGTACTACTACACGTAGAACTAATGTTCAGCTGCCTAGTCTCAAACAGAATTACTGATAGTATATCTTTGAAATTTAAAAAAAAAAATCTGAAACTGTTAAAAGTCCCCAGAAGTAGTACTGCTGTAAGTAAGAATGCCATGACTTCAAAACCCAAGTATTCAGAGGAGGATCTTCCAAACTCTGGAGAATTGCTGGCTGTTCCTTCAGAACCCTAGCAATCTCCTTTTCCCCAAGGCCTAATCCAAAATCCCATTGGTAAGCTTTACATTTTGATGAGATACAGCAGATACTACGTTTTGGTTCAACAATTTATCTTTTGGCCAGTATTAATTTGGTAGGAAAAAAATCCCATGGTAGGGGAAAAGAAGGAAATATATCTTTGACAGGTTTTGGGGAAAAAAAAAAAAATTAAAAAAAAGTCCCAGCTGTTTGAAGCTGCTCAGAGGTTTGGAATGTTAGAATAAATACTGGGGGAGATAGATTGATGGGACGAACTGCAGGTGAGGCACACAAAGGTGCATGGTAAATATAATTTATCAGCAGACATGACCACAACATATGTAATATATTTTATGCACATTATAGTGATAAGCTTAAGAGCACATATTTCTTTAAGAAACACAAAAGCTTACGCTTACACAAAGAAATACACAGTACCAAGCAAAATGCCCTCAGACTTCCTAGCTGAAGTGAACATGATACATACCTTCATATATGTCTGTGACTAGTTTAAAATGGTTGTTCCAAGGCAACAAGGAGATAATGTAGTTGCTGCGTACATATTGTTGTCCTTTATGGATGGAATTGGAACTGCCCAAATATTAGAGTGGCAAGCAAAGCATCAATAATATTCAAGGAGCTTCCTGTCCTCCCAGCAAAGACCACAGTGTGTAACAAGTCACCAGTACATTTCAGTTCACTGCTGTTTGCTAGCCATATTGGGGATTGCACATGTGTCATTTCTAGCTGGTGATTATATCTTTGAAAATTTCCCCACTAAAATACTGTATTTTATGCAACTATTAGCACAATAGCCAGGCGTACTAATATGCTTGAGTTCCAGGTATTCATTCTCTCCCATATCTCCCATTCACTTTCCAGTATAATTTCATGGTTCAGTGTTGCTTATGCTTTCTGTGGTGTTCTACGAAAGAAACAAAGAACCATCTTTAGTAAGGAGAAGTGGAGTTGCTTCTTGGAGGCACTAGGCTCTGCAAATCTGGTTGTTAGAAGTGCATGTTACACAGTCTTTATGTTGCTGCTGGAATAATTTCCCCTCTCTTGATTGCTGATTTGCTTGTTGTTCCTTTTCTAGTTTACATCTTTGGGAGGTTTACTTGCTCCTAAGGGCAGGAACATTTGCTGTGTTCTGTGTCCCAAGATAGATGAATACCTTTGGTTTCTTCTTAATCCAAATCAAGGCTTTAGCTGGGGAGCTAAAGCCTTGCTCTGCAGGACTCTGAAAAATTGATCTTGAACAGGCCAATGGTATTTAATGCTCCTTAAACCAGTCCTTAGGAGTTGTCCTAGTATCTTTTAAAGCTGTGCCCTTGGTATTTCTCAATCTTTTATGAAACACATGTTCACAAGGATAAAAGTTGAAAATTATACCATACATCAGTCAATTAGATAAGATTTTCATAATTTGTCTTGTTGCACATCTTTCCAGTATGTGCATTATTAGAGAAGCTGAAGTATTTAACTTGACTGATTATGTTTCTATGTATAATTTATAAACTTCCCCATTGAATATAATCCTGAAAATAATTCCTCTCCCTGTACCTATCTGCACTCTCAGCAGGGGCTACAGAAAAAACCCAACATGATAAGGTCAATCATTTCCAAGACACTGAGACAACAAAGATATAAAAATGATGTCCTGCTGCTGGTGTGGGATGGCTGAGCACTGGAAAGCATTTCCGAAGCTTGGTCTGCAGGAACCAAGCACAGCGCATAGCAGCAGAGAGCTTGCTTATTTATGTGGTATTCCCTGTGGATACACTGAGAATTTTCTATGGTATATATGGAAGGAGCATAAAATAATCACTACGAAATGAAAGTTAATTACTTCGCCTTGACCTTTTCTCTTACTGACAGCTGCTAACAATATGATATACTTTAGTGAGAATTTCAGTTTCATGTGTGTGACTGTATTCCTACTTGTCTTGTATAAAATATTCTCCTTAACTAGAAGAGGTATTTACACATTCTAGAACCTGAAAAGTTTTAGCAAAATTTAAGACAATAAAAAGGGAAATGCCGATTCTATTGGCAGCAAGCAGCAGTCAAAATAAGAAATCAACAAAATGTGATAAAGATCACACTTGAACCAACTTACAGAGTTTTGGAGGTGTGGGAAACTGGCTCTTGAGAATCAGAATGCAACCACAAAACTTTATTTTCCTTCATGACTTACATCATTATTTGAACTCATGTCAAGTTATGAAGCATTAAATCTTAGAAAATGAAGTTACCATGATAATTTAAAGTACATTAGTGAATTCAAAGACATCACAAACTGAAAGTCTTCAGTTTTTTTCCTTTGCAAACTTTCCTTTTTCTTCATTTTTTTTCCGTTGCAAACTTGATTATTACAAGTGAGGCTTTCAAATTAAGAAATGAAATCTCAATAAATCCATTTTTCTTCATAGCTTAAAAATATGAGAAAGCTGTTCACTACTTGAAACTAAAATTCAAAACAAGTCCACAATACTGTAAAATGTTGCACGTGAAACAGTTTATAAGTTTTTATTCCATTAAATACAGACACTTTGAAATAAAATGAAAAGAAAAATTCACACACAATAGGTATACCTCAACTTTCCATGGCATGATACAAATCACAGGTAAAAGCAGAATGTTGCCTTCTAACATCCTACAGCACTAAAAATGCAGCAAAAAACAGCCAGTGTCCATGTAGAAGACGACAAGTGGGAGAATATAGGGAGTAGATGGAAGCATGTACATGCATAAATTTCTTGTATAACCACCTTTTATTATCTGGATGAAATGTTTTTATTAAAAATGGAAGCACAGTTGCCAATCTAACAGAGTTTTGTTTGAAACATGAAACCTTCTTTTCATCTGAAAGCCTTTCCAAGTATAGGTCTCCATCAAAACCAAACAAATACAAAGTGTAAACATAAATACTATACACCCAATGAAAGACGAAGAAATGATATTTCCTCTATCCATGAATTTCCTACTACTAACAATAGTATTCCTAATGCTGACTTCTATGGTGCATATTAAAAAAAGTAATAATGAAATACCAAAAGGCCACAGAACATGGAAAAGAAGTCTGGGTGGAGAGACAGAGAGAAGATAGCTCTCTTTGGTATTAACCCAGTCTCATGTAGGCATCTTTAGCCAATCAGTTTGAAAAATCATCTTCATGGTCTGCATTTTTCAACATTTGCTGAATGTTGTATATGATCATTTGTTCACAGCAAGATAGGCCAATCTGCTAGCATAGCCTTCATGCTTTTGCAAATTACTTTTTTTTTTTTCAGTGTTACAGATCCCTGCTTCACAAAAAAAGCCCCTAAGTGGGGATGCCATTCAAAATGGAACAGATCTCCACTTATTGACTATTAGAGTCACTGCCAAAGTAGTATATATAGAAGTCTGTAGAATCACAGTCATATCAGTGTTTGTCCAGAAAAGGCTGAAAGAATACAGCTCTGTGGTAGAAAACAAGAACAGCAATTTGTGGATTACAAACTCTGCCCCAACATTCTATATACATTAACTGAAAACCTCATATTTCTCATTCCTTCATTTAGTTTATTGGATACTACAGTATCATGCTTCTTTGACGTCCCAAAGGAAATATAACTCCAATATTTGAGTGCCTTCACTGCTTCTTTAAACAGTTTGTCACCCACACTCCTTTGCCTGCTATACTCATAGTTGCAAATCTGTGGAATGCACTCTTTCATAAATCTCCTCTCAGTTGTTTTAGCAATCCTTCTTCCTTTATTGGTATTAACCTTTCTTTAACCTTGTCTGTCTTCAGATTTAGTCCCTTCCTTGTGACATCCCAGACAAGATATCAATTTGTTTTCCATCATTCTGTCATTTAAACAGTGTTTCTTTGTTTCCTTGTTGCATTAGCTGACTATTTACATTGCATCACATTTAAATATTCTAGAATTTAATATGGTGAATCTGATTCACAACTGATAATTATTTACATGCATATAGAGTATACAGTTCAAAAGTACTTTGTATAGCTTTGCACAGACCGTGTAAAGCCTGGTTTAAAGGCATTGTTTCAGATATCTCTATACATGAAAGATGTATATGCAAATACATAATACATAATAAAATAGCAAATGCAAATATTATATTATGATGGAGATAAGGTTGAGAATATGTATCTGTAAATTATAAATGAATAAATTCAATACCTATAGTGTTGAAATTGATCCAAATCCACGCATCACAATGCCAAATTATTAATTAAGATCACATATAAAATAAATCTAAATGTATTAAGGAACACAAAGTAAGAGCCAAAAACCTCTTAAGGCTGTTTGTGTATTAATCACAAGTTTAAGGCATAGTGTTTGTTGCTCTGTCTAAGATTTTATTGATTTCGGAAATAGTTTCATGCCCCCTGTTTCACTTGCACCCACAATGTCACACCCCTTGCTTTCTGTCAACAGTGTCCCTGGAAGCTTGCTCAAGAGCTTTAGCTCAAACCTTGAATTTAACTATGCATTTCCTTACATTTATGTACTTCTTTCATTTCATAGGACATAAAATAACTCTGGGGGCAGCTACAATGTCATTAGAGGCTCTTTCATATTTGATCGTAGCTTTTGTGATTAAATAATACAATATCAAACAAGAATATGAAGCTGAATCCCCTCCCTACTAAGTGCCACCACGTGGAGCTCATAATGACTTGAAAAGTGCAAGCAACCTTCTTGCTATTGAACTCTTACCTGAAATTCACTGGTCTGGTCAAAGCGTCAAATAAAGAAATTGTGCAGGGAGCCCTGTGTATTAAGCTCTAATGTGTCCATGCTTTAGGTGCTCCCCAGTTCCCTTGTGTCAGTATGCCCAGCTGCGAGGGCAGGACTGCATAAGGGAGCCTTTCAGTTACTGGTACCTGAGCTGCCATAAAACTGCAGAATCTGCAGTGAGCTCTAAAGCTAGTGTATGCAATTCTGCATCCATGAGTAACAGCTCAGAGTAACATATGTATGGAGTAGTGCCGCAGACAGATAACCCAGCTTGCTATACCAGTGGCCTGATCCACTGTGGTAATTTCTTTGCTCCTAAGCTACATTTCATACAAATGAGAACAGAATAATAATTAATATTTCCAGTCTTAAAATCTAAACATTTAGAAATACTAGCTATTCTTGATTCCCTAAATATGAAGATCACTTCAGATGATCAGATTGTACAGGTTGACCAAATGGCCAATGACATTTGGAGAAAGTCAAGAAACAGGTGGTATTTGACTGTAAGGGAACAGAGGTTGTACCTTGTTCCCTTATGAGCTCCATCGGTTGGTGAATGTAAAATGTGTCCAGCCTGACCACACCAAAAAGCTAATGACCTGAGCATCCGTTGCTATCCTATCTGGAAATGTGACTCCTTGCAGTCACAGTGCCTTCTGTACATATCATAGGCAGTAAAACTATATTCAAAATGTACCTAGTGGGCAATGAATTCTCTGGAGAGTGCACCAGATGAACCATGAGTCTTTTGGGTGGCTGAAAGCATTTTATTTCCTTCAAGTGGCAATCTTTTCCCATCTGGTAAATGAGTAAAATGATACTGGCATTGTAAAATGCTCTAGGAATGAGGACTAAGAAAAATGATGCAAAAAGTAAGCCTAGTAATATTGTAGAGGAAAAAATACAGTCAAATGATAGGAGTCAAGAAACTTGGTTCCTCAGAGTCTTCATTAATTGGCTTTGTGATTTCTAGGAATTCATTAATCTTTGCCTTTTCCACACACTAACGAAATACTATAAGGCCATCATTAAAAGTAAAAAAAAAAAAAAAAAAGTTTCCGTAGCTTTAGTAACTGAGTAAGAAAATTAAAACATCACTGGGAAAGTATCTAGAATGCAAAAACGTTTTTGAGTGATTTCCCACTGAGTGTATTTACTAGAAAATTACGGGATACAGTAGTGAAGTGTTCTAAACATGGTAACTGGGCCCATTAGTCACAGAATGAAGAAAGGTTAATTAAGAAACAACAGGGAGAAAACACAAGAGTTCTGTTCTTTTAAGAAAGTCTGCAACTACTGAAGAAAGGTTGTAAAATGTCATTTTGCTAGCTTCAGCAGCAGCCTATTTATAGTAAAATCTATTATTCCTTATTCGGAGACCTTGTAACCATGTTAGACCTAGAAAAGTCATAGTAGGCCAGAAACAAATAATGATACAATTAAAAAGATTGCTGCTGTGAAATAGTCTCTATTAGAAAAACACTATTTTTTCTGTTAGATGGGGATTTGAGGTTGTGAAATTTCTAGTAGCTTTATCCTCATCACCAGTTTTCATTCATATCTGTGATAAAATTCTTTAACCAACATGTGTCAAAAGTAATTTATCATGTTATATTTAGTGCCATTACAAATCTGTGGCGTCAGTCTGCCCTTGTTCACAATTTTAAAACAGGAAGGTTTATCAGTGGCTTGTTATGAATTCATTTGTGGCTCCAGAAGCTCTGTGTTCCTATGTAGTGCAGCTCCGTGCCTGTCAGCTGCATGCTGCACAGCCTTTGCTGATGGCCTGGCAAAGCCTTTGGCCCTCAGCTTAAGGTTAGACAGAGTACTGCAGCAAGTGGCAGTGGAACTGATGTGCATGCTGTTAAACACAGCACACACAATTTCCTAGCATCGGGGCTAGCTTCCTCATTTTCCAAACTTCGCTAATGCTTGTGGTTGAATGGTGGCCTCTGAGAACACCAGTGGCACAGAGTAAGCCAGAAAATCTGCATGATTCCTCTGGTTTATCAGTCACCGCATCTGTCTCTTCGTCCTTCTGGTTACTAATGTCTCTGTGGATGTTCTTGGAGACATGGCAGAAATCAAGAATTCTTTTGTCTGGCTCATCCCTTTCACTAATCAAATGTTGTCCTCCTAAGTCCCCTGCAGCATGCAGCCATTCCAGATAAAGCTATAGTACCTTAGAAGTTTCACCCATGCAATAAGACTTAACAACAAATTACTTATATGAGCATAAAGATATTTTATTTTTTTTTGCATGTTAGAGCTCTGGTGACAGACATTTGCAGACTTTTTACATTTCCCCAGAAGACTGGTAAAAATCCACAAAATTCAAATCCTCTTGGCCAACAGCCAGGGATAGGAGAGGGCAATGCTAATACCTTTCTAATCTATTGCCAAAAACACCAGCACTGGGCAATGAGACAACCTTAAGGGTGTCTAATTTCTCAGAGATGTACTGAGAATAAGCATCTTCAGAGCCCTGTCTGTTATGAAATAGGCTATTTTCCCAGCAATGAAAATCATCTTTGCTTACTTTTTTTCCAGAACACTCGGCTTGTAAATATTTTGGAGTCTTTTCTGAAGGAAGGTACTATGTGCATTTAACAATAGTATTTTCTCTGCTAACAGCTATTTTCAGTCTAGGTTGTCATGTTGTTAAGCAGTAACAATCAAGGAGTAGAGCATTTCCTAGGAATTAATGGCTGGCTGGACAGAGTTTAAAGCCTGAGGTACAGCCAGAGGCTATTAACTCCAGCTGGTCATTAAAAATCCTTCAGAAATACCTTGCTCTAAGGTCAGTATTACTGTTAAAACAAATGTAGGCAGATGGATTTATTTCATGGGTTGCATTTTCAGTTGGTATGCACAGGGCATTTCTAGAGAATTTACACCTTCTTAGCATTAACCAGCCAATTACTTGAGTCACCTCTCAGCATTCCAGTCATACAGATATAATTATACTTACTATGAAAAATGGCAACAGAGCACTCTGACAAATTTCAGATCAGTTTATCTGATTGTCATTTCAGATCTGCTGGTACACATGGGATGTTTTTTGCCTACCAAAGAATTGCATTCAAACATCTTTTGGGGACACAGTATAGCAGCAAAAGAATTCAAGAAAATACATTTGGAATCGATTTGGTGGAAGAGAAAAGGAGCATTCAGTGGAAGCATTCCTGCTCATAAGTGGAGATGGGCACATTTGAGAATAAAACAGGAATTGATTAAAGCTCTACAAACTACTGAATAAATCTTGAAGATTATGTGTCTAATAGGTCAGTTATCTTTCAGAACAGGCATCCACACATGGCTTTATATTTCTGCAATATTCTGATTTCAAAAAACCAAAAAACCAAAAAATGATAGAAACATTGCTATTGAAATACTTCTATTGCTGCTTGGAGGGGGTGGGGGAAGAAAGTTCTGAAAGCTTAGTAGAAAACATTTTTTTTTACTGGCTCGTGTTCATATTGTGGTAACACAAATAAACCCAGGTACAGATAAAGCTGAAGCTTTTCACCCTGCCCATTCTATAATATCTGAGCCTTTTATCTCACTACTGATTTTCAGACTAAAATTCAGATGACTTACCTGAAGCTTCTGAGCTTGATCAGTGCATAGAACCAGTTCTGCTCTTGTTAAATGATGGATTTTTATTTCACCACAATTTAACTACCTGGGTGATTACCTTTAGGGGGCAGTGGCCAGGCTTTGGGGTTTAACCTCACCACTTTAAGTAAGATGAAAGCAGGTATCAACACATACTTCTCAGCTACTGTTAGAATCACTAACAGTATCAGCACAGTATCACTACCATATCAGTACAGTACCACTATCTGTATCACTCCAAAATCACTAACAGTATCAGAATCAGTAAATGGGGAAGTTTCTAAAGCCAGTCACCTTGCTGGGAAAACTGTGTTTCAGCAGTGAGAGTCATTATTCTCTTAAGGTACTCAGAGCTGTAGAGCAAAAGATGATTCCAGCAATCCTGTCAATGTCCTGTCGCACTACAAAATCTTGTATCACTTTTGCTGAAATACTCTTGTAGTGATCTCCTTGCTTTCCATACACACCCCAACAGCTATTCCATTCTATTTTAAGATTATTTCCACTGGCATATCAGTTTCTTCTATTGTCCTTTCAAAAATATTTCAACACCTCAATAATGTGCATATGCATACCTTAAGCCTTCTAAATATCCCAAACCCAACTTCCATTGAGCTTAGTAGGATACAGATCAATTCCTAAGGCACAAATCCTGCAAACAGTTACACATCTGCTTCATTTTACAGACTTAGGAGTCCTCTGAGAGTTAAGGACTTCGTAAACATTTGCAGGATTAAAGCTTAAGTATTTCTTATTGTAATATATTATTGTGCACGTAGGAATATGCTTATATCCCATGATTGTACTATCTGTTAAAATGTAAATTTTACCTCTCGGGCACCAACTTCTGATAGCAATAATCAAATGTAATCCATAAAGTCAAATTCCCAACCGGAATTCAAGACAGTCTAAGAAATGCAGGTTTCTCCAACTATTTCAGTTTGGGCTGAAATAGTTGCAAATGTTGCTTGTGGCTGGGCATGAATTATGGACTTTAATACAGTGTTTGAAAATCCGTGCTTTTAGTGTGAGACAGTGTGTATAAAACCAAATTTTGTCCTTCTAAATGTGCTTTCGAGATGAAACATCCATCCCTCCAACATTAACTGGAAAAGTTGCAGCAGTTAAAGTGAAAGGATGCCAAGACTAAACTATTTACTTAAAGGATTCCAATTTGTCCAAGCACCAAATGGTTTAAGTCTTTCAACCAGACAATTAATAATCAAATCCCATTCCAAAACACAGTTTAGCACCCCAGATATATACTCATGTTTAGCAGTATCAGATTGTCCAACATGTTGCACATTGCTCTGAACAAAAATTTCTCACCAAATGGATAGCTTCAGTCCTGAAATCCATATCAGATGTTCAGGAGGTGTACTGGCAAAATATTTAAATGCCTCTAGGTTTTAAACTGCAGCTTATCTTCCTGTGGACAAATACTTGGGGAAAAAAAAAAACCCAAACTTTTGAATTTATTTTTTTTTTCTCTGGGGCATTTCAAGAATTAACACATCTTCATATTCATCAGGCTTTAGGCAGACTTCTCTCCTTGTGAGGATAGCTAGATGTAACTCAGCTGGGTAGAAAGTGCATTTTTTCTGAACTGAATAGGTTGAATCAAAATAAAAGGAAATCTTGTGACACTACATCACACCTTGCATTTATTAGAGGAGCAAACTCCAGTGTCTTAGTTTTTTATGTGGACTGAAGGGGGAAATTGGGGCAAACGTAGTAAAAATTCAAGTGAAAAACACAAGTGAACATATATAAAAAATATGGAAGTCCAAACCAGAATGCTGGAAACCAGAAGCAAATACAAATTTCTGTATTTGATAAAAGACATACAGCCACTGCAGCAACTCTCAGAAGTCACAGACCTTAGTAGGCAACCTACCAAATTCAGTTCACGATTCTGAAGTCAAGCCAATCAAAACAATAGATGTTCACATGATACTGTGATTTGATTCCCCAAAGGATTAAACAAATCTATGCCCAAAGTTCCTAGGTTGTTCTGCAATGCCAGAACCATTAACAACAATGCCCAGAATAATAATTTGAAAGCACACCTACTAGAATTATGAATTATTGAGTCACAGCATGGGGAATGCAACACATCCTCTATAATACGATTCCAAGTATACTTTTATTTACTCCGAGGGTCCTCCTCAGATCCATGTTTATGTGATCTCATCTACTGAAAAGGTATTACAGAGAACCTAACAAAGGTGCTTTTGCATAGATTTCTTGAATGTGTATTAACTGTTATATATAGTAGCATACAAAGTTGCATGTTTCATAGGGGTGATGTCTTCTTTCATCAGCTTGCAAGCAACATGCAATGTCAAGTGTTGTGTGCTCTGGAGTGCTGCACGTCATTGTCCCCCGACTAAGAAAATAAAACTGGAGGACCAGTATTGCGGCTATGTCTCTGCTGACTTAGTGAACACCCTTTTCCAGCAACGTTTTGCAAAACAGATGAAACTCAAGAAGTAAATACCTGAGCAGACTGCATGATCTAAAGACACTGCATTAACATAAATCCTGCTATCAGATTTCCACATTCACTTCAGCTCATCTCATCTCAACTAGTTACAGAAAAAACCTTCCTTGTTTCCTCCTTCTGAGCTACTAAAGATGGAGCTTTCCTTCCCTGCAAAAGCACAGCAGAATTAAAACCCTGATGACAAAGATATGGAAGAGAGTTAAAGTCAAGTTTAATTGTATGAAGCTGGGAGTCACACAGGTTTTTTTATTAGTCTAAAAGATTACACTGCTGATCTATTTATCAATTTTCTACTTATAGGACCACTCAAAATCCACTCTTACTAAACAAGCAATAAGCCATTCAGAAAAATGTAATGATAGCGACTTCATCTGTGAAAGCACTGAGACAACTAATCCAATAATGATAGTATAATTTTTTGTTTAATATCATGTAAAGTACAGATCACAAATCTGTGTTTTCCATTAGAGTGGCAGAACAAATCTTAATAAAAGGGCTTCATTATGACATATGCTTCAGCTCAAAACTCTCTGGAGGAAATGCTCTGACCCTGCACTGCCATCTAAGAAAATTATATTGGATCAAAGGCCCACTGGGATATGAAGCGTCTGTGGTGGATACTAGGTTTAGATTTTATCAGTTATTGTAAGATATAATCATAAGAGAATGCAAAAGGATTCATGGCACACAATAAATAAGATGTGTAGCCACTTTTAATTTTATAACAGAGATAAAAGGACTCTTCAATATGTTATGTAAATTACTACTATCCATTATGATTTTCATATATTTTCAAGTGACAATACAGGTACCTCTGTTCTCCAAGCAGTGCAGCACTGGGTGAGAGTCTGCAAACACAGAGCAGAAGTTAAACAGATGAACAAGTATCGAATTTAAGCTATGATTTACAACAGTGAATGTTTCCAGAACCCACTTCCTTTGGAACGAATTACAGCAAAGAAAAAAATGAGAAAAAACTTTGATAATTCTTTCCTACCTCTGTAGGGTGGAGCAAAGGGGCCAGCATCCAACAGAGAAACCACAGATGAATTCTCAGGGCTCCTGAAAATTTGGTGACCTATTTTGTAGCCTAAGTAAAATTGTACAATCCCTGAGAGGGCCACAGGATAAACCAAAGCCAGAAGGGACTTGTAGGAAGACAGCATTCCCTATCCACTTGTCAGAGTTCCATGATGTTGCTTCTTTCTATTGTGGTTCCTCCCTCCTTATTTTTAAGTGGTGTTTTGTTCTCAGAGCTTTAGAGAAACAAATATGTGAGATACTAACTCAATGAGAAATATTCTTTGACTGTAGAACTGCCTCTATGAATTTGCAAGCAGAATTTCTGAGGTTAATCTCTTTAATTGTCTGGATATTCTTAGCAAGTTTATACTCTTACTGACAGCCTATCACAAAATCCCATTTGCTTTTAAGTTCTTCTTTATAAAAAAAAGAAAAAAAATGCATTCTTCCACGTTGGTGATTTTAGTGCAGCAGAATTTTGAAAGAAAAGGATCTAGGACAACACTAGCCCCTCCTATGTTTTGTGAGGGGGTTGTGTCATTGAGGATTATGAAAAAAGTGACAACACAATGGGAAAAGCATCAACTGAAGCATATTTATAACAGGATGTATCTTCTTACACAAGACTCCTTCTTCAGTTCTATGACGGTGGTGCCTCCAAACAGTGTCCTAATCTTGTGTAGCATTTATTGTTACCATTGTAAAGTAGGACTCACATATAATATTTGGACTGAACAGATCACAACTATTCCATGCATTTAATGAGTATTTTACAAGGGCTGATTTCCTGTGATGAAAAGATAACAATTTTGATGATGATGTATTATATTTTAATCACAATTGCATTGTTTTCTGTCTGGTTTGTGCAGTATTTTGTTGATCTGTCACAAAGTTCTACAAATATTTTAAGTTTTTGAATATTTTAACATGCAGAAGCTGGATTTATTCCTCGGCTCTGTGGATTTCATTTGCTTTTCTGTACATTTTCATTGAAAAAGTCCCCATTTCCCAAACTGATCCCAACTTCTTGCTCACTCTAAACTGTCAGCCCATGCTCCATTCTCAGAAGTCCCCTGCTTCTTCTAACCCACCCTCTCCTGGTTCAAGCCCCTTTTACCCTTCCCCAGCCAAATCCCCAGCTTCCCAGCACCTCTCAAGTCTTCATTGTCACTGCCTGAACACAAAGATGGGCTGTCTTCCCCAGCTCCTGTGGCTATTGAGGGGAATGCGGTTGCTGCTGTCCACAATTCAGTCCCCAGACAGTGCTCTTTCTGGCACTTTTCTCCCCATCTGCCACCCTCTTACTGGCTTTCATGACTAGCCAAGTCCATTCGCTCTTTCCTTTCTTTTTGACCAGAGTGGAGGGATTGAAGAATGCACACCAAGAGACATGTATCACAAATCCCCATGGAAAACCCAGCGTGACAGCCAGACTCCCAGCTGTCCCATAAGCAATGGTTTCCTATACACCCCTACTGCAGTGCTTCACAAGGGCTTCCACAGGCTTTGCTTCTATTACATGTATATTAAGGAAGCTGACTAGACCATTTCCAGGAAGTCAGTACCCTTCCATTCTGATTAATCCTACTTGTACTCCGAAGAAATGAATCAAGACAATAGGAGTGTGGAAAGGTCTCGAGATTCCCATAGTCTGTAGGAAAGTGCAGAAGAAATTTTTTTTAGGAAAAGTCTGTGAACCCAGCCCCCAGACGAAGAAAAAAGACTTCTCTACAGCCTCTTCTTCTAAGCTTCCTTTCAGGAATTTTCCAAACACCAAAAATTAAAGCAGAAAGAGAAAATGAAGTGATGTGCACCAGGAATGTCAGCCCCAAGAAAATTGTGAAACCCCAGGTGCAACTTCCTGCATTTTGGAAGACTTTTAAAACATTTCAGGACAAAAAAGCACATATAGCCCTACCTGGTATTTACCTTGGACTCCGTGCTAGAACAACTTGCCAGTAGCAAATTCCACACACTGAAACCACAGTTCTTACTGCACACTCGCGTGTTTCCCATCATACACACTCACACACATATAGACACACACATATTGCATAGAAAAACATTCAAAAAGCCAGCATCAACATTATAAAAAATATCCCCCAAAGCAAGTTATCACCTCCCCTGTGAGTAGGAACACTGGGCTCTTATGCTCAGCGTCCAAGCCAAGCCTCCCTGCTCCAGCAGAATGACACCCCCAGTCATTTTTACACAAACTTCAAATGCACCTTTTAAAGAAACTTTTGTGAGTCCTCCCACATGGGCTCAGGTATAGTTCTCTTTCATTTCTTTTTCTGCTGTTTCCTTTCACTTTCTACTACTGTACGTCTCACTGACTTTTTTGCTTCTCAGTGTCTCAGCATCCCTTCACCCTGCATCTATGAAGGCAAGCAAACAAGCACCACAACATAAGTGTGTGAACTACTGCATGCAGAATATCCAGGTCCCATCTTACCAAGCTGAATCAAGTCTCATCATTATTAGTAGTAAAACTCAAACTTTCTTATCCGAATTTTTATCAGTTGCAGCCCATTTCTGCAACTTCTTTAGTACTTATTTAATATTTCCAGTTTGAAGAGTGCCAGCTACTCACTGTGTGAAACAAAGGACTTAAATGTTCAAAGGATCACAGCCCATATCACTTTTTGTTAGGAGAATCTTAAGTTTTCTGTAACAGTATTTTTTCTGCTAAACATGTCTGATATATTTGCTTAGGGACATGGTTTAGTAGCAGACTTGGCAGTGCTAGGTTAACCGTTCAACTTGATGATCTTAAAAGTGTTTTCCAACCAAAATGATTCTATGACTCTATGATAAATTACTTGGCTTTCAAAAATGTAAAACTCTTCATTAGACTCATGCAACACCTGAACTATACTCTGAGAGGCTTCTTAAAGAGATTTCTTTTTTGTGATTCCTCAAGCCTGCCTGGCTTCAAATTTGTACTATCTTACTGGTGCATGTGCAATCTTGTACTTCTGCACCAGCTCTTTTCATAGGTTTTCTGGAATAATTCCATTCGAACTGCATACCACAGATTCTCTGGGCATAGCTCCATTCACCAGCTAGACACACAACATAGGACCATGGAATCACAGAATTGCCCAGGTTGCAACAGGCCTTTCAGATCATCGAGTCCAACCATCAACCTAACACTAACAAAACCATTACTAAACCATATCTGTAACCACTATGTCTACACATCTTTTTAATACTTCCTTCAATTCCAAGTGATTCCATCACTTCACTGGGCAGCCTGTTCCAATGTTTGATAACTCTTTTGGTGGAGAAATTTTTCCTAATATCCACCTCTCACCACCTCTCGTGGTGCAACTTGAGGCTGTTTCCTCTTGTCCTGTTGCCTGTGACTTGGGAGAAGAGAATGACCCCCACCTCTCTATGCCCTTCTTTCAGGTAGTTGTAGAGAGTGATGAGGTCTCACTGAAGCCTCCTTTTCTCCAGGCTGAACAATCCCCGGTCTCCCTCAGCCTCTCCTCATAAGACTTGTGCTCTAGACCCTTCACCAGATTTGTTGCCCTTCTCTGGACCCGCTCCAGCACCTCAATGTCTTTCTTGTAGTAGGAGGCCCAAAACTAGACAAGTACTCAAGGTATGGCCTCTCCAGTGCCATTACAGGGGGAGAATAACTTCCCTAGTCTTGCTGGTCACGTTGTTTCTGATACAGGCACACTGCAGGCTCATATTCAGCCATGCTGGATGGCACACTGACATCCCCATGAAAATACGCCAGAAAGAAAGCAAGGAGGAGGAAGGGCAAAGAGAAGAAGAAGTGTTGTAGTTGCAAGTAAAATCATATTTAAATGTGGAAAAAAAAGATACTTCCCTGCATAGATCCAGTTCCACATAGGTAAAGGGTGCAACCTAGGTTATTGCACTTAGGTTACAGGAATTTTCTTGACTTAAAAAGGTTTGTGAAATTTGAGCAAAAGGAAAAAAAAGCACAGGTGATAATTTAATATGGAATGGTCAACACAGAACAGAATTACAAAACACAACAGTCATGAGAGAAAGACTGGATGTAATGGCAGGGACCTGAAGACCTAGGACTAAGGGTCACAAGCATATTCCAGCATA
This sequence comes from Gallinago undulata, assembly GCA_026546715.1. Classification (NCBI taxonomy): domain Eukaryota; kingdom Metazoa; phylum Chordata; class Aves; order Charadriiformes; family Scolopacidae; genus Gallinago; species Gallinago undulata. Next base: position 44,132,488 of record JAOTQQ010000019.1, read on the forward strand.
GCACTTCTGCATGTCTGCGAGACAGGTCACTTCCACAAAATATACCCTCTATTTGTCGGTTTTCCTTGTGCAACTCTGTTTCAGACACAGCTCACAAAGCCTCCTGAAGTATGCAAATCCATTCAAGAAGTCCTGGACTACCATTGACTAAATTACAATTTACAGTCTGTAAATGTAAATTACAATTTACAATTTCTGTAAATTACAATTTACAGAAAAAAAAACTGATTCTTTGACCTGGTTCTCACTCTCAGTTACAGGCATCCAGCCCAAATATGAGCTGGAGACTCTACAGTCAGAAATCTGCATACCTTTTGCTGTCAATGACAGCAGGGGCACACGTCCACAGGGATGACTCACTGTACCCAAGTTATACTGTGGATTAATGGCAGGGTATGAATAGTATAACCAGGACCACACTTCTCGCTGTATGCTCTGTGGACCAAACCATGCAAAGATTATTACAAATGCAGATTTATGTATGAGTAATCCCACCTCTCCTGCCACAGCGTTGAACCATTCCCATGCACTGTGTCACTGGGTACCAGGGAGATCAGCACTCCCCTCTCCACTTTGCCCACCAAGCTGTAGAGAGCAATGAGGTCGCCCCTCAGCCTCCTTCTTTCCAAACTAGACAAATCCAAATTCAGAGTCCTCAGCCACTCCTCACAGGAAATTCCTTCCAGCCCTTTCACCGGCTTTGTTGCCCACCTCTGGATGCATTCAAGGACCTTTCCATCCTTCTTAGATGGTGGGGCCCAGAACTGCACAACCTGCTCAAGGTGAGGCTGCACCAATGCTAAATACATCCCCTCTTTTGACCAGATGTTTGTGCTATGTCATTTGCCAGGATGTCGTTTGCCCTCTTGGCTACCAGAGCTCCTCACAGGACATTTCTTCTGGCCCTTCCACCAGCTTTGTTGCCCTCCTGTGGACGCATTCAAGGACCTTCCCACTCTTCTTAAATCATGGGGTTCCTAAGGAACCAAAACGAACTAATGTGTAAAACACCATTAGTTCACGGGCTACTGATTCAATGTACTGAAACAGTTATTTTGAGCATTATAGTCTATTGCATTAGAAAACATCCATTGAAATTGGATTGAATTGGATTTAAATCATTGTACTCTGTGATTAATTGGGAAAGCTATTTATGGATGAGATTAAAGCTTTCGCAGCCAATGTGCTTAAATGCACTTTTTGACCCCCTACATATGTTTTTCCTCAAAATTATGCCTGACATATATATGCCTGACATATATATACAATATATGCCTGACAACAGCATAGAGATGCAAAGTGAAGAGTTAAATTGACTAAATGGAACAATGTTCAGTAACTTAAACAGACGAATTGGACATCCCACCTTATGTGTTGGTACTGCTTAATAATTAGTTATATCCATATGCAGACATTTTTAGGGGCTAAAAATAGCTCAATTTATCATTCTGTTTCCTCACTTGATTTAATATGGGCCAGACTGAATGAAACTATAAATGCATGGTGGTCACAGAGCTTATGCCATGGATACTTTTGTTCCATTCATTTAGTTGCACAGGCACTTTGTTGACAATTTTTTGCAAACTTTGAGAAAACAGAAGTGAACCAAAAGAGCCACCTCACTGCACTCCATACTACTAACTCCGAAATGAAAAGTTTTATCTGTCTTTTATATGTCATCTGACAATTTGCCTGAGTGCTGCACTCAGGTATGTGATGCTGTACAGTAACACCCTCCCTTAGGGTGGTTTACAACCCTCTTTACAACCATTTAAAGTTGAGCCTGTCTTCTAAAATGCTGCAAAATGGTACAAAAGTGTGTTATAGTGGCTACAAAAATAAATGCTCTGAAGTTAAATAGCCTACTTAAAATGATTCCATAATAGGGAAGTAATAAAGTGAAAGACCATTTGAATTCTCTTGCAGCAAATGCTAGTTATTTGAGGTGAAAACTGAGTTTCCTATTTATCTCAGCTATTCTACTGCAATAAGGTACTCAAATCTTTTACTTTTATTAGTCTTAACTAATAAAATATCTGGTCCCGTGTTTAATGAGAAGAAATAACCTGGTTGGCTCAGAGAGGTAAACTGTAAATACAGATGGGTTATTTGTTTTGTAATGGGGAAAAGGTAAATTGGCATTTTAACCTCAGGATTATTAGTTTAAATCCAGCCATCTCAAAGCTAATTTGCCACCCATGTTTGAAGACCTACAGAGTCACTTTCAATGAAGCCACCTTAGTGCAGGAGCTGCACTTTATGGTGGAAGCTTCCCACTTAAAAGCCCTGCCACAATCTGGCAGATTCTGGCAATCAGAAGCGCAATCTGTTGTCTTCTGGGCAAGACACTATATCTGCCACAAGGGAGAGAAGGAAAGATTTCTCTTTGGCAAAGCAACAAAAGCTGGAAAAAGGAAGCATAATAATATTCTTCCTTTGAGTCCTTTCTGTTTACCAAATAATTCTCGGTTAATTCCTTCCCCTTCCCATCTCAAAAGCTTAGCCAGACATTCCTCTCTACAAGTCTCTTCACCAATGTAAACTTCAGAACAAAAAATCCAGGGACACAACCTGGAACAGAAAAGTCAGCCTTACCTAGGCTTTGAAATACATTTGCAATACCATTCTGGGTCTCCTAAATCAGATGGTGGAGCTCTCCCTCTTCCAGAGCACCCAGGGTCTCTTGCTTCTGCCATAAATCACTTCTCAAATACCTCAGTGGTCTTTGCCCCTCAACAGATGGGGAAACCCACCTAATTAATTCGCCCGTGAATGAAGCCTGGCCCCTGCTTCCCAGCCCTCCCTCTTCAAATGGGGCAGAGCCCTGCCTTGCCTGGGAAACAGTTTCCAACCTGCTGCTCCCAGCCCTCCCTCTTCCCAGCTGCTGTGGCTTACAGCCTCGCTCACAAGCAGGTTTCACAGGGCAGGGGGTCTGCAGGCAGCTGGGGACCTGTGAAGGCAGCCCCACTGCCAAGGTTCGAGTTCAAGGGGTGGAAAGATCAGCCAGAAAAGCCGTGGGTTTTTGTCTTCTGTTGTGCAGAAGTGTATCTCCACCATGTGAATGCAAGGTCCCAATTCAAGTTGGTTGACTCAAGAGACCCAGCAACTCCTAACTGGCAGCTTGCGTTAAGTCTGCCGAAGAGCCTGGGAAGGTGCTCTGATTAGCAAATTAAAATGCACGCTGCTGCCTTGTGTTCCGTGCGTCTTGGGGCAAGCTGACCTACGCAGCATGTTCACTAACCCAGGGGAGAGACAGGCTGCTCCACTGCAGCCTTGCCTCGCGCCAGTGGCACGCAGGTAGAGCATCACCCAGTAACACCTGAGGTTTCAGCTGTTACAGTGAGGGTCAGTATGTTCCTTAGAAAAGCTGTTGTAGGGTGCTAAGTGGCTTGGATGCCACTGAAGACGACCAAAAATATGTCGTAAAGATTTTCTTTGCTTACATTGTATCCAAAGATGTAGAATTATTTCTGTAGTACCAAATATGCCAGGATATATGTTAATTTTTTTTTTATTTTTTTTTTTTCAGTCACAGCAGCAGTACTACTTCATTATTTTTTTTCCACTCAGACTGGGTAGTGCAGTTTCCTGGCATGAGTCCTATTCTAGCAGTAAAGTTCAACGTGTCTGCAACAAAAAGGACAAGAATGATTAACTGGAGTAGGAAAGTAGTAATTGTTCTCATGAATTGCAGCAGCCATTAAAAGTAATTTCAATTTGGCAACGGTGGTTTTCAGATATAAACAGTCGGTGTCTCAGATGCTCATTGGGAGTGAAAGTTAACAAAAATGAAACACCTGTTCATACATCAGTGCTGCTGCAGTTTAGCAGCATGCAGCATTCCTGGAGCTGTTAAATACATGCATTAAGCCAACAAAAATCTGGCCACGTGTTTACTTAAGGTCTGAATAAATATTGCCAATATGTGACAAAAATCTGATTAAGGTCTTACCTGGGGTTAATATGACTGACAGGAAGACGAGCCATTTATAAGAAATCTAAACATGACAAGTAATGCAAGGTAAATATCTTAAAGGAAAATCCTGTGTTCTGATCAGCAGAATGTATTGATTTATTCCTATGGTTCATAGTCCTGTGAATGGAACTGCTCCTGTGACTGGCTAGGACACAAAAGGCAAAGTCAGCGACTTGAGCTAATGCAAAACTTCAGTGGGCACTGTTCTCACGGGATGTAAGCCACCAGGGCCAAATCTGCAACCTGACTCACTCTGGCTAGTCCTGAAGATCTGAAGGAGAGTATATTTTGAGCAGCCCAACCACATCTGTAGGAGTTCTGCAGTTCAAGTGCTTTAACTGTATTTTTCTCTTTTCTGGTTAAACTTCCAGAACCATAAAATATGCAGTTGTATTTGTATTTCCTCTGACCATGAGAAGTAGAGGCTGAATTACAAATTATCCCAAGACAAGCTTGGGCTTTTTGTTTATGAGAAATTTAGAAGACTCATGAAAAAATCTCCTAAGGGTTATAGGATAAAGAATTACTGTCTCTGTGACACTTTGGTGGATGCTCAGCAGAGTATGTTTGCACAGGATGAACTGCACCGAGATTTATGATGCAAGTAACTTCAGACAGATGGTGCTACTTAGAACCTTCACCCTGCTGCCCGCAGCAGCCTCTCCTCCTTCCCAAGCAGCGCTCACAGGGGCCATGGGGACCTGCACCCTGGCTCGCACTTGTTAACACACTTCCTGGGAGGAGCTTTGTCTATGGAGTGGTTTAATTTTCAGAAGTCCGTGTTTATTTATTTTATTTTTCTCCACAGTGGGAAAAAAATAGACTATTTCTCAAATCCAATTTAGGGAGCAACCACAGAGGTGGAAAAAGACAAAGAATTTCCTCCCACTTCTAAGCAGAAATAACCTGCACATAAACTGCTTTACCCAAGGGTTCAAAGTCTACACAAAATGCTTCATTCAGAGTGGGAATGAAAGGTATAATCCCGTCCTATACCTATCCCCCAAGACATAACAAGGGTAACAGAATCAACAGACAAGCACCAGAGTGTTACAATTTAGACAGGATTTTAGAACTGCTTCCTGCTCCAAAATGGGCAAACCTGAACCACCTAAACATCCTGAACACTGAAACATCCCAAATGCATGCTCCAAATCAGAATGATCGCATGGCTGTACCTGAACAGTAGTACATAAAGAAGCAAACAAACAAACAACAAAACAACCAAACAACCAAATCTGTAACCAGTAAGTTATAGTATTTTTATTCATGTTAGAATTTCTATCAGTGTTTGAACATTAATATTTAGAGAGTTTGTACAATTTCCATTCAAAGTTTAAAATGAGAACCACACTAGATCACAAATGGTAACTAAAACACAGTTCAGAATTGTATGAATATTCACACTCTCTTTCTCTCTTAACACTGTTAAACACTTTCTTTTCTGCCAGGGGGGTTCCAAGAAAAAGTGTGCACCGTAATCGTATCTCAGCAGTGTTCCAAAACATAATGGTATCATCATTACATATAAACTCTTTAAAAATATACTTCTGTCAAAAGACTTGATGACTACTATGTACACTACAAAAATAGATTTTCATATAAATAAATTATATGGCATAATTTTACCTTTGTAACTGAAATGACACAAACCCACGCCTACCAAAACAGGCAGGCAGTGAGACCCAGTTTGAATATTTTTTACTTTTAACTCCTTATGCTAAAACCTACGACAAGTCCTTAATGTAAATGTTATATAATCTTTCCTATTTAACATTAGTAAGCACTCTATACAAATAAAAATCCATTAAACAGTAAAAACATAGCTGTAATAGTGTTTCCAATAGAAATAAAATCCCTGCATATTGTCTGTTATAAACTGGCATGACAAATACTGTAAGAAAACATTCTTATGATACAAAAATATAAATATCACCCATGATTAAAAAAAAAAGTTAAAAAACAAAACCAAAAACAAAATAAATGTTGCCAGCCACTGAATTCTCCCCTTTCCAATGTGACTACCGGAGAAGAAGGTCTGCACTGCGCAGCGGAGCAGCAGACAGCTCACCCACAGGCAAGCCCGCAGGAGGGCTTGGGCGGGAGGGGCAGGTGGCAGACACCGTGGCTCCCCCCGGCCCCCTTCCCTCCTTCCCTCCCTCCCTCCGGGGCAGGGGAGGGAGCGAGGCAGCCGGCGGAGTCAGCGGTAGCCCTGCCGACCTCTGACATGGGAGCGCACACCCTTGGCGGCTGAAGGTACCTTCCAATTAGCATCATACAGTTTCGTTGCCCAGCCTGTATGATCAGAGGTCGCTATGCTGCTAGTGCTAAACTGGGGCCCCTCCTCTTTTTGTCATTAAGAGTTTTCCTGTTAAGACAGTGAACTGGACCAGTAGGCAGTTGCGACATTAACCCTTTAGTGTGCATTGAAACAGTAGCTTATGTATCACGGGAATGACACCAGGCTCTCGCCACCTGCTCTTCGAACGTTCACATTGGAGATCTGTAAACAAGTGCCTCATATCAAAGTGTTTTCAAGTGAGCAAAAAAGGCATGGAAATTTGTGCATTCTAATTATCCCCATTTTTTATGCTGGCAAGGTCTGCGGGCAAAGATAGAGTCCCTGAAGCCACTGGAGAAAAACACTTTCCCATCAAAGAATTGGCCACTGCTGTTCAGGCATCATACTTAAAAGAAAATCCCCACCATTGCTGTGTTTAGAAACTGAATATTGGTTGTGTTTGGCTCTGAACTGAACATCTACCTGCTCTAAAAAAAACAGCTGGAGAAGGGTAGAAAAAAAAAGATGAAGAAAAAGGAAGATAGAGATAACAAAAACTTTTGTTCTACTATTTTAAATTAAGGTTCTCCATTCTTAGGGTTTGTTTCCAACTGGAACACAGATTGTAGTGTTTTTTTTTCAGACCCTTCACCTGCAGCAATCCCCTTTTAGTTTAAAAATAATAATACAAAAAGCTAAATTAGTTTCGCAAAGAGATCCCAGTTTAGCTGTTTTAATTAAAAGTGCCAATGCAGCATGGGAAAACACAAACAATAGAGAAAAGAAGAACACCCAGGCCTTATGTGTCTTTACAGTCCTGGATCCATCAGAAAGCCATTTATATTTAAAAAGCAAAAATAGATATTTCTTTTATCCTTCCATTTGATTTTTATCGCTTACTATTAACTTCCTTCCTGCCATGAAAATAAGGTTACCAAAGATACTGCTTTCAATGCTGTAAGAACACAGCTGAGCTGTGGTTCCCATCAAACAACTCACCTGCTTCTAATGCCACTCATAGTTAACACTATCAATATAAAAATAAGGCATATGCTCATTGAATTTCTATAACCACCAGCACATCTCAATATCCAGCACCTTTGGAAGTGAAAAAATAACGGTTATAGTGTTTGCACTTACCTGGCACGTTTTGCAAAAGAAATTACAAAAATCAAAGCACTACACAAACAGCAATTAAGCCTCACAACATTCCTGGGAGGTAGGTAAGTGTAATTATACCCATTTTACAGAATGAGCAACTGAGGCATGTGGCAGTGAAGCGACTTGATCAAAGTCACATATGAACCAAGTCATTAAGAATGCGGGAAACTAAACCACAACCCCGAACCTTGACTTCCTGTCTTCTATTTCAGTTGGGTCTTTGATCATGGCAGTCTATGGTACATGTTGGCAAACACCAACACAGTTTTCACTAGTGCCTACTAACAGGGAAAGCCAGACTCACATCAGCATCAGTGGGTTTAGAAGCCCACTATGTGTTACCATACAGTAAAAGAGAAACTACAGTACACCAGGAACATACACACAAAAGCATGCACACTTCCAGATGCATACATGGATACACACAGCAAAACAAAACCTGCATGTAGCTAAATCTACTTAAGCCTCCCAGATTGACTTGCTGTTCTTCATATCTGCTTATTTTTAAAATTATCACGCATAGCGTGTTTGAAAGTTAACAGTAACATTTCATACTACCACAGGGTTGTGATACGCAAATTTAAAATATTTTAAACAGACATGTATCTTTTTTAAAAAAAAATCCTATTACATAAGCAATATTTGCATAGAATTATACAAGTAAATTATACAATATTTAAGCAGCAGCAACTTATGCTGAAATTTAGAACTAGATTAAGCTTAGTTGTGGCACAGAAATCAACATACAAGAAGTACAAAGCGCACACAATATTGTCCCCATTCTATTGCCCAGAGGCAAATGACTCCAGATTATACTACTTTACATTGTTCTTTCGTATATTACATATGTGTACATCTTTTAAATACTTAAAGAAATATTTAACAAAATAATACAATAGGTTACAGTAACAGTGAACTGTTGTCCTGATGCAGCATGTCCTTTTCTACAACTTCAAGCAGTTCTCTTCAAGCAGTTCTGGAAATACAGTTTTCCATCTTTGGCCTCTTCTTTGCTTCAGTTATTACTCTTTACAAATAAAGAGAGAAGAAAAACAAACGCTCACTAAAGTTCAAAAAAAAACCCCAAACAAATCAAGGTAATCCAAAACTCATTTCATGATTCTTGTGGTTACAGTTAGCAGTCAGGACATGGGGGCTCTGCTCTCAGTCATGAACTTCCTGGTAAAGAAATACTGATGCCAATTAAAAAAAAGCAGATGCTGTAACTTCTGAGTTCCCAGCTTTAGATACCTGTGACAAATTCAGTTAAAACCAATGAATACTTCAAGGAGAAATACACTACATCAAATACTGCACACAGTTAATAATCTCATATTACCATGCAGTTCAGCTTGAAAAAGCTGAGCTCAAATATTTCCTTATTTTGAGGATACTATTACTTGTCATATTTCTAGACCATGAAGCTGAAGGCATTCATGTCAATTTGCACTTTGAGATGTTTGGAGAGATGTTTTTATAAATCAGAAGGTGATTATATTATGAGTCATCAAAAAATTTTCCATCAAAGCTCTGTGTGTGTGTGCGCGCATGCGCACGTGTGTGTACATGTAGAATAGTTCTACAACCAAAATAAAATGGCTTCCTCTGGTCGACTTAGTGCCCGTCACTGGAAAGCTATGAAAAGCAGAAAGAGAGAATAGGTATCTACAGCTAAGTAACTATTTTAGCACTTCCTTTTTCCCCAAAAAGAGTTAAAATAGCAAAAAATGCTTGTTCAGGCACAAGCCACACAAAGCTTTCAAGGTAAAAACTCAATTGGCTTCTCCCCTTCAGAGTACTCCCTATAAAATTAATGGAAAATTTTCAAGAAAATTAACAGCTTCACTCTTCCCCAAACATCTGCTAAAATATCCCGTCTCTTCTAACCGGCACTGTTTCCTGTAACATTCTCTTGCCAGCCTAAAAACAGATAATGATTTAGGTATGGAGTCTCACAAGTTCTTGGGCCTGCCCGTCGTTTCACAGGAACATGCTAAATGCCCTGCTGGGCCAGCTCTACCCTGCAGCACATCCACAATAGCCACTGCAGCGGCCCCTGGCAAGGGGGAGGAAGAGTGGTGCAAGGACTCCTTCCATCATGCAGGCTTGCTGGGTGGGTCTCTGTATGCTCCCACACAGCACAAGGGGACACCCCAGCACCCAGCAGTGCACTAGGTATGGTGGGGCTTTCCCACCTCTCACTCAGCTGATCCTCCAGAGGTCCTCACTTACGGACTTCAAATTCTTTCACAGACTTTTATTTGGGAGAGGACAACTCTTAAAGTAGCTGGTAATTTCACACTCTCCTAGGCAATATCATTCTCTATGATGCTTTATCAAGTGCCCGATTCAGGGATCAGAAGACAAAACCTCTCAACAGTAAATGCAGTCGCACAGCTTTGAAGATATGCAAGCTGCTCTAGTGGGAGGTGCCCCTGCCCATGGCAGGGGGGTTGGCACTCGATGATCTTTAAGGTCCCTTCCAACCCAAATGATTCTATGATTCCATATTACGCAACATCTCTGCTTCATTTTTCTCATCTGGTAAGCTGGGATCGTACACTGTACTCTCCCAGTTTGCAAGGCTCTTGGAAGTAGCTCATGTCTGAACCCACTGTAATTTCTCAGTGTTGGAAAGTACAATCTCATCCAACCAGACTTCTAGTACAAAGTGTACTATATTCATGGTCAACAGATTGAAGGTGATCAGGGACCAATCAGTAAACTAACCGAAGGAATGTACCTCAGAGAAATTTTATCTTTTCCCTTTCTTTCGATCACACCATCGCCCGACAAGGGCAGAGCCTGCAGCTACAGGGAACGGACCTACCTCACGGTGGGCTGTTGCCAGGTACCCTTTCCTCACATTCAACATCTTGAAGTTCTATAACTTCTACTTTAGAATTTCTTCTTTCGCATCGCACATTAAAAGGCACGTGGGGGTCCTCAAACGGCCCGTGGTCAGCTTCATGGTACCCCTCGTAGGATGGAAAGCTCCCTCCCCGAGAGCTGTGGCCGTGCACCGCCGGGTGGACAGCTACAGTCACTGAAGCTGAGGCAGTCACAGTAGTGATCGGCTGGCAGTAGGCTGGTCCCGCAGCGCCCACCACGCTGAACGCCGGGCTTCTCACGCCATGAGGAGGGGCCCTGTGGCTCAGGCGGTCCCGGTGGCCAGGCCCTGAATGCCCTTCAGTAGACATCTCGAATGCGTCCCTGCGGGGGCGGTACGGAGGCGGCCGCGGCCCTTCCCTGGCATCGCGTTTGGGTTGCCTGGGCTGACGCCACCCCTGCTGCGTGCTGCCCTCCGGGTCCGGCCGTGCTCTGGGGCTCGACTGATGCCTCGCCTCTGGCTGAACCACCTGCAAGAGAGACACACGCTTACGCCTCCGACGCGCGGGACAAGGCGAAGAAGTACTGCGCTCCCGTATAGTCCACACTAACAGCGATGACAAAAATGCTCTGTCCTGGCTCTCACTCCATAAAGGCGACGTTCTGGAGTCTGTGACAACTGTTTTTTTTTTTTTCCAGGCAGCTTTTTGCCTAAAGTTATTCAAACCTGGAAAGCGTGCCATCAGAATGAAGGACACGGAATGACAGCTGAACACATTGCTGTAAGCTCGCTACCTAATGGCACCTCTTCTCAAAGGGACGGGCAACAAGCACACGATCTGAACTTGTTTAACAAGCAGAATTGCAGGCATTTGGGAAAGGCGGTATCCCACGCCGGGTACATGCACAGGATGTTAGAAGGGTACTTTGTATAGACTGCAGGAATCTGTTTTCTGATTTCCGTAAAAAGCGTGAAGCGCAGCGGCCACATCAGTCAATAAACCGTGACCAACTTCAAATGTGGCTGTGCTTGTACCTATTTCTAGGCCTCTGCTGAACAAAACCAGATCTGCATTGCAGCTCAGCGTGCAGCATCAGCAGGGGCAGGAGACACAGCTTTTTCACTCTCCTTTGAAATCCCAGTTATGCCAACCCAGTGTCAAGATGTAACAGGCCCAAGATTTGGTAGAACCCCGAAACTGTTTTCCTCTGCCTCTGTCAGTCTTTCTCCCCAAAATGTGCTGTCAGAGAGACGTTTATGAGATGGTGATCAATAAGGTACTACTGTGTGGAGTAAATCTGGATCTCTTACTATGTCCCTGCTTTTTCTCTCTGAAAGCAGTCATCAAACAGACTGAGAATTCTCTCTTGTGGCTGGTGCCAACATGACGTTATAGCAGTTATAGATGCCAAAGACCTCCACTTTCCTAGCATTATTTTACCCCCAGCTTGATTCTGAAGGAGAGGATGAGGAAAGCCTTCACTCCCTGCTTACAAGTTTTGGCACAAAGTCATAATCAGCCAGGAATATGAGAGAGCTTTCCACAGAAATAAATAGATTTAAACAAAAAAAAAACCAAACAACAACCCCCAAAACAAAACATAAAACCACCAAACACTCTCCTTGCCCTCCTGCCAGTCAATATGCAAGCTACTTACAGTGGATCTTGCAAAAACAGGATTCTCGGTGGCTTCCACTATTACTTGATGGACTGGTGCCCCGGGGCCTTGGGTGGCCTCATATTGATGAAGTTCTTCACTGATGCCAGACACTGTGGTTTGAGAGCTGTACTCTGAATCAGACGAATCTGACCCATTATTTGTGTGCCCAGGTGGCAGTGCAAACCTCACAATGCTGGGGGGTGGCTCAGGAGACGGTGTGGGCAACCTGTTCCGTCCATTGGCTGGAGAAACCTGATGATAACAACACATTCAGTAACATTAAGTAAGCATTAGCCTTTTAATCACTAGTGCTTGACAGAAATGTTTTCTGCCAAATACAACCTTCCCTTGCCATGAGAACCTTAGTAGCAGTTTTCTGACTAAATATTTATACTGAACCAAAAAACAAAAATATAATGAAAGGACAAGAGACCTGATATGGATGTAAATAGGATATGGGTGTAAACAGGGTTACACAAATTATTCTGGATATCATTGTCTCAGCAAGTGCATGCACTTGCACTTACAAATATAAAAATACTACATCGACTTCCTCCCCCTTCAGCATACATTAGCGATGATTTCATAAATCACCTCAAAAGTGTAAATATAGTATGGTTCGGTGTTAAGTTGCAAAGAGAGGGACATAAAGGTAATAGCAACGTATGTGGTAATAACACACGCATATATATATATTTTGCTTGAGTAAGGGACATCATGTATACTGTCAGGAATACAAAAGATTATACAATCATCAAAATTGTTTTGCTAATACAAAAAAAATGCTTTTGAAATATTACTAGTGCTGTACACATAACCTGTATTTATTCTCGTACACACATACATACATAGACACATGAAGCACAGCCCACTAATTCTACTAATATAAAGATTGCCTTCTGTAATGCAGTAATTGTGTTTACTATAGAGTAGGTAATGAATAATCAACAACCAAAACCAAATTTGGTATCTATGAATACTTTTTTTGTTGGAGTCGGGCTTTATTCTGTAAAGTCACCAACATCTAAGTGAAGCCTTCTACCCATTGAAAACGCTGCTTGAGCCAAGAGCACAGTGCAGGGAGGGGCAACTGGACAGGGGGAACCTTCTGGCAGACCAGTCATGGTTATCAAGGTGTGGTCTGTGGACCACCACTGGTGTATGTTGGTCCACACATGCCTTCCTGGTGGTCTGCTCAGTTAAATATTTTGGGGAAAGCAACAGAGGCATTGAGGTAGGAAAGAAGAAGATACATGTACAAAATGAACTGTCTTCTGCAAAATATTGGGGAAAATCCTGATTTTAAAAAACTAGTTGCATGTCACATTATGCTTTTAAAAGCATAAATAATCCTGCACTTGTATCAAGTTTGCTGATTGCAGCCTCTTAAATAATAGTTATTTTTAAAAAAAAAAAAACTTCTAAAATCTAAGTAGATCATCAACTAAATAATAAATAGCATTTTAATAAAGATTTAACAAAAACACTAGAAGAAACTTAAAAACTAAAAAATTCTGAAAGAATTTAAAAAACAAAGGCTTTTGACAAACAAAGGGGGGCGTTCTAGGAGGGCAGGCATGCAGACGTGGCATTATTTCTTCTGTTCACCATTAATTTTACTGACCTCCGGGTATGGTCCAAAGAACGAAAGAAGAACAGGAAGCAGCACCAATCCATTGAGAACTCCCAGAATGGTTAAGATTGCCAAAACAGCAAAGAAATACCTGAAGTAGGGTTTAGGGGGTTCGAGGAAGAGAATAGCCACAAATATTGTTAGAAATAACGGATAACAAATTACTCCTATATATGTTAAAGTAATAAATATAACTAAATGAAACAATATTACTATCATTGTACTAAATACTTATATTACTGTTCATATATAGATATAGGGTTTTTTTACCTTTTGAATTAGAGAAGCTACATTCCACAACCCAAAGTGTTAGTTGATAAAGGAAAGAAAAAAAATTACATTTGTTAATTTCCCAGAATCTGGAAGCATGTAATGTTATTTATGAATGTGTTACACAAACACAAAAATATGGAATGTGCAGTGAATAGCTGAATGGATTGAAAGCACAAATACAATGAAAAGGGGCCCCCATTAGTGAAAACCCAGCAGAAGCAAACAAATGAAGTGAAGGGTGTAGAATTTAGCCTAGAAGGAAAAGAAGCCCTCTTCTCCCAGCAGCTAATCCACTGTGAAATGCTTCTGCATCTTACAGCAGAATTTCTAATTAAATCTCCAGTGTATCAGGTAAGGGTTTCCCTTGCTGTTCATTAATCACAACTTTCCGCCTAGAATTCTGTGAGTTCCACTTTTACCAAATAGCTGGAATTGCAACTTTTTACAACACAGGAACCTGCTCTCTGCAAAGAAAACGCTGTCGATTCTATAGTAAGCTTCAGCATTGTACTGAGTAAGAGCACTCCACAATGGCAGAGCTGCATTGCAGGCTAATCTTTTGTTGAACAATTTAGCATCTCTGAATACTCTTGTTTTGCGTCAGCCAATTCAAACATAATGGCTGAAGTACTATGGAAGAAGAGGAAAGTGCACAAGTGGTTGTCCTTTCCCACCACCGAGGGCTAAGGTCTGGGATCCTTCATGAATACCAAGGTAAACCTGTCAGTGAAAGGAAAGCCTTGCTAGTTGGTATTCAGCACAGCTGGGGCTCAGACTAAACTTAAGGCTGTGTTGTAACTAATGATTTCAAGGACTCAGTCTTGGTAAATTCCTGGAGGAGAAGGCAAAGGAGAAGAACGGAGGGCAGGTTTGCTACTAATGGGTCTGCTGATTACATTGTCTAGCTGGCAACAAACTTTACTGCGTCTCTGTTTCCACATCTGATCAAATATATCAGACTCCTGTAAAACTACAAATATCCTGCTATTGTAAACATTTGGGAATTTCTGATCTGCATTAGCAAAAATCAGCAAGCCAATCTGCTCTACTAACATAAACCACCAGAACTTTATACTGGGACAGAGATCAACAACAGGCATTAAAAACATTTGCATCTCATCCATCTAATGCTAGGATAAACAGGAGGATTATAGCTCTGACCACTTGGTGTATACAATGTCTGTTAATTTACTTAATCTTCCACATTGTTGGACTAATCTATCGCTTTCCGGAAGTCAGGATCTTCTTCGCCCATTGTAACAACACTCAGGCTCCCATAGTTTATTTTATGTTATTTTTTAAATAAGGCAAACTAAAGTCAGATTGTGCTAGAAAATGAGAAACTGATGGCCAAAAAAACCAGAATAACCTAAGTTGAAAAGTTGAAAGGCTCACTTTATAAACTGAGAGAGCACCCTATCCAAATTTGGTGTGAAGGGCTGCTACAATCTTCCATTTGCTATGACATAAAACTATGCTTGCCAAAATCTTGTCTGTTAAGTAGGAAAGTAGCACAGCAAATGTACCCCGGTAAATTTAAGTTAAATCTGTAAAGTAATGTAGATGACGAAGTCTTCCAACCCGTAAAAGATCAGGTCCTAAAAGGATAATTCTACCTTATTTCTTCCACACCAACAAAATAAAGTAAAAAATACTGGCTTGGGAAAAAAATACAAATTCTATTTTGAGACATGCGACATCTGCACAGTAATAATCCTCATATAGGTTTCATGAGGTCTAACTGCAAACTGCCTGCTTTCTTCAAATCTCTTACATAGTTAAACAAAAAATCTCTCAGTTCCTGCCTCTGACATTTTGTTGTTCTTGTTGTCAAATGGATGTCAGCTAAATCCAGTCATCTATCCAGCTTATGTCTACCTAAGTAGTTAAGTCATCTTTCAGAGCATTTTTATTTGGCCCAGTTCTACCTCAGTTCCCTTTTAGGGCTTGGAGTATTTTTTTTTCATCCTGCAGTTTTCCACAAAGAACCTGTGTTACTTCTAAGATTAGCCATTTTGCAGAGCTCCACAGGTTGTTTGTAATAGAATAGGATCTGTTTCATTGCACTTCTCAAATTCCCCTCAATGAAAAACTTGCTTTCCTCTCATACTTGACAAATTCACATTCTTAATTAAATTCACAAGAAACAGTCTGCCTGTAGTTCTAAACAGAAGGGCCTTCAGGCTTTGCTTTACAAAATTTTAATATGAAGTTCTGTGTTCATACTTACGGTTCCCCAGCTCCCCAACTTGTTTTTTTTTTTTTCCCCTCTCTCTTTTACACATTGCTGTAAACCTCACATAATGATAGAAGGAGAAGGCCCAGAGAGAGTTGCTTGCAGCACAATTGCAGCGTGTGTGTGTAGGTTCACATGTCCTTTGCAGCAGACTGTCGTGCATACAAGAAGTCTGGGGAAACTGAAGGTTAACTGTCAAACGCAGCTCACGCTGGACAATACCAGATGCTTTGAACTGACTCAAACCCAGAATTAACAAACTTTGCTAAAGAGGGCCATTTTTGTATTCTTTCATGCTGGATGTCAGATTTTCCTGGAACAGATTCTAATACCAGCACTGGACATACTACTGTGTCTAGTGTATAACAAGGTGTTAATAAAAGAGAGGGAAAACAGGACCATGATGTAAGCATGCTTGACACACCATGCATAGTAATAAAATGACAGATATGCTGAAGTGATTAAAAAAATTAAAGCATACTAACTTTTGTATTAAAAACAAAGTCAGGACACACACAAATGCTTTACCTGACAATAAAATCAAACTCTGATCCTGCGAGCATTAACACTCCAAGCAGAGTGGACACGGCCCCATCCAGTACTGGTGCAAACATGTGTTCCAATGCAAGGACAGCCCTGTGATTCCTGTCTCCTATGGCAGTTAAAAATGCCTGTAAAACAATGAAAACCATTTCATTAGACAAATGCATACAACCTTCCAAACAGCCTCTCCCACAGCGTGCACAGTTCACCAGTTAACTACTTCTATCTAGCTGGCTAACCTTCAAGAGTAGGCTGGATTCTGCGGTCATACCACACAGCTGCTGCTGAAGTCACACGACCAGAGCAAGCACTGATTACAGAGTCAGACTCTAGTAATAATTTTGGAAACAATGCCTGCTTGCATCAGTAGGCTTTTGTCTCCAGCTTTGTTTATTTCCACCCATAAAAACTCATTTCACAGTGAAAGCACTTCCGGTGTCAGAATTACAGGGGTACTCCTTTCACTCTCATGGGGATACAACTTCCATGACTTTTTTTTTAAACATTTCTATTTCACTCAAAAGAAATGTTTTTGCAACTTCTATCACTTCGAAACTAGGAGGCCTATACATATAAAATCACCTGAGGACCAGTGCTGAACACAGTACTGCCTGAGCAACAATATCACTAGCGAAATGCCTTTCTCCCTCCAGCTCTTCAGTAAACAAGCCGTACCAAGAACGCTCAAATACTTTTGATCTTCCTATGATTTATAAGGGCTCTTTCTTCGGCCTATGGCCTATTAAGATATGAGCTTAAGCGACTATCTTCCTCTTGGTCCTGGAATTTAAGTCTCTCTTCCCTAGTTGCTTATTTTCACTTATCTGATCGATTTGAAAAATTTGAAATCAGTCAACACTTACAAAAGTTATTTGGTGGGGCAAGCAGATCAAAAATAGGTACCTGTGCAGTGAGATTCCCAACCCTCAATTCTGTGCATAGCCAAACCACGTATTCCTGAACTTTATTATTGGACTAAAATTGCATTGTGGAAAATTAACATATCCAGGGCATTTTATGTTCCCATACACACAAATGGATAAAGAATCCCCCTCAGGGTAATGGCAGCTGTCAATGAGACAGCTCACATGAATAAGAGTTATGGGATCTGATCCACAAATGCATTAACACGTTATATAAACATAGATATACACAAGTCTATTATTGATTCAGAAATTATTCGCAGAATTTAAAAAATGAGGTCCAAATTCAAAAGCAGCAGTAGAGAACTGAGCCACAAGTGGATTGTGAATAACTCTTAAACAAGTTCAATTAAGTTCTCTATCAACAGTTCCACCATTGCCTTCTTTGTTTATGCAACACTGGTTGACTGTTTACATGCAGGACATTTTGTGAAGGTCAGTACTGCTGCTATCATCTGAGGTCTACTAGGCAATCTTTTATTTAATCCTACATTTGAAACTTTATGACTCCAGAGTCGATGTGAAAAAAACACAATTTTCAGTTAGGTTGACATTTGACCTTCAGCCATAAGTAACTTTTACTCCTTCTTTTTAAATACATGATAAAGTACTGTAAATTAGATTACTTTCTCTATTCTTTGTCACCAAATAAAGCAAGATGACTTTTGCATACCTTGAACACCCAAAACTGCCCTCTTTGCAAGTGCACTGTTGTTTCTATGCATTTTTGTACATCAGGTTGACTAAGCTGGGCGAGTAGGTGCACTCTAGATTTGGACACTTAACCTTGAAAAATGCTGAAAATCTGTATGCGAGACATACTTCTTTTCCCCTCACTGCTCCTCTCTACCACATTGGAAAATAGCTGATGGGTTCTGAAAAGACGGTGCATATTTTTCAAGTAGAAACTGAAGCCAAATACATTCAAATTTTAAGGGTTCAGAGAGATCAAATGATCCTATATGTGATTTTCAAAATCTCCTTTAAAGGCTTTTCTTCCACAAGATACAGAATCTACATGCAAGAGGGAACAAATAGCTACATGGCACTGAGGCAACAACAGTGAAGCTGCAGACAGGAGGGTCTGGACTGAAGTAAAGTCCATTGAGAGCTCTGCTTTGTCTATATACTTGCATCACTTAGACAACTAGATAACACAAGTAATGTATCCCCTCTTATCTCCTGTGAGACTGATGAATAGTTAGGAACTACCTCAGCAAGATCAACTCCACTCTACCAAGACAAACTGAATGGCACACAAAGCAGCTTGTGACCAATTTCTTTCTGAGAATCATGTCACTGACTTAGGAGACTAAGTAAGGATTTACGATCCCAACATTGCCACCCTTAAAAAAATTATTATTACTACTACATATAAATATTAATAATATTTAATAATATTTTATTTTTTAAATGCTTCTTGATTTTACATACCAAAGCAACATGAACAGTGAATTCCACACCAATGCCAACAGAAGCAATCAGGATAACCACAGGCACTGCACTCAGCTTTATTCCAATTAGACCCATCATGCCAAACAGCTCCACAGTCATCAGAGCCAGCACCACCACCTAGATAATTTCAAACAGCTGTTAGTAACTTCTAATACTCCAGACACATGAAGAGAAACATTTTTCTAAACAACATGGTGGATACAAAACATACTCCTCAAAACAATCCTGTATTTCCAAAGACAAGCTGCTTTTCCTTGTTTTGTTATGCTCAACAGCAACAACTTGCTGAAGAGATAGTTTAAATTATACTCCTAAGCATCAGTTAACAGACCAACCACCTAAATTGTACTGGTTACAATTTATTAGTGATCTGAAAAACAACTTATTCTTCCTTACCATGGATAACCCGCCCAAACATTCATTTTTCTCTTTTTCACCTGTTCCTTGGGCAATCCTTCCAGAAAATGTAACTTTCAACTACCTGTATTGGAATTCTTTTTGTAGAACTGCAAATATAAGTGAGGATGACCTTTGAGTAGGTATAAAGCCCAGAAGAAAGTGAATGGTATAATCAGCTGATGAGTCTCAGGTTACAGGAGGGCTCTGAGCTTTTAAGATACTTGGAGGCAGCATTGACACAAAGTGAACAGTTAAATTTAAGGAAAAGCTTTTATTTTTCTTTCATCTACCTTGTAAAAAAAAAAAATAGAGGAAAAGGGAGGGGAGGAAATCTGTAGAATTGACTTCAAAAGTTGCTAAAGCCAAGCAGGAAAAAAAGATAGACATACTTATAAAAGCAATGGTGGACTCTGAAAATAAACGCCTTCTCCAAGGGAAAAAAGTATGCACTACAATAAATGATTTTATAAGCTAATGAATCAAGAGTAATAACATAAATTGCTTGATTAACTGCTATGAAAAATATTCTAGACTAAACATTTACCTTTTAACATACCTGTCGTATAAACGTAAGTTACGAAAACTAGTAACTGTTTTACGCTTTTCTACTTCTGGCATTTTATAAACCATACGATAGTTTATGGAATTTAAACATAGGGACATCATCATTCAATTTAACTTGAATGTTTACTAAGAGGCTTATAGTGCCTTTCAGAAAGCACGGAGGAGTATTCTCTTCAGTTTATAATTTTATGGCTTTTTTTCCTTGATCGCTCAGTTACACTCTTTCCACAGTGTGTTCTGTACAACCTAACCATTTCAGTTTTTCCAGAAAGACTGCATTCAGAAATCATTGGGAAAATTTACAGGCAAGTTAGTGACAAGCAACTGCCGTGAAAAATAAGTATGTCTGATAAAAGAGAAGGAACACATAACTAGAAATAACTTCAATATTTAATAAAGCTCTTAATTTTCCTCTGTGTCTTTATTTCTCACGTTAGCATGCATCTGAGCAAGGGCAAAAGTTTATGTACCTTTCTAAGAAACCTTTAAAGCTGCAAAATAGGTGGCCAAAGGATTAAGGTTATTAAGGTTTGTACCTTTAGCATGAACCCTACCCCCTCAAGTTGAATAAATATATAATGAATGATGCAATATACATACTCCACCAGAGGCCCAGACATAAACAAAACCTTCCCGACTACAGCAAGAGCTATGCTGAAAGGAATTTGACTTCAACAAAGACCCTTATAATAAACTTACAATGATCCCAGCCGTCCAGGGGTTTAGGAGGAAGAGGGCACACACCAGAAACGTGCAAGCCAAAACCACGCTAATGGATAAGAGCAGCCAGTGACGAAGCCCAATGTACTGCTCCCAAAACAGAAATGGGTAACCGTTTGGGTAGCTGGCGATCCCCAGGCTGGTGTAGTTACTACAGATAGCTCTCACTTTCTCAATAGCCTCTACAAAGTCAGAAGTTTCACGCAATCCGTTGAGGTAGAAAGGAAACTGAGCGTATTCTATGGGCTCAGCTGCTGGAACTAGGAAAAGGACAGCAGTGTTAAAATGTGTGTTTGGGAAGAAGAAGATACACAGCACAATTATCAAAACACTTCTCCACAGCAAAATGCTTAAAAGGGTTGAATTTAAATTTTACTTCTTTGGAACAAGCAACATTTTAAAATCTTCCCAATAAATCGCAAGCTGAAGCAATACAGGTGATCACTATAGTTTATCATGCAGTGCAGTGGGATGAACACAGTCTACATCAAGTTCCCAAACAATTCTATGTAATTTGACAGATATATTTCAATAGATGTATTTAATCCTCATCAGTGTTACAGTGGCTTTAATTGAATACCTGGCAAAAAATCCCTAACTGCAAAATAAAGTAGAAGATCACATAATCTTAAATGTTTTATCCAAATGCTCTTCTTTTATGCAAGTGCAGTTCCTTTAAAATCAAAGGCCATTTCCCTGGGATTAACTGAGGTTCACTGACACAAAGCTAGAGAAAAAGTATGCTTGATCAGGCTGGTTGGTTTATAGATTTCCACTGAATATTTTAAAAGACAGTTTCAGAAATATGTGTTCTGTTACTGATGCAGATGACTGGGGGGGGGGGGGGAGAGGCAATGAATATAAAAGTAATGTTTTACTGAGGAAATATGTAACTTTTTATTCTTTCAAAATTTGACAAACCCACACTACTCTCAATACTTCTTTTTGAGCGTAATGCTAAGTCTACTGTATGA
Source organism: Gallinago undulata (assembly GCA_026546715.1). NCBI lineage: Eukaryota > Metazoa > Chordata > Aves > Charadriiformes > Scolopacidae > Gallinago > Gallinago undulata. Next base: position 44,154,117 of record JAOTQQ010000019.1, read on the forward strand.
CAAGGAAAAAAAAAAAAAAAAGCTTCCACAATAAGCATTTTGTTACTGCCGTTGTGTGTTCCAGACCCTGCAGGGTCATTTAGTTGACTTGCTAAACATGATTTGCCCTATTATAATCTCAACTATAAATTTTCATTAAGACAAGCCTTGGCTGACTGCCACAAAGCTCTAGGGTTCGGATACACTGAAGCATGGCTAGCTGGTTTACCCAGTCACATTTCCAAGCGCACCAGCCCTCCCCTATATGCCCTCTCCCCCTCCCCACTGGTGTCCAGCTAGCAATCCTCCCAGCAAATTGAAAGCTGAAGCAGAGCAATGCAAACTGGCATCGGTGCTCAGTGCAACAGTGGATGCCGTGGGATGGGATTGCTCCCCTGCCCGAGTAGCTCTTGTACACCATACCAGTATTGGTAGCTTAGCACATGAACTGACTTGATAAAAATCTCCTAGGTATTAAGAGCTGAGGATAAGCAGGGCATCATCTCGGTGCTGAAGGTTCAGAATGACATAGGCAGGAATTTTGTGTGATCTCCAGGTCCCTCTCACAGGCTGAACTATGAGGTGACGCTAGAAAGCCATGCTTACTACGGCTTTTCAGAGCTCTAGAATGTTACAACACTCATTTTTCAACATGATAAAACCCCGCAGTGGTGCCAGGTCTGCTACAGTGCAGGGGTCTCCTACGGCTACCCAGTAACACAATATACTGTCCTGTTTATGCTCCTGAGCCCTGTGCAGCATCAGCCAGCTACGGGGTTACTGGTTCTTTGCAGGAAGGAGCAGGGTATTTATATAAGCCGTAAGACATTAGGATGAAATGCTTACTTCTCAGCCTTGTTTCTGGCATATAGTCTGCTTTGTCGTGGACCCACTCGGGGCGGTGGGGGCGGATGTTGGCTTGCGAGGCAGCATAGGCCACGGGGTCATTGCTAACCCAGGCTGTCAGGTAGATGTAGAAAGCACTGGGGTTAATGATTCCGTCCGCATCCACCAGGCGCTGTTTGGTCAACTGCAAAATGGAAAAAATTAGAAGCCTTTCAGAATGAGTTTTGCTTTCAGGGGTCCTGCTGTAAAGCTTTCAACAAGCGGCCTGAAGATGCAACACATGTATAGGAGAGGACAAGGAAAAAAGTACGGAATTTCATGTCAAGTGACTCATCAGCCAACTATTGTTTGACAGAAAAAAAAAAAAATAAATCTAAAAAACTACAGTGACAGTAGAAAGAGGTTATTTATAAATTAATACTCATATAATATTTATAATAACCACTAAATCAGCAGACGGTTCCAGAATAGACTGAACCAATTAAATTCAAATTCTGAAAGCCTGCAGCCAAGAGTGAAAAACAACCAAGCTGGAGAAACATATTTAAAGACAGGGAAAGAAAACCTGGCAAGAGTCCCTATACACGTCTGTGTGCAGTTAACCTCTGTTGTTAACACTGAAGGAAATGCCACCCAGTAAATGGAGGAGAGCTATAAAAATAAAACAACATCTGTATAAATTTTGCTAACACTTGCCTCCTATGACCTATGTATTCAGAAAATGCCCAGCATCAAGAAAGCAGACGAGTGCCCTGTGTTATTTGGGTCACTGTGGGCAAATGCATCCGTAGAGTAAACAGCAGTGGTACACTTCTAGGGTTCTGTACCCAAGTCCTGCACAGCTAGAGCTCTCACAGAGGACTCTGCGGGTGAAAAGTACTACTGGGGTTTTTTGTTTTGTTTATTTAAAATTCTGGCTCGGCTCCAGTTTCAGGTCTTTTTAATGAAATGAAAAACAACAGTGACAGCAGTTAAAAAAAAAAAAGCAAAAAAAAAAGCTGGATTCCAAGGATCTGGATTCAATTAGTCCACAGGATATGCAACAACTGTATGTCTTCAAGCTGTCTCTGGAACTGCACAGTACAGCGCTGGGTCCCCATGGGTGCACCGCACTTTTCTCCCTCCCAGGCACAGGAAATTGTATCAGCAGCTGCAGTCCAATCGTATTTGTTCCACAGCGTACCTGGTACGCTCTGCTAAACAAAATCTCACTGAAGGTTCTCCTTCAACTCCCTTTCTTTGCTTAATTCATAGCTGAAGCTTCTTCATTCAGACCTGACAGCATGTTGCATGTTGCTATACAGCAGTGTGTTTTACACACCATAGTAACTTTGAACAATGTACTCCATAAATCTGTCACCTTTAATGCCAGGAAAAAAAGAAAGACAATAAGCAGATCTGCTAAGAAGCTCGTTAGAAAGGCTATTTTTCTGTCTGAAAGCACAGCAAGTCAATGATGGCTCTAGGAGAGGAGAAGTTAGGTTATTGCAGAATTTCCTCTTAGAGGCTTGAAATCCAATTTTAGTGTAAGGAGTCAAACTTAATGCGTTTCCACTTACCAGTGGCTTCAGCAAATGGAGTCAAACGCTGTAATAACCTTGCAAAAGAATCTCAGACCTATTTTATTTAGGCAGCTCAAACAACTGCTGCTCTTAGTCCTACAGCAGTATTACTGTATTTAGTGATGATGGTACAAGAATATGATACAGCATCTAACGATTTCAGTCCCTTTCCACTATCATTCATCAACATATTTTTTAAAGTTCTGCATGAACTGAACTAACCAAATAATTGCAAATTCTAGATCCAAAGCCACAGCAGAAAGCTGAGCAAAGGTCAACCCTATAAGGCAATCTGATCCAAATCAGAAACAATGCCACTTCAGGCAACAAGTCTAACTTTGGTTTTGCCTGGCATGGACCAGACTCCATACATCTACTTATGGATACAGCAAAGCATTTTTCACAACATTTTCAGTGGAAACCAAGTGTATCTGACACTGGAGCAGCACTGAACACATGCCAACCAGTAATAATCAAGGGCAGACATTTCCAGCGTTGATTTTGACCTCTTCACAACACAGGCCAGTCTGCAACTTCAGCAAGTTAGTGGCTTCAGCACAGTGAGGCCATGCAGTAAAAGGTAATTCAGGTAATCCAATTAATTACGATGGAGAAACACTACAACATGTTCTTTGCTTTTCCCCCCACCCCTGATAACTTGTGCATTCCTGTATAAACCAGTATGGGTTCTGATACAGTACCTGGCTGATGTCAATGGGCTTTGCTTGGTTTCCTGTTTGTACCAAGAGTTTGTAAGCCAAAACAGCATCATCAGATCCATTTTTATAATTGTTGTAAGTGATCTTCCCAGTTTCCCAGTCGCTGTCAAATGCATCCTGCAGTCCTGAAGAATTAAGGGAGGCAAGGGGAAGACAGTACAAGCAAGTAAGCAATCATGCTTAGAAACAAATTTCAGTAGGAGGAAAGAATAATGACCCTTTTTCACAGCTGAATCAGGAATAAAATCATCCCCATCCTGCCTTGTAAATTTGGGGCTCCTCATTCACTGTCAGTGCGTGGGCATGTAAAAGTACCAGATGCATGTCCAGTATTTTGCCCAAAAAAAGGCAAAAGGAAGTGCAAAGAAGGAGCCTCAAGAGAAGCCAACTGTGTTGTGCAGACCACCAAAGCTGAGCTAGCAAGCTGCAGACACAATGGGCACTGGTGTAAACCAGCTTCCCCCCAAGGCAAAGAGATCTTGGATGGGATTAGGACCCTCTAGTCCCATGTTCTTCCCAGAGCTTTTGAGAGCAACCTAGCACTCTGCTTGGAGAAGTATATGGGGAAGAGTTAAGCTTGTCTAGAGTAAGAAGTGCTTTTCCTTGTGAACCACAATTCCAGAATCATCACACTCAAGACTACAGAGCATATTTTCATTTTTCACCTCTTTCATACACATCCTCTTCAAAACAAATCTGAAGTCTTCTCACCCTGACCTGGATGCTGCCAGGACAGAAAAGGGCTGAGTTCAGCCCTGATCCAACTTCACTGCCTTAAAACCAGAGGAGTCACTCAGTCTGTTATCTAGAAGGGAAATACTCCCCACACTCCTCTCCATCTCACCAAAACCCTGGCTGAGTGCACTAAACCAGAGGAGGACACACACCACTCTCATTAACTGTTTTAGGCTACTGCAGAGCACTGAGACAATAGCTTCTACAATATAAAGAGAAATTCCATTAGAAGGGGAAAAAAAAAAAAACACACGCTCAGACTTTCAACTTCAAACAGCAACTCAGCTGCTCCTTCAGCACAGCGTGAGTGAACACGATTTTGTCAATTTGTTCCATCTGTTCAACTTGTGCAGCTAATACAAGTCGTGGGATCTGCTGCCAGCACATGTAAAGATCACAGCCAACACCTATTCACTCTCAACTGTTATTTTCCTCCTTGCCACCCTTCAAGGGGGAGGGAATACCTCACAGCACAAATTTGGATCAGATTTAGTACAGGAAGCCACAGCCCCGTACAAGGAGGCTCTGTGTGAGCAGATGACAAACCGCATGTCCAGGGAAGGAAAGGAAAAGGCCGGGGGAGTGGCGGTGGAGGAAATGGCCAACCCACCTTGCAGCTGTGCTGAGGGGCCGTAATGAAAACCGTCACTGCGGATAAGACAGGTCAGCTACAGCAGTGGGGAGATAAGAGAACTGGAAGACAGAGAGCACCCGGCTGACACCACCTCCAGGCTGGAGTACCTGCTCCCATTTACAAGTTCATCTCCTCTCCCCGAGAAAGCTGCCTCTCCTGTTGTGCTGCCCAACTGTACCCACTCATAGGCCAATAGGCTGAGAATCAAGTGATGAAAGAAGCCTGCCACATCTCTGCATGCAGCCCTCCAGCGCCTGACCAGGGAGGAAGAGAATTTGTCCTCAGGTTTGCTGGCATCACCAAAGGACTACGAGGCCCCACTTTTCTAAAGTGTTGTGTGCTGGTGCCCTTGGAGAAGGGAAAACGCTGCTTAGGACATGCCAAAATGCCAGTCCATCCCTCCTGTGCCACATTCTACTCCATGTAAGCCTCTCAGAAAGTGACCAGGTGCGAGCACTTGTGCCATTGTATTGGTCACGTGAGAGATGACTTTGGGGGTGTTACAAGGAGCTTGTCAGAAAAGCACATGGGAAAGGAGACCACCAAAGAACAGCTTCACTTACGGCTCCCTTCAGCAAGAGGAGCACACAAACTGCTACCATTGACAGCACATGGAGGCAGAGCTTCCAGACTAACATCCAGCCAATGCCAGGGGGCTCCACAGACACACAATAACAAATGTATACGTTGGCATGTTAAGATACCAATTTGTGGTTGCAAGGTAGATCAAAAAGGGGCATGTACATTTAACATTACTGCAGCGGGTGAAACCTCAGCTGTCCCGCATCTGTTCTCACAAATTTGGTCATCCTTCAAACTCTGCTCCCTTCTATTTCTTTATTTCTCAGCTGGCTTAAGCACTTCACGCTCTGGGTTATTTTATTACTGACCTTGCTGAAACTGAAAGTCTGCAGAAAGAATACCAAGAAAATACTATCAGTTGCACTTAAATTTCTAAAGAATTTCAAAATTTCAATAATTAAAATTTCCCATAACATTTTGAAATTAATAGCAGTTACTGCTTTCAAAGCAAACTACCTCTGTTATAAACTGTTCATACCAATGCTTTAAAAGACATTTAATATTTTATAAATGGGATTAATTAAATGTTTCTAGGCTAAAAGATAAAAGTAACATGTTGACTTCTTTATACAGAAAAGTTATAAAAATTAAGGGAATTAAAAAAATCTTCTATAGAGGATTTTTTCATATCAGCAGTCACTTTTGCTTCAGAAGAAAAGTTAAAAGTTAGAAATTAGAAAAGTTAAAAGTCAGAAGAAAATTAAATCCTCCAAAATTATGTGGGGTGCAAGAATGGGGATGAAGAAGGAAACCCTACTCACTCATGTGAACAGCTGGCACCATGGAACACCAGATAAGATTGCCCTTTGCAAGAACAAGCCTAACCACAAGCCATCAGGGAATTCAAGCTACCTCATTTACATTCAGTCACCTACATATATAATGTTAAGATTTCCAGTTTAAGTGAATGATTATTGTTAACTCTTCTCCTGTTGCATTTTTGGTTAACAGAAAATAAGCTATTATGATATTGACACCAGAAAGCAAAATATAAGGGAACCTCCCAAAAAAAAAGTGCGTTAGGCTGAGGACTAGTAAACAAGGACAAACATACAGCTATGCCTAAGGGTGCCCTCTTGATAAAAAAATACTTCTATGTGCTGTTGCTTCCCTCATTCTGCCAGACAAATGTGTGCATGTCAGAAGACCATCTTGAGCCTTTCTCTAGCACTGAATTCCCAATCAAGTCAGCAGGAATTAGCCATGAAGTTCAAAGTTGTCCCTACTTGATTATCCGGCTCCTCCAGCACATAAAAATGCACCAGTAGAACTGTTCCCACCTCAGGGATCCTCCCCAAATCCAGTCAAATCCTGTACCTTGTTTGTAAACACTGTTTTCACCTTCCCTCCCCCTTTCACTCTCAGTGCCAGCCTCAGTTGGTAACCATCAAGTGTTGTTCTGTCTGTTAGCCTCTCCACCTTGAGACAATTCCCTAACTATGACAAGTATGGCAGCTTCTAGTATAACAATTTAATTAGCCCCTACTACATCAATGGCCTGTACCATTTTAAAACACGACTTCTTTCTATTGATATATCTCAATATCCTTCTTGGTTCCAGCTTTGTAAGGGCAGTATCGCACTGCCAAGACAGCCCTACAAAGCATCTGGTTTGTATTAATTGTGCTCCTTTTGGGGAAGGTGGGGAGGAGGGGTAAGGACATAGTCTTAAATGCTAATTAGTAATCACAATGATTAATTTTAAAGCTGAGGGTGATCAATGAGCCAAGCAATGCACCTTCTGTCACAGAGCTGGCACATCCACTTGAACCACCACTGCAAGTCACTGCTTCCTGGCGTCTCCCTGACGATTCCAGCATAACATTTTAGCTTCATGCACCCCATCAGTATATTCTCAGGGTACCAGCAATACTCACAGCTCCTCTAGTGGAAGAGAAGCAGAAGACATGACACAAGGACAGTCAGGCTAATGTGGGCTGGAAGGGGAAATGTAACTATGGACAGGAAGAAGAGAGCAGGAACACCCCTAACAGAAAAGCAGATCTGGAAAGGTCACCTGTGAGCATGGACGTACAGCATGGAGAAGGAGATGCGTGGGCCCTTGGCACTGGGCCAGGGCCATACAAACAGTCCTTAACACAAGGAGGTGATTACAAAGAGGACAGAGACATCCAAAGTGGCAGAGGTTCAGGAAATTACTTGGTGGGCCTGAGAGAGGGGCTGTGGGAAAGCAGGCACCCCTGGGAGCAACACCAAGTGGGCTAGCCTGCCTCTAGTGTTTCACTCTGAGAAGCCAGCAAGGGAGCAGATCCGAGGACACCTCTTCCCAACTGTATTGTTGGCAGATTGTGCTGAGAACATGATCTCAGACTTCTGTCTCCCCCCCAGGTTTGGAGGAAGAAATTGGGGAAGAAGGGGGAAAAGGTGGAAGTGGGGACACCAGACACTTTTTATTCTGTTTGGAACAACAACAAAAAATACCCACAAAAGAAATAAAATAAGCAGCAGAGGTACAAGAAAATTTGGAAAAGCATGTAGAAAGATGCTTGCTTAGAAGTCTAGGAAGAACACTAACGTTCCAACCCAGCAAAACATCTAAGCAATGCTGAATTTTCTTCCTGCCAGTAATACCTCCTCTTACAGCTCCATATGTTTGGTTGGTTGGTTTTTTTTTTAAATTAAATAAAACTTCCAGTTAGCAGACTGTAATGAATGGATCCAATATATTTAAAAACTATTTAAAAACCCAAAGCTAATAGCTGAAATACTGCTTTGCATGATTTAGCAGTGCATTAAACACACAGGAAACGTATCACTTGGTTTAGATGTGTTACTAAGATGCATTTGCTTTCCTAATATTGCACGACATCTTTTTCAGAAGGAATAAAATACCGCAAACACTGGCAGTTACCTACATGTTCTCTAAGAATCACTGGCTGCACTGGTAATCTGTAAACAGTTACGGTTAAAATTTACAGTCTCACTAGGTCAGCACAATTTATTTTTCAGTTAGCAAAAGCTTCCTGGAGATTCTCCCAACAGAGAGACAGAGGTAGGACAGAAGTACTCCTGAGCAGAATTTGCTGAAATATAACAGTACTATTTATTTAAAATAAAAAACAGTTATTTGTCTCAACATGTGTAATTATAGTATCTTTAATATATTTTAATAAGCTGACTTCAATATAATTATCATCACAGCACTTGAAAGGCCATGCCTCTTCTCGTCTTCCCCTGCCCCACTGCAATTCTGCACAGAAAAAGCAGCACCACAGAAAGAGTGAGGATACTTGACTGGAAATCTAGAATGTATACTAAGTTCCCAATCCAGTAAAAGACATAAGCCACACTGAATTTTCTTCATGCCAGCAGTCCCAGCTGTAGCCAACAGGATCACTCGTGCTGAAAGTTAAGTCTGTGCCAAAATACATTGCTGGATGGGGATTTTTCATTTACTGTTCTCAAAACATGCAGCAAACATTTATGGCCCGCTGTCCTGGGAAAATATTTGTCCATCAATTATAAAGCTAACTCTCACAGATATAATTATCTTAAAGCTTCACAACTGTCTTACTGGGGAGTTAACTTAGCCACAAAGAATTTAAGTGACCTGCTGGAGAAACAGCGAGTCAATGTGCAAGTTTGGATCAGTACCTCAGTATTCTCCCTCCTGCTTGCAGCCCTTTACTGTGCAACTCTATTGGAAGCGGAGAGCGTTAGGAGCAAGTGGTTACTTCTGTACAGTTAAGAGAAGTTCATGCAATTCCTTCTTACCTTGCAGCCAGTCTCGAAAGTAGTGCAACCACATTTTGGGAAGCTGCCTATCCTCTTCCAACAAAACATATGTCACATTGCTGAAACTTCTGTGAAGTTCATAAAGTAAGTGCTGGACATTTGGATAGTCTGCCTTCTGCGTCACAATATACATGTTGTAGAACGAAAAGTACTTGAACTGTGCGGCAATAAAGTCATATTCCCGTGTCTCCCGTGGTACAATGTCTGTGAGATCTAGTCCATCTCTCACCCGGGTAGTTCCATAAAGGCTGAGCCCAAGTAAACCCAGAAAAAGAAAAATAACCACAATCTGCAACAGAAAATTGAAATGCATTTTGTTTTAGGTTTCTGAAGGAAACTAACAATTCATAATGGCACACTACAAACCCAGGCCCAAAATTAACACCTATCCATCTACTTTAACGCTTTTATTCTGTTTTTTTTTTCATACACATACACACTACCAGACCACAGATGAGAAATTTATATCATAGCAAAGTTTAAAAGTGGCTTTAATTTCACTATTCACAAGCTTATGATACTGAAAGTCATGAAAGCCCTAACTCGTATTTCAAAAGTATGTCTCAGAAGCACACGCAAGACAAAACTTCGGAAGTATGAAATTAGCTGGAAAATTATTAAGAATTGTCATTCCAAAAGAATGGAATTGCTTTTATTTAATACCACTGCCAGGATAATTTTACTAATGGGCAATATAGAAATCTGTTTGTGAAAAACAGGTAAAGAGGTCCCTGATTACCTTAGCTTTTGGCTTTAGGAGGAATGGAGCATAATGCTTTTCTGCAAAAGATGAGAGCGTCCACTTCGTACAGGGTGGCTCAAGGCAATGCATACTGGTGTCTGAGAATTGGGAAAGCAAATCCCTTGTCGAGCTTGTGCTTTCTGGGCTCTGGCAGCTAAGATTATCTTGTGTCACTGTCACTGGCTGCACAGATATTTCTGAGCGAGGCTCCGCTGTGGTGTAGTACACCTGCGTATGAGGGTCGTATTCTGTGCGCAACTGCACTGTAGACTGCATTGTAATCTGAGTTTCATGTGCAAAACTGTGACTGCTGTACGGGGGTGGCGGACTGTAGCAAGTATTGTCGTTTTCTGCATACGCTTGAGGCTCAATCTGGATCACTCTAGTGACACATGGACTGTAAGAGAAGAGAAAAACATGTTCGCATTTAGATAGACCTTTGTTTTTACCAGACTAGATAGGATAACCTGCTTCCACCTGAGACTGCTTCTACTACTATTAGATAGTCTATATTAATTAACTGTAAGGCTTTGATGCAAATTTCACTTTGCAGCTTTAGGAAATATTTCTCTGAAGTGTGTATCTCTGGGAATATGTGCACACTTGTGCTCAGGAAAGAAGGAACCAGCATCTATCTGAAGACTTTGAGATCTACCCACACCACTCCATTAACTACACATGCTGATCAGGTCAAAACTCTGGTAGTTCCACACAGTCTGAATGTACAATATGCGTGTAAGTTTGCATTTAAGTGCCCATGCTGAGAATTAAGCTATTTAGATCAAAATGTAAACACCTGACATACTGAGTTCTGCTGTTTAGAACTATTAAAGTAACTGTTAAATAATATTTGGGCCTTCTGGATAAGATCTCAGACTTTTGTGAGGCAAACTGAAACCACTTGCCATACACTGACTGAATGTTTTAAAAATTAAATAAACATTCGCAAGGATTAATTCCTAGGAAAGATGAGGAACATGAAGAGCCAAAATTTCAGGAATAATTGAAGCATTCCCTTTATTTTAACCTATGCAAGACCCTAACAAAAACCTAGCTTGTAAAAAAAAAAAATACTAGAGACAAACCTCCTCCAGTAAATGAGAAATGACAAATTGATGATAGAAAACAGTGTAAGAGATTTCTCAGTAAGTGGACACACCCTGCAAAAACAAGAGGAATTCAGAAAGTTGCCTACCTAAACAAAGCAAGCTCTCATTAAGTGCATTTCTTCATATGTAAATGGGCCCAAATTCTGATACATAAACTTGGTGAAACTTGAGATAAGGAAATAAAGGTAAGGTGTGATTGCCCTGTATTTCTGAGAATCAGGGCTCCAGAATTCAAACACATTAGGCCATCCACTGCAAATCAGAAATAGAAAGCGGGAATCTTGGCTTGGGATCAATTCCCTGTTCTAACCACTCCCTCAAAAACAAATTTAGGAAAGTGCTTTCTCTCTTTGACACCAAAATTAAAATGTCAAACTGTGTCAGCTGCTAGGTGGGTGTGTAAGGCTAAGATGACACAAGGTGGACTTTCCACATCCTGGTTATGACAGTAAGAGTACATATGTGGAAATGTCGCTGATCCTCTTCATTGCGGGCAAAATCAAACACAAAGGTAGAAAACATGCTTAATTTCTAAGTAGAGGCTCCACTGATGGCAGTTCGCTTCTCCTAGCCACGCTCAGCGCTGGCTGTGTGTCAGTGTCTGTGCATACACTCTTTAGAATGGCAGTATTACCAATTTGAACTACTATTGCAGACATAATAGGAACCTTATCGAGCACTATCCTGTTTTGGAAATGATCATCTTGCACTCTTCATATTCCCATGAAAAACTTGGATAAGGGGAAGTCATTTTACAATTTATACATTATATTTACATATTTAAGTTTAAAGGCATAAAAAGCATAAAAATTAGCACAGTTATTAACTGTAAGTAAGGCTTCTCAGTACCCTTAGTTGCTACCTAGCACTAGACCCCTTGTGGTACCCCATAACATTCTAAAAAATACTTGGAGATATTCCTAAAGCATGGAACTTTTATTTACTTCCAAAATCTTGTCTTCCAACAGTCAAAATGAACATAACTATGAATGAAGGATGTGCATGTATTTTAACATTTCCCCTCAGTCAGGTAAAAACAAAGGTAGCAAATGAAAGTCAATCAATAGCAATGAAATCATAGCAACAACATAGTGACCCTGCTACAATGAAGAACTCCCACCCACTCTTGACAAGGAATGGTAGCACTGAAGGCTGACCACAAAAAGAATGCACCTCATACATCAACCTATCACACGTTCCCACCTTGTAAAACAGCAGAAGATATCCAGTCTCCTGTCTTCCCGACGATAAAGGTCCATGCTCAGGATAGCAGGAAAAATCAGCAGAACCATAGCAAAGTTGAATACCACCACAACTGCTGCCTAGAGATCAATCATAGGAGAAGTGGTGTCGTTACTAAGCTTCATGTAGGGCATCAGCTTTACAAAGCATAAAACTTCCTTTCAGTTCTCATCCGCTCACCCATTTATCATGTCATCCTGACAGATGCTTTCAAGCTTTTCCCTGAGGAAACTGGCAGATACACTTTCACATTCCCATTCCATTATGGTAGAAGGCATATTGTAGTTAATGAATTTCTTTTAATAATAACCTTCATGTTATTTTAATGCATCTGTGCCTGGAGATGTGGTGATGGTTTTTTATGTGTTAAACAGAGTCAACAAACCATACTTTTACATGAGATTCTGCCATATTTAGAGTCTCACAGTAAAAAAAAAGATGGAAGCAAAACCAATCCGAAACTAGAATTGAAGTTCTCACATTTAAAGGATCTGAAGTAATTTAAGCATCACAGTAACATTTAAGCAGGTTACTCAATCAGAAATGAAATAAAGCTTTAAGTAAATTTTAATGAAACTTATCTATTTAGTAAAATATTACATACTTGATGTACTTACTTAGAAGTCTAGCCAAAAAGAGCAACATTTTTGGTTTATCAGAGATTATTTTTAATGGAAAATCAAGATTAGTCCCATACCACACAGTAAATCTATATATTAATATGCTTGTGTTTAACAGAACTTGATTAATGAGCCAGTCTACCAAAACTAGTCTTAAATTAGAACAAGAATACATCTTAAATTGGAACAAGAATACTTGGTTTAATTTGTAAAGCAAGCATTATGTAATTAAAAAAACCAACCTCCCCGCCCACCCCCTTTTAAACCATACTTCAAACCCTTTCCCACACAGAGATTCCCTGAGAATCTCCATAAACATATGGGGTGCAGCATCTATCATTATTATTAATAGCATTTATTTGTAATGCAGAATTGTTAGGAGCACTAGTCATCACAAACAGAAAGTCCCAGGCACAGATGGGACTGGAAGATACTTGTAAGAGTAGGAGAGACACTGTGAAAAAAAAAAAAAAAACAGTTAAGCCATCAATAGGTGAAAAAAACCCTTGAAATTCTCATATTTTTACCCATTAGATAAGCAGTAGCTATGTCAATAGTACCCCCCCCCCCTTTTATGTTTAAGGAAATCACATGAACTATCAAGTGCCTCCACTTGTCACTTCTGAGGTAATGACTGCTTGGGTTAAAACAATCGTAAAAAAAGAACAGAAGTTGAGCTAGAAAAATGAAGTCACTGATTGGATATAAGTAGACCCTCATTTTTCTATAATAAATGAACGGCTGCTTTTGGTGTTAAAAAATCAGGCCTCAAAATTCGCAGCTCAAAAGATGTGATATCCAAAGTCCATGTTTGAAAAATTCTTGTCTTAGATGTTAAATCAAAAATAATCAAAAATATAAATTGGCTAAATAATGTAATTTTTATTTTTGTGTCTCTTTACCTTTAAAAATCAAAGTACTAACACACTGGGAGAGTGCTGACACTGTCAAAGTATAACAAAAAGATATACTGTTTTCACTTTTCTGAGAATGACAGAATCAACTAGCTATGTAAGTAGATCCTAGTCATTTAAATCATAAATATATGTACACAACCTTGTTTTTTGTGTTTCTCTTTTGTTGTCTCCAGCCTGCTTGAACTAAGATTTTGATTGTGCTAGTGGTCTGTAGACGTAACTACTAAAACAGCACTTAAAGCCAAATTAGTATTAAGCCATCTTTGAGAGAAAAGATCCAATGACTATTTCATGATTTATAAATATCCACACAGAAAGGTATGTAAGGTCATAGCCAAGACTTTAAAATTAAGTTATTTCCTTTTGATCCTCTCTAGAATTAATTGAATCTGTCAGAAAAACAAATGGCTGCTGTTGCAGGCAAGGTGTTTGTTGGACCTAGTTCATACAACTGCTTGCTTTATTGCTGCTAAACCAGAGAAGGTTGAATCACCCATATAACATGAATAATTAGTTGTGCCTAACCAAGATCTTCTATCAAGGATCAGCTAAGATTTATTGAGATTTGGAAAAAACAGAGGAGGTCTGACTCAGTAATTCTTACTCTTCCCAGCTCGGCTGGAAAACTAACAGAAGTCCTCTGCTCCTGCTCCATAAACTGCAAATATTTCAGGTCTTATCAGTTCCGTTTGAGGACACAAACATCCTTGAATCGCAAATGCCACTAAACATGACAACTAATACTTAAGTGTATGGCAGAGAGGCCATTGAAGTTAGTGTATTCGCATTTGACTATTTAAGAATCATCAAAACTAATCCAATAACACACAGTAAGCCTGCCTATCAGTATGGCACCTCTTTTTTGAACAACTAGACTTTCCATTGTGCCATCCCAATGTCGGTGTACTAACCCTGCAAGTAAAATATTTTTAAACAATCCCCTCTGTTCCGATTTGTACTTAAATAGATTCCTAGAGTTTACCACACTTCCTATATATCACACACTATCTCTCCCTCACCCACTTCCTCAGCATTTCAAGGATGTCACACTTCCCAGTTTTCACAAATACAGAAAATATTTTTTTCTTGTGTGAATTCTAACTTGTTGTCCTATCAAAAAATACCCCGTGACTTGATAAGGAGAAGAAAGAAAGAACTGTTGAGGGCTGACTCGATCTTTAACCTGATGCATCAGCCACCACTTCTCCTCCCAATACGATTTAAACATCTGGTGGGTGGGAGTGGGAACATACGAGAAATCCAATCATGGCAATACCTCTAACAATTACATTGTTTGGAAAAGCACCCACAAAAAACTGTGGGTTCCAGAGTACAGGAAATCTGCTAGTAGCACCAAAGCTGAAAGCATGCTTCGCATTTTTGCAGACAGAGCATCTTCTCTCACCCCTTCAGAGATGAATGGTCAAATGGGAAAGGGCTTCAGACCTTTTCCTTGAGAAATCAACAAAGGTAAGATTAGTCCTAGAAGGGATAAAATGGGGCCTACTCAAGGGTGTAAAATGAAGGCATTCAGTGAAATAAGATCAGAGGGTAGCAAAAAAATTCCATTAATCAGAAAAAAACGTTGGCCACTTCCTGAGAAACATGCTCCACTTTTTGCATCTTTTCATAATGCACAGCCTAAAAATATTATTGCTGCTGCAACTGTCAACGGAGACAGAAGAATGGCAGTCTGTGCTGGAGGCAGCAAGGGAGAGGAGAGCCAGGCTGGTAGGCTGGGGCCCCACTGAAGGTATGTGCTGCTATGTGCCATTCCTGGCAGCCCACCCAAGGAGAACGGGTGTGCTGCATAGCCAGAGGTGATGAACAGACGAGGAGGTCTGTCAGGGAAACTTCCACCCTACTGCTGCCTATCTGCAACTCCCTCCTGACAGCCTACAGACCTGGATCCCCCGCGTCGCGCCCCCCCCCCCCCCCCCAGTCCCTCTTCCCTTAGGCTTTAATTTTGCTTGTTAAATTCTTGTGTTAGGAGCAGGGAAAGGTAAATGATGTGGGCAACAGGAGGGGGACAAAACACTTCAGCGGAGTAAGGTAATTGAATGAGCTTGAAAACTTGCATTCTTTCTCTCCACAAACCCACCACCACCACCTGGTAATGCACTTTTACATTTAAGGAAAAAACATGAGATCCTTATGGTGAGGGAAAAAGTTACTGCTAAGACTCATTGGGAAAAGTTCCACCCCTGCTCATTACTGAGTCCACACCACCCCTCTGCTGCTAGGGGAGTAAGTTTCTCCTGTAAGCGTGAAGAGCTAGATGAATTTTTGCGAAGCTGTACCTTCTCTTTCCTGCTCAGAATTTATGCCGTAATGGTGCCTGAGTAGACTGTCTGAAGAAAGAATTCAGCCCAAGCAAGCCCACATTCCGCCTTCCCTTCATTTATAGTCAAAACAAAGGGCTATGCCGAGACATTCCTACAGCAAACTTTGAAAACTTTCAGTGGGTTTCTCTGATAACTTCCTCCTTGGCCATAATTTTAAGAAATGAAACACATCTGAAAACTTAGGACCTACTCCTTCAAAGTCCTGGGCACTCCTACAGGTGATTCTTCTGACTGAGTATTTGGGACCTTTTCAGCATCTCAAAGCCCTACAACTGCTTAAATAAGGGGCTAATAAGATCAACAAATGAAAAAAAAATAAGGTGGTGAAAAAGCTAAACCAGTCCCTACCTGCATAATGGAATTAAATTTTAAAATCTCAACTTCAAAAGGACTGATTCCCATTTTTTAAAACGCAGCAAGAGTTAACTGTAGTAAGCTCCCAAGATAACATCAGACTTGGGAGTGTTTTAGTTCCATAAAGTAAATTAACAATACAGGTATCAATGAACTGCTCTAGCTGGCAGAACAGAAGAGAATCTGAGATAGAAGAAAGCACTGATATGCAAAACGTGAGTTTCTAACTAAAAGTTGGGCTTGCAGATGCAGGAAACCATTTATTCTCCCTCAACAGCTGGGTTATTTTACAGATATTTGGCCTCAGAAGTTATGGAAACTTTGACATTTATCTTGCAAAGTCTTAAGAAAAGTGAATGAAGAGCAAAGCAAGGTCAAGAGGAATCCTTTTTTTTAAGCCCATCTGTTAAAAATTCACTATCTAGATGGGAAGGCGGCAGCACCTGTGAAAAGTAAATGCAGTATTTCATTGTTTCCTAAGTCTTGCTAGGAAGCTATCAAAGATGGCAAGGACTTCTTGTTTAAACAAGCCTGAGTAAGTAGGAGAGGGAGGACAAAGACTGTAAATTAAGAAATATGTATATAAATACAGACCACCCAACGAAATCTCGCATGGTTATCTGATTCTGAATGCTGTGATTAATGTGTCATCTGATTTTGATTTTACCTGCTAAAGCTAGGCAAAGGAAGTTGTTGTTCCTTTTCAACAACAAAGGATGTTATTTTAATGGTTCCTAACTTATATACATATTAGCTATATATATTGTCTAGCATCAATAAATCCTCATTACAGGTCTCCAGCTGCCCTTTTTTTTTTTTTCCCCACATTTTTTCATCTTTTATATACATACAAGGGGTTACTACGTGCAAGCAAAGACAATTTACAGGTGCATGTGAGAAATGATTGAGCATCTCAAACAATTTCTGGACACCCAAATGTTCCTACACATAGATTCCATATTAATCACTGCCTTAAGAACTACTTCGATCATGACGTTTTTATTCTGAATAATATCAACATGTTCATAGATTAGTATGTTGAAATCTCACTGGAAACTTTTTGTCCTTTTGCTATGCAGGCTTCATTTTCTGAACTTTCTGTGACAGTTTACAGAATGGCAGCAGGCAAAAAGAAGAGACTTTAGGAAAGTCTGTAACTGTAACTTTAGGAAAGTCTGTTACTGTAACTTAGATTACAGCAACAGAAACAATTACACCCAAACAGATGTCCCAAAGGAACTAACCATGTCCTGATGTGAAGGGTGAAAGAGAGAAAGGCTGAGCAAATTTTGATCAGATAAGAAAGAACTCATTTGGTGACTCCCACTCAACAGTTTAGCACTACCATTAGGACAAAATGGCTCATCTTTGTTGAGGCTGAAGCAACTTCTCTAAAGCAGAGGTACAACAAAGCCTGACAAAACAAGCCTTCTCCTCTGATTCCTGGTGGAGATCTCCAGTATTCTATTTGCTGCATAAGAGACTTGTTGAATGTTTGAAAGTGGGCCACAGACTGAGGAGACATAACTAACTTCTTCCAACAGAGAAGTATACACTTCCAAAATATTTTACAAATTGACACTGGTCTTTGCCATAAAATAAAACAATTCGCTGCCACATCAACTGTAAGAGAAGATATCTAGGCTTTGGCAAATCTACAGAGCTAAATATTGCTAACCATTCAGGAGAAGTATCTAGCTTTAGTTGCCACAGATGTCTGCCAAACAATGCAGAAAACCAACAAAAACTTTATTATTCACTACCAAATTGCCTATTCAGAAGGAAATGGTAAACAAATTATTAATGCTTATTGGAAACGTAACTGCTATCACAAACAGTTTACCATTTTGCAGCTTAATGCAGGCATACTTAAATCTCTAAAAACAGCAATAATTTCCACATATATTAAGAAAAATTGCAGCCCTTGCTTTCTCTGGGTAGCCAAGGGCTCAAGAAGCATGAAAAATGATTGGAGAACAAGGCTACCTCAGAAGAAAAAATAACTACTGAAAAAGTACGGTTTCCTTGCTCTGTACAAGGTCAAACTGTGCTATAAATTGCTTTTGTCAGGGAAGAAACTCCCAAAGCTTTCTTCAAAGTGCCTTTGCTTTTAGAAGAAAACTTTCCCCAGTATCCCTAATATATCATGCTTCTGAAGGTACCTTATCACAAACAAATACAAGAAGACACAGAGAGAAAGGGAGAGTGAGCAATACATGGTTCAGCACATAAAATTCACATCTTCTCTCAAAGCAGTTGGAACATAAAATTAATGAAGTTTTCTCCAAGTTTGCTAAAATTATACTGGGAGTAAGGCAGTACTGGGAGTAAGGCAGTACAAAATGCTACAGTAATAATTAATATGGGAAATGCATATTCGCTGCCATCATTGCACTTTGGCTATAAAGAGCAGCAAATTGGACAAATGTGAATGAAAGTATTAAATTCCTACTAAGAAATGTTACAGTACACACTGCAGGACAGTCTACTGCAAATCCTTCTGGAGACCTGCTTCTGCTTAGTTGCATACATCCTGGCTTTTGCACTCAATCTGGGTGTTAACGAGGGCAGGGTATTCTTTCACCTGCTAACAGGATGCAAGGGACTGAGAAACGGATGGGAGGAGCAGAACCAAGGGCAGACAGCAATTGTTTTTACCCAGATCTATGTTCACTGATCATACACTGCTTTGGTGAACTGCAGCAGCACTGAACGTAAACTCCAACACTACCACTAGTAGCAGGTATCATCGCTGGTCCTCCAAACGGGACTGTGCGTAAGAGCTAACAAAATAGTGCATAAACTTACCTGGAGTGAAAATGCTCGTAAAGCAGGAATAGGGATTAAGGCAGCCATAAAGAAAGCAGTAACATTGCTGATAGATGTAAGGGCTACACTTGCTCCTGTTCGCTTCAAACATTCGCCCGTTCTGTCCTGCAAAACAAATGACGTATCTTAAAAGTCAAGTGAATAAGGTGATGCCCCACAAACGAAGGGGTTGTACCACAGATATAACGCAGTAACAGTGAAAAGTTGTTACAATGAAATTCTGAACACAAGTGCGCATTTGAGAGTATATGACAATAAACAATATACTAAGTGTGCTGTTCAGGAGAAAAGCCAATGAGACATCAAGTGCTCACGGTTTTTTGACAGTAGAGAACATTATCAAAGTTGATTCTAGCTTCAGAACACAAAACTAAATGGGTACTGACATTGTAATGTATCTGTAATTAAATAGGATGCTTTTTCCACCAGAGGAGTCACTTAGTGTCCTCATTTTTCAGACAAAACAAGCATGTAGTAACAGCACAGAGGCATATCCTGAAGTAGGATGAAACAAAACAAAAACAAACCAACCCAAAACCCGGGGATCACACACTAAAACCACAGAGAAATCAAGATAAATGAATGACCCTTTCCCAAACCAGGCTATTTTGAAAAATAAGGAAGTTCTAGTAGAGGGAGTTTGTAGTGCCTGCATGCCAAAGTATCAGGGAAGTGCACATGGAAGACACTGCTTGTACACAACAGAATGGACAAATATAAACTGCTTTTAAATGATTTGTACTTTGAATATGAAACTTTGGACTGAGGATTAAAAGGTCACTAAAAGGAAAGGCTCATAAAAGTGAAGACACCTTAGATTTCATAACAATATGTTATGCTTTGAAATGTCATGGTCAATTATGAACATCAGAAAAGAAACACAGAGACAAATACACAAAATAACTGAAATTTATGGTTGTAACAAGTAAGTACAGGTAACAGATGATACAAATAAAAATAAATATTTGTTTTCTACACTGTCCTCCTTTTTTTCTTTCTTAACCTTTTTGTGTTCTTTCATTAAAAGCATGCTGTCATTTAATTGTCACACTCCTATTTCAGTTTGTTCCTAAATTTACAACGCACTTTCACTGAAATTAGGGGCAGAATTTGAATTATGTAAATTAGCCTTCATGACGTCTATAAATTAAAACAAAATAAATCTAAGATATTATTGGGGGAAAAAAAAAAACAAGACAAAAAGAATGTGAACATTCTAAAACATTCTAGGATCACACATATTGCCCTCATTTCTTATTTTAGCAGGAGTAAGAATTTCCAGAACCTAGGGAAACCTATGGAGAAAAAACAAAAAGGGCTTTTTTAATTATTACAAATTAATTCTGGATACAGTTATCTTTTCCTATAATAAGCATTTTATTTTATCTTTCCCCAAATCCCCATTTTGTCATTACCTCAAATGGAATTCTCTTATTCTGCCCTGTTTCGCTGAATGCATGTGCCAGAAGGAAAACATCATCTACACCAACTCCAAGAGCAAGAAAAGGCAAAACCTTGAGGGAGAAACAAAACAATTAAAGCCCAAAAAGATTGTTTTATGATTGGCCATGCAGCTTGCCATTAAATGGCTAATTAAAACAACTTTTTTTTGTTACACTGTACACAAATCCATGCATTAAAAAAAAAAAATCAAAAGGATGCAATACAGCTATTAACATTTATTTTGGAATGCTGCAGAGAAACTTGCAGTTCAGAAGTAAATACATCTTACCAAAAGTAGTTCAAGTTTTGGGTAGACAATATCTGATAATAATTCAAGTTATATTCCAAATATTTTCAGAATTTGAACATCCTCATATATTCAGATGTAAAGACTTCTTACGTACAACTGGATGCCTCCATCATATTGGGACACAGAAAAATCATATAACCCAGAATCTAGTAATTATAAAAAATACACAGTACCTGCCCTTTTTCTTCAATATCATTTGGCAGCATGATCACTTAAATTTCTCACAGCATAAGCTATGAAATAGTAAAAATGTAGAGCCAAAATATTTCTGCAGGTTTTTTCCCCCTCAAAGATCCAGTTGTATTCATCTACTAACAGAGTACTTGTAATCTAACAGCAGTCTTGTGTCTCCTAAATACCTGAGTTGTGGCAGCATTAAAGGAAATTCCAATCAATGAGCACAGGCCCAATCCTGCAGCCACTGAGAGTGCAACCAACAAGACTCCTGCCAGCCCCACGGCACCCTGAGACTTGGCACAGTCCCACCGCAGCATTGTTAAACAGGCGTAGGCAAGCTAAAGCAAGGGGAAGGGGTTGGGGGGACAGGGAAGAAGAAGGAGTTGGGGGGGAAAAAAAAAAAGAAAGCAAAATATTAGAATGGATCCTCCTCTAACAGGTATATCTCTGCTTCCAAAATACACATCCTTACAACATTTTTAAACAGAACAGACACATCACAGCTGCTACACAGAGGAACAGGTGACAAGCCCAAGGCGAAAGTTTACAAACTCTAGGTTTTTATTTTAAATATGCCTAAAATGTTCTGTACTACTGACTGGTAGATATTTAAGCCCTGCTCTACTAACAGAAAAATTTAAATATATTTATTTAATTACCATGAGTAAGTAGCCACTAGCTACTCTGATAACACTGACATCAGAAAATGACTTCAGGATGTCATCTAGGGTGGTTGTAGTAAAGGAGAGCACCTTCTGAGTAGAGTTTTGTGCAACACTTTGATGAACAACCTATGGAAAGAAAAATAAGATTTAGTGTGACTGAAGATTCATTACCATCTTCTACAACACTTTTGCCTTAATGTTCCTGTGAAAGCCCACACCCTGCACAAAGATGCTCACAAATGTGTTTGGTAACTGCTTCTTGCAAGGTACTGATTATCAGACAAGAATTTGCATCCTTCAGGAAAGGCTACTGCATTCCCAGCCCGTTAAATTCAACATTTAACTTGAATCCTCTTCCTGTAGCTCCACCACAGATTTGCTGCAGTACAAGTAGTTTTGCCTTTAACCCAAGGCCAGCGGTCTCTTCAGGCTGCTCCTCCTTCCCCCTCCCTGGCCGTTGTTGGGGGTCAGCAGCAGTGCAGCAGAGGTCAGAGCTGGGAACACAGAGGGCAGGCACAGTCACACAGCCTTCCCACCCGGGCTGCCGCTGGGGGAGCAGCCCGTGACTGGCTAATGTTTTCCAGACACCTTCGGAATAACCATGCCAACCAAAAGCTTTTCAATTCCAGCTAGCTCTTCAATTGCTTCTCAGCCACAGCAAAGCAAAAAATGCCCCAGACAGCAAAGAGCAAAACCTTCATGGATCTCCTATGGAAATAACCAAGCAGCTTCTTAATTGGGGGGGGGGGGGGGGAGGAAAATCAGCTTAAAAAACAGAGGCAATGACTTGGCTCTAGTTTAAGCATCTTCCTTGAAGAAATACTGTAAAAAAAAAAAACATAACAGAAGGCAGTGGACCTTAGCAGAACTCTGAAGCATGACATTCAAGTTATTTTCAATTTTACCTCAACATACATCCTCTGCCAGGCTTCCAGAATTGCTGCTGCCTTATCCTCATTCCAGTTGATATGTGAAACATATTCGTAACCCTTGAAGTGCTCATACATTTGCTTAGGAGTCATTAACTGAAACATGGTTTGCAAAGCTTGGGCACTGTGACACAGAAAAGAAGGGAGAAGAGGAAGAGGCATAAAACAACCATTTTCAGGAAATCATTTTCATGACTATCAACTCCCAAATGAGCCCCTAATGGGGTTCATGATTTTATAGGACACATGTTCATACTGAAATTGAACAGAGTATAATTATTCAACTGTGTATCTGGTGCAGCTGTACTGGCCTATGCGGTATTGAGGCTAAATCTGGTTTCACTGAAAAACTGAGTTTTGCTGTTACTTTCAATAGAACCAGTTTCAGGAGCAAGCAACACAACCCTACAAATCTGTTATAAGGAACATGATTGATAGGCAGATTACTGTGAGGATGCCACAGAACAGTTTATTGCATGAAATCCTGTGAATGTTGTTGGCAATTTGTCATCGGAAGACCTTGGTCTTTTTCATTCCCTGGAGAGAAATGCCAGATTAAACTCCTGATGCCTGACAAGCTGTGAGGAGTACACAATGGCAATAACTGACCATACTGGATTTCCACAGTGTGCAACTGTACGCAGCAATTTTAGAAGCTTAAGGAAACTTATTTCACTAAAAATACATTCTTTGGCTACTTCTTGAAAGACTTATCCATGTTTAGAGTGAATGTAAAGCTTAAAATTCGTATTACAAGTTCTAGTAAAAGTTCTCTGTAATAAACATGGAAGAATTATGCTTCATTTAGTTTAAGTATGGCCTACATTTTTCAGAACAGTTCTATTTCACAGGGTTTTCCCCCCCACTGAAGTCCAGTGTCCTATGACTTCTTCAAGAAGTCTGAAACAAAGGGATTTGTTTTATTACTCAAAACTGTATTGAAGGTGTAGAGACACAAAAATAAACTTTTTATTGGTCCTCAAAAAAAAGTTCAGATTTTGGAATTCTGAAAGTTGTCAATTGAGTGAGTACAATGAGTATCAAAATTATTTCCCCCTTTTTACTTTGATCGTATTTCAAAATACTGTGGTATAAGGTGTTCAGTGCTTAAAACACTGTTCAATGCTTTCTACATACATTACAAACAAGAAAGTTGCCAGGAAGCTTTGTTTCTGGGCAATGTACACTATCATTCTGAAGTCAGAAGTACAAAGCAATGACACCACCTTAAAATTAGACAACTGTCTAATCACTCTTTTAAATTCTGTTCTCTTCAGGCATGTCCTCCTAAACTGGGATTCATAATACACATGAAGGGCTGTAGATTTTGCATGATCCTCTCCCTGTGCCCCCAAAATCAAATTCTACTGAAGAACAACTCTTATATTTTCTTTAAACATTTGTTTACCTGACAAGTTTACCAGAACTGTTCTTGACTGTACCACCTATAATCAACTCCTCCTGCCAATGCATGTATTTCCTTGACAGTCCATAGCATCCACCGCTCAAAACAAGGGCTACATCAAGAGGCTAGAAAAAGTTATAAAGAAGCAATTCATCAGTTTCATAACTTCAGACAAACTCATACCCTAATTCAACACCCGGCGTGTATCATAGTAAGGGGTGCTAGAGGCAATCTAGGAGGTCTACAAAGAGAAACGTGTTCAACAAATTGAGTTGAACAAATCAGCCAGATACTTGTTGACCAGAAGGCAACTTCTCCAAAGCCTGGTGTGGTTGATAAAGGGATATATAAAATTAGGGGTCGTGACTTCAAATTATTCACAAAATCAACAAAACTGGTGCTACTTGAAGGAAGGCTTTGCTGGGTGGTCTGAGCGTAAAGTGCCAGCTGTGTTCCAGCAGTGGCTAGGTCTGGTTTGCTGAAATGCTGCATCACTGCAATGCCCTACCCAGCAGCAGCTGACAACTGCACCTGCACCCTAACTACATAGGATTCAGCACCGCATCTCAGTATGAGGCAAAGTTCCCAACTGTGGGCTAACATCATGTAACAGGAACAGAAAAACTGTATTGCTCAAGAACACGACCTATGTATTGCTTGGAATAAAGTGGTACCACATTCTCTCTCTGACCTCCCCCAATACCCTAGTCTCCCTTGAAAAGATATGCAGCAGGACAAGCAAACTTACTTTGGTGGAATTTTTATTGGGAGCTGTGATTGGGCAATCGGGATCAGCAGGATTCAGGCAGGGTCGATCCATATAACCATGACCAACCTCTGCTTTATTCAGCATTTCTTCCCAGCTCTCCACTTGGTAGTTTATTTTCTTTAACTCTTCCAAGAATTCTAAGGGGTCAAAGTTGATCCACTGCAAAGGAGGCTTCCCTCTGCAAGAGAAACCAGGGGAAAATGACACACACACACAACCCAAAAGAAGTACTGAAACAAACATACCTTTAAAATTCCTATTTGCACAAATAATTGAGTTATTGTCTGTTACAAGTCAAAACCTTTTCTGGTAAGGTTGTTTCATAAAATGTAAGGCATGTTTTAATTGGATTGGTTTATATTGTTCACGTACTTTTCTTGCAGCTCAGTTGTAATTTTAACAAAATTACTGAGTTGTTACAGAGTTATTTTATAAAATGGAATATTCACAGGTAAAAAATACTTCCATTTACAAGCAAAGCAAAACAAATCATCATGCACCTAAATAACAAAAAAAGCAGCCAACTGCTGTTCAAAGAATTAGAGGGGGAGCTGAGAGGGAAAGAAGAGAGGGGGCTGAGGGAAGAAAGCCTTTCTCATAGTATCAGATTACTTCGTGCTAGTCTAATAATAATCTTGCAAATGTAATCAATCAATATAGCTGATCTTTGTTTATCTATAACAATACTGCGCTCCTTCAAATGCCCTGGCAGCTTGACTATCAATGATCCAGCTTTCCTGCTACCATGGCCGTCACTGCTATCACTGTCACATCTCCCACCTCCCACTTCTGAATTTGTGATGTTGACAGACTAGAAAGGCTTTTGGCTGCCTTATTCTGTGGTTCAAACCACACTGTATCTGCTTAACCAGGCTTAAGTCATTATTCCGAATCTCCCAACCAGAAAACACAAACCCCCTTATTTCCCCATCTAAAACTGTACACTAAAGGTTAGAAGATGGCCATTGCAAATTGCTTTTACGGAGACATGCAAACCAGGACAGAAACAATAACTCAAATGCTAACTCTTGCATAATTAACAGAAAATGCCAGCACAGATTAACAATTAACTCTTTAAAGGATTCAGGGCATATAATATCACACTTGTAAACTCTGCGAAACCACCCACAAAATATACTGTTTCTTTAATGATCTCATAAGCAAAGGATTTGTTCTTTATTCCTTAGGATGACTTGAGATTTAACCCAAGACATTTTCTTATGAATTAAATTCCTAGCCAATTTTTTTAATTATTATTTTATGTGGGAAAAGGAAAAAAAACCAAACACACACCCCCGCCCCCCCCCCCCAAAAAAAATTTCACCAGAAACAGGTTCATTTCAGAGGTAAAAAAAAAAAGGCATAAAATTCTTAAAGCTTGAAATCAAAACTTAGATTTTATTTTGGATGCTTGCAGAATGAGGAAAAAATACCATAAGATTTAAATCTATGCCTACAAATCCTCTTAGAAACAGGAAAATCTCTGTTCAATGAAAAAAAGAATCCATGCATATTTCCTGTACAGACAGTACACTTCATCTTTTATTTTTGTTGAACCAGAATCTGACTAAACAATGGGAATGCAACTGAAAAATCACACATAGTTACACAGTTAAAAATCAGTCAGACCAGAAAGTTACAAAAAACCATGCTTACAATAAATAGGCAGTTCCTGACTGTAGCTTTGCTCCCTCCCAGAAGCAGTCCAAAGGAGTGATAATTAGGCAAGGATAAAGATATTCTATGATCTGTCAAAATCAGAAAGGAGAAAACCACTGTTATACAGGAATACAATCAAAGCAGCACAAGCTGAATCATGAGAATACACAAATCTTGTAACTAAACGCTTGCTATACATACCTGGTCCATGTATCCTGCTTCTGTGATGAGTTCTCCTGATTTATAACACAAATGTTCCAATTTCCACTGTCTGTAAGAAATACAAAGAAGAATACTTTCTTTTTGCACAATTACTGAATAGGTATTTTAAAATTGTAACAGATCCTTAAAATGGCAACTCCTACACACATATTGGCTTCAAGTAGCAAATCATTGAGAAAGGCAAATATTACCCAGCATAGATATACTACACCTCACCAAAAAAAAAGCAAAAGCCTTTGTTTTTGTAGTTACAGACTAGACATTTGTTTCAGTTATTCTCACATTCTCTGTAAAACTCATTAAAAATAATGGAGCTGCTTTTGGATGTACAGGCTAGTCAACGCACATTAAAGGGATGGAAATCCATCTTTTTACAAACGAGACCGCTTGTGACCTGTGATATCACTCGGTGACAGAAATGGGAGAGAAGACAGCTCCAGCTCAGAGGACTAGAACACTCCCAGCTGCCCAGACATGCAGGAGAAAAGAAGCCATTAGGATTCCCGCCTTCCTTTTTCAGCTACGCTACAACTTCCACTGCCATGACTTCTAACAGCTTAAACAAGACAAGAGCTAGGAAGAAGATAATTGGAGACTTGGTATTAGTTCACTGAGGCATCAATTGGACATGCTGAAAAGATGCGCTGAAAAGACATGGGGCTTCACCAGCAGCACCTCTAGGCACATCATGTAAGTAGCCACCCTGGAGAAACTACTTTGCAGGGAGACGACTCACTAGCCCAAAGCCAGTACCTTCCTAAGTTTATTATTTTCCTCTATTATTCCTTGACTATTTTCTGTTGGACAATATACAACTCCTAGCCTTCAGTGTGTGCATACTCTGATGGCCAACGCTATTATGTCTATAATATTAAACAGCTATTATTCCACCCACTGCCATTTCTCACATGTCTGGCTTTCCCTTTATATCCAAACTATTAGAAGGATAGTAACCTCAGCTGCTGTTCACAGTTATTACATACCTCATGATGGTGTCAGCAAGTGAATTCAACTCTAGTACGGAAGGATTGTCAATGTTAGGAATCCCATCTATAAGGTCCTATGTTTAAGAGCACAGACATCGCTTCCTTTACCAAGACAAATGCTGGATACTGTAGCACTGCTCATAGCATTACTCTCTCAGAATCTCTTCCAACAGCACTTTCCCCATCTCATTTGTTCAAAGCCAACTTGTCACTGCTATCATGCCACAATGTCAAGTATCAGAAATTCACAGATTCACAGTATCAGATATTCACATCAAAACATGGTCCTAAGGGAAAGGCTCTGAAGTGCTAACCATTTAAAAAGTACATGGAGGGAAGCTCGTACTCAACTTTTCAGTTGTTACAGATGATCAAGAAAACATTTGCATTTCCCCTTACCTGTTGTACATATAGACATGTACTCTGCTGGCCTGAAGTGCAGAGTCAAGGTGCTGGCGGAGTGCTTCTGCTGTCAGTACATTAGCACCATCTTCCTGTGGAGTCTGGATCATGAGCTGGGGGTTAAACATGGCCTCTTCTCCAATCTTCTGCCGTGTGTAATTTAACTCCTGACTCACTCGTCCACCAACTGACGGATAAATATCAACAACTTTGCATTAGCCAGGAACTGCTTATTCTGGGTTCACTTGATGAGAACTCTCCAGTCAGAAAAACCTGACTGTGTGCGTGGGCTATTCTGTCTCAGACTGATCTCAACTAATAACAACTTTATTTTAGGAACACTGCAATAAAAGCCATATTCCTCATTAAAACATTATTGCCTCTACCACACTAAAACTTTGATGCGTAAACTGGAGCCTCAAACAGTTTTTTCTACATTATAACCAATATACCATATGCAAAAAATTGGAAAAAGAAAGAAAAAAGAAAAACCTTTTCCGTGCAGACCAGACCAAATACTATGTTACAATTTCTTACACTTGTATAAACAGTCCACTTCAATAGCACATTTCAAGATAAATTGCTTTAATTTACACTCTCCTCCTAAATAATTTGGCAAAGGCAGAGGGAGAATGTTTCTCTTCAGCTGAAAACAGGGAGGAGTGAAAGAGTAAGTGAGCACGAGCACTTCTTTCAGCCTTAAATAAGAAAAAAAAAAATATCAAGTTCACATAAAGAGATGCAGTTTTGAGTGCAGCAGAAAGGACTGTCAACAACTAATTTACCCCAGTGGTTTAGTACCCGTGTGACATGCTGTGATGCAGATCATTCAAGCATGACATCTGTTTTTAAAGCCACATGAGCTGGACGGTGTGCTCCATATTAGAACATGGTTTAAAAAAACCGAAACCAAACAACAACAAAAAAAAAGGCAAAGGGAGACTACAAAGTCGGCAGGCTCTAGAGGGCGCCATATTCAATTTGCCTTGCCAGAAAATACTACATAAGAATGGAAAATTATCTTCCCTCTTATAAAAAAGCATACAGCTAGAGTTCATATACTTTATATAACCTCCCTTGTAGTCTCTCTAGTAAACGCTTGTAGGAGGCGGGGTCAATTAATTCAGCCCATTAGCTGAATCAAGACCACATACACATGAGAGGGACAAGAATACCACCA
Source organism: Gallinago undulata (assembly GCA_026546715.1). Lineage (NCBI taxonomy): Eukaryota > Metazoa > Chordata > Aves > Charadriiformes > Scolopacidae > Gallinago > Gallinago undulata. The sequence goes on from JAOTQQ010000019.1 coordinate 44,183,235, forward strand.
ACATGTTGTTTCCACCCCTTACAATTTATTACCTTTATTGCTTTGCTAAATCCCAAGCTGTAGACCTGGACTAATTTGTTACATTTTTTGCAGTCCAAGTCAGCTTGGCACTGGTGATCTGAATTACTACCAAAGTTTAGTTCTGCAACAGTGTGAACAGAAATTAGGCATGTACATCTATCTCTTCCTAGGCTGAGTAACGGAAGACTGATTTATAACCAGTTGGCACTTTGGAAGATGACATTCCCAAACCTGAGCAGGGACATTTCCAATCACTCGGGCCCCCAACCCAACCATAACCCCCTGGGGCTAAAAGTACCACCAGGCAAGAAGCACGGCCCCGGCATGGATAAAGCTGTCAGAATGAGACCCTCAACAATTAAACCATACAGTCATTCTGGCATGAAGCATTGCTTAAGTTCTAATTCAAGAATTCTGTGAAGAAATAAGTGTTCCCACAACACACTTCATTTTTTCAGCCTGTCACATGTGGCATTACCTCCTTCCCACCACCAAGAAAAAAATAAAAATCAAAGTACAACTTCCTTTCCTAAAGTTCCTTTACAACTTCTTAATGTCACTCTTACTACAGTGAGAGAACACACAATCATTGAGACTGCATATGCATGCTAACAAAAAGCTATTGTTATTTTTTATCAAGAATTAAACCCTTAAAATACTTTAATCCATCAGGCTCATGTTCATGCTCACTGCTGTCTTTTTCTATCAACCAGTAGTCTATGATATGCTAATAAACTTTGCTTCATCCTCAGGAATACAGGGTGGAAGTAAGGGAGCAGAGTTATCATAATCTCTTGGAACCAGAGCTTTCTTTTGCAGTCCTTTACACTGCAAGTGCTCCCAAAGACAAAGTGTCTGTCTGCCTCTTTTGTGTCTCAGTGCCAGCCAAGATAATAAAGCCCCAACTCTATGACGGTTGTGGAGTCTACCATCAATTTCTACTCCTGGTACTACTATATTCTCTCCCATTCGCCCCGTACATTCCTTTTGAATTTAACCAGGACTTGAACCAACAAATCATACTTCATGCAAGACAAAGGGCGGCATTCCTATCTCTGCTGAAAGTGACCAACTGTTTACTATCAACAGAAATGATTGCTTCCTAATCAAGGCCCTGTCAAATCACATTAACTTCACTGAACAAGGCAGATTTAGCTAATCAAAATTGTATCACACAAGTCAGTCGTGAGAACAGAAGCTGGTTTTTTCCCTCTTTTACATTCAAAACAGGAATAGCAAAACCACCCAAGAAGACACATGCACATTCCAGAACCCAGCAGCAGATCCACTCTGCATTCTTTTTAAGGCATTACACCATTTAATTATTTCTTTGATGGGTCCATTATGTACATTTCTTCAGCCAAATAGAGTAAAGGTAACTCCACAGACAAATGTAGATACTTTACACAACATAACACTCAGGTACAAAGAAATTATAAAGGTAGATAGCAGAGGAAAATTCTGGTTGCCAAAATCAGATTATGTGAAAACATATGGACAGACCAGAAGCAAATGGATAACCGGCCTTTCAACATACCGGAAGTAATAAAGAGCAAAATGGAAGGCAAAAAAAAAAAAAAATCTAAAAAGTTTCTGCCTGTGATATTTTCATTTGTTTAAATTGAAAGTTTGCAAAGATCACAGAGTCTGTCAGAGATCTTAAGTCTCCACAATCAGTACAAACAGCTGAATATGCACTTCTTTTAATATCAAGCGCTCTTGCTGCTTCCCTTCCACCTCCCCACCCTGCCAACTACCCACAGCAGGTGCAAAAACCTAGGAGAGAAAATGTCACTGAAATGCACCTGAAGCCTTTGGCCTCGTTGTGCTGAAGACATGCAATACTATGTTCAACACTAGCACACCCTGCAGAAGGTCACTCCTTACACTTGTAAGAAAAAAATACAACGAACCACCACATATCATAGTCATCACAGGATTTCCACACCGTAGGACAAACAATATGATGGAAAATATGCCCAATGAACAAAACACCAGTGTTATGTGGTTTTCCTTAATGGAGTCTGTTTTCTTGGATTTGGTGACAATATTTTACACTCAAAATAGTACCAACTTAAATTGTACGTATAGCATACAGTATCAATACTTCCCATTTTATTCCATATCAAAGACAGACAGAACTACTTCACTTTAATATCCTGGTGACAAAATCCACACATCACTCTCCTTTTTTGGTACATCAAAAGCCACTTGATGGCATTCAAGTCCTTTATTACATGATTCCTTATAATTTTATGCCTAGACAGCCGAGTTGGTGGCACAAATTCCCACAAGCCAAAATGCTGACTTAAATAACAATTCAGTTATTAAAATAATTGACATATTAATGTTGTCAGTTATTAAATTAATTATATTATTAATATTAAACACTGCATTGATCACCACCAGACATTATCTCAAGACTGGTGGTAACACAGTGCAGCAGTTTCTCTACTATCCTTCCATCAACGTCATCAGATGCTGCATGTCTGCCTATTAGAAAAGAGACACCATGCCATTTGTACAATTTAGCTAACAAATTTTAAAAAAAAAAAAATTAAAAAAAAAAGGAAAGCAATTCACAAAAGTAATAACACCAGTGTCCTGGCACCATTTCTCACTTAATATACCAGTTTCTAATTCTCAAGGATGTGTTTGAAGGTCCATGTTCAACATGAGACAGTTTTACTGACAACATCTTTGTTGCTGAGCATTAGTTCCTGCTAAAAACCTAGTTTTTCCAGAGAAGAGGGAAGTGTCTTTCCCTTCTCCCCCTCCCTGACATCTACAGGCTTCCCTCTTAGCTCTTTGCCAGAACATGCGAGATCTGCCTTGAGCAGATCTGCATCCCATACCATGAAACACACTGCTGTTCCTCCTGAACTTCCCACCAACTTGAACAGAAGCTAGTCAAGGTACAAAATTCTTTGCCCTTCTCAAGGGCCTGAAGAGAGCAGTAATTGTCAGTATGGATGCTGAGTTGCTAAGAACTATGTAAGGACCACCACCTCCCCAAAGAGCAATGAACAGCTGTCAGGTGGGAACAAGTTTTAGTTATCCTTAACTTGAGGCAGACCTGAACCCATGACCTATAGATGAAAGGCTCTAGATCCCATTACCAAGCACAGAGGTCACAGTCCCCAGTGTTTCAGTCATCACATATTAAAATGCTTTGGTGCATCTTAAGTGGGAAGCACCCAAAAAATCAAAACTGCTTGCCTCTAGTGTACATTTGCACAACACTGATGTACCTTCCAATGACATAGGAGTGAAACCACATTTGTTTTCATTGGCACAATTTCTGACAGATTTCCTTACACCGACTTACTAACAATTTCAAAGTCACTGGGTCATTCAGCTCATGTGCTCATTTCTACTGTGAATGTCACTGCCTTACGTATAACTTTCTCACAATAAGCATTCAAAACTTACATGGGATTATGCTTAATATGCTTACAGAGAACTCTGGAATCCACCACTGGGACATTGCATAGCCTCAAGAGTATATTTGCCTCTGCTACACTAAAAGATCGATCCTAAATCAAGCCACGAGTGATAGCCAAAAATCACTGCTTGTTAATTTACTGCCCAGCTGCTCAAAAGGCATGAAATATTTCTTTTTCGGAATATCTTACAATGCTCCATTTCAGGTTACTGGAATTGCCTGAGGTTTTATTTTTTTCAGGCATGAACACTACCTCTATTTACCATTCAATAGTAACCGTGTGCACAACCGTGCAACAAGTAGCTTAGCAGACAGCAAGCTCTCTCTAAAAGAGAGCATTCCTGAGAGCCAAAACACTTGGGATAAAAATGTTTGCCTACCAATGAGGCAGAGAGGCTTTGAGAAACCAAAGCCAAGATTTCTAGAAATACCTACTGGTTTTGAAGCCTAAGTCTTCTGTTACAAGTTTGAGGTATGTGAAGAGTAACATTTTCTGGAGAACTTCCCTTCTGAAGACTATGGGCCTTAACATGTTTCCATTTGAGCACTTGATGGGGGGCAAGACACATTTCTGCTTTGAGCAACACCATCTTCTTAATTTTTCCAGGACTGTAAATGTGTAGCAGTAGAGCAATGCAGCCCAAGCTTTTGACAGTGCCAACTCAAAGCAATAAAATCATGCCTCTAATAGCCATGGACACCTCACACAAACTATGTTTTCATTTCATTCCTCCAAAATATGCATATCTATCAGACGTGTAGATTAATGCCCCTTACAATGCTTACACTATGGCCCGCACAATAGGCAATGCAGGCAACGTCTGCAATTTGCAATACCCATTATCACCATCCCAGGAACCAAAGAGAAATAGAAAATAAAAACCCTTCATGGCTCAGTAACCGTAAAACCAAAGACTGAGACTAATATCCCCATGTGTTCACCTGAGACTCAACCTTTACCAATCAACCCAAAAAGCATCAGTGTGCAGGGAAAGACAAGAACATCCCAGACTTGCAAAGAGACCAGTGAGCCCCCCAGGTATGCAATGTGCTCCGTTCAGGGTGAGTACTGGGCACAGCTGCGGGCGCCTTGCCTTCTCACCCTTCCGCACCCTCTCTCCCCCAGGACGGGAGCAAGGAAGGGTCCTTGTATTCATACCTCTCTCCCTGGCATCCTACATAGCCTATCTCCCTCAACTTTGACTGCTATTAAGGGCTTCCTTCTACTCCACTTCCTCACATAGCCTCTCCTTGTGCTGTTCCTGTCTGCATACATTTCTGTTTACACACGTATACAGGTGTTACTCAAAAAACTACAAAATGAAACTAGTTTCAGACCGTTACAATGATACACACGTAATGCCAGCCAGCCACAGCTCTGCCTCCCTCTCCTAACTTCATACCAAGGTTAAAAGTATTCACACCTGCCACACAGTAGAAGACAAATGACACCAATGACAATTTCCATTTTTACTGACAAGAGAGCACAGACCTCACGAGAACAAAACACAGCAGTCAAATACTACTCACACAGGATTGAAACCTCCTATAAAGAAACTGAAATAAAGAGTTGAAGTTCTCTGGCAGATATTAAGATTACCCTGCCTCTAATTAGGCACAGAAAAATAATGGCCTTTTGATTTAAAGCTTCCTGTTGCTCTCTAGGGAGTTCTGTCTTCCCGCTCTTCTCAGATGTTTCAGCTTGTCTGTGCTGCTCTTTGTCAGGAACAGAATATAGTTTTTCTGCACACAGACAGTATTTGCATTCTGACAGAAGAGCAGGAAAGACAGCACCTTCCTCAGAATTATCATTCTCTAGTCCTGACTGGCCAAGTACAAGGGTAAAACTGTTCACTATGAAGAAGTGCAAGACAATTTCATTGACATTTAAGTTTAGTCAGTACAAGAAATGGGACTGGTTGGCATGTCCACTTTTGCGAACTTTTAAAATGCTGCCTACTTGTAGAGTCAGACCTGCTATTGGATTACATGGTTGATCTCTGAATATAAGTAATGACTGTAAGACATTATCATATATATTTGATGTATCTGATATTCTATGGATGCTAAGGATGGCTCTCATAAACACATCAGGATTATATTATAAAAAAGTTTTGGCTACCTGCAATGACTTTTTTTTTCTGCTCATGTATTTTACTATGCAAAATAAAGACTTCACAGGGGGTGACCTACCAAAAAAAAAATCCGTTGAGAAACGATGAGCTTGTAAGAGCTAGAACATAGTAGTTATCAATCAGCATCTTTAAGAGATTATGTCGTCATTCAATGGACTGTTCAATAGCTCAATGAAAAATTATCATCTTTATCATGTAATTAGACACGATCTATGCCAGCAGTAGATTACAGGCAGTCAGAAATTCCATGCTGTGCCTAGGTTTCCTCACACGGAATTTACTCTGCTGAATACAACGTATCTGCATTTGTACAGTTCAGATGGAATAGTGACAGTTCTGCCTGCCCAGGTTAAGACAGCCTGTGCCCTACCACCTCCCTTTCCCCTACCAGCTCGCTTGCCAACATCCAGGTGGACACTCTCCTCTTCTTCTCCCCCATTATAATGTCCAACAAAAGGACACTGTCTGACTAGAATATCTTCACATGCCAATGTAAAGATTTAACCAACTTCAATCTCTCTTTAGCTTCACTGACTGCTAGGAAAATCTAGAAGCAATGTGACCATCTCAACCATTTCTGTCACACTAGGTAACACCAGTTTGGGCTTTAAAAAGAAAAAAAAGGAAAAAAAGAAAAGGCAAAGGCAAAAGACTGTGGCCTAGAAACACAGAAAAGTTACCAAAAAAAAAAAAAGCTGCCAAAGCTTTTTATGTCTCAAGCCATCACATAATATGAGTTAAGTTTCTCCTCACACGTGCTGGGTGGGGATGACTCCAGTGTTGCTGTTAGAAATTTCATTAATGCTTACATGATTATGAATAGCAAAAATAAAAACACACATCAAAGATGGCTTTTCATTCTA
>JAOTQQ010000019.1:44194698-44202671 GCA_026546715.1 Gallinago undulata
AACACAAATAACACTACAACTACTGTGCTTTTTTCAGAGTGTGTGGATTTTTCCCTTTTCTTCTATTTTTTTTTTTTTTAACTAGGAGAAGGACCACCCTGCTCTCATGGCACAGAACACTATTTACATTGCAATACTTGACTGTGTAATACATCTGGCATTTTCGGGCAGGATTCCTAAGCTAGGGGCCAGAAGCCCTTAAGCAATGATTTAAGGGGGGAAAAAAATCATCCAGCTTGACTTAGCAGTATTCATTTCTAGTTTGCTGCACTTAGTTTTTGGTTACTGACTGAAAAGCAGAAATGCATCAGACTGGTAAACAAGAGAAGGCTGTTTCTTTTAATTTATCTCACTGTTAAGAAACGTAGACTATATTACAGTTTAAGGGCTCAGTTCCAGCTTCAGGTATATTCAGGTATATTTTAAGGCACATGTGCCTTAAATACCAGCTTTTTCTTGCACATAAGCAGAATACAGATGTTTCAAATATACAATGATTACTTGTATATTTGAAGCTGGAATTAAGTTCAGTACAATTCTCTAAAGGAACAGCACCTTTGCAGAAAGAGTCAGGTTATGGTTCTGCTCAGTCCCTAACCTCTTATGTATTTTGCTCAAACACTGAAGTTACTAAGTTTTCCAAAACCAAGCAGAACTTAAAGCCAAGACATTAATTCTAAAAAACCAAAATTAAAATTCTGCATACATCAAAACATCTATATGGTCAGCAGTTTCCATAAAGTGCTTTTTACCTCATGAAACTACAACTTCTGCAAAATTCAGGATGTTCATAGCAACTAAGGTGGTACTGAGTGAAAGTAACAGAGAAAAAACAGTAACACATAAATTATATTTACAGATACTAAACTAAGTTTATGCAGAAAAAAAAACTAGTTAAGAGAAATAGATTTTATTTTTAAATTCTGAATTCAAAGTAGCTTTTTGCAACTCCACTCCATCATTTTCTAGCGCAATATAAAATGAAAAAATTTTCCAAGTCAAAGTCACTCAATTAACAGCGAGGACGAACCTGGTTTATTGTATCCAGTATTCATTGGTCATATTTAGCACGCTGTAAGTGGAAAATAAAATACCACAGACCATGCAAAACAGGAGTAAAACATTTTCCTGTTCTCCTTGATTCACGTGCACCAAAATAAAGTAGTCATGCATTTTCAGTACAGAAACCATACTTTAAAGTGCTGAGTTTTCTATCATGAGGCACCATGTTGGGAATCTGCTGCTCCAGTAAAGCATCAACACAAGAAAATCATACAGTTTCTGTAAGTAATAATGAAAGTTGTGTATCTTTATCTTTCTGAACTCTGACAGGAGACTACATGATTTACTGCAGAAGTGTCACCTAGCCCTCAAGGAGTTTTAACTGATTTCTTCAGATTTTCCCAGGTAGAGTAACTCATAAACACAAATAGGGAAAGCCCTCCTGCATAATACAAGGAAGGACAGATTATACAAATGAGAAGAACCAAGGTGTACTGAAGAGAAGTAAGGATTATGAGAAAATATATGTAACTGTACAGCAGCTAGAACCATGTATATCCACACCATCATCTGTAGAAAGAAAAAGCACTGAGAGAAAAAGGCTGGAAGACTGAAATCCACACACAGCAGAAAGTGCTTGACAAGGAACAGCCCTACAAGGTCTATAACTCGAACCCTGTTTTAATTGATCAGAATATTCTTAAAAAGCTAGCTGTGGGGCAGAAATCTTCACAAGTATGGTTTTACCTGAGTGCTCACAGGTTGAAGTGTGCTATTCACTGTTAAATTAAAAAGATTGTGCATAAAAGTCCAGGACTGTCAAAACAAAAACATGTTCCATTAGACACCGAAATGAAAGCAGTTGCAGACACATTAAAACTAGCATCCTAGTGGACACAGCTCCAACAGGTCATAGGGAGGTCAGCTTTGAAGGAGAAATCCAAATGAAATATAAACATGGCATTGTGGAAACCAGACAAATCTCCCATAGCTTTGTCCAGCCAGCACTAACCTAGGCATCAGCTGTGGTGCATAATCTAAACAAAGGGATCAGTCGGTTCATACATCTGGAAGCTGTCATATTTTGGAGCCTTCTAACAGTTATGTGTAACTGAAACATCCACTTGCATGCCACAGCCTTTAAATTTGTTGAGCAGTCAGGAACTATTACATGCATACACTACGCAGTATCACTCCTTTCTGGGGAAACACCACAAATACTACTTAATAACAGGGCTTGGACCATCTCTTCCTTTGGAAAAAATAAATCATGAAAATATATGGAGTCAGGGTGAGGAGCTAGAATTTTCCTTAATGCATTCTCCGTTGAAAGCAAGTCTGAGTATCCATGGCTTTCAGAGTTCATTCTTGTTTGAACCCAGTGTCTGCTGAAGAATAATGAGAATAATTCTCTACCAAAAAAAAAAAAATCCACTAAGTCCACTTCGTAGGTCACAGGAGCTGGTAATAGACCTCAAACCACTTGCCACCACCTCCATACAGCACTACAACTCAACTCCAGCACCAGCCAGCTCTACAGCTGGGCTAGCTGCTCTGCTTACCTACATGCCCACTGCTCCTGCTCAGCAGCAGTGACATGGGAACCACCACCAAAGCGATGTTGCTTTGAACTGTTCTATTTCATTCCAGGATTTCTGTACCAAAATCTCCAAGCTCTCCAGAACTACAGAAATGCTTTCGCACCCTGTTTGCAAGCAGCAGCATCCCCAGGGTGCAAGATGATGCCCAAAGCTCAGAAGAGAGGAAGAGGGGAACAGTGTGCCAAAAGCACTGCCTTGTTTAAATGCATGTTTCAACACCAAACAAGGATCTGTAAAGACACATTCTGGCACAGATATTGGCAACAGTGTGTTAAGTTTGGAAATAATAATGAAGATTAATTTTCTGCAGCCTTGAGTAAATTAAATGCCTCTAAAGCCTGAAAGGCAGAAGGACCCATGCAACTGGACACTTAAGAGCTTAGGGGGGTGCCAGTTCTACAGGAGGAAAGAGCTTAGGAGGGTGCCAGTTCTACAGGAGGAGATCCTCCCTTCACCCTTCTCAGAAGGGGTAGAGAAGGGGCACGCTGTTACTCTGCTGCAGCTTTGTACCTGGGTGAAGGCCTGGCTACGCAAGTGTCATTCCAAGTTGTGGCACTATGTTCAGCGAGTCCAGGATTTCAGCCTTTACTTTCTCAATGACCAAAGAATGGTAACATGGTACATGTAACACCTTCATTAAAACTCTTACAGAAGAAAAAAGGAATTGTAGACACTGAATCTGTGGGTTTTTCTTGATGTACAAACTTTTCAGCAAGGAGCACCAACTCTGAGCAGTTATGTGGACACCTGTTAAGATGGAACTCTGAACAGAGACCACCAGTGGTTTTGAATTTAATTGCAGGCCCTTGAAAGAAGACAATCAAACATCCTTATGACTAAAACCTTTAAACAACTTTTCTTAACAACTTTCCAATATATGGAAACAAAGGGAGCTCAAATTCACAGTAATGTAACACCTACTGTCACCGTGTTTTTATCCATAAACATAATGTAAAGATTAAATATTAGAATTTGATGTTACTTTTCAAAACAGAAGCATGGACTGAAATACTCTTCCATTTTGACGACTAAATGTTAAAAAGCACATGTTGCCAGATGATCATCATTCAGCCATCATGTGGAAACAGCACTGCTACTTTCCCATTTCAGAAATTGCGTAATAAATAATCACACTTAATGCAAACAAAACAGTGGACTTCAAAATTTTCTAGAGAAACACCTTTTCATGAAAGGTGATTACGCACTGAGGGATGCAACACAGTGCAAGACAGTATTCTGAGATAAGTAAGCTCATGTGTCACCTGATCCATATGAAACTAATGGATTTGGTGATGTTATCAGTGACAACCTCACAGACTGTCACACAGTCTACCAACACCCCACCTGAGATCCTCCAGCAGAGTTGACTTCTGCTCTTCCACCATCTACATGGCATCAGTGTGGTGATGCACGTGCAAGTATATGTAAAACAGCAATACTTCACTGCTGCGCACAAATGTGCATGGTTGTGGGAGAAGGGAATTAATACTCGAATGAGTCAATTCCTCCTAACTGTATTCAAACCAAACATGTTACGCCAGCCCATTCACATAAATTTGCCTCCTTGAAACAATAAATTCACAAAGATTTGTTCCTTTACTATTGTTTTTTGTTTCTCCAAAGAATACTAGTGTAAAGTTAACTGATGCCTTAGGCATAACTTAAGAATAGCTCTCCTCTCCACCTGCACTTGATCTTGCTGGGTTAAGCAAACTGACAATCAATGGAAATAATACTGGTTCCAGCATCACTCACAGGCTTTCCTCATTGTCACCTCATTCTTACGTTGCACAGGTAGGTTAACACATTTTAAGATGGGTCAGCCATAAATACTACAATACGGTAACTTGATTTTTGTCCGTTTACAGTGAAAGGAAACAGTACTTGAGTACCATAGCTCAAAACTTCACTTACAAACTGTTTCTGCCACACAGACTCAGTCCTAACTCACTTCCAATTACAACACACTCCCTTTGTTCCAAGTAACAAAGCTGAACTATGTGGCTACTGGGACACTTTGTTTTCCCTGCAAGATGTCCTATCCCAACCTGCATCACCCCCACCCTCTTCCTTCAAACCGGCTTAAAGAAGGGGCTCTGCACGCTAGAGCTTGGTTAGTCTTGTGAAGAGGGCTACTGAAAGAGGGAAGGGTTTGACTGAACTACAGCTAGTACAAAAAGTGCAGAGATCAAGAGAAGAATGAAAGAATACCATGATCTTCAACCTCCTAAGAAGAAAAAGTAATGAAGAAAGTGAGGGGAAAAAAAAATCTCAAGACACTGGTGACATGAAATGAATTATCAATGAACAAGACTAGACCATCTCTCCCCTTATGAGCAGCTCCAATTAACGCCACTCAAGGCATTGCAGTAGCCAAATTTCAAGCTCTACTTAACAGAACCTCCCCTGGAGCCACAAAACTACCTTATTTCAGAAGCAGAGGCTGTGAATTTACATATGTGACTGCTGTTCACACACAGGGTCTTAGAGTTTCTATTAGAGTGGTAGCAAAAAACATAACCAGATATGGTCATGATTTCTTTTCCATCCACAGTACTTTCTAGTTATGAATGGATGTTTCTAAAAGCACATCTGTGACCAACAAAATTCAGTCACAGAGGAAATCAATGCAAAGTCTTTTTTCTTCTCTCAAGGGCGCACAATGTATAAAGATGCTAAACAGTCTCCACAACTCCAGTACGCATGGACACCCACATATAGTGGTTGAAGTAAAGCTGAATGGCTGTGGATAACAGAACTGCCATTAAAATGCCAGTCCAGAATTTGTTTGCCCAAGGAACTAAAACAAGCATCCTCCAGTACTAAGGTATGCATGCGGGGATGACAGACCTGCTGATGAGCTGAGGAGAAACAGGTATGTGTCCTAGTCAAGCTGCCAAAAAGCCAGATCACAAGACAGGAGCATGGATTGAGAGCATACTGTTGGACAAGCAGTAGTAACTAACTGAAGTGCTCTGAACAGCAGCCACAGAAGGATTGTGGGGGTTTTTAAAAAATAAAAAAAAAAAAAAGAGAGAAAAAAAGCTACTCTACAACACTTAGCGCCAAGAAACAAGCTGAGAGGAAAGCCACTTTGGTATCAGAAGGCTCAGAGAAGGCCAAGAGTGCTGGCACAAATTCTGAAGGAGGAAGACTACTACAGAAAAACTGAAAGAATGATGTTTTGGAGATCTGTTTTTCTTTTTCTCTCTTTCAAAGTTTGCCTACCAGGTGGGTTTCTAAACTTCTTATGTAAATATTTCAGCTATAATAGCTTCAGGCCCAGACTACTAATCATTTATCTTGGAATGTGCTTGGTCTTAAAACTCATTCAAACTTCACTTTGCTATTTTTAATTAATTGTGTTATGGTTTTAGATCAACCATGTACTTCCAGCAAACTTCAGTGCTGTATTATGTTCCATGATCCATGGTATTCAGAAATACACCATACAAAACCAGTCTCTTTATGTAAATACTGCCAATTTACTCAGCAGTAATAACTGTAAAAAGTTTCAGCAGCAAATCAAAGCTGTTACTTGACATATAATCCAAGTAATCTACCATATTTGGCCAACATTGTCTAGTTCATTCAAACTCTTGGAAAACAAAAGTTAAAAAATAAGACAGCTATTGAAATAAACAGGGCAATTAATCCACTGTTTCTACTAAAAGAAACCTTGATCTAAAGGGTCCCTTAGTATAATAACGTCAAGTGGAGTGGACTTTAAAGCTGTGATATACATGCAAGCATAGAAAACCAAGTTTGGTCACTGTTTTCCACTTCTGCTTTGGAACAACAGCATTTTCCATATTATCTATACCAGTTCCATCTCAAATTCACACTCTATACTTTTGTCCATAGTTTAGCAACAGAAATATGGGATTGCTACTTGTTAGGTTTATTTGTGTAACACTCTTGTTCATGAGCAGAACATTGAGAATCTCCACCAAGAAAGCAAATTTTAGCATGCTCTTTTGCGTAGATCATCACGTAGTGCTAGAATGGGAGGACTAGAGGTTAATTTAAATGAAATCCAGAATATTTTATTTCATCTTAATCACTAGCCCCTTTTTTTTTTTTTCAATCTAGAAATGCAACAGTTTCTAACTGTAGAATTTTCTTTTTTTTACTTTATTTAATTCTGACATGAAAACTAAAATCAGTGGATGTGAAATTACTTAGATGAACTCTGTACAACCACCTGTATTATGAACCCATTTTGGTGACAAAAACTTCAGAGTTGGCTATTTTGAAAATTGTATTTTTTTCCCAGAGAATTGCATTTTTACTGTTAGGGCAGTCATACAGACATCAGCAAGTACATCCTTGGTATTACACAGCTCAAGAAGCAGGTGGCATTATAGTGAGATTGAATCACCCTTCCAAGTAAGTGAACCCTAGTAATATCAGGATAATAAACCTCAGGGAAGCGTGCTGGATGGAACTACAACCACGTATTATTTACCAAACACAGAAAAGCAGACACAAAACACATATGAGCAAAAACTGACAACAGCAACTTTGTCACAACCACCTCACAATGACTTAAAAGGAAAAATTTGGGGAAAAAAAAAAAAAAAGAAAAGAAGTGTTCGTAATCATTTGCATTAGTGTTTAAGGCACACAGGACCTAGTGATCAGTACAACCTCTGAATGCACATCTCTGACTATGGATGCGATCCTTCACTGCCTGCTCTGTTTCTCAGGGCAGCTGGCAGCAGATCTCATATTTTGGCCTCCTGCGGCAAAAAAAAAAAAAAAAAAAAAAAAGGAAAGTTCTTGGACTACATGGACCAAAAAAAAGGTTCAGTTGGTAACACATTATTTTCCAAAACAGAAAAACCAATACTCGCTAAACGACCCATGAACCTCATCCTGACCCCAATATGGCTGTCATCCGCCAGGACGGAATCTGGTCCTCTATGCCCTAATTCATCCACAGGGCAGGACAGACCACCTTTGTAACAGCCGCCAACTTTGTTTGCACTCAGAAGTAGCTTTTCCACACACGCAAATACAGTGAGCTATTTAGCACTGATTATTTATGCAGCCTTCCATATTAACTTTTATAAGCCAAGTTCTGCTGCAAGCGACTTAGACATAAACCCAGAGTTAACTACTGCAGTCAAGGAACTCTGTTTTCAGCTAACCGGGGAATGTGATGCTAAGTAAATAGTATTTTCCCCCAAGAAAAAAAAAGAAAAAAACAACAACAACAAAAAAAATCCAAACCAAAACCCGCGACAGCCTGGATGGAGCCGTGCCTCTCCGAGCAGGGTGGCCGCACCGCTCCCCGAGGGACGCTCGGAGCCTACCAGGGGGGCGCCGGCGGCACCGCTCTGCCCACCCCTGGTCTTTTTGTCCGGG
>JAOTQQ010000019.1:44211998-44332218 GCA_026546715.1 Gallinago undulata
CTTCCTTCCTTCCTTCCTTCCTTCCTTCCTTCCTTCCTTCCTTCCTTCCTTCCTTCCTTCCTTCCTTCCTTCTTCCTTCCTTCCTTCCCTTTCTTCCTCTCTTCTCCTTCTACTTTTTTTTTTTTAACTCCAAAGGAACTGAAAGTGTAAAAAAATAACCCTCTAGGTTGCAGGCATTCTGCAGAGTGCTGGAAAGCCTCACAATTACATGCCTGTTTCTATTAAGCAGCTCCATCGTCCTCCATGTGGGTGGTCTGGCTCTCAATAGGCAGGACCTGTCAAGGTCACGTGACGAACCCGCAAACGTTACCCCTTTACAATAAACTTCGGGATGGGGCGGGGGGGGGGGGGCAGGGGGAGGGGACAAGGAGGGGGGGGACGGACGTGCGGGTGGGAAGGAATAAAACAGACCCAAAAAAGCGAAGGAACGGCGAGCCTCGTGCCGCCGGCCCGCACCTCGGCCCCTGCCCCCGGCTCCGCCGCCTCGGCCTCGGCCCCGGCCCCGGCCCCGCAGCTCCCCCGGCAGCACAGAGGAGCGTACGAGTATCCTTCAACCTCTCCCTTCCCTCCCTTCTCCCACCCTGGGTTTCAAGACCAGGCAAGAGTGTGAAAGGTGCCAGGTGGCGGTTTCGTTGTCAAAAGAAATATATAGCTGGATGTGTAGGGAAGGGAGAGAAGAGCAGGGTTTTCTTCTGGCTGCAGAGCGCCCCACGCTGCACCTGATTTAATATGTTTGGTTCTGAAAGGTTTATTCCCGTCCTGCTCATTCTTGCTAGAGGTCACTAGAAAGTCAGCTTTCAGGTGGTGAAGCAGCACAAAGCAAGAAAATTCGCTCCAGTGAATAATACCTGAATATTAGTTGGGAAAAGCACAGCGCTGTTCTTTTTTGAAAGCAGTATTACACAGAGGAAGTGAACACTCCAGAAATTTACTGCTACCTTTTTGGGATCTTGTTTGGTGGGTGAGTATCATTACAGGAGCTGAGAGAACTGATTTCAAGTGTTACTTCCAGACAGGGCACATTGCAAGGAATAAATTGTTTGTTTTGGAAGATATGTCACGTATTATTTATTGCCAGATCCTTTACCTCTAGTTGGTCATGTTTGATTTTCTATTTGCAAAAAATATATTTCATATTGCCATAGTCTTTTGTCCAATTTGCCCAGATATTTCTGTTTTCACATTTATAATGCACATCTATGTGCCTCATGGTTGCATTCCATGATTTCACACAACTTTTTTGGATAGCCTTTAGCTGTGTTTTATCTATATTGCTCCTGTTGGAGAATTCCACTAATACTAAACAATGTGTTTCTTACAGTCATATGTTTACTATCAAGAATATGAAAACATTATACAAGAAAAACTGTTAGGAAATGTCTCACGATGAGATTGCATTAAACAGTCTAAGAGCCTCTTATCTGCATAAAATCACGCTAGGCATCAAAAATCATGAGCAAGAAGGATATTTTGCCTACAAAACTTTTTTTTTTTTCCATGACTGTGGGGCTTGTGTCAATGATAAAGAGTGGGAAGACCATGGGAAAAGACATTTTACAGCATTTTTAGAGTACATGAAAAACATACATCACTTTTAATAGCCTCACTGATAAATCACAAAGTTAGATTACTGAAGCAAAAGACAGCAGGAGTAGAGGGTGCATAAATGTCATGATTGTTATCCTCCAGTCTGTCCCCTCACCCAACACAATCAATCTTAAATTTTCAAGAGAAACTCATCATAACTCCTGATAGTAAGTTTCAGTGGTTTCTGACTCCACACATTGGACAGGACAGTGTCCACAGTTCCTAGCCCATGTAGCCACAGTACTGATACTTAAGCTGGTAGGAGGCAAAATAGCAGAATAGTCACAAAAAGATTCAGCAATTATCCTGCTAGTGAAGGAAAGTGGCGTAAAGTAATGCAGGATGTAAGTGTGCAATATGTAAGTATTGCACTTAAAGATACAGTGCAAACTGTCTCTGTGGGACCAAAGATTTCATGTGGTACAGAAAAGCAACAGAAGCAGCACCATGGATATGAGTGGTTGTTACAAATTTGTCTGGATCCAAGAAATGGATTCACACCTTGTACCTACTGAAACCATGGTCATAAACGAACATTCGGGACGTACAGTTAGGAGGATGTGTCCAAGTGTGTTACTCTGTGAACATCCTATTTCCATGGCAGCATTTACCACATCCATACGTCTCCATACAAGAGAGAGGGAGGACTTGAAATTTGGTGAACATTACTGAAACAGTAATGGCCTCTATGAGTCGTGGACTTGGCTAGGGTTTTGCTGACAGGTTATTCCTCATGTTTGTCACATGAGGAAGTGCTATGGAAGGGCTAAGCCATCTACTCTTCTCCCTGTAGTACTCCTAGGACACTGGTAGCCGTCAGGAGGAAGGGGATTTCTTATGCCGTTATTGGCTATTAACTGTACTTTACATTCAAAATAGAGTGGTGGTGGTGGTGGGATGTTGGGGTCACATCTTGAGTTAAAGATATACCCAAGGCCAGCTTTGTAAGTTGTGGTGATTTTTTGCAATTGGAACAAGTGGAATGCTTGGGAATCTAAGCAAACTTGTGGGTACACAAGCCTTTCTTCATCTCTGAAAGAATATCAGCAAACCTCAAAGTTATGTGCAAGTTAGGAACAATGCCTGTGAATTTAATTATGCTGAATTTAATTAGAAATGAGAGGAAAGGTATTTGGGCCTCTGGAGTAGAGAAGTGTTCAGAGGTGTTATCTCCTAAGACAGTTGAGAAATGGGTTATTTATTGCCTAGAGAACACACAGAGGTTTTTGGCAGAAGCTGGAGGAGAAAACGGAAGAGGGGAAGTATGCCCTAAAACCTCTAATGAATCCAGGAATTCTAGTGTCTGCTGTGGTTATGATTTCAGTTCCCAGGTGCATCTTTTGAAGGGAGTTTTTAATAAGGGTTTGTGCACCTGAATGCCGTCCTTTTCCCTCCAAGTGACAAGTTGGACTAATAAAAGATATTATCTCTACCTATACATCTTCTCATTTTAAGAAACCGGCAGCTCAGCTACAGAAAAGTCCAGTGCATCTGAATGCCAAACTGTTCAGGAAAAGTCTAACTTTCCTCCCCACTTGAGGTTTTTGGTTGTTCAGCTATAGATGGCAGGAAAGAAATCTGCTTCATCCTTTGCTGCTGCGTTTAGGCTCTGAAGCATAAGAACTGAAAGACTGCCCTTGGCATTTCATCGCAGCTAAGTGAGCTGTAGCATTTTTCTCCCCTAGATACATGTCAGCTATTTGTCTCAGCAACATTATGAAGTTGTGTTTTGCATGGTTTCTTTGCCTTTTCATTTTGTCAAGTATTTTCATGTTCCAGTGGGCGAAGTGAGTTAGTCTTCTCTACAATATTTAATGAGTCTGGGTAAAAATACTGTATTATAAATTGTAACCCAAGACAGTCTTGTGGTAGAGTATTTCCTCTTAAATAACAATGGGAAAAATTGCCTTTTATTTTGTAAAGCAGGCAAGGAATGCACAGAGCAATTCTCTCCCCTTCCCCCAAGAATCATGCATCACAATACACTTTCTGCATTTATTTTGGCAGTTTCATTTTCCTTATTAATGGTATTATTTAATCTACTAGTAAATAAGCAAATAAAGTCTTAGCACTCATTATTCTATTACACTAATACAAAAGTACACTTTAATGCACTGCTACTAAATCTTTGCTAAATCACAGAATCATACAATGGTTCAGGTTGGAAGGGTCCTTAAAGATCATCTAGTTCCTACCCCCTGGCCATGGCCAGGGACATCTCCCTCTACACCAGGTTGCTCAAAGCCCCATCCAGCCTGGCCTTGAACACCTCCAGGGATGGGGCATCCACGACTTCCCTGGGCAACCTGGTCTAGTGTCTCACCACCCTCACAGGAAAGATTTTCTTCCCAGTATCTAATCTAAATCCCCCCTCTCTCAGTTTAAAACAATTACCCCTTATCCTATTGCTAGCCTCCGTGATAGAGTCTCTCCCCATCTCTCTTCTAGGCCCTCTTCAGGTACCAGAAGGCTGCTATAAGGTCTCCCTGGAGCCTTCTCTTCTCCAAGCTGAACAACCCCAACTCTCTCAGCCTTTCCTCATAGGAGAGGTGCTCTAGCCCTCTGATCATTTTTGTGGCCCTCCGCTGGACACGTTCCAACGTGTCTATGTCCTTTCTGTGCTGTAGACTCCAAAGCTGGATACAGTACTCCAGGTAGGGTCTCATCAGAGCAGAGTAGAGGGGCAGAATCACCTCCCTCAACCTGCTGGTCATATTTATTTTGATGCAGCCCAGGATATGGTTGGCTTTCTGGGCTGCCAGTGTGCCTTGCTAGCTCATGTCCAGCCTCTCATCCACCAACACCCTAAGTCCTTCTCGTCAGGGTTGCTCTCCCACCATTCTCTGTTTAACCTGTATTTGTGCTTGGGATTGCCATGACCCAGGTGCAGGACCTTGCACTTGGTCTGGCTGAACTTCATGAGGTTTGCACAGGCCCACCTCTCAAGTCTGTCCAGGTCCCTCTGGATGGCATTCCTTCCCTCCAGTGTGTCAACTGCGCCACACAGCTTGGTGTTGTCAGCAAACTTGCTGAGGGTACGCTCAATCCCAACAAAGACATTGAACAGCACTGGTCCCAGTACTGACCCCTGAGGAACACCACTTGTCACTTGCTTCCACTTGGACATTGAACCATTGACCGCAAACCTTTGAGTGTGATCTTCTAGCCAGTTCCTGATTCACTGAGTGGTCCATCCATTAAATCTGTGTCTTCCCGGTTTAGAGACCAGGATGTCATGCAGGACAGTGTCAAACGCTTACATAAGTCCAGGTAGATGATGTCTCTTGCTCTCCCCTTATCTACCAATGCTGTAGTGTCATTGTGGAAGGCCACCAAGTTTATCAGGAATGACTTGCCCTTTGTGAAGCCATGTTGGTTGTCACCAATCACCTACTTGTTTTCCATATGCCTTAGCAGAGATTCCAGGAAGATCATCTTCATGATTTTGCTGGGCACAGAGGTGAGAGTGACCAGCCTGTAGTTCCTCAGATGTTCTTTTTTTCCCTTTTTTAAAATATAGGTTATGTAAACCTATAGTGGTAACTTCACTCGACTGTCACTTTTCCAATATAATGGAACGTGGCTTAGCAACTTCATCTGCCAGCTCTCTCAGGACCCGTGCATGGATTTCATCAGGTCCCATGGACTTATATACCTTCACGTTCCTTAAAAGGTCTTGAACCTGGTTTTCTTCTACAGCAGGCAGTCCTTCATTATTATAGACCCTGTTTTTGCCAGGTTCTTCAACTCAGGACGTGTGAAGAGAGGGGCTGCAAGTGAAGACTGAGGCAAAAAAGTTATTGAGAACCTTGGCCTTCTTGTCTGTTACCAGTTTGCCATTCTTGCTCATGATGGGGGGTATGCTTTCTTTAACCTTCCTTTTCTAGTTGACATACCTGTAGAAGCCCATTTGTTATTTGTAGCATCCCTTGCCAGGGATGCAGCTCCAGCTGTGCACAGCTCCAGCTGTGCCTTGGTCTTCCTGACCTTGTCCCTGCATACAGCCTGTCTTCATAGGAGAGGTGCTCCAGCCCTCTGATCATCTCTGTGACCCTCCTCTGGACCTGTTCCAACAGGTCCTTGTCCTTCCTGTGCTGAGGACTCCTGAGCTGGATGCAGCACTCCAGGTGGGGTCTCACTAGAACAGAGTAGAGGGGTAGAATCACCTTCCTTGACCTGCTGACCATATTTATTTTGATGCAGCTCAGGATGCAGTTGGCTTTCTGGGCTACAGGCACACATTAAATGCAAAACTTAAGAAAGCATCCATATTGCTGAAGTTCAGTGACATATGCTAGTGAGCATTCTGTACTCATCTGTAACAATTGGACAAATAGGCTGGGATTCATTACTCAATGACACATGCATAAAAGTTTATGAATCAATTTTTAATGTTTACTCATGTTTCCATATCTCATTATTATTGCTACTATTGCAACTGAGGTTTATTTGGAAAAAAGTAGTTTTCTTCTCTGGACAGGAGGCTGGAGCTTCTGCCATTTTGCAAACGGCTATTTCCAGCTTGCACTGGTAGTAGTGACAGTGGTTCTTCCAGCTTGTTGCTGACTTATGACTTTTATAAGCTTTTATACACTGTGTTCTTGACTTTGGGAAGTGTTTCATTTCCTCCACTTCAGAGGTAGCCAGGACCCCCTCTGCAAATAAACAAACAACCAAAAATCTGCTTAAAAACCTGGAATCTTGCATAGCAATGTTGAGTGTTTATATCCTGGTAGAATCCACCCTTCTAAAAAACCTGTGGTGATACCTTTTTGAGCAATGATTCATTTGCAAGATGAGGCTATGTGGTACCTGGGTGGAAGAGCTTAGAAAAACTCTTCTTTTTAGAACCATGGGCCCATTTCCAGCTGTGTTGACTTCACTGAGAATTAATTGCTCTTGAATGAAGTAACACTGTTGATTTACTGAGCAGAGCACTTCCATTTGGGTGAGTCCTAGTATTATGGGCTAGTTAAAGAGTAAATTGCGACTTTCAAAACCAGTAAAACTGCTCATTTTGACCTGTTCATGGGTTATGTAAGAAATAGTGTCCATTCAGAGTCTGTGAATACTCAGAAATATCTCTTTTTACTTCTTTTTTTTTATAAAGAATATATTTGCAAGCCAGGTGCCTGTATGCAACCAACAGAAGATATCTGCCTAGAGCCACGATTCATGAAACACAGCAAATAAAGGAGAGCAATATTTTCAAATCTCCTGCTAGCAGCCATTCCAGACTTTAATATTTAGTTTTAGTATCTTATATAGAAGCTGTGTGGGTTGAGTGACAGAAGTTTAAATTTTAAACCACTATACAATGAATTGTACTGAACCATACCTTGAAAACTGACCTTGTCTAGTGACCTACATAATAGTCTTAAGGCTTCTAACCCACATTTTTGTGGCATATTATTTTGAAAGGATGTTTTATAACATGATTTGCTTTAGATAATTAAAGAGAAATGAAATTGCCTTTTGGCATACTGCCATGTAATACAGCTTTGATTACAGGAAATACATTACATTCTAAGAATTTACATTTTTTAGTATTGTTGACATTGATTTGACAGTGCCAGGGCCTAGAGCAGACATCATAGAAAGATTGACAAAACCAGAGAATGTGAAGAAAGGGGAGGAAAATGTATGTTTTGGTTAAGGTTATCATTATCAGCACTGCAGAGCTTTGTAAGTGAGGATCACTGCGATAGTAGAAATGTGGGGATTAGACCTGTCAGGTGTAATGAAGCCTGTACAGTCCTTTGAGTGCTAAGTGGCTTTTGATTTGGGACTACAACAGCTTGATATCAAAGTCTGCACAGCTGCTGTAGGTTAAAAAACAAATCCCTCTCCAACATTGTCATTAGGAAATACCTCTGGAGAACAAACAAAAGAATGGTGTCTCATTAGTACTAGATGTCAGGGAACCACATTTTCTTTGGGTTTGTTGACACATTGCTTTCTTAAAAACAATCACCCTCAGTTATAGTGGATTACTCCACCAGGAGGAAAACTAATCCTCCTCTTCAGCTGCCAATGAGGAATGAAGAGTGTTCCAAGAATTCCACAAGATGACACTCTTAGCAAAATAAGAGTAGTTTGGGGAAATCCTTTGCCTTGGTTGCCTTGTGAGGGAGTCATGATTTACAAGGGTTTCACATTTCACTGGAACTGTTACTGAGATTTCAGCACCTGCGTCATAACAGCAACTCTTTTTTTTCCTTTCTTTCATTAAGGAATATGCTGTTGGCCTACAAACCGAGCAAAACTGTCGTGGAAGTTATGTATGTATCACTAGGGAGTAATTGTTAACTCTTGCCATGTAATAAATGTCTTTTTGGAACAGGCTTTTGTTATATGAAAAGAAAAGTAGGAAACACATCAAGTGAAAATGCATTAAAATATAGAATTCCTAATATTTCATTCATAGTGACCATAGAACCCCTCCTTTGTATGTGACAAAAAGGAAGCTGTTCTGAACTTGTGTTTTCTGATGCTAGTTGGATATAAAGCAAAAAAACCCCACAATCCCAAAACAAAACCCACAACCCAAATATATAATAATCCGTATTTTTCTTCCACAGTATCTGACAAATATGGATACATATGGATACATAGACCATTATATGAAGAAAAGTTCAGTGATCATAAGTTGTTATCCAAGCTGTAGAATGAAAGCTTTTATACCCCTTTCTCTTCCAAGTATTAGCAGCTTGAGGGCAGGATGCCATCATCTTCTCTCATATAAAACCTCTTAAATACTGAATTAATTGGAGCGACTGACAGAACAGGGTACTTCTTTAGCCCACAGTGAAAACTGAAATTTCAAAATCAAGGGCTGCTTTGGTTTCTATAGTTTTGGGTAAAAAGATCTTGTTCTGAACTGACAAGCATAGGTGGGAGTTGGGACAGGAGCTTTTAGACTGATTTTGTCACTGAAGCCAGCACCTTTTGAAATTACGGTGAGTAGCCTCCAGGCCACCCAAACCTAACCGTGATTCCTTTTAACATTTCTTCTTCTCAAGCCTACTCCCCATATGTCTCTTTCAGCTTACAGCTAAAAAAAAAAAAAAAAAAAAGGAAAGAAAAAAGAACAAATAGAAATGGGAGTGGGGGATGGGGGATGTGTTGGGAGTGGGGAAAGTGACAGAAATATACACGAGTATACCTGAGCCTTCTCAAACCTCCAAACAAGCTCCCCAGTTTTCACTAAGCTTCAGTTTGAAACCTTGAGCCATTTGAAACATAGATTTTCCTTGCACCAGGAAATTTCTTGAGAGGAGGAAAGGTTTTGCTGAAAGTGAATTTCTTCAGTAAAATGTTAATCACCTCTCATAAAACATGATATTAGCTGCAAATAGTGTTTATAAATCGAAGTTTTCATATCATATAAAGAGCTAAACTCTTTTACAAACTCAATTCCAATAAATCCAGTGACACTGTACAGGACTTAATACTAAGGTTGAGTTCAGTGTGCCGTATTAGTCTTCAGAGGACATCATATAGATATATACTATGGGAAGGAATTTAAGACCCTGAGAGCTCTTGTGGTAATCTGATGGGCAAAGGGTGGTTAAGTGAAAAATGTTTAGTTTTCATGTGTTTCAGGAGACTGGTTTGAACAAACATCTTTGTGTTTAGGTACGAAATTGAAGTCCAGGATAGGGACTATCTTTTAGGGGTTTGATAACACTTGAAAGTGAATTCAGATGAAAGGGTCTGAATTTATGGCATTCCAGCTATTTCTGGCTTACTTCAGCTGCGCACAATCTCACTGGAGAGCAAAGGGACCTTGCTTCCTCTAAGTTTACACATTTTCAGGACAAATTAAGATATCTTGGAATATAGTGTTCTT
Organism: Gallinago undulata; assembly: GCA_026546715.1. NCBI lineage: Eukaryota > Metazoa > Chordata > Aves > Charadriiformes > Scolopacidae > Gallinago > Gallinago undulata. Next base: position 44,221,438 of record JAOTQQ010000019.1, read on the forward strand.
GCCTGACAATGAGCTGGAATCTATTTGTGGGTAGCTTTCTTATTCTATGTTTAATCAAAGTTGTTTTTTTTTCTTCTGCCTACTTTAACAGGGTTATGATCCCACCTAATGCTTTTTCTAAGCTATCACAGTACAAATGACACATTGAGCCTTTAATAAAATCCATTGTTAATCTGAAGGTTGAAAAAGAAAGACTCTTCTGCACTCTTACCTAACCTCCTCTTCTTGCTACAGCACAAATATATAAATAATAATATTAATTGATGTGTGGATGTTGGTCTTCAACTTTGAATGTACTCCTCAGTTTGTACCATTGGGCTGAAAACCTCATGTATGCAGGGATCCTCATGAGATTTCTAGTGCCTCTGAGCAGGCAAACAGTCTCTGTAAGCAGCTTTTATTACACCATTTCCCTACTTCTACTTCTAGTCCCTGCAGGAATCAAAACATATAGCGTGAGGCCAAAAAAAAAAAAAAAAGGAGGAAAACAATGGAATAAAGCAATTATACTCTTTCAAACTGCCAGCAATGCCTGCTTTGAGCTTGTATTTGTTCTGAACTGATCCCTCCAGCTCTGCTTACAATTTTGGGTGTGACACAACTGAGGGAGCCAGGAAGAGACACTAATTGTTTTCTGTGGTGAAGAAAGCAATAGATTCCAAGGGCAAAAAAATGCCAAAGAGAGTAGAGGCTTCTTAGGGATCACACTGGGGATTAGGTCCTAACTTTAAGAGGCAAGTAGTGCTGATCAATGGTTATATTTGGCTAGCACTGGTTGAGTGGTTCTCAATAGTTGCCCCTACTTAGCACTTCGTGAAACTAAGCTGCAGCTTTGTAATATAAAGGCTGCATTTAAAATAACAGGCAGTAAACATAAAGCACTACGGAAGGAAGGGTTCTTTACAATGAATTTGGGATTTATGGAAGATTTCTGAAATAGTTTGAAGACTTTTCTTATAAAAGATTATATTTGAAAAGGAAAAAGCATTTTTTGGGTCTGTGTTGAAGAAGTTCATGTATAGGACTATTTGCTCTTTGACTGTAATTAACTGCATAGAAAAAGTGGGTATGATGTACAGTATAGCAAGTACTGGGTTTCTTATTCTTTAGCAACTTAATCTTACTATTTAGAAGACCAATCTTAATATATGTCTATACTAAGGTCCATTATGGAAAGGACTTCCTTTGCACAGTAAGGCTTTAAGTATCTTTTACTCATTGAATGTACTTTCAAGACTGCTAGTATCTTGCATGCTGCTGTGTAGAGCTCAGATTGGTATGTGCTTAGACTTAGTACCTGAATCTATACCTATATACAGTTAGACTAAAATATCTGTTTTCAAAGATTTGAACTCTTTGCAGTTTTCTGCAGATTTCTGCAGATCATTCAACCTAATGTGGGCACCACTCAGTGCATCACTGGATGGTTAGTGCTTTTAAAACTCTGGGAAGACACTTCCAGCTAAGATTTTTAAACACAAAAGGAAACTTTTTAAAGGTGCATAATCATGGAGGAATCTGACTATGTAACTAATTTCTTTTTAAGCAAAAATGTCGTGTCCCAGTTTCCCTCATTCAAATTAAGTTTTATTCAGTAAGGCTGAGGGCATGTAAGATGTGTTTAATCTGACAAATTTCTTCTGAATCTAAAACAAAATGGAAAGTTCTGAGTGTCAAAATTTGTAACTCTTTCAGTTTTATCTTCCTAATACTTGTTGGAGTTTTCCTCTTAAACCATCAAATAGACACTTAACTTATGCTTACAACAACGTTCTTTCAAGGAAGTGTTTTTTGGCTATATAACACTATCAGAAGCATGTGGGCAGACACTGACATGCAAAAAGCCTCCCAATATACTGGTATTCCATCTAAGGCCTAATAATATGGGGATGACTCTCAGTTGCAGGGCTTTAGACAGGAAATTTAAGGGTGAAACCCTGGACTAGCTTTCATCAATAATGGCTGTAATTCAGAACTATGTAAAACAGTATTTGTAACCATCTATCCCCTTGAAATTATAGTAATGATTGTGATGTATATAGAATGCTACTCAAACACTATTCATGATGTTTACAATACACCAATTTTATTCAGAATCATAAAATGTTGGGAAATATTTTGCTTCATTACTTGAAAAATGATACTACATTTGAATCATAGTTTGTGCATACTTAAATGTCAAGAATGAAAATTGAAAATTTGCACTTAATATTGGGATTTCCTGGTCTTAAAGTGCTTAATAGCATGCCTCTAAGAGTCATTTAATATAGTTTCAAAATGATATTTCTTTGTATGTTCCTAGGGAGACATGAGCATCTTGTAATTCTGCATGGCATCTGAGCACTTAAGTGGAACAAATGCTGTGTTTGCTGCAATATGGTTGTAACAACAGATTGGTGGCCTACCAGCACTGCATTCTAGAAAACAGTCTCCCTCATAAGTTAAAATAAAGCTAAGCAGAAGTAATTAAGTCTGCATCCACATCCCTGTAATTGGTTTCTTCCTCTCAAAACCACTGGTGAAAAAGTCGCTTCACTAGGATACTGAAGGGAAGATACCAGTGCAAGTGGTTATGTTCAAAAGGACACATTGACCAAGGAATGTTTTGAAAATAATAAACGCTTATGTGACTAACAGTTGCAGGTCTTGTAGTCCTATAGTACATGAATCAATCCAAGGCCGTTGTCTGATAGATGTGCATTGCTTAAAGCAAAGTAACCAGTGAGGTGACAGGAACGTGTAGCATTTAAACCAGATTAGGGCTGAGAACTGTCGATAGCAAGCCAGCTAAAGCAAAGTTCTTGAGGACTGATAACCTGTCTTTTCCTTTTTGTTATGATTACCTTTCAATCAGATCAGTTTCTTAATCTATTCCACCATATAAGCATATAGGCACCAGAGCTGGCACAACAAATGGCTGAGAGCAAGGGAGAAGCACAAGGATGGCCCCCTGACAGCAGCCCACATTGGGAGCATGAGTGGTGATTAACAGCTGCAGATGAGAATGTAAAGATTTGAAAGGCTGATATGAAGTCAGAAGAGAAAGAAATGTGCCCTTCATCATCTATAACAAACTATTGAGCCATTCCTGTTGTCCTTAAAATATTGCTGCTCTTTTGCAGTATAGACCAACTAATCACGTGGGTTGTATCCAGAAATGGCAAAAGAGATGTATAAAATTCTGCTGTTTTAAACATCAAGACTGTGTGAGCAATCCATTGCTTTTCACTAAGAAACCATTTTCAGGTCAAATTGTTGAGAACTTTAGTGTACCCTAATACTGCTTCACCTGTTGCATAGTTTAGAATTGAATCATTCCTCTTGTGATAGTCATGAATTATTCATTAATATTAGCTACTGCAGTTCAAAGATCACCCAAATGCTATTGCAGAGAACTTACTATATTCTGCTCACTCATATCAGCATATGTCTGTCATGAGTCAAGGGAAGCAGGGAAAGCATGTGAAAATCAACACCATTCCACTCTGACCCCAGGAGATAGCAGGGCACATAGGTAGATGATTATTTTCAATATTGGATGGCATGGCACTGCAACTAGACTTAGAAGGAGCATAAAAAGATGAGGAGAATCATCTAATAGAAAAAGAATAGAAAATAGTAGTTGTCATTATATCTGATGGAACAGAAAAATTGCAAGCAGCAGTAATGAAGTAAATCAAGACAAATCTTTTCAGGTGCATCGGAGTCCTCGATCAGAAAAAGCAGTTACATACCTACTTCTATTAACCTTTCAAAAATGAAATTAGATACAGTTTGTTTATTTACCACCCACAGAATGGGTAGTGGAGCCTGTGTAAAGGTTGTTTTACCTTCCCTGTGCTTTTCTGGAGTCTTATTCTGCAAAACTTCTCCATGCCTCTCTTCTGACTGTGTCAGGTAAAGAGGAGAAAAGAAGCAGTGACTTCAAGTACGGAAATGAAAAAGTAAATTGTTCTATTCAAACAAGCACTAATGACTCTTGGTTTCCTAGAAATATTTTAGCCCTTTGCAGTACTTTGTGAAACTTACCTCAAATCTGTTTAATAGAAAATGATGATAAAATCATGCAGTCATCTGCTTTAAGACACAAGATTGAAAAATGCTTTGTATGTACAACATTCGTTTTGAGCAATTTGGTCTCTGCCAAGAAAGACTAATTAGTAGATTTGTTGCTTGTACAGAATTTTATTTATCCTTCTTGTGTTCACTTCCCCTTAGCGGTGACACCCTAACCCAGTGTTTCTCAACAAGAGGTCTAAGACTGGCTATATGTCCTTTTGCAGGCAATCTGTACAGCCAAAAGTACTGTTACTCACTAAAAGCATCTTCTCCAGCTACCAGAGCTGTAGCCTAGTGGAGGTATACCTGGTATGTTAGTCAGTAAATGTCTGATGCAGAAAGAAGGTGCGCAAAAGCTGAAGTACTTTATTGCATGATAGCTGGCTGCTGGGGAGGTTGTTGGAGGCGTTTCTAGCTGTGATGTGCCAGTGCCAAAGACCTCTGCATGTTTGATCTTCATCCCCTGTTTCTGAGCATTTATTCTCCCAAATACCACAGTGTGCTCTGGTAGCAGGACACATGGCAAATAAGACTAGTGTGTATATCTTAGAGTAACCACAAGTCTAATAACAGTTTAATGAACAAGACTATGTTTTATGTAAGCACAGAACCAACTCTCAGGTGCATATCTTGCCAAAGGATGTTTATTTCTGTTTCTGGATGGCTCTGTGCTTCACAAGGTGCTTTAATGCAGAAGGCTCTGTGTGTCTTCCCAACAGCTAAAGCTGTGTTGATGGCTGCTAATCCGAACAATGAAGCGGACCTAAATAGCCCCATCTTGCCAGAGTCATAACCTATTATTTTTTTCCATGACCATCTCCACATAATGTGAGTTGAAAAAATCCAGTTAGGAGATAGAAAGTACTGTGTGCAGACTTTAGGAGCAAGGCAATTTGTTGTTGCGAAGTAGATACAGAAGAGTATGATTAAAAATTACACAAAATAGAAAGCAAAAGCAGAGTGATACTTAGGTTTCTTCCAAGCTATCTCTCTGTTAAAAATCACACATTAATCACTGAAATTGTCTGTTGGGACTGATTTGGTTTTTAAGCAAACCCTCAGCAATAAATTCCTCAAGTGTAACTCTTTGGCCATATTGCTGTAAAGTGAATTAATCAACTCTTTTCCAAAAGTTGCCCTAATGCTCCTTGCCTCAATGTATTTGATCTACAGGACTGGTGTCCCAGATCTCTAAAAATATTATCCCTGTGCAGCCCGCAAGTGAATACTGGGCAAAATCCTCAAGAGCTGACACTTCAGAGTGTTCTTTGTGGATGTAAAGGTATCCAGATTTGAACATGAAGCGGGAAAGACTCTAATCAAGCTGACTTTCAGACAACGTTGCAGAATACAGATACAAGCAATATATTTACAGGCTCCTCTCCCTTTCCTGACTTTGTAATTGATGCAACCTGCCAGCTTTACTTCCCAGGCTGTACAAAGAGTCTGCTGACTCTTTTCTGTCTCTGACTTTACATCTACCAACTACTGTTTTCTTCTGTTTTGTCCACTCGAAGTGGGACTTTAAAAAGTGGAGGTTATCTGCTCCTAAAAGCTCTCTAACAGGGAGGGGGGGTCCTGTAAGTTTTCTGATGAAGAACAGCAGCTTGTCATCCACTCATTACTCTGGCATGTAAATGCATTGAGGGTGACAAAGGGAACAGGGAGTTTACTATGGAGAGGCTTCCTGACATGCTTGCTAGAGGCACACCAGGCTCGGAGAGCGCAGGGTGAAATGCACTAATGCAAACCAGGGTGACTGAGAGGGAAGGATGCCTTTTACCTACAGTTGGTGAAAGTCCTCAGGACTAATTGTTCAAAAATGTGAGGAAAACTGACAGCAAAGTGCTTACGATGATTTCTTTCTGAATTTTTTCACAGAGTAGGTTAGTTGGTGAGACTTACTGAAGTCATACCTGTTGGCTAGGTGCAGAATACTGTTATTTGAAGGCCACCTGATGCATGCGTGTACTTAGTTTGCAATTAGATACAAGATGAAAATATGGATTTAGAGTCTTCAAGAACTCAAAGTTAACTTGAGGGTATGGTATGGCATAACCAAGCTGCCTGTGCCAGAAATTGAGCGAGGTTTTGGTGCAGTCAGAAGCTGCTGTTTCTTTTGCCCCTGTGTCACAGAGGGCTTTGTGCCTGGGCAGCAGCACAGGATGCCATTACACTTGGCTACTCACATTGCACAATGGATACAGAAATTAGTCATGGTGCTTATCAATCTCCTGTTTGCCCACCAACTCCTGTTCTGCTGTCCACAGAACTTCACAGTAGGTATGCTACCTGTGCCAGGGTTTACAGGTGTGCCTGAATGCCAGCGCACTTCAGACCTGGGGTAATTTGTTCTGCATTGGCCTACGTGGGGGTTTCAGAAGTTATTAAGCCCAGAGGAAATAGGCAGGCTCAAGGAATTAGGTTGTGAATGTAGCACTACTTGAATCATTCCATTTCAGCACTCTTTTATAACACTCATTTTCTTGTCAAGGAGTTTGAAAGAATTTAATCAATGTGTGTTTCTGCTCCTGTTTAGGGAGCCACTCAGCCAGCGCACTTACTGTGTGATGAATGCTAAAACACTAATGCACTGATCACAAAGAGAATATGCAAAAGAGAAAGCAAGAGTTGCTTGTGAAAACATTTTTTTTTCTTCAAGATGGACTTAGTGAAGACACTAATTTTTTTAAGCTATGCAAAAAAATAGAAATAATATAAACTAAAAAATCATCTTCACAATGCATCTTCTGTTAATAGCCTCTGATTTCCAACGTATTACAGGCTTTGTAGCACAATTTTCTAGCTGATGTGTTAATCTTGAAAGAAATGATAAAATTGTTTCTTCACTTAACATATAAATAAACTTCTAATTTTCTTTTAGTCTCTCTAAATGTATCACTCTGTGAAACTTCTTGATTAGGAGGAATAAGAGAATTCACAATACGAAAAGAAATATCACTGACTGATCCCAAAGGAAACAGAAGACAAATAGCTGTGGGTTGGTTTTCTTCTCAACACGAAGGACATGGTTTACACATGACTGTTTTTCAGTTGCAGGCTTCCACCTGCTCAGTTTTGCCTATGAGTGGTGTCAGTGCAAGTGCTTATGAAGCCAGGGAACATAACCAGTTTAAAAATACTGTCTTTTTTCTTTCTCTCTCTTTTTTTTTTTAAGGGTAATTTCCAGCATGGCTCACTCATTGACCCAGTCCATCATAGAGTCCCACAAACAGTCGTACCACCTTAACTGGTGCCAGGTGGGAGAGAGAGAGAGGAAGGAAGCTCTCCAGGCGTCAAAGGAGACATGCATGCAATCCACCACTTCTCTCCAGTGTTGCTGGAGCAGTGCAGAGTGACTTTGTTCCTTTAAAAGTCTCAGAACAGTGTAAGGGGCAGCAGGGTTTCTTTAAATGAAAATCCAGTGCAGAACAGATTAAAAACACTGGCAGGCGCTGCTTATGTGCTGCAGTGTGAGTTACGTGCCAGAGCATTTGTCTCTCCAAGCCTGCGACTGCCTGGAGGAGGATTTTTTTAAAGCAGAAGGTCGACACAGAAGCCTATACCCAGAACCAAATGCTTTCCTAAATACTAAGTGCTATCCATGGCAGTTGTTCATGGCAGCTACATCTTTATGCATTTGCTGGAATAATGTAGTAAGCATAATGTAAACATGCATCACTCTTTTGGCTCAGCGTTCATTCATGACTACTCTCATTGCAGTTGTAGAACTGCGAAGCGGTGCCTGGTTTTCTCTTGCAGACACCTCCACAGTAATTTCCTTAGGAAGTAAGCTCACTCTCCCCCATGGAAGGGCTTACAGAAAATGGGGGAATTCCTTTGAGTGCCAGCCACTGAAGACTGGGCTGGAGTGCATGCGTTTTTTATTTATTTAAAATACCAAAGTATTTCTCTGTAACAACTTGTCAGCTAATGAGTTCTTTTTAAACGTGGCCTCTAAATAGCGTACACAGTATTGTTTTACTAATAGTCTCCAATTAATAGACATCATAAAAATATAAACAGCAGGAATGGAAAAATCATTAAAAGAGTGGCTTTTGGCTTTTTTCATTTGGGTGAAATAAATGCGTTATATTGCTGCTGTTATTACCGATACTAGACATAAAGCAGATTAAAACAACATATGTTTTCAGTACTAACTTCTGACTTGAGATGTGCATCGGTGCAAGCTCAAAGTAGTAAAAAGACATTGCTGTCAATTTGGGAAAATGGCAGTTCATTCATCAGCCCGTTCCCTGTACATCAGAAAAATCAGGGGACACCATGCCCCGAGGACAACACAGAGGGTGATCAGGTAGCTGCAGGAGAGGTGTAATTTAATTTGTAAAGATCAGCATAGTCATTCCATTCCCCCAAATATTTTGGTTGCATCTGTGCCATCTATTTAAATAGCCTTTTTCCTCAGAGCAGGAGTAAACAGTGCTGCGCCTCCCAAGGAGCATTTATTTACACAGTGATGTATTTCCACAGTTACCAGGCGAGGTGAATGCTTCATTCAGGCCAGCACTGGTACCTCAGCTATGGAGCCACTTACGCACAAACTGCCCTGCTCAATATGTTTATCATACCAGGGTAGCCTGGAAATGGGTTATTAGGCAGACTGGTGTCTTTCATGACAGCTTCAAGGTCTCTGGGGGTGAGGTGAGGGGTGGGGAGAAGGAAACCTTCCTCAGCCCACAGGTCATCACCTCAAAGTCAGCAAATGCTGGTGGGAAGTCTCAGAGAAGTATCCCGAGTGGGAGCACACTGACCTCAGTCGTGATTTGGCAACCACATGGAATTCAAAGGATTTGTCTCAGAGGAAGAACTTCAAAAGAGTGAATTTAGAAGAATTTTACTCTGAGCCTTCAAGCAGTAGTAGGGCTAGTAAATTCAGAACAATACAAATAACGCATAACCAATTGTGTCATCCCCCTCCCAAGCCTTAAAAAAATGCTTTGAAGCTAAATCACAGAGAAAGCTAAAACACCTTGAAATGCTGCTTGCAGAGGTTAAGGGTTGCTAAATGCTGGCCAGCAAAGCTTGGCCCAAATTCAGAGGTTAAGTCCCCAGAAGAAAAAGGTCAGATGAGAAGATGTAATGCAATTTGCTATCAGAAGAACATGCAACTGGGGAAGAGCTCTCCTGTCACTACCTCCTCCTTTCTCAGATAAACTGCTTGGCTATAAATGGCAGGGGTGAAAAAAGAAAGGGTAGAAGAAATTGTAATTTCTGGAATTGGGCAGGTGGTATCTGGGTCACAGTGATGACAGGCTGATTCTGGGACTTGAAAATTTCAATCTTTTCTTGCCCATAATCATTTTCTTGGTGCCTATTTCTCATTACCATCATTTATTTGCTTGGATTGTACTAATTTACACCTGTAAAATAGTGCCCTTTGAAAGTTTGCAAACAGATCCTGTTTTGTTCAACAAGAATAGGTATCTTTTCCAGCCCTCAGTTTAATTCTTTCTGAATTCATGAGAGATATATAACTTCATTGCTCTTACTGAAATAACAGTGTCTAGGCAAAGCTGTGAACTTAGCCAATGAGGGTCTCCATATATAACTGCCGCTTCAGTAAACAGCGTCTGCTTTTATCCATGGAAGGACATTTTCAGGAGAAGAAAATCAAGGCTATATGGACCATTTGAGATCTTTAAACAGATGTTGAAATTTCAAGGCTAAAAATTCCTATGCTAAGGGAATGGCTCAGGTTTATGTTTCTAAAATGTATAAAGCTCATATAGTGAGTTTTATTTAACTACATTTTTGGTGACAAATATTTTCACCTAAGTTATTCAGCTACAGTCTAGCTTTGACACTGTAAACAGAATAAAATATAGATGGCGTTTATGTAAGTACATAGATAAATATGTAGGTATATAAAAATTAATGGTATATTCACTGAATTTCACTGAATTTTTAGAGTCAGAAGGGGCCATAGATATCATCTAGTCCAACTCCCCTGCTGAAGCAGGATTGCCTAGAGCATGTTGGAGCATGTTACTCAGGACTGCATCCAGGCAGGTCTTGAAAATCTCTAGAGAAGGGGACTCCATGACCTTCCTGGGCAGCCTGCTCCAGGGCTCTGTCACCATCACTGTGAAGAATTTTTTTCTCATATTTGAGTGGAACCTCCTATGTTCCAGCTTGTGCCCATTGCCCCTCGTCCTCTCACTGGCAACTGCTGAAAAGAGTCTGGCTCCCTCCTCCTTCAAACCATCCTTTAGATACTTATAGGCATTAATAAGGTCTCCCCTCAGCTTTCTCTTCTCCAGACTAAAGAGTCCCAGCTCTCTCAGCCTTTCTTCATAAGGGAGATGCTCCAATGAGTAAATACTGCTCTCAGAAAACTCCATTATTAAAATAAAAAAAAACTGTTAAGCACTTGAATTTATATAAACTGTAGCTAACTTTTGAAGTCTAAATCTTGTAAAACCCTATGTCTTTAATTAATTAATTTATAAATATTTTTAAATTAATTAATTACTTAATTAATTTTCAAGATTCTGATTTATAGAAATATGTTCCCTCACAAGCCTCTACAGTCTTAAGCAGAATGAAAAAAACATGGTAGCATTTTAAAAGAATAAACTACAGTGAGGAAGTTACTTGTAGAACAGCAACATTTCAGTGTGAAGCTGCCAATACATTTACTGCCTAATGCTTATATTTAATTAAACCAGCCTGTGAGCATAACAGAGAATGCAACTTCGATGTTTTTGAAGATGGTCCAGTGTGCATTCCACATGGACCGTGTGTGTGGTCTTTTCATGGTCAGAAAACAATATTCTTCTCGTGTCCCATATTTTCTGTGGTAATCTTAGTTGGCTCTATACTCCATCCAAATGCTGAACAGTCATTTGCTTCCGGAATCACAATTAAACCCTACAGTGTCCAGCATTGCACATAATAAATACACTTGGTATTATACTGTAGCTGACTGTGAAAACTCTGTAGACAAGCTTGTCATATCTACCCTTTAACATTGATGGTTTTATTATGATTTGGGGGGAGAAGTGGAGCTGGTAATGAATTACATTTTCATATATTTGCTGTAAACCCCACGTTTATGCTAAGTTAAAATGGTTTGCTCATTAAGTCTTTCTATTTGCAAAACACTTGTGTGAGAAGAGCTGAGGATGGCTAACAGGAGGTTCTGCCCCACCAGAGAAGGAATTAAGTTCAAGAATATTCTTAAGCCATGCAAAATTTTCCAAAGTACTGAAGAAGCAGAAAATCTGAAAACAGACTGAGTAAGCTCTTAGAAGTCTGATGACCCATAAATAATACCTGTTTTGTTATAAGCTTACTTATCCATTTGTTTATTGGGAAGTTAAATTTGGATCTTTGACGCTTGTGTATTGTAAGGCTTTATGATTTCTTCAGATGATCTTGAAAGTTTCACTGAAATACACCTGGGTTAGGGTGTCTCAATTTAACATGCCCCCACCCCCCATGCCTTCAAAAGGAGTTTAATTTTATTTAAGAAGTATAAAAGAAAATTACAAGCAGAAATAAATGTTCAATGAGTACGAGACACAAACTGGCAGCTTGTGCCATTAGGAGGCCTGAATTTCTATTATACATCCACTTGGCTAATTTCCTGGTTTCAGCTATGTCTCCCTTTCACAGAAGGAAAAGAGTGGAAGAATGGAAAGATATTTGAAGATGCAGCTCTGGCCTTTCTGAACAGTTAAGACAGAGAGTGATAGCTGGGTATTCATAATTCTGGAGAGTGGTTCATCCCTGATTCATACAAGCTGTTCCTTTCAATGAAACAGGAAGAAGCCAACACAATAGAGGTTTTTCAGAGTGAAGAAACAGGGAAGAAACTTAGCATCACAAGGCAATAAACCACTATTATTATGAAAGATGTTATGAAATAGTCTGCAGTTCTAAGATTAATTTTAGCTTAAGCTTCAACTTCAGAGCAGTTGCCAGTCGCTGACTCTCAACTCCTCATTCTCTCAGTCACAAAACAGGGGACAACAAGAGCATAAAAAATCCTTCTACAAGCAGCTGCCCTCCTGCCCGCCTACATTGTGTGTCCACTAAATCTTGGGGGTCCAATCTGCAAAGGCTCTCAAGGCTCCTTGCACCAGTGTCGGACACTACATATTCCAGGTAACACAGGACTTTTCACAGTTTACAGTCAAATCCCAGTCCAACATGAAAAGAGCATAGGATGCAGCTTGTTCCACTGCTTTAGTAGCAGATGGATATGATAGTCCAGGTTTTCAGTCATCTGAAAAAACCTTTACTGTGAAGGCACTGGAAAATTGTAATGTGTGGTTTTTTATTAGGTCTTTGGCTATGGTCCTAACTGTAGCTGTAATGTGGGTCATTGTAGTACCAACACACTTTTCCACTCACATGACAAAAAAGACAGGTAAACTACCAAACTACGCAAATGTGGTTTTTTATAAGTATGAGGCAATTCTCATCCATTCTTAAATAATAACACTAAAAAATATTGTAGAGGTATAACCTAAAATTGTTATAGAGATTTTTTTATATGACCAGCTTCCCTTTGTCCCTAACTGCAACCTTGTTCTCAGCTCTTTTTAGTTCATCTGTCCTATTGGACCAAAGTATTTTTTGGTGCAAATGGCAGATCTTGTACATTGCACCTCAGTAATGCTTTCCAACGCTTTTGGTATCCAAAGCAAGCTACCTTTCAATGTTGCAGCACCCTGAAAAGAATGCAGCATGATTACAACTGTGGCTGTTTCATCTTGTAACCATTCCACTTTTTCTGTCCTTTCCCCAAATTGTTTTTGGTAGGGAGACAATAGAATGAGCCATTCTCCATAGGCAGTGTCTCGTTGCCAGAATGAAACAGACTAAGGAGTAATATTCATACTGGATAAATAAGCTTGTGGCTGCACAGACCAAGGAAGAAATGGTATGAAATTGAGAGTCTCAATATCTTATTTGCTGTCAGCAAGGAAAATCTGTTTTACAGAAAGGCAAGAAACCAAAAGGTTTCCTGCTAAAGGTAGGAGCTAAAAGTTCTCAAAGGTTAGAGAAGCAGGCAGGTGGCACACAATGATAATGGTAGCAAAGGACAACAGCTCAGAGACAGCTTATAAACTGCAGGAGAAGTAACTATTTTCTACCTGGATCTTTGCCATGAGATAAGGGAGCATGCGATGACATTTCACAGGACTGCCTTCACAGAACTGCTCAAAGGAAGAAACCCAGAGGAGTCAACACTTCTAGAGGACCAAATTCTCACTGCTATCCATTACATCTCACCTGCCATCAGTAGGAGAGCCAGCAGGTAAAATGAAGGCTGTGATCTGCTGAATAGCCATGGTAAACTCTGCTACTCTCCTGAAGGTCCAGGGGTATCTATCACTTCATTGGGCCACTTCCTGAGGTCCTTCCCTGCTCCTCCAAACCAAAGGAACACTGGCAGTGAATTAGGGCTTCTCCCTGCTTAGGACTTTCCTTCCAAAGAAAGCCAGAGAATGAGCAGGGCACGGAAGCAATGCACTCAGATCTCAAACCAACATGGATCTAAGAGGCAAATGGGAGGTGTACCTCTAGGCAAGGGTTACCATACACTGTGTGGGTGCACCTGCTCTGCCCTATGTACCACCACTCTACATTTCAAGTGTATATGACAATTTTTGCATTGAAAAACATAAAAGATCATCCTCCCTTACCCCTCAGTAGAAGAAACTCAGGGGTAAAGAAAGAGCCAAATCCTTACAGGCAGTGCAGATGACTGCTCAGAGCACTGCAGCTGAATTTTGCACATCCCAGAAGTAATTAGAAATACATAATTACAAAATTACGGCAGATTTACATTGTCTACTTGGAATTCTCTACACTGCAACATTTTTAGTTCAGATATGCATTGCCTATATGTAATCAGGCAACAGTTTGGTAAGTGAGTTTGCACACATGGTGAGGCATCCATCAGCAAAGCATTTAGGCTATGTTGTGAGGCCTCTGGGGAAGGGACCACTTTTTAAATCAGTGTTTATATAATGCCCTGCACAATAGGAAACCAAATCCTCTTTGAATTCCTGGATGCCATCAAAATATGTCTGCAAGTGTGTTTATTACACATACATTATTAATGCATTATAGAAGGGCTGAATGACAGGTGAGTAAAAGCCAGACTTTTGAAGTGTACTGGGTGTCTTTCTGAAATTCTGTTTTAAAGGGATAATTTGTTAGACAATGGATAGACGAGAGCAAATTTTCTGGAAGAAGAGAGCTGGTTTTGTATGATGGTGCCCATCCTCCTGTAGCTGTGCCTTGGGCTAGGGCAAGGTGACCAGCTCTGCTGCAAGGCTTCCAGAAAGCCCTTGAGTCAATAATCTGTGTGGATTTGTAAACTGATCATTATAAATTTCAGACTGAAATGGAACAACTTTCTTTGTAAATAATTCAGATGATATCTGGGTGCTTCTCTAATGCCAGCACAACCTATGTGGAGCTTTAAGAGAAAGGAAGGCTTGTGCAGCAGAGTCTCTCAGTGTACTTTGCTGGCTGGCTGGATTTCTTTGGATCCAGGCTTTTGACAACTAGATTTCTAATCCCAAGGGACTACAGATTAAGTCCCAAAAATCCATGCAATAAAGATCATAGAGTCTGTTATCTTGGAAGTGGTGATTTGAATGGTAATCCCTGAGGCAGTAATAAAGACAACACAAACACATAGTAAAATCCCTTTACCTATATAGACTCTTAGGAAAAAAAAAGAATTGTTTCTCTTCTTACTTGATATATATGTGTATAGGTATATCTACACATGTAGATCTACATGAATATAAGTTTTTTCTCAAATGTATATAGCCTTTAAGCAAAGCTAACCTTTCTTCCTTGGGCCAGTTTCTTAACTCCTATCGCAGTCCGGTGTCTGAGGTTATAACTGCAGGACACCGTGATAGCTGTTAGAATGACCAGTATTTAACAAAGACATGTCTTCACCAGCCATTTCTCCTGTACTAAAATGGAGCACATTATGTCAGGGGCCACCCTGGTTTTATTGAACTCAAAACCACTACAGGGACTGAAAGTGATTCTGAAGCTGCAAGCATAAACTTCTTTTGCAGCATATGTGTGTGTTAACATGTCATCCTTTGGGATAATCCAAATGTGGGGCCTATGGAGATGTGGCTGATTCAATACTTGTGCTCCCGGGTGGTCAGCCTGTAATTTAAAGATTCACTGGCCGCATGAAGATAGCCACAAATGGAACAGTAACCATAATTACAAGAGGCTGTTCCACTAATCCATGGTTAACAAATGTTAGTTAAAAGATAAATAAGCCTTACACAAGCATTTCCTGGAGGTGCATGAGCCTGGTGTTTTCATTTGCTCTGGCTTTCCTCTTCTTTAGAAAGGGGACACAAGAAAATGAAAAAGATTTTGTAATCTAATTTTGTTTCAACTGTTTGAAATCACAGGAAGTCTTTGAAGTTGAATTATCTTTTTTTTTTTTTTTAAAAAAAAACCCTGCTATTACTTTTTATTTATAATACTGAGAAACAGTGTAGCTATTTTTCAGGCTGAGTTTCTATTAACAAACGTGTTGTTTGCTCTATTGTTTATCTTCTTTCTAATCTCCAGTGTTTGTAGAAGGGAACAAGAGGCTTTTAGAATTCAGCATCAATCAAAAAAAAAACCAACCCAAAAAACCCCAATCAAAAACCTGAAGGATTTTCCTTTGTAAAAATTTGGAGTAGCTGTATTTTCAGTATACTTATCACATTCATTCTTGCCACTTTTTCTGAAGAGTATCTTACTGTTCAGTTGTTCTGGACTGTTGAGTTTTTCAAGATATGATTAATTCATTCTCCTTTAGATTTTACAAATTGTTGTCCAGTACTGGTGGAACTAAAGCAGGCCTGATTACACAGTGGTGAAGGAATATAGAAATTGTATTATTAACTCAGCAGGCTAGTCACATAACTCTGCTGCAACCTACTTTCTGGTGAAAGTCTCTACTCAGCTCCTAGCTGGATAAGGTAGGATTCTGCTTTCAGAATTTAAGAATTCAGGCTTATTCCTTTAATTTTTATGCTGTTTAATATAACTTTGGGTGTTCTCATTACCCATACAAATGTAAAACCCTTTCTTAAATCCTGCTAAGCTTTTGGCCTCACACACAATTGGTACTCTGCCATATCCAAACATTGCTCATACCACCAAGGAATTATGCAGTTGTGCAGGAGTGATAGAGAAACAAAGATTTTGGTCCTAAAAACCATCTAAAGCAAATAAAGGGGTGTAATACATTGAAACTAGTCAGTTGTTTAGGTCTTCTCTCTTAAACTTATAAACATTTAAAAATGTTGATATAAACTGTATATGCTAAAGATAAGTCTAGTCAATACACTCTGTTTATTCTTAACATAGAGGGATCCTTTGTTCATAGAAGACTATAGGAAGAGGTCATATCTTATTAGATGATATGCTACAGGTGGAAAAGCAAACAAAGCCTTCAGATCCAGAGAAGAAACAGGGAAGTCTAACATGAATACAAGTTAGGCGTAATTGCTCTTAGTTAACTATGGTGATGTTGCTTAATTAGAATACCTGAACAAGTAAGGCCATCAATAACACTGAGCAAGAGATGTTTGTTCCAAGGACAGAGAAACTGCAGGACAGTAGATGTGATGAAACGAAGGAAGAAAAGTGTCAGTGCTCCTGTGGTGGGAAAGAAGTAGAAAGACTGTGAAGGGCCGCGAAATCAGTACCTCTATAGAATAGATACTATTTTCCTGTCAAACTATAGGCTTTTAAAACCTTGAGAAACAGGAGTGGAATTATGATTATGAAAAAAATTTTTATTGGTATGCGGTTGTTTTCATTCACTATTATTCATCCTGGTGGAATGACATTTGTTTCATCCACTTCCTTTCCATCAGATCACTTAATGTGCTGGAAGAAATAAGTCATATTTTTGTCTGTATAAGTCTGGGATCCATGTAGAATGTGGTACGCCTGCACATTTTACTTGGGGGGTACGTTCAGAGATGTGATCTATTTCTCTGGATGTGAATGTTTGCCAAGTGATTGTCTTTATTCTTAGCAGATAACCCATACGTTTTTCTCAAAACAAAAGTGGTGGTGCTGGAAAACTTAGCTGCATGCTGTGGATTTGAGAGACATTTAGTGGTTTCTGGAAGTCGATCTGTTGGCTTGTGCTTTTCATGATCACTGGACTGTTGCCCTTTATATAATTTCTGTTTTCCTTAAGGTATCTTTATAGGAGAGAGTGGTCAAAAGCAGCTTTACCTTTGTGGTGCAAAGACTCTTTGAGACCTGGCAAACAAAAAATTAAAAAATAACAAATAGCAGCAAACCACTCCCTCTTCTGTTCACCACTGAGACATTAAAACTGGGATCCAATATTTATGAAGGAAATATTTCTTCTGTGGACTATCGCAGAATAGATATTTCAGTTTGAATATAAAATAGCTTACGTCGTCTGTGATCAGCAACTGAGCATAGAGATTTCCTGCTGTTTTCTTCTAGTGTCCAAGTTAAAAATTTGGAATTACTCTTAGAAAGGCTTAAGAGACTTACAAAGGGCTTAGAAGACGCTAGGAGAAACTTGACACTAGGAGAAACTTTCTAGTGGTAAGGTTTATGACATACTATAACAAATTAAAGTAAGCAGTCTATGACATCTCTAGCACTGGAGAGGCATAATTCATCCTACATTGATCCTGGCTAAGAAGACAGTCTAAATAATATTTTTGTGGTGTACATACAATCTGTACCATACTGAGGTACAAGTTGAGACTTTTTCATATTCTGTGAACAATATCAATGAAAAAAAAATTACATTTAACTGTTATTAGGATGGTATTTCTGTTGATGACCACTAGTTACATTCCCAGGCAAAAGCTCCACAGGTGCAGCAGTACTGATTTAACCATGAGTAAGAAGACAGTTCAACTCTGCTGAAATACCATAATGTCAAACAAACATACATAGGTGACAGTCTGGTTGCACTTGTAAATCCTTCTTACAGAGGTCTTGCTCTCATAATTTAATCTGTCTGTTAGTAGCACCTGTATCAATAGTTTCAACCTGATACAACTGATTTGACAAAAATGGAAAAAAATCAGTTCTGCTTTTAAAATCACGTTGAAAACAATTTTAAACACAAAAATTGAATAGGTGTAATGCACATGTCAAAAGTGTGTGAATTCATTTACTGGCTAATCTTTTACAGATTTTTAAAAATCCTTCTTGCTCAGGCACTCTCTATCTGGTCATGTGAGATTTTCTAAGGACCAAATTAATTGCAAGCAAATACTTGAACATGCTGAATGCTTTCAGGCATGAACTTGGGGGTTCACTGAAAGATTATATATTTATTCAGAGTTTTCAAGAACATTTGCAGTGATACAGCCAGGTTTGAGGTGCAGGTCCTCAGACTATTCAGTACACACATGCCTGACTGCATATTCTGCACTTGACATTCACCTCTTCAGAAGGACAGGCTAGCCTGGCCCTCTCAGTCTTTTCCAGTGGGGCTGGAAAGCTCAGAGACTTATTGTTTCAGTTTGGGTTTTGAAATGTTATGGCCGCCAAAAGAAATAGCCACAGACCAGTTTCGATGAATGTCCCTGGTAAGCATGGGTGATTCTTTGCTACATGGCTATTTGGATACTGTTTTTCCAACAGGACAACAAAAACTCTTGGGGAACTGGCAAGATGGCTTGACCTTAGACAAGGCAGGGGAATCTGTCACCACATTTTTTTCTCAAGGATGACCTATTCGTAGAATGCAATGATCCTTCTTAGTGGAGTCGATAACAGCAGCAGGAAGGATAACAACCTCTTTCATGTGTCAAAACATCTTTCCCATTTAAAAGACCAAGAATATGCAATTAAATCATGAAAATTAAGAAATTAGGACATTCTTGACTGCAGTCTGAGTCAATCAAAATAGCAAATGTACTTCTCCTTAAACCTTATTTTTAAACAGCAATAATTCATAATTTTGAAAACTATAAAACCCTCTGAATTCCTGATGCTGAGCCTCTTCTCCTTACATATATGTTCCTGAATGCTTCACCTTTCATTTTTCAGATTAACTCAGCTACTCCTCTTTTTTTAACTCATGTGCATCACTGTAGGTGGGATGTACAAAGCTACTGTGCCAGGTAAGAGCGGGGAGGATAACATTTCTGTACAGCTGCCACCTGCTGAGGCAGAGGAAATTTGCAAAGCATTTCAAGGAACATGTCCATAAAATGTTATTTTTCTTTTATTATTGCTGGATCCATGCAAAATGTTTTTAATGTTTAATGCTTTTAAAGGACTAGAGGTGTTGACATAAGGAATAGTCAGTATTTTAGCATAATCTATGTACACTCAAAACTACAATACCTTTGCTACTATTATTAGTTTGCAGACATAAATAAGTTTTAAATTCTACATACTTATAAAAAGTAATAATTTTGTATGTAATCATGAATCATAAATCTGCTTTTAAAATTGTTTAGCTCATCTACACTATAAATACAGATAAGAAAAGTAGTATGCATATTTTGGGTGCAACCACGTCTCCTTTTTGGAAGTGTAACTTGAATGCACAATACTAAAGAAAGAAATCATATGGTCAGATTTTAAAGGCTACAAATAAATCTCTATGTATAACAATTTAATTTTGAAGTATTGCATGTTGGTCATATATAAAAGTACAATCAGGCGCACAAAAATGCCGTCTGTGTGTCACCTTATAGATGCATGGATTATAACAAAAAGCCATCTTGGAGGAGATCGTGCCACCAGCTGGTGCTTAAAAGTTGCAATTTATACAGAAGGAAGTAGAATAAAGGTCCCAGAGGTTCCCTGTCTGTCACATATGGTGAAGAATATAAATAGAGAATCAGCAGAACAAATTCATTCAGGTGCAGCTTTTTTCCCTGCTCATAAATGCAAAAGTGCAATGCTTCCATATTTTAAGGATGCTGCTAAAATGAATTGTTGACATGGGTGTCCAAATGGATGTAGATCTACTACCACTAAGTTGAAGAAAACTCTGCTTGCGTAGGTCAGGTCTCCTCTTTGTTCTGGTCTTGTACCATAGCAGCTCTAAGATCCTTCTGGAGAGTCCATCAGCCTGTGTTTGGATCCAATCTGGTTCTGTGGTCAACCTGAATTTGTCTTTTGCTTATGGGTAGCAAAAGTGAACTGAATGTTGTACCTTTCTATTTTGACTTTCCACTAGGCAAGAGTGGTGTAACTATCTGCTTAGCCACTGTACTTCACTGGCCATCTTCACCATTGATTTATTGACCGCAAAGGCTTGTCAGTGTTAGCAAAATTCCACCTGTGTTCAGATTGGTCTTAATTGTAGCTGAAGGTTTACCTGTGAAGTGTAGTGGTTTCCTTAGCTGGCTTACTTATGCTAAAAATATACTTAGTAAATTAGGAAAAAAATAGTTTGGCATGGCTTGTATGAAAATGGAAAACAAGACATTTTGGTAAGATGAATCATATTAACTATACTATCAGCAATATCAATTTATATATTTTTTTAAATTCATTGTCACTCTTTTATACTTTAAACTTTAGAGTGGTTCTTTCTCTTTTTATAGCGCAGCCCTAGTATTTAGCTAGGTAATGGGATTTATGATTTTGTGTACATTAGTCGCCATGGAGACCCACCATAAAAGATCAGTTGCCTGGCAACTGGGTATTGTGGAGTGGCAATGGAGGGAGGAATTTTTTGTCTCTCTGAAGGGAGGGCTTAAGGAATAATGAAAACCTCTGCTCATACTTCTCATGAATGCTTTATTTTCAAGGTCAACCAAATGTTTTTTCTGTAAAGACTAATGCACTTTTCTTCAAAAGATGCACCGTAAAATGTTTCTCAAAGATTATCCTGTCTCAGAGTGAAGGACAACCAGCTTAAGAAGTTTTTATTCTCTCCATGCTGTTGCAAAATAAGGTTTAGAGTAACTGTGGGGCAGCCATAATGAAGCAGGTCTCTTATTTACTGGCCATTCTGCATTCATTAACAAATGAGCTACTGTACATTCAAAGCTACTTTTGATCCCAGAAACTACAATAATTTTTTATTCACTGAATTCATAGTTGGATTTTTGGTCACTATAGATTTATCATTTCATTACATCATCTTTTTCTCTCAACTTTTAACTTACAGTGTAACTAAAAACCAAGAAATTGGTATATTATTATTCTAACCCATGGGTAAACTTCAGAAAGAAAACTACTTTAAAATAGAGTGTGCAAGATTGACTTGCAGTTTAAAATTTTTCATACGTATTTGAATATATGTCTCACTTTATATGAGATGTGTATACTGTTTATCCTATTTAAGTGTTAAATCAACTTTGAGTGAGGTAATTGGTTGGCACAAAATTAAGCTTGTGCAGGTATAATCTGAAACAGGTTTTGGGCTCTTCTGAAATAATTATCTCCCTAGCAGCTTTTATGATATGTCGGAGTGGGAAGTCGGGCCCGGAGTAATGATGGAGTCTCAATACGAGTATGATCAGTCTCCTTTATTCCATGTTTTAGCAGAGTTTATGTAGGCAAACAGCAGATACACACGCTAGCAGGTGTTTTACACGATTGGCTGCCAGCTCTTGTCCACCTGGCTTAAGCTTTCATATAATTGGTACAAAGTTGCTTCCTCCACACAACACTACTCCTTAGTTCCCAAGCACAGTTCTGTTTTATTAATCTTAAACAAAGGCTAGAAAAGCATGTTTACCCTAAAATAAGTGAGGTCAAGGAGAGGACAATGCCATCCTCAGGCCTGCTGCTAAGGCTGCAGGCCTGAGGCCAAGGCTTTGGGCCTACGGCTAAGGCCTCTCCCCTGATCCCGTGTCTGAAACTGGATTGTTCATCCCAATCAAGTCATGTCCTCTTGCAGACAGCCATTCCTCCACAATATGTTGTATCTATTTTTAAACAAATTTCATTCTTGAAAGCCTCTCCTGCTTATGCTGAGATTGTAATGTTTTCCCTTTAATATTACTCTTTCGGAACAGAAGAGGTATTTTGATTATAGACCAGCTCAACATTTTGAACGCTGATGAAAAAACTACAATGTCTTTCTGCCAGTGTGTATTACTGAGAACTGTCTAATTTCTCAGTCAAGTGGTAAAGCCTGATTCCTGCTCATATTGTGAAACATCAGAGTCTTTTGGGTTGGAGATATTTGGTCCATACGCTAATCTTTATGGGAGCACATAGAGACAAACTCTTCTGCCATGAACCCTGCTCCAGCTCACACGGCTCACATGTACTCCACGATCATTTCAGAATATTTTACATAAAGCCCGAAGATAGGCCTTCAATATTTCCTTTGTATCCAGGGCATAGTCATATTGCTGCTTGCTGCTGCTGCTAAAAGCCTGGAGGAAAAACTGCTGCACCATCCAAATTAGGGGATCATCAAGATGGATAGTGCTTGGGATCATGACCAACCAGTCTGCAATAGCTGTTTTGGTAGGGTTTCTTAAGATTGGAAAGATGTGGAAGTGGAAAAGCAGTTTGGAGCATAAGCAATGACATTACTTTGTCAGCTGAGAGACACAAATATGATGGATGCCTATAATGGCCTCTTGGTAGAAAATTTAATTCTTGGCTAAATAATCATAGTGTGCTCTCTTTCTTACAGAAAAGTTGTGAAACAGAGGATAGGCAGTCACTCAGAAGAGGGGAAATTATGTATATGACTGGAAACTGCTGTGAGCAGTGTGCATTTTACAATATATGACAGTCCTTTGAAATTTTCATTCACGGAAATCTCTATGCACAGAATCATTTTTTTATTACTAGGACTTAAAGGGGAGGCAAAAGAAAATGTCACCTGATTTGTATTGTGTTGCTTTTAATCAATATAGAGGCACCCAAAACGGTTGATTCACCTCTTCTCCCAAGTAACAAGTGATAGGACAAGAGGAAGTGGCCTCAAGTTGCACCAGGGGAGGTTTCAGATGGATATTAGGAAAAATTTCTTCACAGAAATGTTTATTAAACTTTGGAACAGGATGCCCAGGGAAAAAGTTGAATCACTATCCCTAGAGACACCCCTAAAAGACCAGTAGACACAGTGCTGAGGGACATGGTTTAGTGGTGGTTTTGGCAGTGTTAGATTAATGGTCAGACTCGATGATCTGAAAGAACTAGACAATTCTATGACATAGAACAGGTGTCAAGCTTAGAACAATTGCCAGAATGCTGCTAATACTCTGGTTCTGTCTAAAACTAATATTGCATCCCTCAGTATCTTTTACACAGCATGGAAGTCCTATGCCGTTAAAAATATACTTCATCCTGCACATTACTCTTGAAAATCAGCAAAGTCTGAGCACTACATGTAGTTAAATTCTATTACTTTTCTGGAATGGAAAGCCTGTTTCAGATGCAAACACCATGAGCATCTTCCACAAATGCAAATAGCAGAGATGTTTGGTGTATGATGCAGATAGGGTATGTAACCTCCTGCATCCCCATGACAAGACTTTATAAGGATAAACTGTGCTTTTTTTAAGCTTGCATTTCAATAGATTTCTCTTACGGAAGGAGCACATAACACCATCAACAGTGTTGTAGTGAATCAGAGCCTTGTGACTCAAAGGATAAGAAAAAAAGGCAACAGCCTACTGCAACAGATGGTAAAGAGCAACAAAAGAGTAATTTCGCCTATTTCCAAGTCTTGGAAAGTTAATTTAGTACTGCCATGGCCCCTCCAGAGAGGCCTGAATCTGTGGAACACAGCTCCACAAGTTAGTGGCCAGTTAGTGGAGAGCTACTTAGCTCTCCATGATCTTCTCTCAGCTATGTTTCTCCCCTCATCAGCGTTTGGCATAAGGAAGTTCATCTTAACTTTCAGTCTTAGTTTCAATACTACATTTTGCCTGCACAACTGCATCTCTAGCCAAGATGTACTTGCAGCTTCCTTGGTTAGATATGCAGTTAGTGATTGTGGAGGGAATCCAGGTTCCAGGGTACGAATTGCTCCTCTGGTGTAAGAGACTACAAGGAGGCTTAGTATTTGCCACTACTTAGACCACTTCTGTTGTTCACTATAATGAAACAGTGGCCAGAATTTGGTTAGAGATTTGTGACATTTCTTAAGAATTCAATGCTCCCTGAAGCTTTTTGAAAGAAGCTCACTATGTGCTAAATTTGGGCTGGTCATCTTCTGCAGTATTGCTACTCTCTTAGTGTCTAAAACCACAATATTTATTTTTAAAATTGGAGAAGAAGAACTATTGAGCATTTTTTTCATTAACTCTCTTATTTTTGTCAGGGTCATTGCAGATTTTCCCCAAAATAAATTCTGAAAGTCCCTCGTGTTACTAAGTGAAGAAGACAAAAATCAAGTACTGTAAAATTCACTGTGAGTTACCAATGACGTATTTGTTATACATTCATACACACAAATACACACAGAGACACTTCTGGTCACAGAGATTGATCTGGGTAGTCTATCTAGATGTCCTCCTTGTATCAAAACGCCTCAAGTGGAGACTAAATTCTGAATTAAATTCTATTTCTTTTGAACTTAGTGACTGATTTTTGTAGATTTTGGCTACTTTTTAAAAATAATAAGAATATTAAGAAGGGAAAACCTCCTTCTTAGCAAGGAATGCTTCCAGAATTATGGAGGATGAAATTCTGCCACTTGCTAAAACTGTTTTTAACAAGAGAAAATAACAACAAATGTTGAAATGATTCCATACTTTTAAAAGGCAAAACTAGTATGTGTAGGCATTGCCAGGTCCCTATCGTGATAAGTTTTATTGCTGTTTCACAGGAATTAAAGTAGTAAAGTTACATATTTCAATTCCTCTAATCTCTGCTGATGTTTATGTTATTTTAGTAAGTTTGAAGCCTGATGCATTCTGGAACTTTATAGCAGCTTTTTGCCCCTTGCTTCCTTCTCTTGGTGGTCTCCATCAACCTTTCATTGAGAGTGCAAATGCTATCACAATAGGTGAATAAAGTCCAGATATGGTCAGCTTCACAGCATCTTTTATCTTTCCTCAGCTTTTTCTGCACCACACCAAAACCTAGTACATTTAGTAATTTTAAACTACCTATTTTATTCAAAACCGTCTAATTAGTCTATGATAACTAAGCAAAGGACTTAAAGTTTCACCGTCTCAACTGGCAGATCTATTTTTAGGAAGTAGCTTTCTAAAAAGTAGCTGTTGCCAGACATTTTGGTGATGTAAGGTGACGCTGCTCTTGCCTAGGTGCAGAACTTCACATCAGCTTTTCTGTGTTCAGAATTGCGGATTTCTATTTATCAAATAACTTCTTTAATATAATTTTATGATGACAACATTTCTTTAAAATGAGGAAAAAAGGTAGTTGTGTGTTTTCTTTCTGAAATTAAGGAAAGAAAAAATTCCTTCTTAATTTCACAAATCTGCTTTTAATAAGTTCTTCAGGAAATACATATTTTCTTTTCTGAGGAGACCTTTTCCTCTTGCATTTTACTCCAATTAGCACTGTGGAATCAACACAGCTAGGTTTTTTTCAGTCATGCATTAGCAACACATTTGTTGTGCCAGCCACATTACAATGGATTTCAGTCAGCACAGGGACCCCAGTTTTGCATGTAGAATTTTTGTGACCAGTGATTACTTTTGGAGGTAGACAGAGAGAAGTTGAAAAATAGTTTTAAACTGGTCTGAAGACAGAATCCACTAATATGATCCTAGCTTAAAATGTATATTGATATAGATCCAACAAAAATATAGGCCACTAATCACCTATAAAAAAAGATATTCTCTCTGAGAATTATATGCTGTATGGCCTTTTTTATTATTACTGAAATAACACATTTTTTGCTTCCCTTAAATATCTCTTTTTTATACATCTGGATACACACACAAATACACATATAATATCCCCCTTATAATTAATTTATTTAAATATTTAAAGATAGATTTCAAAGTAAAAAAGAACTTTTTTCTCCCCCTTTTTTTCTTCCCTCCCCCCTCCTTCCCCACCCCACCCCAAAAAGACAGTTATGGCATATCCTTCTGTGTTTATCATGCTTCAGAAACAGACTGAGCCAAGGGAGGTCTTAGTGTATTTTAAAAGAGATATTTATTAGTAAATATGCCAGAGAGGACAAACTGCAGGGGCACTTCTCCCTTTAGGGCTTCAACTACCCCCTCTTTTCAATAATCACAGACTTTTTTCTTGGTTTCATTTTCAGATCTCCGTCATAACTTTCTCTTGGCCTTTTTGCCGAAAAAGGATTTATTTTGTTGTCTTTTCTTTTTCAGTCATAAGGCGAAACTTCCTTATCAATCATTAAATTGGGCTATTTAGAGCTGTTCTAAGAGTTTACTGAACTTATGCATATAAATTTACCCAAGAAATCCCACCTGAAATATCTTTGCTGCTGGCAATTTCTTGCCCCTCTGCTACCTGTTCTGACTTAAATATTAGTGTTTACGCACTGTGATGGACCAACACTCTCAGTCTTTGTAATATAATAATGCATGAATGTTTACAATTTCCACTTGGCATTTTTAATTTTCATTGTTTTGAAAGTTCATGCTTAATGCCACTTTAGTTAAACAGTCTTTATTCTATTTATTTTTGAAGACCTAACACTCAACCCTTTGGCTCCCCTGAAACAGTTAATGATACTGCTAATGATGACAGCAGAGGAAATGTTGAATGCTAAAATAAGGCTTTGGCAAATACATCAAAGTAGGACAGCTTAAAAAACTCACAATGTTTTGTTTAAGATTGTGTGTACTGGCAATTTTTCAGCCTACAATTCTGAAGAAGAGAGCTCTCCAAGACCACGTATGCTCAAAAAAGACAGTTTTCTACTAAATAAATGTATTCACCTTCTTGCTGTTAGCAATAGCTATCCCAAATTTTCTCCTGTGAGCAAAGGACCTTACAGAGAATAGTGCAGGTGAAAATACTCCAGGTTGGCTGAAATTCCTACTTCTTTTGTAGGGATCACCAAGCAGCTATACATCGACTCACCTGTACTGGTTCAGACTCCACCAGTTCAAAATCCACCTCAGACTGAGGATGCACCATGTCTCCTGGAAATCTTTAAGGATTGGTGGTTTTATCTGAAGAGCCTGGAGCAGAAAAAAGAAAGAAGACCTTAATCCCTCTGTTGGATAACAAACTCAATTACGACCACAATCCTGATGGCCTGGAGATGGATTTTCTTTTGTCTCTTCTGTTCTCTGGAATTGAACTTTTCTCACTGTCAGAATCTAAATACCAGTGTGTCACTACTGCACTCTGCTTTTCCCAGAAAGATGATTTGGGTGTGTTTCCAAAGCATATTAAAATGGTATCCACCAATCAAGTACATAAAAATTTATTACAGAGTGAATTCCTACCCAGCCCTTATTATTTGTCCTCTTCTGTGAGTCATCCTTCAAGAGGGCTAGAGCTTTGATGGGAGGCTGTGGCTGGAGGATATCAAAGTCTCATCAGCATGGGTATGCTATCAACAAAAGGGTGCTGGTTCACTTCCTTTCTTCATGCCTAACTAGCCAGAGAACAAATATTCAAAGAAACAGAAACCCATTAGGAGCTGGTTTTATGAGCAATCTGAGAACAGTTTTGTCATTTGCACTTTTTTTTTTTTTTTTTTTGGTGAAGAAATACGTAGTTTCAAACAGATTTTCTGCCTCCCCCCTTTTTCTTGGAAGGAGTATATGATGAAAAGTTAACAACTTGTAAACACTGTGAAATGTGTTAGCCCTGGAAACAACTCCTATAGTTTTTCTAACTTAAAACTTTGTGAATGTATTTTAAAAGAATGGGAAACTTTTCCCCCCTCCACTTCTATTTTTGTACCAACTTGCACTGCAGTTATTTTTGGTATTCATTACAATTTTTAATAAATCATGCTTATTGACAGCAGTTTGTCATGATGGTTGAGGAAAGGTCTCCAAATATTATGCATGACTTGACTTTGACATGTAGCTTTTTCTTGTAAAGTTTGTTTCCAGAGGTGTGCTCCCTGTCCCACTTAGGTGGTTGTAGCTTCTCATCTGGCTTCCAGCAGTTGGCATTCCTGGAGGTGGTGTCTCTTGGCCAGCACACATAAACAGTTTGGGACCGCCCACCCACATTTGCTGTGAACACCAGTTTCAGATATTCGCTGGGACTCAGCTGGATTTTCTTAGCAGCTTTTTCTTAACACTTGCTAAAAATGAATATGATCTGCCTAAACACAATCAAATGTCCCACTATCTGTTCATCTCTATGTCACACATAATTGCAAACACAGCGGTGTGTGCTGTGCACATTTGTGCTATGGGACCAGAGTTGCAGGTGTGCCATGCTGACAGCTGGGGTCAGACTCCCTAAAAAGTTCAGCTCCCATTCATGCAATTGGAACAAGATATATTTCAAAAGAACTACATTGGAAAAGTTGGAGCCCACTCCTCTATAAAACAAGGTTCCAAATCTGAATTATTAACTCTTTTGAAAATCTAGGCCTGTGTATCACTGTATATTTGTATATACATACCACAGCATTGGCAACAGCTACTATACATGCCTATGCTTTCATGCCAGGCAGTCCTTCAAAATCCCTCATGGAGCAGCCTATTTCTTTCCTGGCTTCCATCTCTCTCTCTCCCCAACCCATCCCACCCCAGCTGAAAAAGAACTTTAAAAATAATTATGCAAAATTTCAAAAGCATAACTTTATTCTGTGCTAGATAACAACAGAGCCACCAAAAATGACATTCACTTACTGTTTCCAGCATGCATCGCTAGCACATGCAGAATATCTTTCTAGGACCTCTGCAACTAACTCTTGTGATGGGAACAAATTGGCCTCTAATTCTTTTTTTTTTGTTCCAGATCTGTAAAGTAGAAAGCATAAAATTACCTTATCACAGCAACACATCACATGAAATGTTTGTGTTTTGCAGCTGTAATACAAAGGCTACCTACTGGCTTCCACTGAGGTTGAAAGCATGGTAAATTCCACTGCAATTTTACATGCTCTTACTTCCAGTAAAACTATGACTTGGAAACGTCTTACGTTTTCCTTGAAGATGATTATTTTCTTTACTTGTAAAAATTTTAAACTCTTTGGTAAATATATTATTTTTGTAAAAAATAGAAAATGGAAACACAAATTTTTACTAAACAGTGGCATGCTTTGCCTTGTCTGAAACAAAATGAGACAAAAGCAAATCAAAACAAGCAGCACTGGCTTATTCGAGTAAGAATCAGCTGACAAAAGCAAACTAAGTGTGTACTGTAGCCTCTTTGTGCAAAATCATATAATGAAATGAATTTGACAGGTAGCATGTGCCCGGTTCAAAGAAATACTCCAGAAAGCTGCAAGGTGAAGTCCCTTGTGCCAGAGGGGGATGGGAGTGAGCAGACAGATGGAACATTCACAGGATGTGCACAAGAAATTGTGGTGATGACAACCAATAACAATGAGGGGCAGTCAGCACAGATATCTCTACAATTTCTCTTCCTCTTATAAAGAGTGTTTAACAGCATCATGTAGACAGCTAATTCCTTGTAGGCAGATCTTCCAAAATTTTCCAGCAAAACAAAGTGGCATTCAGTCCACACTGAAAAGTGGGAATGTGGTGTATTGGAAGGAAACTCATTGAAACAGAACAGAATAAACCAGTGTAAAATATTACAGAAGTTTGAAGATAGTATTTTGGGTTTTTTTAATAGTAACTGGAAAGCTCATTTGAAAAAGACTTTATCAACTAAATTAGAATCAAAATTGGGAAGGAATATTTTGATACCCTCTTAAAGTAATACTACGTGTGAAATTCTGTTTTTATAAGAACTTTCTAAATATTACACATTGTTCTGAGTTAAAATGGAAACAAATTTTGAAATAACGTAATTTCTAGTTCCCACTCAGCTCCTCTTTGAAGTCTTCAGCTGTGAAGTCAATTAATGACATAAATACCAGACGGCTTTTGCCAAGTGGATATTCTAGGAACTGAAATTATCCCTTTCCCTTTCTTTTTTTGCTTTATTTCTGTAAAAGCAGGAGATGAAATCCAAGGAAAGCAACTATCAATATGCATATCAGTAAAAGAAATTGATGTAAAGATTCAAGAGGAAACCCTAGATTTCCTCCTAGGTTATGATGTCTAACCTTCATCAGAGCCTGGGCAGTGAAAATAGAAGAGATGCAGAGTCTTTAAACTATGAGACACTGGGCGACCAAATCCATCCCTATTGCAACTCTGAGCGATCATGGGACTCCCAGAGGCCCCAAAAGTTCTACTCTGGTCTTGGGCCCAGTGACACAAAAGCTGAGTTCCCAATCTCACTCTTCAGCCCTCCCAGAAAATCCTCTGTTTTACTGATAACCCACTCAGGTTGGGAGAAGCTTTCTCCTGTTATCAGATGGATCCTGAAACCAACTAATTGCTTGCTCAGAAATGTTCAGGAGATTCAAATGACCAGAAGACTGATATATCTCTAAAATACTACTGTTTCTGACATGACAGCAGTTTGAGATTAGCCGGGATTAACTGTTTACAGCACTACTCGTTTCTCTGTAGCCATGATGTTTTTAGACAATTTGATAATCTGACATACAATTAATTATATAGGTAAGAATGACAGTTTGTCCTATAGATCTTTAGTCTCTGGGGGAAGGCTGAGTTGGGGGTCTTGATAAGCCATATTCTCCAAAACTTCTTACTTCAGTTCTTTCTGTGAATTAGCTTCTGTGTCACTATAGGAGTTTGACCTGTATGATTGAAGATAAGGTTGACCACAGACTTAATCTGATTTGTTCATATTTTAAGGATTCTCTGAGAAGTAATACCTTTCTTTTTTTTTCTTGCTGCTTTTAAGTCTTCATTTAATTTCCTGGGTATCAGGTTATTTTTCACTTCAGACAGTATAAGCATCTAATTTAACATTATCATATTATGCTTGAATTTTTCTTCTACTTAGCATATCCAACAAGACTTCTATTTCATTGTAATGTCTAAAATCTCTATCTGGCTTGGAAAGCTTATGAGTTTTGGAGATGCTTTTAGGAATGTATTTCACCCTTCTAAAAGGTTACTGTGAAATCCACAAGGAATGGGGTATACAAAACCAAAAAGTAGTGTTTGGCTAAAAAGTCATCTTCAAACATAAATACTGTTCAAAACTAGTTGCTGTTTTGCTTTGCTGTTGACAAAACCAGTTTGGAATGAAGAAGTTTTGCTGTAAAATTGTCTGCTGCCTTAGCATACTTTTAATGGAAGTTATTGCTGCTTCATTTGCACATTGACAGATTCTGCGAATCATTCAGGTTGGAAGGGACCTCTGCCTGGTTAGAAGTCATCCTGCCTAGACTGTCCAAAGCAAGTGTCTTATGGCTTTGCCCAGATTTTACTTGTTTACTTTTGCACTTACTAAAGTAGCTACTTCTGTATCTTGTCACCCCTTTTGCTAGTTACATCTCTACATCTATCTTACCTCTGAGTTTTGGCTCATGCAATAATATTGCTGAACGTCCCAGGCAAAGCAATGCATGCTTTAGTTCTATATTACCTCCCCTTCACCTGCATTGACCTTGTGTTACCACTCAGGCAACTTAAGTTATAATGGCACAAAATAATTAATTAAAAGTGGCATTCATTATTACTCATGGAGGTAAACACTTGAATTTAGTAACTGTATGTATTCTTTTCAGAAATATTGTTGCATACCCATGTAATCTGGGACCAGCAACAAGTGATACAAATTAGCTGAAACTAACCAAACCAGCAGAAATAATGCAGTTCTTACTGTGTGATTCATTACCGACCAGCTAAAAAAACTCCATTGCTCACAATTGATACATATTTTGTAAAATAGTTTAATTCCTTAAAATAAATAAAAAACCCCGGATTTTACAAAATAGTTAGAAGACAACTATTGCTATTTTTGGCACAGCTATTATGCAAAACACACTTAAACTATGAATAAAGCATTGTGGCTATTCATACACTGTGCAATCAGAAGAAACAATTAACACCATTCAGGAAGCTTGCTCTATTGGATATTATTTATGTTTACATTATGACAAAAAAATTGGTTATGCTAATCCAAGTGAAACATAAATTTATCTTACTTGCTATTTGCCCAGTTACAGTAGTGTTTGTCAATATTTACATGGCATAGCAGTAGCACAGGAACTATCCTTTTTACTAAGCAATGTGTGTCTTTTACAAGACAGAAAAATATTAGTTTTCCTATAGGAATGCATCATTCAGGGATTTTGCATTCACAACATTTTTATATAAACATGTGAAAACTCTTTTTCTTATTTCCTAGTAGAATATTCAGTAAGCAAATAACCGTCCTACCTGATGATAATAATAATCTCAAATTGCTTATCATTACCTATTGGCCAGGTTTTCCTAAACTGGTGATGTTAAGCTGCCTCGTTCTGCCCAGAGTAGATTAAGGATGGTTTACCATTTGCCAGGTCTGGTAAATTCTGGTAAAGAAATGGCAACAAATAAAAAAAGGAGGGGATGCCATTTTTTATTTGCACAACCAGGTCTGACAGAGACTATCTATGAGCTTACTCTGAAATAGCTTCTTAAAATACACTTCATTATGTTTAGAATAGATATTAAATGTATTTGCACATGGAGATAATTATGATTTTGGTCCTCCTTCTTTCTGCTTGGAAATAAAACAAGGCTGAAAAATTAGTATCAGCAAAAATTAAAATTAGAGAATCAAAAATAGCTATTGCAATAGTTTACAACTTGAGATTCACAGGAAAATACATGTTTATTCTGTTGATAGACAATAAGCAATTAGTCTTCTTTGCTTTTGGCTTACCATTTCCAGGAAACTCTCAATTTTTTTCTCTTGCAGTGCTTTAGAAATTTTTCATTAAGACTTATAAATCAATTTTTTCTAGGATACCCCTGAAGGACTGACATCTGTCCCTACCTAAGCAAGCAGCCAGCTGTGATCTAGTGACTTAAGAAACCAAAATTAACTTTATGCAAAACTGATGTTTCCATTGCCTTGCTCTTTTCTCCTCTCTGCTCATGGCAATATAAAACAGAGTTAATTACCATCATCTTAAAAAACTTCTTATTGCTTTAGAGATTTTATTGTAATGGAGCCCTATTTCTGGGTTCTGAAGTACTATTGCAATAGAAAATAACTGATTTTACTTAATAAAATACATACCACACTGCTGAGCACTCATTTATGAGTTCTGAAGGAAGGGGTACTTTGTGAGTTAAGCTACTGGTACTACCAAAAAAGTGTTTACTTGTCCTGGGAATTATATGGTAATTAAACTGTATTTCTATATAAATATGTAATATTGGTATGCTAGAAAAGAGCACATTCATCAAAAGGAGCAGTAACTCTTGATAAATTTTGAATGACATACTAAATAAAAGGACATTACCAGATGACACTGTCAGATTTGTTTGAGTGGAAAAGATTTAAGAATCTCCATAAAGTTTATCACCTCTGCAGTTCCCTCCAGCCATTCCAAGTCTTGTCTCTTTTTTTCACAGCCAGGAAGAAACTTTGGCAAGAGTCAGCTGACACTAAATAAAACAGACAGAGTTGTCTGGAGTAAGCTAGTAATAGACACATTCTTACCTTTCCTGATGGGAATTTTTCTTTTGATTCCAGAGGAAGTGATTCTTTTTCCTAAAAAAATATTAATCTGATTGATAAGCAAAAGGATTGCTAATATGATTAACCATTTAAAATCAGAACAGAATGATATGTTTCATTCTTTCTCCAGAAAAGCTCCTGCTGAACAGACCCATTTCACTATGAACTTAGGTGTTTTGTTGTGTCTGGAGTAGTCACTTGAAGATCAAGCCCAGTATTTCAGTTACTTTCTGCCCACTTCACAGACTTCACTGGGAACTCTGAGACTGCAGTGAAGGCAGACTCTAATTTTAAAATGCGCTGCAAAGACTATTTGAATTACATCTCCTTTTAAGTTTTTTACTTCCTACTTGAGTCAGAGGCTATATGTGTCTGACTCCTTGGATTTGCTGTGTCCTCTGAAGAAAGGCTGTCTCTCACTTGTAGTGCAAGGCGGTCACGCATTTCAAGCAGTCTACAGTTGTGAACAGAAGTTATGGCTTGGTGACATTTATTCTTTTTAGTTTTGACTGTCATCCTTGAATGGTGTGCTAGCACAGAATGCTGCTTTTTTTTTTTTCATGGTAATGTATAACCACATACCTTTAGTCTGAGATAATTTCCTCTAATCTTTAAAATAAAAGGTTAATGAAGAGCTATTTATTAAGTCTCAAAGTAAAAATGAACTTTTAGGCTCTTTTATTTCAAAGCAAGTGATTTCTCTTGTTCTTCTGGTAACAGAAGAGAAGCCATGGCTCCTTAAAAGTCATAAATGTAATCAAGCTGTCGTCCTACTGCTTGTAGTAACAAACACAGAAAATGCTACAGAGAGAGCTTTGCACTGCAGGTTAGCGGCATCCATTTAGTCTGAAAGGCCATTTGTACAAATCCCAGCTGAACCATAAGGCATCTGGGAAATGTGTTTACAGTGACTCAAGGATCCGTCTTTTCTCTCTGGCTGAGATGAATCACAGGCTGCAGTCTCACTTGAACCCAAGAAAACACTCTTTTTGAAAAAAGGACATTTAATTGCTCTCTCAGTTTGAAAGCAAACATGGGAAGATCAGTGTTTAGTTAAGTATAGGATATCATATGTTTGGAAGTACCTACAGAGCTGCACAAATTTTGTTTTCAGTTCTCAGGGGACTCATGTCATCTGAACAGGAGGAAAACCCTCAGCTTCAGTTTAGAGCTCTGCCCATGGTCCACTGCTGCGATGAGAGACCCCACTAGAGTATCACATTATCCAGGTGCATAGAAGAAGATGGCCGGGTGAAGGACAAACATCTCATATTGTCCTCCAAGAAGCATAACCTGTTGTGTCTGATTTCACCTTGTTCATGACATGATCAAGTTCAAACTTGGACAAATTTATCTGGGACTGAAGAAACAGAGGCCTGCTGCTGCGTCTTGTCCTGGCTAGGACTGGGCTGCTGCTGGCAATAGCCTGCAGGAAATGTCATCCAGCAGCCATCTAGGTCTGACTGACCATGGCTGGATGCAGGTGAAATCAATGGGAGCATTACTGTTGATGTGAACACCATTTATTTCTAAGAACATAGCTTATGGTTTCCACACAAATTGCAAGCCATGGTAATAGAAACTTCACCTGCGTCTTGTGGATCTGGATGATGTACGGGCACACAGAGGGGATGCAAAGATCCACTTCAGCTCAAAATGTTCTTCCTGCCCTGCCAAAGGGTGCACAAAATGCATTGTACAAAAAAAGCATTCTGCTAATGTCTGCACACAAATAACAGTAAACTATGACAGCTGTCACAGTCATTTGTATCTCTCAAATTTACAGGACAAGATATTCTGTAAATTAAACTTATTAACAAAGTCAACCAAGAAACATGTCAAACAAGGGCTCAATCCTATTCATACAGCCTAGTTGAATACATGAATTCACTAATTCATCACTTCATTCATAAGGTTTCCAAGTCACAATTTCTCTAATTCATAACTTGCCATTTGTGTGCCTACAAGCAAACGGATTACCTAACCGAGTAAGCGTTGGAGTGCTCATCTTTTGTTCCCCATCAGGGTGTGGGTCTCCCACATATAACACAGGGAACCACAAAAACCTTAGCAGTCAGGCTGCTGTTGCATGCACTTCAAAAGCTTTTCCATTAAGCTGATGTATTTATACCTTCCAGCTTGTGAGCTGGATCTATACCACTTCTATAAATTAGTGGATTCTGAAGAAACTGCCAGAAAATCAATGTAAGGGTGATGGCTGCAGGAGACAGCAAGCTGCAGGCAATAATGGCTGCATAATGACTGTTACCTCTTCCTGGACATTGTGTCCTGCCTACGTGTTGCTCTCACATGGACCTAATGGCACTGCTCCCAGCGTATTTCAGGCCTCAGCGCGGGCAGTGTGTTACCAAAACCTGAACAGGAGTTTGGTGAACAGTCACAGATAGTCTACTTCAAGAAGACTATAATACAACTATTCTAAACTTCATAAGATTACCAGGTGGCCTTGGACAAACCATAGCATTTCCCTTGTTCTCTTACGAAATATAAAATGGGGGATGTTCTTCTACTAATAGATGCAATGGTGTCTACTGTAGGGAGCTTCACATACAAGTGGCTCCACCAGGTGCTAGTACAATATAATTTCTTGTAAATGGTAATTGCATTTGCAGTGGCAGCCTCCTTGATGCTCTGGAAATCATTAGACCAAGTTCAGCCACAGTGTTAGTGGGAACAACGCCTCTTGATTTCAGTGGAATTTGAATGGTTATGCTAGGGCTGAATTTGACAATTTCTGTTCATAACCAAGTCAAACACTGAGATTTTTATAACGAGAACCATAATTTGATGCTAGGAAAGAATCCCAATTATCAAAACAACACAGAAAACTTTATTTTACTTTCTCTGGGGTCTTTGTTGCCCTTAGATCAATTCAATACTTATTCTTCTATAAACTGTTCTCAGTCAGTGCTTGAGGTAGGGCTCTTGGTAAAATAAAGACATATTTATCTTGGAATAGCAACGCACCCATGAGGCTCTCAAAGATTTTATGTTTTGTGGTCTTTATTTTGGCGCAGCATCTCTGATGCAAACACAGAAGTAACAAAACAGAGACACAGACATATGATGAAATTCAGAGTTCACAATTTTCTTAAAATTACATAAGCATTCAGCCCACATTGCTTGGCAAAAAGATTCCTGTTGATGCCAGCACCTGGGTGGCTCTGAAGGCAGTGGCTCCTCTCAGGATCCTAGAAACAATCTAGCTTCCCAACTTTTGTCATGTAAAAGGTAAGACAAGGGTAATCTCAAGGTGCATAGGCATACAGACACACTGTGCACTGCTAAACTGTGAGCCAATGTTATAGCATCTCCCAGTGAGCTGGCTGAAGTCCCCTGTCTGCACCAAACACAACTGCACTTCCCATCCACAGACTAAACATGGCAAGACTCTGGGTAGCATTGGCTTTTCCAAAATGTTTTCCAAACTCAGTACCCTGATCTTACCAACTAGTCTAGCAACTTAATGAAGGATCAGAAGGATGGGGCTGAAACCAATTGCCACTACTGGCAAACTGTTTGTGGCTTCCACTTTGGCAGCAAAGCTGGAGGCAATTCCTCTTACTAAACAGGAATTTAATATCTGGGTCTGGCTTTCTCCTCAGCCCAGCAGCAGCTGTGGTGGGCAG
The DNA here is from genome assembly GCA_026546715.1 of Gallinago undulata. Lineage (NCBI taxonomy): Eukaryota > Metazoa > Chordata > Aves > Charadriiformes > Scolopacidae > Gallinago > Gallinago undulata. The sequence goes on from JAOTQQ010000019.1 coordinate 44,258,760, forward strand.
GACAGAATCCAGACCTCAAGGCTTGGAGGTCGGCTATGACCTTACTTCTCCTCAGACTGCTCAGGCAGAAAAGGTGTGAGGCATCTTGCCCCACTTCTTCAGTAAAAATCTTGCCCTGTTCTGCAAGGACATCTGCCTCATTAGAGCAACTCTGAATTTACAAGGAGACAGTTTTTCAAACAAAGTGGCCATAATATAATTTGTTATCATAACTAATCTATCTGTCCATCATTCTGTCTACTGCTCTAGTTCTCATCTCCAATATATTCTGAGATTTTCTAAAAGTCAGGATTTGTGTCTTTACATTACAGAATATTGTGCATTTCTGCGCAATGAGACCGTACTTTCCACCAAACAACCGACTTTCAGCTGTGATCCACCAGTGATATTCCTTGTAGGATATGGCAAGCCTAGGGGAGGAATCATAAAATGTGGTAAATTCTTCATATCTTCCAGTCCTGTCAAGATGGTTCTCAACTCCGGAACCAGATGCTACCAGGCAAACTCAGTCCTGGTGTCACCATAACTAGAATTATGCCAATTTCTCCCTATATACTTGAAGATTTACTGCTGTGGAGTATATAGCAGATATGTGTCTCACAGACAGAAAGACAGTATGTTTGTAATAGTGTAATATACTGTAATAGCAAGAAGTTTTTTTACTGCATGTTGCCTGCATATGCACATGGTAAAACCTAACAGCAAAGGGTACATTCGCCATTGCCTTTGACTGCAAAGGGATGAGGATTTATCCCACACTGTTCAAGTGGAAATAAAATGGCTGCACAAACCCAAGTGATAGGACAGAGGAGAATATGAGAAAGAAACAAATATCCAAGGAAATCCTTAGAAGCTGTTGACTGAATTATTTGTTTTAATAAGCCGAAACAGTATGGAGAACATTTTCATTTCTATTTCTACACTCTGTTGTAAGACGGAAGATAATAAAGCTTAATGAAGATGATTGCTAGAGATTTTTACCCATTGTTAACTGGGAGGAAAGGTGAGTTAAGGCAGCCTTACAGCCCAGGCTACTTAGTAATGAAGAGCCATCTAAACTGGTGTAATATTTTTTTGTGTTGAAAAAATACAGAGTGGTAACAGAGTTCCTGTCCTTACCCTGAGCCAGAAGCTGCAGGTCTCTGTGGGAGGTACATATGTAGCTGTTGGAAAATGGCTCTACTGTTTTCTTTTGAATAGCTTTTCACCAGGTGCAGATGCCAGATGCACGACCTTCTGCACTACAGAAAGCTCTGGATCACTTCTGTCGCACAGGGACTTTTACACATTAATATCAATACTTAAAGTAGATCTCAGTAGGAAATAAAGTCTGAGAGCTGCAGTGAAAGAGGAAGAAGCAAGAAGGAGGACATTGGAGAAGGCCTGCGAGATCATATTTCACTGTAAATTTGGAAGATAGCTAATAGTGATGTCTGGACTGAGAGATTTGATTTAATGGTCTGAGTGCAGAACTTGAAACTATAAATCTCTAATTTGGCTCTGATACATCATTTTCTCATGGTCCAAAACAAGTTCCTTAATCTTTCTTCACCTGTAAAATGAGGATGTTAGCACAAATTTTGCAGGTCTATATGAACAGCTTTTTAGCTTAAGTTTCTAAAGTATTTCACAGACAAAAGAACTGAAAATAATCTTTAAAAATAGACAGATGTTTCAGTTCAGGTGAGGTTTTCAGATTTTGATGCTTTACCTACATTTATCTACATTTTATTTAAAAATTATTTATCTTACTAATTTTAATGAAAAAATGTTTGAAAGTGAATGAAAATAATGAAAAATTATTTGAAAGTGAATGAAAATAATGAAAAATTAATGAAAAGTTATTAGAAAACTTTATTAAAATATCTGCCAGATTTCTTTCCAATACAATGATGTATGTTCTTTCCTCCAAATATATTATGGATCCTTGGATTATTTTTTCTTTTGCTGCTGGCTATTGTTCTTTATTCAACCAACTGTATTTTTCCTGAGACTCCTTTATTTCAGAAGAATTTTTCCTTTTCTCTTTCTGTGCTTTTGTAAAAGATTGTTATATGTATAATTTTTTACTAAGATCAGGATAGAGCTGACTTCAGTTTCACACTGTCCAGTATATGTTCATCTCAGACAAGACCAAATATATCTCATGGCCCTGTTTATAGTTCTTATAATCTTATAAGCAATTGTCCTGACAAACATTGTCAAACTACTCAAAATCATATATAAGATCAAGGGCTGTAATAACTATCTGAAAGGCTTACTAAGTATTAGAAGGGATTTTGGAATCAATAGGTTGCAACAGCTCCAATCAATAGTGACTTCTAAATATCAAACCTGGTTTGAGGATGGACAAAAAATTTGGTCTTAAATATATTTTCTACAGTTATTCACTACTTCTAACTCTAAGGAAAAAGGTAGTGATTTGTTTCTGTACTTCCTGTGAAGTATGTGGGGATTTCACTGAGGAGGTAGCTGCAATATCAGTCATTTAGATTTAGAGCACAAAAGGTTGAAAAACAGAAGGTTTCAGTAACATCTCAATATTCATGAATAAAAGTAAAGAATGGGAAGAGGCTTCAGGTTAGATGTTTTTATACTGCCTTATTTTGCCTAACAGAAAACATTTTAAGAATAAGTTTTTAAGAGAGAAAATAGTATAGAACCAAAAATACTTTTTCAAAGCAGGATTCAAACTGCATGCTTACTGCCATGTAATTAACTGGAATGTCCCTGATTACCCCTACTCTAGTAACATTTTTTAAATGCTCAAAGCTACAGTTTCTTTTATTCTCCTCAAATACTTTGAATACATGATTTGATATAAATTCCCATTTTTTTTTTTACAAACTGAAAGGGGAAGGTGTATAATAATTTATGTATGCTGGGCTACATTTCCTTTCTACAGTGGCAAATGGCAAAACTTCTATTTAATCTCAGAAAGAGGAGGATTCAGTCCATATTCTTGCTAAATAGCAAATGAAATTGTTCATCTTCATTTATTTCATTTGTATTAATTTTTCATATGAGCTATTGATGTCTTGTTCTGCTGTAGGAGAAATACCAGATTCTGTTTCAACAGAAGGCTGTATCCAAGCAGAACTCTGTTCAAAAGGTGTCAGAATCAGAAATCCTATTTTAACTAGGGGCAAGAAGCTGGTCTGTTAAGTCTTCTAGAGAAAAAATTAACAAGTGGGAATGATTAAGCCAGAAATGACTTGGTGTTCTAATTGAAGAAGTCATGCAGCATGATGTCACCCCGTTATTAGTATTTAATTGCTTTCAGAGAGACCTCAGTGTGCCTCTCTTCTCTGTCCCACAAGAAAACACTCGCAGTATTTAAAATGCATCAAGTTATAGAAGAATGTTGCTGTTTGCAAACAATTAGTCTCTTTTAAGTTCGTGTAATTAAATTAGCTAAGAAAAAAACATTGAGGCTCAGCTTGGATATTTTTGTTTTATGCATCCAGGTTTGTTTCCAGTCTCATTGGCTGGTTTAAAGACCATTCTTGCAGTGCATCTAACAAAGAATAGTCACGTCCAGTGACTGCACCTGGTTTGCTGAACTGGTTATTTGAATTTTTTTCTGCAAAGCATCTGTGTAGAAGGGTCATTATGTTATAGAAACTGTGAGGAAGAAGAGGGCACTGTGCCTGTTACTTCTCCATGCAAAAGAGGTATTCAAAATCTTTTTGTCATTGAAGTGTTGAGACAGATGAATTCAAAGTGTGCAATAAAGCCAAGCAAAAGCTTTATTGTGTGTTTCTATCAACTGCAGATCATTTAGCCTGCATCAAATTACCTGAATAGAAATATATATACACCACAAAGAAAGAAAGATTGAAATAAATGACATTGAAAGGAGAGCATTACACACTACAGATTAATTTCTACTTCTTGCTCTTGCAGATAGCCCCCATCAGGGCCATAGAAGTGCTGAAACATCATCACTCTGAGAGTTGTATCTAGATTGTTTTCTACATCTTTGATCGCTCCTTTCATACACATAGCATACACATTTAGCATTTTCACTAATTCAGTAATGCTATTGTTTAAGAAAGAAACATTAAATAGTTGAGATTTAGCACAATTTTGATTGACTTCCTGTGATTTCTTTGTCACTGTGTCTTTTTCTAGATGCTTGCAAAACAATGACCCTGTGAAACGTAATGCAGTCTCCGCACCTCTTCCTGATCACTTTGAAAAACATGTCCAGCTCATATGTTTTCTACTGGACTGGTTGCAAGGTTGAAAAATAGATGTCTTAAACACCACTGTAAGGGACAGGACTCTGGCTTTTGTCCCACTTTTTTTCTAGCTACGATCCAGCTTCATGAGGGAAAAAAATTCTCAACTAGGCCTTCTGAGAGAAAAGGTACGCCTAAGGGTTTCTGTCTTTCTCTTATAGCCAACAGGTGAAATATGAGGGAGGGAAAAAGGTGTTCTTTTTCTCCAGACATTAGGATTGCTCTCTCACCTTGGGGCAGCCTGACACAGAAGAGTGACACTATCTAAAAGGCCTCAGTTGAAAAGGAGGAAGGGGTAAACATCAAAAGTGCAAGAAAAGCAACTTTTGTTTCCTGCTGTCACATCCGGGTGATGGCTCCAAAAGTTCCCTATCCCACTGCAGGGGTTAATTCCTTCCAGCCATAGATGTTGTGTTGGTTTCTCTTGGTTCTGCCAAATGAAAACAGAATACAATATAGCTCAGATGAAGGTGCACCAAGGAAACCATTAAAAACTGACAAAACCAGAACTGCTTTTTGATCTCTTTTCCAGTTTTAGATCTCAAATCACTTGGTAATGTAGTAGCTTGTCTTTAGGTATATGCTACAACACCATGAAATTACAAAGTGGGAGATACAGCTGAATAAGTTCTCAGAATAAGATACATAAAAATACAAGTTTAATTAAATGAAAGAAAATTATTTTTCCTAGAGGAACCTGTTGGGAATCTAAAAGCTTTGTTGGGGCCCAGTGTCCTAGTTATTTCACTCCTGCTGTGGGTTTGGCTGCCTCTGATCAAGGCTGGTTCTGATATGTGAAGCTGTGAAACATCAGGCTGCTGTGAAAAGTGCTGTGGACTTTTCCCTTACCTTCCTCCAGACTTCATTATTTCCTGTTCAAACCTAAATCAAGGTATACCACTCTTCATTCACTCTGCATGGAGATTAATTCAACTAAGAAGATTTTTATGTTACATTTCCAGGCAATTTGTGGTACTTGAAACTTTGTCTTCAAAGTGAGAAAAACATCACAGGTTAGAGGAACATTTTTATTTTAAGATCATTTTTGATGCCTTCTTTTTTTCTAGAGAAGTCCTAGTGTCATAAGCTTTTTTCGCCCAGATGATGTGACATCCCCAAGATCCTTATTAAAAATGTTTGAAGGCAATCAGTTAAATATTTTATACTAGTGAGAAGTACTAGATCTACTCTCAAGAGGTCTATTTTTGTACAGAAGTGTTTCAAATAGTTTGAGTTTTACTGTTTTTTTATTTGTAAATAAAATAATGGTGCAAATACTGTTTTAATTAAGCATCGCTTTCAGAAGTGGGCCCTATTACTGTTTTATGTTTGTCACACGATGGAGACACAAAGACATTCTGTACTTTTAACAGCAGGACTATAAAAGATTGGGGCTTCACTGGATGTCCTGTTTCCTATCATCATGAAAGTGGACACTTCAAGAGTTGACTCTGTATGTGTGTATTACTGTTTTGTACTTTTTGCCACAGCCTTATTAAAAAAATTAGTTGAACAACGTGGGCAAGATATATCATAGACAACATGAATTTGGTAGCAGAGACTGGACATTAAGAGATGAAGAAAGGAAGGCTGAAATCAGTGAACTATTAAGTAACATTAAACCACTTTTCTCTCTCTCTTTATATTTATGAACACAGCAATAGAGCTTTTAGTATCATTAGCAAAGGAGAAACATCTGACAGCCATTAAAAGTCTACATGAGTATAGCATAGTAACAAATGTTTAACCTCCATGGAAATACAACAGTCTGAATGAACTTGTCACAGTCTTTGGGAGCTACACATAGGTGACAGCAAAATGTATTTTTTTCAGAACAGACATTATATTCAGAAAACATATTGAAACAACTTAATCAGTAGGAGACATAGAAGGTGCAGGACAGCAAGCAATATTATGGGAAAATGACAGTATATCCTTTTGCATCAAGGTAAGCACTGCCAGTCATGAGACAGTGAAGGTTTCTGTGAGTAAGAGCTACCGTCTTTACTAGTTGGTTCCCAAACTTTAAATCACCACTTCTGGAGCTGTTCTTTAAATTTTCCTAAGGATCTCTCTTTGGGTGCAAGTGGTTACTTAAGAGATAGCTAAAGCAACAGCTTGGAAAAGTGGTTTATTTTGCATGAACGTAACATTTTTTCTGCATTCAAGTGATAATAATAAAAAATAGGGAAACCTCCAAGAATGGAAAATTAATTGAGTAATACAACAAATGAATCATATAGTAAGTAAAGTAAACCCTAACGATTCTCTCAGATTTTTTCAACTGAATTTGAGTGACCTGTATGTGTTAAGATAATAGCGTGATCTAAATATATGTGACAAACATTATTTGTTCTACTGATAAGCCTTTGCATTGTCATTAAATATCACCACTGAAAACAAGATTATGTTCAAACCTGTTCAGCTCAGCTAGTCCTTCAACTCAAATGCAACAGTCATTTTAACTCAGGTTTTTTCTGATCCCTCTGCCTTAATTGGAGGAACCAACAGCATGCCTTGAGTGTCCAGCAAATTTTGGAAATCATTCATGCAGATTATCATCTTGAAAAGTATCCTGTACGTTCTTTCGATGTCATGCAGTGCAGAGCAGTACCGCATGTACCCTGCAGGCAGGGAGACGACAGAAGCAAGCTAGTTGATACAAAAGTAAGGAACTAGCAAATGTATCAGACCTTTCCACTAACTGTCTGGAAGAAAGAAAACCGAGGGAGGGAAATAGCCACTTCTATTTTCAAATATTGTAATGACCAGGGCTCATAAATGCCTGCTACAAGAAGGAGCGATAAATAAGGTATTACAACACACACTATTTAGAGTGGAAGCATTCATCAATTTTTAACTTCTCAGTGGTTGTGTTGGAACTTTCTGAGATATGACTTCCCTTACAAGAAAAATGCCTAAGGTGCGTGCTCAGAATTTTTTTGGTGAAAAGGGGAAAATCTCTGTTGTAGGTTCTTGGTATGTGTGAGGCAGGACTCATGGTATTCTTGAGTCCTAGACAAAACTACCTCTTCCCTTAAACCAAAAGGTAGTAGTGTCAAACCCTTGCTCTTCATCTGAAATCAGATGTCATTGCAGTAATCAGGAGTACTAAATTAAGAATCTCATATTTTTGAGCTAGCTTCCTACCAGTAAATTGATTTTTTACAATGATAGTAGGTTGATATTTTATAATGAAGTTCTTACTGACTTTTTTTGAAAATGGGAATGCTAGTAGTTTCAGTTCCCCTTGAGCATCTGTATCCCTTTTACTTCCAATTGAGATTCTGAATATTTAGCAGTGGAAGTAATTCTTATGCCGTACTGAAGTGCTAGATATTTTCTTTTACTTTACATAACATTTTCTTTGACAACTTTCTCTTCTGTTTATGTGGCATTTACATTCCTGTGAAGACAAATTTGAAGTGAACAGTTTGTGTGCTACATCCTCTGCTAGGAGGGGCTGGAGTGCTCTGTGTGACATCTCCTGTTGGCTTTCTGCATTCGCTAAAGATCATCCCAGCTCCCTGCCTTAGAGAAGCTATGCAGTTTGGTATGGCACAACATATCTCTTCTGCTGCAAGAAGACAGACACATTTTGTTTGTTTCACTTCTGACTTCAAGTCTTATTTAATTATTTACCTAACACTGAAGCAGCTTTACCAGAAAGGATGGAAAGCCCCATTCTCTGTACGGCATGCTGGCTATTGCAGGTCCTTTGCCTGAGTATTTTTCTTTTCTTCTTTTGGGAGTTGTTTTAGTAAAAAGAATGTACCCAAACCAGGGCAACAAGTTCCAAGAGCTGGCAAAGTACTTAAAAGTTAAGCGCTGCAGCAGTCAATTTGCTGTGGTCCTAAGCCTCTGACCCTGATGGAAACCTCAGTGTGAGAGGGCCTATACTCTTTCCACAGGTTGGTGAAGCTGTTGTGTTTTGTTGTATGCAGAGCTGTCGTGAATTTTGACTGCTGAATTTTGACTGTATCAGACCAGATATCCTCTGGAAATTCATTGTGGCTATGATTACCCTGCCCTATCCCTTTTAGTTTAGCCCATTGTGAACCACATAACAACATCCCATTGAGTCTGGTGAGAAATTTGCTTGAATAATAAGTTTTGTAAGAGTGCTGAACCCTTTGTAGCTTCTGCTTTGTTTTTTCATGCAAACATTTTGATGGGAAAAAATTTGTTCTTTGTTGATGTTCTCAGTGAAGACTTTTGCTGTGATTTTTTTTTTTTCTGTGGGTTTGGATATGCATGAGTAGTAAATATACTACTGAATATAAATATAAATATAGTATTTTTCTATAGTATATAGTAAATATAGCCTGAAAATTCTGTAACAGCAAAAAAGACTAACACAAAACAAAATACACCATCTAGTCAGATCTCTATAGAAGGCATATATACTTATGCAAGAAAAAAAGAAAAGAGTTAAAAGAAATTATCTTTCTTGTCTTTTGGTACAGGTAGGTGTCTTGTAAATACATAATCTTTCTGTGGCAGTTTTCATCCAACCTGAATTTGTACACCAGCAGCACAGACTTTGCTAACACTTCTTTGTACAGATGGGAAAACCATGTTCCTCAGCTCTTAACTGCTTTTACCTGCTGATGACCTTTTTAGAAAGCTGGTCAGGCCATCAGGTGTTACATGGTGTTAATGTGGAAAAGGAAATATCCCTTCTTCTGCTGACATATTTTTAGGAAGTAAATTGATTTGTGGATGATGCCTGACTTATCACCAGAAAATGACAGTTGGTAACTGCACTTTTCCTGGAATCATCTCATTCATCCAATGAGACACTTTTCCAACATGTTGTGCTAAAACCACATCTCCACCATATCTCCATACGCTTTTATATTCCTCTATTTACCTCTGTATTTACATAGAACTTTAATCTTGCCTTGAAAACTAAATTATGTATGTTGACATTTGCAGGCACCTTGTATGCATGTGAGGTGCATGTACATGACTGTAATAGCTGTCCATACATCTTAGAAATGCTCCCTAAAATTACTCTTTAGGAAAATCCAACCTGAAATCCTTTACAGTATTTACAGATTACAGCAAACCGGCTCCTCACACCTCTGGCACCACATAGACATAAATATGTCCATGGGCTTTGAGATCCCATTCAAACTGAAACTATTGAAATGTAGCTAACTATTAAAAGTCATTTAGGAACTTTCCTGTGAAATGAACATGAAATATGAAAGTAGTTCATCCCAACTATGAGGTAAGGATGTTTCTCTGGATAGGAATTATAAAGAGTATGGTCCAAAAGTCTGAGACAAATGGAACTGTAGCAATTAAACTGGTTTAAAACTGTTTTCAGAAGTCTACCTCCCCATACTTTGTTAAGGATGTTTTTCCCCCCTCTCAGTTTCATAATAAGAATCCTTCCACTTCGTGACCGTTAGCTAAATGAGAGTTCTGATCTGAAAAAAATTAAGCCATACATACACAAACCCATCCAGTCACTCATATACTCTGAGATTTGTGTTATCCCATAGATCTGGAGCATCTGGAAAGGCTCGCAGGTAACACCAGTGAACTCCACAGCTTCAATTCAATTGCAAGCTCCCCTTTTTTGCACAAATTCATTTGGAAACGATGACTATGATGCTACCATACTGGTTACATTAGTTAGGCTTCAGATCAGACTAGGAGCAAACTGAGCTGTCAGAAAACCTTTTTCTGCTTTTGGGGAAAAAAGCATCTCTCTGTGCTCAAATTACTGTGTTTTCTGGCCTTTGACACTGTTGATTAAATAGTGCTTTTGAGACAAGTGGGACACCAAAAAAAAAATTAGCCTGAGAGATCACTCCATTCTCATTCAACAGATGTCTACTGTCAAGGAAGGCACTTGTTCCTTGTGGAATATCTCTATATCAGAAATATCCCTAGACCAGATTTCTCAGTTCCTTGTGAAATATCTCTAGACCAGAGCCCAGAAGGAGTCTAACCAGAGAAAAACAGAAAGAAGTACAATGAGCTGAAACTCTCCAAGACAGACAAGAGTCTAAGTATAGGGCACAACTACGATCTTAACAATGTGAGTCCTTACAGCATCAAGACAAGACGTGAACAAAATCTTGAGAACCAGATGCTACGGGCAATGCGAACTGGAGGTCTATTGCACCTGACATCTCTAATACCTCACTGAAACTCTGCCTGCAGTACCTCTGCAGAACGGTGTGGACTACTACACACTGAGTGATACCACTGCTTCCAACACAGATAACGTCTCCTCTTCTGACTTCTTTGTGACATTGCAGCTGGAAACCACCAGCCATCAGAGGCTCTCGTACCACCACTGTGGACATGTAACTAAGTTCCCTGCTCTCTCAAGCTGCAGTCACCTACTACATAGCTTGCCTGCATGTACAATGCTGCTCCCGTGCTGGGCATAGTCTAGTAACTGCCATGCCGCGCTAGATGCGTTTCAGCCTTTCCAGGTAAGTGGCCAGCCCTGTACTTTATGAGTTTTCAGAGGCACTGTAATTCCTGCTATGACCCATGTTTTTTCCACACAGCTTTTTTTTTTCCTTTCTTTTGAGCCAAGGAAAGTAAAACAGTAGCCATATGAGCTGCTGGGAGATTTCCCAGTGGCAAGGCTCCAACTGCAGTGCCTTGCAGAAATAATGCAGACTCAAGCTAGAATCGCTGCGTTTAAGACCAACTCTAATGATACACATTTTTTATTCAGAATTATTTCAATAGAGGCAATATTATTTTTCTCTCCTGACTCCAACACAGCACCCAGAAGTCCTCATCCCTGGTGTCAGATGCAGGCATCCCCTGCTCAGTGAGAGCTGTTTCACATTTCTGCTATGAGCTCCCAGTTTTCAGTTCAGAGGACACTTAGAGTCTGTGTTAGACATGAAAGGGACATCTTAGACATCAGTATTTTAGGTCATGGTACACTCACAATAACAATAGATGCCAATATTTCTTGTGCAACTTCTGCTTTTAATGTTTTCTATAACTTCATTACATTTCATAGACGGTTTGTGAATGCGAGTGCTTGAAATGCGCTGCCTGGCCAAACAAAAGTTTGTCATACTACAACTACAACTACAAAAATGGTGAGCACTCACAAGTTTCAAAAGAGTGAGAAGTGCTTCCTGATGAGGGTTAACAGTGATTTATAAGTGATTTTTTAGTGAATGCATATACAAACTCTTCCCCGTGTAAACACAAATTGTGACAGTGACATTTATTTTAGCCTCTGTACACAAGCACACAACTTGCTGATCTTATTCCATGTACGACTCCTGCACAGCAGGTGGAGTGTGCCACCAGAATCTGTGAGGATGGACTGGAAGGGCAGGTCTCATAGCTCTTTGAAAATGTCACCAAACCTTTTCAGCACGCAAACAGCTGGTGGTTTACTGGCTGATGGCATGCTGGTCCCTCCGTTCATAGTGAGCCAGTCTATACCCGCAGGTAAAACAGCAGTGTGTTGTTGGATTAAAAATTTTCAGACAGGGAGACTTTGCCTTCCCTGCAGACACTGCTGAGCCTGCAAGATTATCTCTAATGTTTTATTTTCTACCAGATACTAACAATTCAACTTTCTCTAGGTGACTGATTATGACACAGCTCACTCATGAGTAAAACATGAAATACAGTTTTGTTATATGAAGTGTGTCCAGGATCTGTCATGCTTTACTTCTAGACATTTCTGGGCATTTCTAGGTAATGGTCTTGCCTTGGGCTTTGTAAGTGTGCAGAAACACAGTAACTCAGTGTAATTCTTCTCCATGCTGCCTTTTTCCTTTGCTTTGAATGAAGAAAGCAAAATACTGCAGCATGAAGCCTGCAAATTAATTTCATCCTGAACTGTTCTCAGATTCTTCTGGACACAGGAGGCTGTTTTAATTCCATTTTATGGATGAACTTGCTGTCCCATTTTAAAAAGATCTCTTACTTTGAAATGGTTAGTCTGTGGACTTTTAGAAATTAAATAAAAATAATCCTTGAAGAAAAGAGTTTCAAGCAACCACAATGAGGACTGTGAACCTGAATGCCAGTTGAACCTAATCCTCAGCAGTAGTCACATTGCAGTAATAACAGACAGTAAACAGAAATGGCTCCAAAGGAGGAGGCACCCAACCCACTTAAAAAAGCTGGAAATAGAATCACAACCTTTAATCTCTTTTGGCTTGGGTCACAAAACTAAGAGCCAATGTTAAATCTTTACAAAACCAGCTCATGAACTGTCCATACATTGCACAATCTGCAGGGAGCTAACTTGATATTTAAAAGCCAAACTCAAACTTAGTTAAATATTTTCAACAGTACTGACGAGTGGAAAAGAAGAAAATAGGAAAATATGCATAATGACTGGTCATTTAAAGCATTCTTTGCTAATTGTTTTTCAGTTACTTCCATGTTAAACTTAAATTACAAATTAAAATTCTTATCCTGACTTTCGACATTGCAAAATAACTTGACAACTTCACAGCAGAATATCTGCCACCAGTATCATCATTAATAATAATAAACTATGCAGCTGGACCTCAGAAAACATGTTGTTGTTGTATAAGACAAAAGGTTATTTATGCATCTTGATGTCTAGCACTGTAAAGCCAGTACCAGTTTAATCAGTGGTAAAAATCCTGGGAAATTCAGGAAAATCCATTTACATTTACTGTCTATTTTATGTGCATGCAAATGCTGCTGTTTGCTTGCCATTTTGAAGTGAAAATCCAGGTGGCTTTGTTTTTTCCATAAAAGGAGAGTTTTCTTAGGGGAAGTCTATATCATAGTTTTGTGAACAGAAGAATATTAACTTAATATATGTAATATTTATTTCTTGTTTTGCATATCTTGCAATCATATATCCAGAAAGTCAAGATGTGGTTTTTTTAATTGTTGAAATTTATTATAAAATTAAGTGGCTTTAAATTCAATGAAATAGTTAAAATGTATCAGTGTTTACTGATGTATTCACTGCTCTAAGGAATTACATTCAAGGCTATAAAACATGCATACAAGACAGGGAATGGCAAAGTCAGTGATGTTAATTTGGTTTGATAGTGGGAACCATTTATAACCATTTTGCTTACCAATCACTTTAGTCACTGGAACCCTCTTGCCAAGATAAAATACCTAAGTACAACTCTAGGATCTTCCCACAATTTTAGGGTCAGATGCTTATTGACATAAAGTATTATTTACTTTCTAAATTGAGAACATGACTTGCAACTGAAGGAAAAATCTGCTTCACAGTAACAGTCAAATGACAGATTTTATTCGTGATTTGTGTTCAGCTAGTAATGAAAGCACTCTAGTCCAAAGAAAACAAAACTCATTTTCTCCTGTAAAAAAAAAAGTTACAATATTTTTGTTCTGCAATCTTTTTCAAAGAGCATTTGCAAAACACCTCTAAAAGAAGATGTGTTTTCTATATGCTTGTTAAGTATGACATTCTGCGTTTTCCTGTTTTTAAGTAATATTTGTCACTTTTAAAGATGTCAAATAAATCATCTCTTTTAAACATGTAGTTTTATGTTTACTGCAGCAGGCCATCTACTGATGTATCTGTCTTTGTTTATGCCAAATAGTTTAACAGAACATATTACTAATTACCTATTACAATTACATTGCCATGGGCTCATCACAGAATAAAATAATAAAATTTCAACTTTCTATTGAGTTGCATGGAATATACCAAGTGGGCAACACAGTACGCTTTTACATAAAAGAGTAGAATCTGGAAGCAGTCCCTAAGGCACCAGCACATTTCCTTTTGCAATGTCAAATGATCTACAACGTATTTTTTTAAGGGGCCTTACCTCTCTATTTTCTGTTTCCATACTCAACTCAACCATTTACATTAGGAAATATTAGCACAATAAAATATCTGGAAATTAAATAATCTTTTTCAGATAGTTTAATGTATCAGTGTTCTCTATAGCGTAATGAGTTTCTTTGTGTATTGTAACAACATAAAGAATTTCAACAAGTGCAAAGAGGGAAATTTTGAAGATCCTGAGTCTATATTATCAATTGCAACGATGATAATAGAATTAAAACATTTATTTTCATAGTACATCTACTCATTGTTCAAAAGTTTAAGAAATTCAAGAAATGAAAGAGCCAGGTTAATCCCAATGTTAGTTATGGAATTAGTAGCAGGGACATGGAGAACATACTGAGTACACAACTTCCATTAAAGTTAATTGTAGTCCTTACACTGATAGTGGAGTTAGATACAGCTGCAGAGAGTATTCTCACAGTATAGGAAAAAAATGAACATGTGATTTTGTTCTTATGATAACTGATGCAGTAACAAATTGAAATTCAAGTATTCTTATTAACAATTGCTTACATTTTTTGGATGGCTGCTCACTCTTGAACTTTAGAGAGAAGTCTGTGTTCAAACAAAAACAACTCAGCATGTACCACTTCCTTGTAAATCTTGACAGGTTAGCGACTAAACATAAATCCAGAGATTGAAACACATTCTACAGAGCAATTCTTTTCTCTGTAGATGATTTGAATGATGGTTGTGTAGGATAAACATAGAATAACTGAATAGAATTCTTTTTGGTTCTTTTTCAAAGCTATTTGAGCCTCATAATTATAATAAAAATTTTAATATTTATCCCTGTCCTTGCTTTTATTTGTCCCAAAATTGTTCCAAAGAATAAGGAACTTGTTTGAGGATATTAAGCAGAATGGAGCACACAAAATCCTTTAAATTAATTCCTTTATAATCCTGTCACTTTTGGCCACTCTAAATGGTCAGATTCATCATCTTTTTTTTCCTCAATAAATATACATAAAATTTGCATTCTTCTATGCTTAAGACTTTAGAACAGCATGATATAATTCCCCATAACAAAGTTTTCATAACAGAATTACAGTCTAAGCAAATTAATGACAAGCAGCAAAATGCTCTTGGGATGTAGTGTAATTATTTTCATGATAACCCCCACCCTCTATTTCCTTTATTCCCTCTGTCTCTCATCTAAATTGTATTTTTACAAAGAACTGTTCAGTCTATCATTAAAACATGAAGGTTTACAGAAGGACTTTCAAAAGGCTTAAACTTAATTGATGTACAAGCCCTCTCAGTCTGCGAATCAATAACAAAAGATGTTTTGCCTCCTTTTTGCAAACAGAGCAGACGTCTAAGTAAAATATCACCTCTGGAACAGAAGCAACTGACTTTTATGTTCTCATCGCAAAAATGGAAGCTCTCCACTGGTGGCCTTTCTCATTTATACCACACACATGGCAATCTTTGACATTAATTTCCTTGAATATAAACAGAAGATACAGCCTCCCTCTCCTGAAGTTAATTAATTGAATGATAACGTCTTTCCATATACCCCCTTAATTCAAAGGCCTAATGACTTTATAGTACTTGCAGAACTCTAAAAAGAAAATGCATTAAAATTAGTTTTACGTTTCCAGCATAAAATAAAAGTAAAATAGTACTTTTCTACTGTTCACATACAGCCTTAAGCCAAATTAGATATACCAGCTTCAATACTGGCTAAAACTAGGTTTTCATCTGACTAAAAGCCAGTTGAAACTACCGAAGTATAAGTTTTGCAACTACTCTACCGTATCCTTGAACATGAACAGGATCGCTAAAGAGAGGACATTAACAATAGTAAGACTCAACAGACATCAATCTTTAATTTACACTGAAAACTTTAGATAAAACATACATTCATTAGAACTAGTCAGATGTTTTCAGGTGAGCTGTTTTGTCTTAAAAAAACTACAAAACATGAAATTTTAAATGTATGCCAGTTTTGACCAAAAGAAAGAGGAATTCCATGTCACACAGAAAGGCACTACTGGAGAAGAATGTTCAGAAAACTCATCTACAATGTGAGGAACCAGCCTGTTCTGCCTCGTTCAGATGGAGGACTTGAACCTTGTCTCTGTCCAAGTCCTGGGCTAAGAAATTGTTCTGGTGTAAAAAAATGAGGTTTGGTTTTTTTTGTGTGTTCTGTTTTCATGGAAAATACCTGCAGTTCCTTCAAAAATGTGCATAATATTTGTCTGTCCTACTGCAAGATAGGAATTTTCCTTTTTTTTTTTTTTTTAATTTTGAAAAGGGAGAACACAGCTTCTTCTCCAGCTCTTATATCCTGTGCTGAACTACTGTTTATGAAACTTGTTTGGTGTGCATTGCTGACCTAGCATTCTGTTTCCTGTAAACTCTTGAGTTCCCAAACATAACAACTGGGAAAAACGACCCTCCCAAAAATGAAGAAAATTTAAAATTTCTGTTTGGTTGGGGGGTTTTGCTGTTATGAATAGAAACTTCAGTAAGATTCTGTTCTTGATTTTTTTTCCATTCTAATGTTTCATATAAATTTGACCCAAAGAATGTGAGAAACAGAGTATCTTACATGATGAAATCTCTCTTGTGTCTAGAGCAAACAAAAAGTCATATTGTCCAGCCCAAACATTTCAATCTATTTTTTTCTGTTGAACGTTTAAAAATGGAGGAATTATTTTCCCAGACATCTGACAGTTACTTTACTAAAACTTGGTGAAGTTGCTACTCTTTGCAGCTTCTCTTTGAGGTTAGATGGAATCTGCTGATGTTCTGCTTGTACGGTCAGTGATAAAAACTTTCAGTCACCTTCCATGCAATCAGAATTGAACTGTGTATAGTTTTGCATGCTATTATTATTCCCTAATGGAAATCTTTTGGTCTGTGTATGGTGTCCTGTTTTGGAAATTCAAGTTCAATGTAGCAGACCAAACCTACTGTTGATAGCGCCTAGCAAAAACAATTTCCAGGAAAATCTATAGACTTCCCACAAGCTTTTCAGGTTGCTTAACTTCCATTATTTAAAAAAGAAGTTGTGGATCTGGGCCTTGATAGAATGCAAAAATTGTGGTCTGCCCTGAAATAGCTGAAGTGTGACACTAAGTGAAAAAAATAATCCTTTCTTACCTTGAAATGTTTCAGTACACTGAACTGTAAAACAGAACACTGGGCAACATGAGGA
The DNA here is from genome assembly GCA_026546715.1 of Gallinago undulata. Taxonomy (NCBI): domain Eukaryota; kingdom Metazoa; phylum Chordata; class Aves; order Charadriiformes; family Scolopacidae; genus Gallinago; species Gallinago undulata. Next base: position 44,275,996 of record JAOTQQ010000019.1, read on the forward strand.
TGATATGTTTCTGTGCATCATGAAACACACAATGTCCTCTAGAATCTCTTTATTCAAAATTCTCGTCAATCCAGCTCTGTTTCAGTAAAAAATCCACAAAACTGAATTTTACACAAGTATGTAGGATATTAGATTGGTAGCAGAAAACAGAAAGACCTGCTCCCTCCATCTGTATGTGTAATCTTTTGGCATGACGAAGCACTGAAAAAGAACTCCATAGCTCTACCCATTAGCAGGCTAAATAGAAAGCCCCTGCAAATTCATACGAATAAAAATGTCATTCATTGGAAACAGGATCTGTTCTGCTTGCATTTCTGGTGAGTATCTAGATGGCCAGGAACGCACAGCTGAGATAAGGCAGAGAATAGGGAAAAGCGCTAACATAATATAGGCATTATTTCATAAAACCATATAAAGTAAATCTTGAACTCCCCTGCACTGAGACACACTGCATTCCCATTTGTAACTACCAGTTGACACCAGTAAGGGGTAATTATTTGAGAAAATCACTCTTAGGCAGATAAGAGGGCAAATTAGGAGGCAAGTATTTAACCTGTATCACAAACTATCTGACGATAGGCACTTAGTTGAAGAGTAGATCTTTAAGTGCTGCTAAACACTCACTATTTTCTCTGCTTTTTGAAAAAAATGCCAAAATAAAGGTTTAAAGATCTTTAGGAATTTAGTTTAACTTAATCTGTTAAAACCATATGTTATAAGTAGAAAACCCTGGTAAGACTGAAAAAATTAGTTGCAAAATTGGGCAAGAGGCATTTTTATGTATACCTACTTGCAAGTTAAATTCTGTCATTGTATTTTGCCCTTTAACAATGGAGGGGAGTAGTAGCAGTTGCGGCTTCAAATCTTTGTGTTTGCCTGTCCTCTTGTAATATTTGTGTTCTCAGAACTTATGAGTCTGTCAGAGTTCCAGGCTCCTACACGAAAGCAAACTCTGTATTTTGAGGCCCGATCATGCAAATCCCTTAAATGTAGTTTGTTGGTTAATTCCTTTTTTCACCATGTTGATCGGCTGTACGATATTTCAGTGGACAGAAGTATAAATATCACGGCCGTACTGGCAAACTCAGCTCCTGAGCTGTAAAGAAACAGCAGAGCAGCTGGACATATGGTACCTCCTTTGATTTCCTGAAGTAACCTCCATTACAATGCCTTACAGTCCTTACAGAACAGGGACCGGTGGGCGAAGTAAACACAGACCAGAGAATGAAAAAACACTTTATATATCTATTTTTTTCATAACAGCACACAATTTGAAACTGCATAAGAACAGCCTAGACTGAAAATATTCTCCAGTCAATTTTGCTGTCAATATACAAGCAGTTCAAATTTCAGAAGGAATGATCTCTTATTTCCCTTGATGTTAATAGGACAGAAAACGAAGTTTAACAAACTTGATTATAAATGACAATTTTACAACAAAGAGGTGAAGGGAAAAGGAATTAAGTAGTTACATATTTTTGGGCAACTAACTTGTGGGATCTGACCTTGATTTTCAAAAATGGCAAAGCCTCGCAGTTCCCACTATCCTCATGTGAAGTTGTGAAAGTTTATGGTATTGCCAGCTTGCAGCCTAAACGTAAATGGATCCAGAATGGTGGCCATTTGGGAATTCTTTGCTTTTACATGCAAACCACAAAGAAGCCCTTAACCCATCTGGTTGGGAGCCCTGTATCTTATAAACATTCATATTTCAACTCAGTTGGTTTTTCAGAGAACTTAGGCTCATTGATTTACTGTACTTAAAAGGCAATGTTTGAGCAATTGAGTTTTTATGTATTTCTGTCCATTGCTGTCAATGTTGTATGAATGCTTCTACAGCTGGCAGTATTTATACAGTTATGTAAACTATGGCTAGGGTTCATGTCCCAAGCTGAAGTTCTGAAGTAGATGATAGAACTGTCTCAAAGAGAAAAGGAAAGGAAAGGAAAAAAGCACCCCAGATCCCAAGAACCCTCTCCTTACTCCTATAGATCACTGTGATCTTCTGAATAACATCAATTTTTATACAGATCTTCTGATTCAAGCTGGGAGATCTACAGAAACAAGTTCCATGCCATCATTTTCTACAGAGGGCAACCTATACCAATGCAGCTTTTAGGGACAAACTTGGCTATACACTCTGGCTATACATCAAACATCCTACTACTCTTCCCATGAGTTAGATCCCGTAAATGGAAAAGGAAAACAGAGTTCAGTTTCTTTACTGCAGGATGTGTATTTTTATTGTTGGATTTTGTTTTGTTTGTTGGTTTGGTTTGGTTTTATTTTGTTTTTCCTCCAAAAGAACTCTCTAGGAATGTTAAGCCTATAACGCCCTCAATAGTCACTCAACCATCTGCTGTGAATCAAAACTACCTCAATTTATGATGAGAAAAGTTACTGGGAAGATCAGGGTCATAGCCTTTCCCTGTCTTGTCATCTCCTGTCCTACTGCACAGGAACCCTCAGGTAGACACACACATCAAATCTCTGTATTCCACTCCACTGTCTTTTTCCAGTGTCTTGAGCCCTCAGCACACACAGTCCGCAGCAGCAGAGGTTAGGCCATGCTTTTCTCTCTACTTATTTCCTCTACTTTCCTAAGAGGGAAATGTTCTTGGCATGAGTTATCATGGGGGATACTCTACAACTACAATCTTTGTTGCAAAGACACTTTAGTCCATTATCTTTAGTTACTTAAGTATTAGTTATCTTAAATTGTATTAATGAATTTGATCCTTCACGAACACATAATTACTGCTGTGGTGATAGCACAAGCAGTGCAAGCAGCCTAACACTTTTTGTTATAACCCTCTATTTTCAGACACTTCCTGACATTGATAAACAAATTATTTAAATACTAGACATATGATGTTTATGGCTAAGTTTCAGGACTACTTGCCAACAAAATTTCAAGAAAGGAAAACGCAGAGAAGCCAAATTAATCCTCGGGGACTAGAGTATAATGAGCTCCTGGTATATTGTACTACACTGGGTCCCAAAGGAATTCTGTGAAGGCCGTGCACTTAATCTTTATAGTACACACTTCTTTCAAGTGGTTATAGTTCATGAGCTGTTTACTGATAGACCTGCTACCCTTTTCCCAATCCAGTCAATAATACTGGCAACATCTACATTTTGATAAACTGCATAGACCTGTTGTTGAATTTCTCTTGAAAGTACTTGCATTGTAAATGTAAGAAAACTGACTGCATTTAAAATCCAGACCACATCTTCTCTTTTTCTGGAGGTTATGAGTGCACACTAAATGGGGAGGGGATCTGGATACATATAGTTGTGTAGGGAGGGAATACAGTGATGGAAGGAGTAATACAAGACTACACCATCTGTAGAAAATCCTCTCTATTAATTATTTGTTCATTTCAATTATACAAAAGTTATTTCAATGGCTGCTGAAATCCAAGATGTGCATACTTCTTGTGGCTGTAGGGAAAATTTTTTGTTTCTGTATAATGGCAAATGGCACCTGTCACTTCCAAATACAGGACAGTCATGGAAAATACTGATTTGGATTATACTTACTGGTGAGACAGTATTCTGCCTCTCAAGGTGGATATTTCTAATTTAATTAAAAGAATTTGCAAGCAATCTCCTGAAGGATATTTTCAGGATAAAACTGGAAAGAAAACTAAATAACCCTTCTGCTCCTAACCTGATAGAATGTAAGATTAGTTTGATCTTAATTTTTCTCTGGACAGCCAATTTATTCCAGCAAGGATTGTTGCAAAATCTTGAAAGGTGCAATGGTACATGCAAAAAAAGTAACTACTCCTGCCTTGGCCAACAAGCCTCTTTCTGAGCTGTACTACGCAGCCAGTCTTACACTGGACATTTACTCAGTGCCACACTACTTATCTTACACACTAAAAATTGTGTATGATTTTAAAATATATTGTGATTTATTTTGAGTAAATTTTATTCTTGAATATAGGGTTTGGTGATTTTGAACTTTTAACGCTTCAACAGAGCTGCAGCTAGGCAGTACTCAACAACGGAGGCTGATAATCTAAATTTGAGACTTTTACAATGCCTTCGTATGTGGTCAGTGGCTTTGCAAACCAAAAGACCACACACATGCAGAGGGTCTCATAATTGCCTAACATTTTCACCACCTGTTCTGAAGCCGCGTTATCAGATGGGAAGGAACCAGTAAAAACAGTTTATAAGCTATAAATGGAAGCAGCTATGTCAGAGAGCTGATAAACATTGCAGTGCAAATTATTTGTGTAGCAGACTGTAATTTACACAACACTAAACTGTTTAAAGTATTGGTTTCAAGTTACAGGATATCATGGTTACTGTTTTGGGGTGGGGGATATGTCTGTTGTGGAGATAAAGGAGAATGCAGTCAGGTGATATTTCTTGTTTAACAGATAATGTAAAAAATAATTCTATCTTTTCCTTGCCTTTTCTGTTTTATCAGTCTGCTGCCTAGGTGTGAAAGCTTGGTTTAGTTTGTAAAAATATCCATAAGGGTGCTTACCACGTTCAGTCATTTTAAAGCCTTCTGAGATGTTCACCTAGTGTGCAAATGCTGATATCTCTATCTGCAGTGATGTGAATAACATTAATCTTAAAAAAAAAAAAAATGGTAACCTACCCACATTATTAGTTTAAGTGTTCTAAAACTGAGTGGAAAAACATATTTCATATGCATGACTTAGATGAATATGAAGAAGAAGGTATCTCCAGATCCAATTGCAGTTGTATAGCTCTTACATTATTCCTCAAAGACATTTGATTTAGAACTTATTTTAGTGGTAGCTCCTCTGTCACTGCTGATCTGAATGCAAATTATTTGTGATCAGACATTCCTAGAACTGGGTATTTGGTATGACATGTGATGTAAATAAAGTGTTCACTAGGAATATGTTGAATATGTTGTGAATATCAGCCTTATTTCCCTCTGACTTAAATCCATTCTTATTTGTTACTTAAGCCCAAAGGTCAGAACTGACTGATTTCCAAGACAGAAAAAAAAAGAGAAACAATTGCGTACATGCTATTAGCCTTGTAGTTTTGCATACCTCATTCAAGAAATGTCTGACAGAATTGTAGTTTTTGTTTTCCGTGAACTTATCCTTGAAATTCTATTCCTATGTAGTGGCCTCTTCTTGGTTTTGGTCTAAATTGTCAGGGCTGTGAATTCTGGCCTCTAACACCCTTTTATCAGTAAGACTATATTTAAAAAAAAAAAAGACGAAGTCTGAGATTATAAATATACCTGTCAAAAGCTTGTTTGTTATACTGTGGCATTTACTATAAACCCTTGACAATTACAGCTGGTAAAAGTTATGTTGAAGAACTTTCCATCAACTGCTTACTGCACCGGGTTTGGAATTTCAGTCCCTTCTCAGTCATCTTTCTGTATGTGATAAAACTATTGCTGCCTGGAAAATTTGTGACATCTGTAATTTGTAGTTGTACAACTCTGCAGACATTCAGTGACAAACTGCCAAGATTAGTACAATTTAGCACTGAAAATATTCCTCATTGTTCCTCATTATCAATTATCATAATTTGATTTTTCTTCCTTAGGTAGAGCATGAGTACTGGTATTAACATTTAGCAAACAGCCACTTACTGGTGAAGCACTGCACAGTGTCGGAACAGCAAATTTATTTGTGATGACTGTTTGAAATTTTAATTAGGAATTAAATTCTCAAGTTTTACTCAGATTATCATCCAGAGGACCTAACAAGTGTGACATGCTATCTCAAAACAGCTATTGCAGAATAAGAAACAAAACCAGATCTGGGTAGCAAGAATGAAGAGTGGTATGAAACAGTGGTCATACAGGTAAATATGAGTAAAAATGGTACTTCAGTTTGGGAAGTGAGAATTGAGGCAGGATAAAGGAAAGGGAAGGAAATCACAGAGGTTGATGAAATTATTGCTGTAGTGAAAAGGCCTAAAGAAGGATCTAATGTAATTAGCAACAGGGACATCCAGTGAAATTATCATACACAGACTTAATACTAACAGAAGAAGTACTGACTTTCCCCATACCTCCAAGTTGTGTAACTTTGAGGCTTGAGATATAGAAGTTTCAAATGCTGGATATGGGAGGCTGGGTAATATGTGGTAGAACAGTCACTGTATCCTCACCATAAATATACTTAAAATTTACTATAAATTTACTTACATAAAATTAAAAATTTACTATAAATTTAGTTACATAAATGTACTCACATAGATATCTACTTTCCAAGACTGTCTGCTGAGCTAAGTGGACTTGGGTTCAATCTGATGCAGCAATTCTGTAAGTTGTATTGTTTGCAATGGTGGTGATATTGCATTTCAGTGTGGAAAATTTTTATTTTGCGCTAATTAGCTGAGGAGTGAAGGTTTGGGACTTTGTGCCTGCAGAGGCCATAGGAGGCTCTTAGTGATTGTCCCCGTTAAAGCTCTTGTGCTATGCTAATTTTCAAATTGCTGCAGTACTTTCTCTTCAGATGAACTTCAGTTTTCCTGGAATGGAGATATTTTTCCATTAGCAAAGCCCCCTTTTTAAACATTGTTCTGGTTTGAGGCATTCACGGTCAGAGGAGGGCTTCACAGTCCTGGGAGCAGGAAACACCACTAACCCTCCAGCTGTCCAGGTCCATGGGAGCCTGAACCTTCACTTGGTGACCACATTGCCATACAGTCTCTGATTCATTCTAGAGCACTAGCAACAACCAATCATTGCAATGGAAACATAACATCCTTAAATCACTTCAGCAAAATTTTCACAGTCAATTTTTTGTTTAAATAGTGATGTGGATTTTTTCTAAATTAAATAATGATCAAGGGCAGAAATAGTGCTACCTCATCCTCAGAATTTATGGTCTTGAACTGAGGTATGGAAACAAGATTAAAACCCTGGTGTTACTAATATCACCTGCTTACTAACCATAACAGCCCCACATTGAATAACCAATAGTTCTTTCCCTCACTTGGAAGGTGGGAAACTCGGGCCAATGCCTGTGCCAAGTGCTGTGCCATGAGGTCTCCAGCAAGGCCAAGGGATGGGCTGGTTTGGAAAAGGTTCTCTGCTTCAGACAAAAAATCCCACTGGGGCCAGAGCTGGGTATGGGCTCTCAGGAAGGATGTTTTGGAGAAACAAAATTCCTACTGTTTTTTTCCAAGCTCTGACTATGTGGCATGTGGGCACAGGCTCAAATCTATGAAAGAGCAGAGGAACAGTAGACAGGGAGGACAGGTACGTGCAGAAGACACACAAAGTTTGTGTCCCACTGGACCTGCAGTTACTGATCTCAAGACTACATGAGAAGAGTAATACAGATTAATCTTTTCTTGTTTGTCTTACTTCAGGTAACTCTGGTAAAACATTAGGTTACAAGAGACAAAGAGAAAACCTCATTTTATAAATAAAAGAGATTGGGCTCCCACAAAGTCTTGAAATGTTATGAGACTTTCCTTTTTGCAGTTGGTTTTCCTTGCCTCATGCACAACCAACATAACAGTAGGCTGTTCAGCTTTACTTCATTTGCTAGTTATAGCTCACACAGACACACTGAAAGGCAGACCTAGCCTAAAGAACCAAGGATAGAGGTAATAATGACACACTATCTCATCTGCATGGAAGAAATTAAATAGGTGGAGATGTATCGTGCTCATCTTGAAATGCCGAGAAGCCCACTTGTCCCGGGAATATTTTGCATACACAGTAAGCATAACATGTTTATTTCTAATGTAAAGTTTGTGCTTTCCATTTTGTTCAATAGCTTTCTCTGTCTTACATGCTGCATTTCTTGATGTCTGCAGTGCTACCTGAGAAACAATCGTAAAGGTCCTAAAGCATCTTCCAGCACTGTGGGTGAAATGCAGATTTTTAAGACGTTTGTTGAGACAGCCTGTGCAAAGGATTTATTTTTGCAAGTGTTTGTGTGCATATGTGTGCACAATCCCTGTGTGTGGCCTGTGTGAAGACCAAGTGCCATTTACCCTTAAGGCTCTCTAAACCACCCTCTCTGCCTGTGTAGAAAACATCTCCCTGCTGTAACTAAGTAGAATTAAAATAGTTATTTGTTCATTCTTTCTTTTATATACACCCACTCTGGCCCTCAGAGAACCTCCTCAGCAGTTTTGCTGCGTGTTCTTAGCGGCAGCTGAAAGTCTTCTGTTACCGAACAGGCACAGCGAGCTGAGAAGAGAGCAGCAAGGCTCCAGAAACATACTGCTGCTCTCTGCCTCATACAGCAACTGCTTCAAACTCCTTCTCCTCTATACCAACGCTCACTGAAGCTGTCCTTCCATGCCTGTTGCTGCCTCATGCACCCTATTGCTGCTTTTTTTATTGTATCTCCCTCGCTCATGCAGCTCTTTTCCAGGACTTTTCACTGATTTAAGTCTCTTATTGCTCAGAGAGGCTGAACCTCTTACAAAGTTACATAGGAGCTCTGCTTCATTGGCCATGAAAACATGGTATTTCTCTATGCTATTAAGCTTTTATTTCTAAATAAATATGAAAAATGGGAAATAAAACCATCACAAACTAATAGTTCACAGAACCACCCTCTTGACATGATTGCTATAGAACTTTGGAAATGATTTGTTTAATTTCTTTCTCATGCATGCTTGCTGCTAGAAATATACAGGGTTCATTAAACTATCAGTGCAAGCAGTTTTATGCTTCACTGTAAAGTCTTGGATCAATAATCTCATAGTCCTACAGATGTTTTTAGAATTTAGAATAATTTTAAAAATTTTAATCACAATGTTGCTGCCATATAAAGTTCACTGGCAAAAAATCCTTCCCCTTCACTATTTGTGCACTGAAAATTAAATTTTTCCATCTTGGAACTTGAGATAACTGTTAACTACTTTATTGTGAGAAGTCAAAAAAAAAAAAAGATTTCCTGTTCCACAGCACTATACTTAGTATTTGAACTTTTAATTTCATTATCACAAAATGTTGTGGTTTATCCCCATTTTTCTGCTAGGGAAACTGGTAGAGGGAAGATAGATGACTTTCACAATGATTTGAGAGTCTTGTCAAATGGCTTTCCCTTAGCCTCTATTGCTTCCAGTTTGGGAAGGCAGTTTGCTCAGATTCTTCTAATGTATTTGTGTTACCCACCTCAAAGCCACTTTGAAATGATTAAGCACATGCCCAGGAACCACAAGTTCTTCCTCCTTCCAAAGCTGGGTGCTCATCATATTTTACTACTACATCAAACTGCACACACCACTTATTTTTGTGATTGATAGAAAAAGAGCTAGAAAATGCGAGAGATCCACAGTCATCTATGAAATGGCACCAGCACTGCCACATCCTGATACAGTGCAGACTGCAGTACTCCACAATACCTTCTGGTGTAGTTGCATCAATGCTTTTGGTGGAAACCTAGGTCCTAGGTACCTCAGTGGATCCCAAACTTTCCCTTTTCCTTAGCTTTTTGTAACACAGGATGTGCTTACCCATCTACATTTAAAGTGATCAATGTCTGTGTACCTTCAGACTGATGACACTTGGGATCTTTATTTCAGACATTTCCATTTACAAAGATCAAGAAGATGTCACCATAGAGAACCAAGAACGCATGCCTGTGAGAGGAGAGGTCAGTGCATGAAGAAGAAGCCTGGGACTGAATGTTTTTTATCTTGCCTTTGGCAAGTTAAATATCCCTTACTGTTTGGGAGATTGTGAAAGAAAAGCATGCCAGTAACTATTTTCCAGTCATTTATATGAACAAATTAAAAATTAAAATAAAAATAACACAATGGAGTCATCATCTGAAATTTGACTGCGCTTAGTTTCAATAAGAAATCCTTTTATGTACACCAAAGAAGTAACTCAGTGGTTTTTTTAAAGTCAGAGGTAAATAAATCTCTCATCTATTCAAAACACCATCTGTGTGTTTCAGTAGAAAAATGTAATCCTGTGGAGAGGAAATACAAATACAGAGTAATCTGTCAGAGTAAGGTGTAGTCTTTTCTGGTTACTGCACCATCAAAACTTTCTTACTTTTGATTTCAAACTTTGATTATAGGCTCATATACAAGTTTAACTACTGTGTTTCAAAATAACCCTTTTTATAGTCAATGTGAGTAAATTCATAATGACTTCAGAACTCTAAAATGTTAATTTTAGAGTTTTTCCACCACATTTATTAAAATTCTTAAAAATATTTTTGTTACATTTACAGTGAGTGTCCTGCGCTATAGTTTTGCTTCCTGACTGACAAATGTAAAGACAGACATGAAAAATGGGATAGTTTATGAGCAGAGAAGACAACACAACAAGGATGCAAGGACAAAATTTTGGAAGATAAGTTTACACACATACAGCTTGCCTGCAGTTGTATTTCATGATAGAATACAATCCATCTGAACAATAAGATTTTTTCTATTGTGCATCCATGTAAAAAATGTTGGACAAAAGTGGTGCTGATGATTCAGCAGGTAGCACACTCACTTGTGCTTATACTGCAGGTTTGTAATCTGTTATACTCCACCATTACAACTCACATGGAGTACCAGCAATTGTAGAAGATGCAGAATAATATAGGGTCATTTTTCCTGTTTAACCTAAGTGATAAGCTGTGCCTGCCAGCGTATCCTGGGGTTTCTCTCTACAGTACAGCCTCCTTTTTTATTGTCACCAGTCTGGAACTGAAATGGCAGGAATATCTTTGCTCCTCCATTTGCAACCACTGAGGAAGTACTGAGCTACTGCCTTAACGTTATACTGCTCAGCTTTTTACTTTCAAGACAAAAGCAAAAAATAAAATGCTTTAGTTAAGGATTCTTACTGCATTGTGCAAGAGGTGGGGCATTAGCCCCATTTTACTGCTTGCAGTGAGTAATTATAGTCTGCCATTTCCACTGTGCTTTCAAATTATTAATGCATTCTTCTCACCCTGGCCAAAAAGTTGTGCAGCACTTCATGCACTAGTAAATAGTAGCTTCACTTCATCCTACAAACCCCTGCATTTCATTGTTGGTGGTGAACTGACCCATCCATTTTCCCTTACTTGTGGAATGCACTTTATGAATTTTTTTAACAGCATGAAGTGTATACAGGGGTAACATCTTGTCAGCAAGAGCTGGCAACTGAAGCATAGCCACCTTTAAGCTTTTCTACTTCTCTTATCTTGTCACGCTCCTTTAATACAATCATGTTACTTCAGCTGAGAGGAAAGTGGCACTTTCCGAGGCAACACCACAGCACTGGCAGCAGGCACATCAGCAGCTCTGAATTCCTTAGCTAGGAATAAGGTAGATGGGGTTGGAACTTGATGATCTTTAAGGTCCCTTCTAACCCAAACCATTCTATGACTCTATAAGTGGGAGACCTTTGGCTGGTGTCCTAGTTTGAGGTAAAACAGAACTAATTTTCTGTTTAGTAATTTTACTTTTTCAACTGGGCCTCTTCTAGCTAACAAAACTCTGAAATTAACAGCATATTGTTCAGAGACTGCTCACTCTCACAGTGATAAGACCCGATTATACCAAGGAATGGTATGCAGAGAGGCCTTTGCTGATACTTATTGCTGTAACAACCAAGGTCAGGCAAATTTGTTATTTACCCCATTGGAGGGTCAGAAGCGGAAAAGCGTAGAGGGGTCCCACCTGTAGGGACAGGACAGGTGACCCAAAACTGACCAACAGGGTATTCCATCCCATCTGCATCATGCTCAGTATAAAAGCTGAGGGATCAAAGAGTCAACCCTCTTCCTTCAATGGCTGACGTCCGAGGAGGACCCTGTCTGTTCGTCTGCCTTTGATCCCGATCCGAGTTTTCCTGACTCCAGACCTGGAATCCGGCTCCTGTCCATCACCGAGTCCAGCCTGGGACTTTTCCCTGTGCCTGCTGGTGACATGATGATCATCCTGGGAGCTTGGTACGGTTTTGTATATGCTGTATAAATTCTTTTTTATTATTATTATTTCTCTTTATTTTTTTTCCCTTATTATTATTATTTCATTATTTATTTATATATTTTCATTAAAGTAGTTTAGTTTTTTCTAAACTCAGAAGTTTTTTGTTTTTTTTTTCCCTCTTCCTCTTCTCTCTTTTCCTCAGGGAGGGGAGGGAGGGGCCATCTGTCGTTCTGGTTGGTCAATTCGGTTAAAACCACGACAGCTGGTTTGGGGCTTATTTTTATGAAAATGAATTGAAATAAAATTCTCAAAATCTTTTGCATCTTCCTCTACTCTCACCCCCCGATGCAAAAAAACCCCACAGGTGGACAAAAGCAAAGGATAGTTATATGAACTAAGAAACTATTCTTTATTTACTTTGTTTTCAGTATGGATATCGGGAATAATTTCTTGTAGTGGTCCTATAATAGTAGTCCTGATTGATTGCTTATCCAACAGCAGTTATACGGCGCAAGCAAAGGAGAAGAAATCAGTATGGATTCATCATGGAAGAATACATTTAATTTGAAAAAAAACGGGCATAACTGTGATCCACTACTGTTTTCTGCCTGGCAGCATTCTGTTGTGTGGAGCTGTAATTGCACATGTCACTTCAAAAAGTTGAAAGCAAGTTACTTGTTTTTCTGACTTTTCTGTGCTTGTGATGAGAGTCTCAGTCCCAGTGAATGTGATGTTACCTGCATTTTACTGCTTTTGGAGCCTGAGATGTCAAGCTCAACATCTTTCTCCTGCAAAAGCTCCCTGCACAGTGTTGAGCTGCACTGTACCGGTTCAACTCTGAAGTAGCTCAGGAATTCACACTGAATCATGCTCTTGTTAAAATTGCAGGAAGCCTAGAATAGCTTTGTTTTTTTTTTTTTTAATGGGGCTGAGGAACTCTAAGTCAATTTTTGAAAGGGGTTTGTATGCCACGTTCAGCAATGCCATAGTTAGGCACTCCGTGAAATGACTGAGTTCACACTAAGGGGACAAGACTCAGAAGTTCAAGAAAGCACACAGCAAAATTAAGTACAAGGTAGAGCCCTGTTCTTCTGCTGCTGCTGTCAGCTTCCCTACCTGTGACTATTTTTACTGCACTTATGTAGTACAGGCAAACTTCTATGGTTAGGAATGTGTACACCACCCAGTGGATGGAGTTAACTTTCTTCACAGTTGCCATGTTTTGGATTTGTGGCTAAAACTGTTCATAACACACCAGTGTTTTAGTTGTTGCTGAGCAGTGCCTCCACAGCATCAAGGCTTTCTCCTTGTCCTTGTCCTTGTCCTTGTCCTTCTCCTTCTCCTTCTCCTTCTCCTTCTCCCTGTTTGCCTTCCCACCACGTAAGCAAAAGGAGGGCAACAAGTTGGGAGGGGAAGGAACCTGGCCACCTGACCCAAACTGACCAAACCTTGCTTAGCTGCAGGCTGGGATCAACCCACCAGAGTGTGTAATTATTTAAATAAACAAATTAATTCAAGCTAGCAGAGATTTGGTATAGGAGGTTCTGATTTTGGTGAACCTGGAATCGGTCACCGATGAAAGCAGAGCTCTGCCCACTTCACAGAATATTTTCATGTATCTAACAGATACCATCAACATACTTTAGAGAACGCAGAATAACCAAAACTCATGCTAATTATTCTAATCAAGCTAATAACTCATGCAATGCATTATACATGTATCTTGTATTTTTCTCCATACTTTTCAGAAAGTGGTTATTATTCCAATGGGTCTTTAGTTTACTCCAGGTATTATTAGCAGATCTGATTTGTGACTTGGAGCTCCTCTCTTGGATGCTATCAGCTCATCTAATACTCCAGACTTCTCTAGCTTTTTCTCTGTTTTCAACTGATGAGCTCGGAAGTGCTCTCGAGTGCATTTTACTTCTCCATATGCATAGGCACAAACATAGCTCATCTGATGTGTGTTCTTCAAAGCAGGCACTTTGGCTAGGAAAAGCAGAGCTCAGAAAAAGGCAGATCTCCAGTTTTTATAGATAATTAAAGCACCCACCAACATCTCAAAGTAATTTTTAATAAGTGTTTGGAATTTTATTCCATGTTTTTAATGTTTTACAAATTTTAGCCTGGGTTAACAGATATTACATATTACTTAGAAAACAAAAATGGTGACAGGTTTAATAGCAGAAAACTGGCATTTAGCGAGGTACTTCAAAGAGATGCTGTAACTTCAAGAATATCAAGTAATTCTTAATAGAAAGACTAAGACAAGTAACTATTTGGTAGTGTGCTAATGTAGAAGAAGTCAGCTAGTACTTCTAGCTCAATTAGTAATGAATGGTCCAAAATTAAAAAAAAAAAAAAAGAAAAAAAGCTTAAAATTGTGTTGCCTTTGGTACTCCAGCTGGGATTCTAAAGAGGTATAGGATCTAGAACTAAACAGACATGGAAAGAGAACTTGGTTTGTCTGATTGCTTATCAAAATGTCAAGGTTTTGACTTCCCAGTGTAACAAGGCAATGACTATACTGAGAGTACCATTTTCAGAAAGAAAAACTTGCATTCATTTGTACCCCTCTCTGCCTTCTCTGAGAACAGACAGACAGACATAGCTCAGGAAAATGCCCTCCTTCCTTCATAAATCTTATGCCCATAAAACAGTTTGTTAAAGCCCACAAGAAGTTCTCTTGAAATATGATTGTAACAGCCCTAGCAGGGAAAATGATGAAGTAATTGTCTCATTTAGTAAGATTCAACTTTTACTGCAGTTAATTTCTAAGGAGTCAGGAGCAAATTCAGCAAAAGGTTATATTTCTTGCTGCAATTTCTGCATAAATGACATAGGAAATTGGCTTATTTTATTTAAATGTATGACAGATGTTGCTAAAAGACAAGAAAACTCAGACATGGGAAACAACTCCTTAGTACAGCAGGGTACTCAGAAGGCTTGTCATAAACACTGGCTAAAAGTGAATTCTCCAGCCAGGGAAAAGAAAGAAGTTCCAACTTCCAGCTCTTCAAAAGCCCTTTCTGCAGCTACATCTTGCACTTCTGGGTGATTTGTGTCATTTCTGCATAGGGAAGGACAATGCCCCCATACTAATGACCTAACTTAATATCATTGAGCAGTTAGGACAATAGGATCAGTAAAAAAATAATCAACATTCAATAATAGGTCTATATACACATAAAACTTCTGATAACATAGGCAAAAAAAAATAATCTTATTGTGAAGAACTCTACAAAAATGTTTTAATAATTAATTCTTGAAATTACTAATGTATCCCTTTGAAACACATTTCTTTAGGAAAAAGTTGGAAATACTTCTATGCCAGAATTACTGATTTTCATTAGCAAAAAAGCATTGTTTTCTTTTACAGATTGCAAATTTAGCTCTATGTGTGCTCTTCAGCTTGGGCAACTGATGGAAGCAGGACCTAGAGGGGCTCCAAATATGGGTACAGGTGAGCTAAGTTCTTCAGACAGGTAGGAATTCTAATTGAAAGTGATCATTCTGGTTCAGTTTTTAGGGGCAGGCATTGGGAGAGGGGCCATACTAAGCACCCTGTTCACCTCACTACACACCAAAACCTGAATGCTAAAATCTGAAAGCCTGAGCCAGACTTGTATCTGTCACAATTTTAGCACCTTAGAGTTATTCTATAGGCCTCTTCTGTTCTTACTTGCACTTTAAACAAATCCATCTCTGTTCATTTTGGCAGTTACTTCTATTTACTTTTTTTTTTTTTTTAAATTAATAGCCATGTCTTGAAGTTTCACCCATATGATTTTGGTCCTGACACTGGCAGGAATTTACACACATCCTTAACTATCACCAACAGTATTCTCCGCATGATTAGCCCTGTTATCTGTGAGACTACTTTTGCCGTTCAATCTATACGTAAGCACTTGCAGAATCAAGGACTTGGAAAACTAGCATTCAGAGCCAGTTGTTTGTATTTAGAAGTGTCTAGCTTAGCTAGCATTAATTTATACTTGAAGAGATTTGAGGCCATGCCATGTTAACTCAGTATTTAACAAGAAATCCATTATTTCTTAGGTACAAATGAAGGTAGATATAATTAATCCAGATTCAGTAAGATATTTGGTGTGATGGTATATGAGAAATTAAATGGTGTATGATTAAATAAGAATTGTAAGAGGTAGAAAACACTAACTAAACAAGAGAATGCAATGAGTTAAGTGCTTTCAGGGGAAGCACTTGGCTGAAATAAAACCATGTATTGCAACGAAATTATTTCTGGAAATCCATTCCAAGAATAATTTTAATATTTTTAAAAATTTATTACAAGATCACTAATAGGTGGAAAGGTAAAAGCATTTGCTGTTGCCCCAGATGGGGAGTGCCAACCATCCAGAGGAGAACCAGAATATCACATAAGAATGAAGCAAGTTTGATGACAGGAACCATGGGAAGAACTCAACAGTACAAAAATATAAGCCATGTATATAGTATCTGGTAATAAGAAATTGTCCTCTCCCAAAAGGTTACATTGTGGAAGAACAGAAGGAAGGTCTACTATCTGTCATGCAGTAAGACATTGAAAAGAACTGATCTTTTTGAAGTGTTCCTGTGTTTGTGAATACAAGCCAGGTACCGCACTCATAATCATAGAATCATACTCACTGCAGTTCTTCTCCCTCATGCTTCCCATTAGCCAGTGCCAAAAATCTGGGGTAAGGGAAGGGAACAGGGGAGAGAGGACAAGACACAATCAACATTTTGAAATAAGTGTTTCATGAGTGGTTTTATGTTAGCATGACCTCAGGAATAAATTGAGAATAGTGTGTCTGAGCACAGCAGACTCCTGAGTGGGATATGCATTCACATTGATGACATTCCACCTTCAGTTTCAGCTGTGACTATATCTTGGCTGTAGCCAAAGGAGCCTCAATAGCCTTTCATACACACACAGAAGAAGTAGGCAGTTATACTCTCTGGCTGGCATACTCACTTTGTCTCTGCTGCTAAACAAAAGGTCTCTGTATGAGGTCACTGTATAATGAGCAGCAGTTCAGTTGTAAACACATTTTCAATGTTTCCGTCCAGGTGCAGAACAAAGAGGAATGTCCTAATTCAGGTCAACACTTCACAACATCATCATTTGAGGAGAAAAATAATTTTTGCCATCAGTTCTCTTGGCATTGCTGTTTCATGAGAAGCAGGCTTCCTGATACATTTGACACTGGCTGTGATGTCAAATGCCTGTTATTGCCTTCTTTAATCTTAATTGGTGATTTCTGCTTTGAGCTTTGTTGCATTTCTGCACGCTCAATGTTACACGAATAAACCCTGGATTTTTTGTCCTTTAAAATTATGCTCCTTCGGCTTTCAAGGACTTGCTTTCCCAGGGTGCTTCTATGTAAAATCTGAGGTGAAAAACACCAATGAAAGATGTGTTGGGCTAGAAACAGGAAGGTTGGTTTGCTTTTCCATAAGGAGGCAAATTTGCAAATTGGTCTACATAGTGCCATCCCTCTCCAGAATGTCAGGTCAACTTCCAGGTCTGTGGGTTCATAATATACTGTATTTTCACCAATACCTTCTGTACAGAATTTATATTTTTATTTTGAAACTGGTTCAAAAATTTCTGTATTTTTTCTAGTTTCTGGGTTTAAGTTTAGGATTTGAACTACTGCATGCTCCCTCATAAGGGAGTTAATGCAATATATTCAGACAGCACAACTAAACATAAGGGTACAGAATATCTTAGGAGACCAAAATTAGATTTGCTTTCACAAACACCATCAAAAAACAGAAAGGCAATTTTTTATGGAGTGAACTTCTACTAATCATCTAATGAAAGCTGTGAACTAGTATAAACAAAGTTTTTTTTCAGCTGACACCATCCCCCACAGCATTCTCCTGGAGAAGCTGGCAAAGCATAGAAAAATGTACACTTCACTGGGTAAAAAACTGGCTGGATGGCCATGCCCAGAGAGTTGTGATTAATGGGGTGAAATCCAGTTGGCAGCCGGTCACTAGTGGTGTCCCTCAGGGCTCAGTTTTGGGGCCAGTCTTGTTTAATATCTTTATTGATGAACAACACCAAACTAGGTGGGAGTGTTGATCTGCTTGAGGGTCGAAAGGCTCTATAGAGGGATCTGGACAGGTCGGATCAATGGGCCAAGGCCAATGGGATGAGGTTTAATAAGGCCAAGTGCCGGGTCCTGCATTTCAGTCACAACAACCCCAGGCAACGCTACAGGCTTGGGGCAGTGTGGCTGGAAAGCTGACCAGCAGAAAAGGACAACTGGGGGTGTTGGTGGACAGCCTGCTTAACATAAGCCAGCAGCGTGGCCAAGGCCAATAGCATCCTGGCCTGTATCAGGAATAGCGTGGCCAGCTGGAGCAGGGAAGTCATCGTGCCTCTGTACTCAGCACTGGTGAGGCCTCACCTCAAGTACTGTGTTCAGTTTTGGGCCCCTCACTACAGGAAGGACATTTTGCTGCTGGAGCGTGTCCAGAGAAGAGCCACCAAACTGGTGAGGGGTCTAGAGAACAAGTCATAGGAGGAGAGGTTGAGGGAACTGGGCATGTTCTGTTTGGAGAAGAGGAGGCTGAGGGGAGACCTCATTGCCCTCTACAACTACCTGAAAGGAGGTTGTAGAGAGGTGAGCGTTGGCCTCTTCTCCCAAGGGAATAATGGCAGGACCAGAGGAAATGGTCTGAAGTTGTGGCGGGGGAGGTTTAGATTGGATATTAGGAAGAATTAAATACCTGGAGGTATTTAAGAAACAGGTAGACGTGTAACTTCAGGGCATGCTCTAGTGGCCGAGATTGTAAGGATTTTTTTGTGTGTGTGTATGGTTGGACTCAGCGATCTCAGAGGTCCTTTCCAACCACGACGATTCTGTGATTGTGTTTACATCCATCACGTTGCAATTTACAGGCAAAGTGAAAGTAAAAGCTGATGTAAAATTATTCAGACTTATTTCTATATTTCTTCAGCACAATGGAATTTAAAGAAGCTTGTTGCATTAAAAGTATCTTAAAATCTTTGGCATTCTCTTCTTCTTGAATAGCCCTAGCTCTCTGGCACTTCTCGGTTCTGCCTTTGCTCACCTGTATTCTTCTGTCTGTAGGTACATTACTCCACAAGTTTATAGGTAAATGAACAGGGACAAGTGATTAGGGATTGCATAAGTATTTGAAAGAGTAGTATCTTCTTCTCCTGAAAGTGCTTACTGAAAGTTTTATATGACACTGGTCTGCGCTTGCAGTAGAAGTGAAAAATATTTTCAGGTGCCACATTTCCAGTATCGGATAAGTCTTTGCAACTACATTGCTAAAATAAGGCACTTGGAAAACATACCCTATTGGGTTCCTAAGTAAGGAAACATAGAGACAGATTTTCTTGGCAAATTCTAACACTAACATAACAGCACATTAACAAGATACTTTATAGCAACATATGGCCAGGTTACTGTGCAAAATATTTAGATTTAGAAACACCAGTACCTTTCATTATAACCCTCATGCTTCCTATATTCTGAGCATTTTACGTGCTTTCACTTACTCTCTTCCAGAACATGCCTGCATCTTCCCATGGCTTTCATGATCCAACCCCCTTTTCCACCTCTGGTGGGAAATTCCTAGTGCCTGATGACTACAGTTTCTTTGGAATGAGTTAGATTTTTCTTCCTTTAAACACAGACCTGCGCTTGTAGTGCACTGTTTAGACCCAGGTATACTGGTAGAGTTTCAAACCTCTCACAAGGGGCTACCTCAAAAACGTGCTATCAAATGAGGGAGAATGTGAAATACGCCCTGAGTAAACAACTCAACTCCTAGCACTGCTCACTCCTCACAATCAAGTCTAGGTGCTCCCCATTTCTGCTTCTTGTGAACTCGTGGTTTCTGGACCACTAGGCCTTCTTTTAATTATGCAATAGCTTACCAACTTGCATCATGTCAAAGAAAAAAAAAAAGTTGCATGAAAAAGACTGCAATCTGGCTCTTCTTTATCTGTGCTTGTAGTAGAAAAAGGAGGTGGGGAGCTGTGAGGAATGGGTGTCTTTTCTTCCCTTCCCTGCTCTGGCTGGTCAAAGCAGGGAGGCTTCTGACTTCTGTTTTCAATTGAGATTTTTGTTTGACTATTGTTAAAAACAAAAAGATTCGGGGCGGGAGTTGGGGGGGAGGAAAGAGGGGGAAGCTTTTAAAAGAGCATGGGTGTGGCTTTTGCTTCTTCCCTCTAGCTGGTGACACAGCCTACACCACTGTACTTTGAACTTGCTTTTCCTGGGGCGAAGTGGGGAGCCTGGATGTCTCCTGCAGTGTAAAAGACTCTCTCTCCATAATCATAGCAACAAAGACAAGGTCAAATTTAAGGATTTCAGAGATTTGTCAGGATGATTAAGCATGATATACTGCAGAATTTAACAAGGGCGCTAGATGAATAGCTGATTTCTCTGATCCCACACTACTGCAAAGAAAATTCCAGTAAGCATCTCTTTTCCATTTATGAATCTACACCCCTTTATACCCCTGCCAAAGAAATCATAACAGCTTTAACATTTAAGCATAACCAAAAAAATGTTAAAGGAGAACTTCAGTTTATCCAGTCAAAAGGGTCTATTTACAAGGTGCTCATGAACTCCAGTCTTTTCATTTGGTGAATTAAAAAAATCTTTATGGAACAAGGTGTAAAATTCAACCTCTCTCTTCGGGACACAGTAATACCACAGTCGTAGAAGTCTTACACCTTTTGAATATTGTTGGTTTTGTAATAGAGGACTTCAGATCTTAAAATGGGGCTGAAATAGAGAAAACAGATTTGCTGGAGCAAAAAAAAAGCATTAAACTTCTGTATTTCTGTATTTCTTTATGCATAATGCGAGAGTGCAAATAGATCAGATTAGTGTCTGTCTGATAGCCTGTTTTTGACACTAAAACTGTCTGTTTTACAGACAGTTATGTTTATTATTCAGCTGTATTCGAAGCCTGTTTTCAAGAGATTTCATATTATGTAAACCCAACTAAACTAGCAAGAAATATAGATGAGCAAAACTGAGCATCTGAAGCAAAGTCAAAAAATTACAGCAGCGCCAAAGCAAATAAACGAATACAATACTAAAAGCATTGGTTTTGTTCTGCTAAATCCTAAACTTATTTTGAAAGTTGGTGTGTGCTTTAGTTTTTTTGTTTTCATGTTATGACAAAGAAAAGCATTCATTGGAGATTTAATTCACTTTAACATGCTGTTTGGAGATTTTTTGGGAAGCTGATAGTAAGAAAATAGCCTCTACTTTTTATCATAATGTAATTATGATAAAAATTATGATTTTTATTCTCCAAATTTTTATTGCATTTTATTTATTAGGTTTCCATTTGTAAGAAAGAGAAAGGGATGATACATGAACTTATATGGCTTCTAAGACAGATATCATTATTTTAATATTTTTTACGTTGAAAAATACATTGACCCAAATCCTACTTTTAGTTGTAGGATATAGTACAAAAAACACTAGTGAAGTTAGTGGATATCCTCTGATTTTACAGGTATAACAGGATAGGCTTCAACCATGTGCGTTTATGTTTTGTAACAAGTAGTATATAATTAAAGTATTAACATTCATAAACCCTATAAACAGCTTTATCTAGATATAATCAGTACATCTTAATTTATGGCTAATAAAGAATTCCGAATAAAAGTGTCTCACTTCCAAATAAAAGTGTAACAATGGAAATACATGTTTTTCCTCTGACTTTAATCCTAATTATATATTGAGTCCTTCCTTCACATTTTTTGTGTTGAGAGGATTATGATTCTGCCAAGGCAAAACTCTTGAGTCGAGACAAGGGCAGTTTAACAGAACAGCAAAGGGAACAGGAAAACAACAACAGTAATACTGATAGAGGAATGTACAAACACAATTATGATACCACTGGTCACCAGACCAGGAAGCCCCAGCCCAATCCTAAGTGGAGAATTCCCACCCCCTCCACCAGAATGGCTTCGCATGGTATGGAATACCTGTGTCGCAGCCAGATCCTGGGGAAAATTAATCCTACCCCCGCTTGAAGCAGGACAAGTCTTTAAAAGACTTTTCATATATTTATAGAAACATCCAGCCTGTCCTTCATTCATACAAGGTATTGTTTTCCTCCCCATAAAAACCTTGCTCCTAAATACCATCATATATCAAATAATACTCAAATTTTTGGATTACCAACCAATTACTGTCTAATATTGTATAAAATTAAGAGCAAGGCATTAATTTCTTAACTGGGGCTTTAACATGTAAAATTGCTTGCTATATTATGCTATACTTTCATTTAAAATCATAAAAACACAGAATGACTTGGATTGGAGGGGCCTTCAAAGATCACCTAGTCCACCTCCCCTGCCATGGGCAGGGATATCTTTCACCAGATCAGATTGCTCAAAGTCCTGTCCAACCTGGCCTTGAACACCTCCAGAGATGCGGCATCCACAGCTTCTCTGGACAAACAGTTCCCATATCCCACCAACCTCACAGTGAAGAATATCTTCCTTATATCTAATCTAAATCGACCCTCTTTCAGTTTAAAAACATTGTGCCTTGCCCTGTTGCTACAGCCCTTGGAAAAAAGTCTCTTTCCATCTTTCTTATAAGACCATTTTATGTATTGAAAAGCAGGAACAAGGTCTCCACAAAGCCTTCTCTTCTCCAAACTGAACAACCCCAGCTCTGTCAGCCTTTCTGCATAGGAAAGCTGTTCCAGTCTTTTTCATGGAGCTGTTCTGGACCCATTCTAATAGGTCTAATGTTTTCCTTGTGCTGCGAAATCCTGGAGAATGGGAGACCCTGGTACTGGCTGCAGTACTCCAGGTAGAGTCTCACCAGAGCAGAGCAGCTGGGGACAATCACCTTCCTCGACCTGCTGGCCATGCTACTTTTAACACAGCCCAGGATACAGCTGTACTGCAAGCACAGGGGTGCAAGCATGCATTGTCAGCTCACGTGTAATTTTTCATCTACCTGTATCCCTAAGTCCTTCTCTGCAGGGCTGCTCTTAATTAATTCATCTTCCAGTCTGTATCGATACTAGGTATTGCCCCAACCCAGATGCAGGACCTTGCACTTGGGCTTGTTAAACTTCATGAAGTTCACATTGTCCCATCCCTCAGGCCTATCAAGGTCCCTCTGGATGGCATCCCTTCTGTCAAGTGTATCAACTGCAGCAGTGTTTGGTTCAGTTAGTCTTCACCAACACTGCACTAACACTGTTGGTGTCCTCCAACAACTTGTCAATGGTGCACTCATTCCCACTGCTAAGTCATTAATAAACATATTGAGCAGTGCTGGTTCCAATACAGACCCCTGAGGAACACCACTTGTTACTAATCTTCATTTGGACATTGAGCCATTAACTGCAACTCTTTGGATGTGGCTAGCCAATGCCTTAGTCATCAAGCAGTCCATCCATCAAACCCATATCTCTCTGATTTAACAACAAGGATATTGTGTTGGACTGTGTCAAACACCTTACAGAAGTCAAGATAGGCTACATCCTGATCCTTTGCTCTTCCCCTGTCTCCCAATGAAGTCACTCCATCTTAGAATTACCACCAGAGCAGTCAGGCATGAGTTTCCCTTTGTGAAGCCACATTGCCTGTCTCTAATCACCTACCCATCATCGATCTGCTTGACATAGCTTCCAGGAGGATCTGCTCCATTATCTTATTGGGTAGAGAGGTAAGGGGTGACTGGTAGACAGTTGCTAGGGTCCTCCTTTTTACCCTTTATAAAAACAGGTATGAAGTTTTCCTTTTTCCAGTCAGTGGGGACTCTGTCTGATTGCCATGACCTTTTACTTTGTGCAAGCTATAAATGTGACATGATTGATAAGTCTTCTAAAGTTATTCTTCCGCTTACAGCTTACACAGAGTTCTAATGAAATCTTGTAGGCCTCTTCTATTTATAAGAAAAACATAACCCAAAAGTTGTCTATGTCAGTGAAGAGTAAAATTTATTCTCAGCCTCCATTTAGAGGAAAAAAATCTTTTATTTCCTCAAGAAATATTGCATTTCCTTATTTAAATAATTTCTATCCCTTACTATGATAGATTTTTATCTTGACAAAAAAATAGTAATTTTTCAACTAGATGGATGGTCAGTTGATTCTGTTGCTTTAAAATTTGTAACTATCTCTCATGTTTTCTTTCTGTATAGTTTTTCTTATTTAAAAAATAAAACCAAGTACACAGGATTATTTTTTCCTTAAGATAGGACTCCTGTTGCGATAAAACCCAAACTCACTTATCAAACCTCTCAGTAGAAATTCAGGGAACACATGATCTGTATCCCGCGTTCCAAAAATCAGCTTGGAATACCTTTGGGAATAAAAGGAGGAAGAATAAGTGCATCATCAGGTTATGGGGTTAGCAAAAGGAACAATTTCAGACACTAATGCCCAGACATTACAGAATTTCTAAGCTCCATACAGTAAACTCAATGTGAATAGTTATATCTACAGCACTATAACTGTAGGTTTCTAAGCAGTTTCCATCTAATTGAAAAGACTTTATATTTTTGAGCTAGCTATGTGTTTTAAATGAATGTCATAATTCAGTCCTGGTAAGATGACCATAGTAATCCAAACAGGAGGTATTAGGACCAGGAGTTCCTATCAGAGAAATATAATCGTGATCCACCAAAAAGATTAAGGAGATCTTGATCACTGAGGCCATGCCAGGGAGATTTGAGCCACAGATGTTTCAATTTAGTTAATGAAAGTAGTATGACATACTTCCTCCCACATAATGGGATTAGATATTAATTTAAGAACACTAAATATCCTAAATTATCAGAAGATGTTCACTTTAAAAACAGGAAATCTGTGTACCGGACAGACCTGCAGCAGGGTGAGAAGTTATGCCATCACGGAAAACTTAGTATTAGTGAAAACTTTTTCAGAGTGCTAGAGAGACAGTTGAAATTGCCAACTACATTGCACCAGAAATTTATTATGATTAGTGTTGAAGGCTGATCAACAGCTCAGGGCAATGGTGATGAGAGCTTAGAAACTTCTGTATGAAAATAATTTTTTTGGATATCACAAAATCCTCATTTGAGTAAAAAGTACAAACTCCCAGACCTGAAACAAGAAAGACCTGCATCACTTGTTTTAAATTAAGTTGGAAAGAGGGAAGAAACTAGTACATAATAATTGTTTGTAATTGTTCAAGTTAATTTAGCAGATACATGAACAGGAAAGTGTAGTGGAGTAGAATATTTATTAGTAAAGGGATTTCTAATACTTACTGCTAGCCTGGTGGGCTAACTCTGAATAAAAAAAGAAATACGTTTGTCACAGAAAAGTGATAAAGGAGTGGCAGCACTAATTCTGGCAGACACTGGAGACAAATGCAAGGTAAAATACACCCAGGGGCTCAGTTCTCCATGCTATTTTTATACAAGACTGGGGGTGGCAGATGATGCAAGCTAGAGTTGTTGGAGGGTCTTTTGTCACCTAAAGATTAGGTGGTGTCAGGGCCTTGGTCTTGTCTCTAAATAACCAATCTCTTCTGTCCTTCATTGTTTCCACAAGGCATCATAATCCAAAAATTGCAACCATACGATAATGCTTTTAAGAATAGAAAGTATATCTAATGGCTCATTTAAATGAAATAATTCTACAATACTTTTATAGCTGCATTTTAATGGTTGTATTTCATAATATTAGCAACATTGCAGCATTTGGGTTAAATTTCAGGTATATGTCTTTGTAAAAGTATTAAAAAGCACATGTGGAAGAATTTTGGGGAATGGTAGGACATACAGGGTCAAATTTGGCTACTCCTGTACATGCGCTATCAACAATACAACTTATTCTGCAGTAAATTATTTAGGGTGAATATCCAACTCTAAGCAGACTATTTCCATTAGCAACATGCAGCACAAATATAGAGTGAAATCTGAATGTCTCTCATGTTTTCCTGTTGTTGCCATGCAGTTTTTCTGTGTGCTTTATTCCACAGATTTCATCTTTAAAGATGTATTTTTAGTTGCTATAAAAATGGAAAAAAAATCACATTTCAGAAACAGTAAGCATGCAATAAGTAGATTACTTATTAAGTTCAAACAGAGTCATTTTCTTAAGTGTTATATACTACTGCTTGTAGAAATCAGGTTTATTATTATGGATATTTCAGCTTTCTTCATGCATTGTTAGATGACCTTCTGAAGTTAAAATTAGACCATGGGCCTCTAATATTTCAGTTAGAGGAGTAATGGGAAAGAAATAGTTCTACAATCTTTATTATGGAAACGTACGTTGCTGTTCTTGGTGTATTCTTTAGCTTAATACTGAAAAGAACTCTGTATTCCATTCTGAATTTCCTTAAGAAAATCAAGATCAAAACATCTTTTTAGCAAATTCTCATGGTAGTCCCACGAAATGTAGTGAAACTCCCATTAAATGTTACATACAAGGATAACTTCAATTTTGTTTTAAAACAGTTCTCATCTTAGAATAATAACTAAAATTTCATACCTGGAGAAATACAATACAAAATGGGATTTCAAACAGAAAGGACAGTTTTCCTGTTAACTGCAATTTAAGGATAAGTGAATAAAAATGGAAAACAAAGGCTCTGAAAATGATTGTTGGGCTAGCTCAACATAGGTAGATAAATTAGATGAATTGATAGATGAATTGAGAAAAAAAATCAGATGAGAGCTTTACCTCTTCTGTGAAATTATACTTTGCATCCATACCCTCATCTCCCACTACCCTCATCCTCATATTCTACCCCCTTCCTGTAGATTTTGTGTACTGTAAATTGTTACAGGTCTTAAACTTAGTTGTCATATTTGGCATTAATTTAGTTAGTTTTGGCAAATGCTTTCTGGTGACTCATGGGAGAATTCTCTTGGTATTTTTACTAACAGATGCACCGTTTCCTTTGCTAAAAGAAATGACAACGTCACATGCCTAGAAAATTGTAGGAATTTGCTACTCATAATGCAATAAAAACAACTTGCTTTAAAACACAGAAGAAATGGAGTTGATAAGATGGAAAAATCACACTGGTCATAAAAGATTTGATCCTTTGTCACTTACCTAAACTTCATGTGCTGAACCAGAATTCCATATTTTATACAAAACATTAACAATTACTTCGTGTGACAAAGAACTCCACTGCATTGCACAAAGCTGCCTCTTCACATTGTCTGCATGGAATAAAATGGACACATATAAACCATTATAACTTTATTAACTGACTGTAGTACAATTTGCTAGGTGTTCTCTTGTTTATCCTAATAAGTTTTTCCTCATTAAATTGTTCTGATATGAAAAGCAGTCTCTGTGGAGTCATACTGTCATACTGGTCAGAAGACCAGAATATACTCCACAACAATTTCTAAATCATAATTTATCCACTTACATGCCCTTACTGTCCTTCCCTGCTTACTTCATGCAGTAGATGTTCCCAAAAGATACAATAAGAAGTTAAAGTCTAGTGATTAGGATATGGCAGCTTCTTTTAATGATCCCAAATGTCCCCTCTTTGTTTGGACCAGAGAGGGATGGCACCTCTTCTGGGACAGGTGAGAAAAGGGAAGCAACACCGTCCTGCATGCCATCTTCTTGTTCCAGAGAGGGCCCTGGGGGAGGCCATGAGATCCTTGCTAAGACTCAACTCGGGCCTTCAAGGAAAGTAACTTAAACTACCAGTGACTGCAGACAGATGTTTTCTGCCACATACCACTCACAACTGTTGGTTCAAGTAAAGCCCCGCAAACATGGATATATATTCTCCATTGATTTCAATTTGTTTTTGTGAACATTTTGAAATTTTTACCTGTTTTATCAAAGAGCAAGAAAATCCTGTGAATCATCAGGAGGAGAGATTTCCATGTGAACATCCGTTTGGCCACTCTGAAATATTTTTGAGATGCCTGTGCTATAAAGCACAGACAAAACCACGTGGCTTGTGCCCAGCTGTATTACAGAAATAGCATTTCAAGGTGTGGTACAGATATCTGGATTCAGGTAGAAGGAAAAGACCCTCCTGCTATTATAACCTGTGATTTTTAGACCTAGTTGAAACATTTTTTAGATAGTTCAAGGGGAAAAAAAGGTTAATTAAATACTTCTTGAACCATTTCTCAAACAGCTTCAATGACTTCATTCCCCAGTGCAATTAATCTGTCACCTTTATTAGAGCTGAATTCACCAAAACAAAACAAAAAAGAAGGGAATGTATTCACCACTTAATTACAATTAAAGGTTCAGATTTAGACAAGCTGCCACAGGGAGATGTAATTTGCACATCCTAACATCACCCAACCCTCCTATGCCAGAGGGGGCAATTCATCACTGTGGAGGGGTATCTGCTATTTCGTGAGAGCTCTGCTGGCAGTAGGCTCCAAGTCAACACCTTTGTTAAACATCCTATCCATGCCCTCTTCTGGATAATGCTATTCACTCCTTCAGCAGCTGGGAGTACCTAGGAATATATGCTGATATTATTTATATTGAACCAGCAGTCTGCAGTTGGAGCTTCCCCCTATATGATAAGGTGGAGAGAAGAAAATTCCTCAGTATTATAAACAAGGTTTTGTGCCACAAATATACGATCACATGCACTTATTCTTTTAATCCTAAATGTCTGCATACATGAGGACAAGAAAGAGAAGTTCTTAATGAAAAGGTGGACATAAAGGTAAGACTGCAATTAAACCTGGAATTGGAATGGTGTCAAACATTCTTTCTGCAAAAATTCTTGCATTTCTTGAATAATTTTCTTTTATGTTTCTATAGTGCTTACCACAGATTCCACTTTTCCACTTTGGTTTTTTACCATGCAAAAATTAGGTGATTAAAAAAATCTGTCTGTTATAGATAGGGCCCCATACTGTAATATTTATTCAGGCCTTAGGAAGTTTTGTATTTCTCATTTAAAGCTTGAATATTTTTATGATGTCTTCAGTATTTGATGAAATAATTCTAGCCCCATCAGACTCCATAATGTGAAAAATCTTTAAAAAATAAAATCACAGAAATCAGGTATTCAGTGTTAGGGACTGTTAAATATGTATAAAGTTTTCTTTTGTATGGAATTAAGGCTAGCCTTGACTTCCTCTTTTTGGAGATTATGGTCAACGTTTAACACAAAAGGAGTTATTTTGTTAATTAAGAAAGCCTACTGTGACCTTTACATTGTCTGTGATACAGATCCCACATAGCAGAAAGCAATGTCAGATTTAATTTAAATCCTTGCAATTTGAACTGTCATCAGCGGTAAGTTCTTCATCATCAGCAACAAGTAGAGGAAAATGTGAAACCCTTTCTCGTTGAGTATTAATTTCCAGGTTAAAATTTTGGTTGTATAAATTGAAGATGACTATTTTAATAGAGCAATAATATCTCATGTAAAATAACTTCAGAACACTTTAGGACACCAAAAAAACTTCATCTGGTAATGATTTAATTTCACAGTGCTAATGTTGATCAGTATAATTGCCTCCCTTTGGCGACAGATAAACTGAATGAAATTACAATGCTCTTTTCTGAGAGACAGTCCTCAATCATTTTTTGGTAGGAATATAATTTATGGTTAAGAATGCTATGAAAAAGAGGGTCTTAGTGCCTCATGTGAGTGTTAATGTATATTTAGATCAGTATCTAGTGGAATGACTTGAATCTTGGACAATAATTTAGTCTCCTTTCATGTTATTCCTATTACCTTTTCAAATTTGTAGGGAGTTGAGAACCTTATTGTTTACAAAATTCCTGGTAGTACTACATAGTTTGTATTTTCTCTAACGGACTTACATTAATATTTATTTCACTACCATCTTATCAACACTGAGCAGAGGAACAAAATAGAAAGTGTTTTATCCTCTCTCTGTCAAAAATCTAGACCACACCTCTCACAAATAAAGGTTCAGCTTTTAAAATCACATAATTCATGAATGCAGGGTCATTATGAGTGAACATTACTGCATTCCTTTCTTCTGTCTTTAAGACCCACGCAGTAAATAAAGTAAATATGAGTAACAGAAAAAGGACATATAACTTTAACTCTAATTAAGGAAAGCATATAATTTGTATCTTCATTACTGTTTAAATAACACACTAGATTTTATATAAACAAGCTCTGCTTCTTACAAATTTTTAGTGTTTTTATAGCAAGATCTTTTCCATTTTTCTTTAGGAAGTGTTTATGTTCCCAACAATACTGAAACTTGTTCAGGATGGCCAACTAATTTTTGTGTAAACAGTAAAAATAATCATAAGACAGCGTGCTGGAGGTCTGAATTACCACCCAGTGCATATCTTATTTTTAGATATTATAATTCATGCATTTACATTTTTTAGATATGCTTTTGTATTTACTTTCAAATTCAACTCTGCCACTCTTCTTGCCTGCTGTTTTTGTTTGTCAACTGAATCAAATTGCAGTTTTCTCTCTGACAGAGCAACATCTTAAAATTTTTCAAAATAGAGCCTTGCCTCAAATGGTCTTTTGTCCTGAAACCTCAGTTCTCATACTGTTGAGAGGTAAGGGATTTTTAGGCCCTACACCCTGCCTGGAGCACTGGGCAGTTGTTAGCAATTAGGGTCAATTGTCCACTCCCCCACCCCAGGGAAACTGCACCACTGCTAATAAAAACTCTCTAATGCCTTTTGGATTTTATGTGACAACATGGTTTGAGAATGACAGAAGAAAGACAATGGTGGTAAATTCAATTCAGTAACATTATTTGCCAATTCTTAAAACAGAGTTCACATCAGTTTCCTACTAAAAGTAGTAGCAGATCTGACACGTGGATGGGGACTGTTGACAATCTATTACAGTATTAAGCACTAGGAATAATACTGAGAGATCAGGCTTAACATGAGTAAACACTTTCAAAAATGAAACTTGAAAGCACAGAACAAGTCACAATTCTTGGTCAATATAAAGCATAAATATTTTTGCTGGATATACAGTTGGCAATGAAGAATTTTACTTCTGCAGAATTTTGAAAAGAAATCTTTTTATTTCCTATTGTATCATTTGTAATAGGTGGGAAAGATGTTAGTGTGAATAGTCACAGAAGACTATTTATCCCATTTTGTTGGATGACTTGTGTAGTAATAATATATAGTTTTTAAAGAATAATGAAGTTCAGTTAAGCATATAGATGTTTGCACAGATTTGAAATATCCTTTTCATATCCAAGGATTTAGATGTTTTCTGTGTTTATCTGTTCCCTGTAGTGAAACGAAAGAAGAAATCATCAACAATCCTTTCCATTAAATGTCACATGCAGCTGAGAAAGGCATGCAGAACACTTGAAAATGACACTAAAGAAGAGTACAAATGCCCACTCTTGACAGGTCACTGTAAGTACTTCTTTTTTCCTCTTGATATTTCAGCTTACACATCTGGCTTCCAGAGCAGCTCTCTTACAGGGTCATAGAAAACTCTATCCCTTTTTGGATACTCCCAAAAAATAAGTCCAAAATAAGTACAAAAACCCAAACTCTTCTACCACTTTTGGGCCCAGACTTTTATTAGACTCATCACTACTGCTAGACTCTACAAATGCTTCTGTCCTGCCCAGATTCAGGCAAGCCTAAGTTGTTGTTTGGGTGCTAAATAAGTAATCATCACCTACCAAGCTTTACCTTTCCACAGGGAGCAATTTTCCTTAGGTTCTGGCACTCAGACAGTGCTTTTACTCACATAGTAACAGATTTAAAAAACTGTCTTCTTCCCATTCTTAAAGAAAAAAAACCACAAAACCACCAAACAGTACTAGACTTTTATTTTTGATTCCTCCAAGAAGCTTAATATTGGTCTCAGCCACGCCAGAGCTAATTAAGACCTCCTGGGGTTCACCGTGTATCTCTTACATAACAGTGATAAATCCACTAGAGTTGTGTGAACCTTGAAATGCCTAATTCAAGAAAAAATAAGATGGGATGTCTTTTTTCTAAAAGAAAAAGATGATACTAAGAGAAGTAAAAATGATCCACTATGCATTGTTCACAACATAGATTTTGAAGCAAATCATTTCAAGAAGCATCTTAAAGTGCACAGATTGAATTTACACCATATAATCAAACATACTGGAGGAATATGGAAGAGGAATAAGCATTCCAAATACTTCATTGTACCAAGGAAATTACAAAGACAGGTGGCAGTAATTAGACCAAATAGCTTTGATCCTGGTGTTAGCTGAGACTGAGAAGAAAGCTCTAACAAGTAAGAGTATGGGGTCACAGAGTAGGTGCAGAAAGGCAATATGATCTCATAAGATTTTCTGACATTGTGATTGTTGCTTGCTGTTCCAATCATAGCGTAAATTAGAACTAACACATAAAGGTGGTCTGGGAAGCTCCAACTCTGTGCAAAAACTCTGGCAGCATAAAACTCCATACATAGCAACAACTCCATAAAGTACAGCAAGATCCACCTATACTGGCTTTGTAGACATCAATGTGCTGATTTGCCCTAACAGATCAATTTTTACTATCAATGTTTATTATGTAAAACAGTCACTACCTTCCATATCCAACTTACTATGCATGTGGCAAAAAAAAAAGTAAGTATCTTCACTGTAATCTCCATTGTATATAACTTTTTATTTGTTTATTTTGCTGCTTACTGAAAGATTTACTACATATTGGCTGTGCCAGCTCCACTGCAGATCAGAGGATTATGTCACTGTTGATTCTTAAATGCAATTGCATGCTTCATATACTTCTTCCTATTGGTGGACAACTCTGTAATGACAGGTACGTTAGCAGGAATCATTGCAATTGTAAGAACCAGTACTGAGAAGCCATGAACATTACTATTAAATGTTTTACCAAGCTACTTCCACATGACAGATGCATCTTTCAAATAAGAGAACAAAGCCAGAGGTTTAAGTACTGGCCCTCCAGTGTTGGCTGGCTGCTTCCTATATGTTAAGTAATTGTGGATCATAATATGTCATAAAGTTACTCAGTACAGAACAGCTTCTTTTCAAACATGTTGTGAATCTATATAGGAAAAAAAGAAAAAAAAAAAACCAAAATGAAGTACTTGGGATATTCTTAGCCAAAGAATGTTTTTGTACTAATCAAAACACAAAACAGCTCCTCACCAGTACTTGGAATGCCATACCCTACTGCAATTCATATTTACAACATCCTGCCTATGCATTGGAAATATTGTGCCACTGCAGACTCCTCTTTTCAAATATGACTAAAACAGTACATTAGGACCATAATGATAATTAAAGAATTTACTAATTTTTAATTTTCTTTGCACAAGTTGGCATAGCTGCTTCTGACCAAAATCCAGTCAAGAGTATGTAATTATCTGATACTGACTAAATTTTTTATTAAATTTGATTAGCTGGATACCATATGGACTTCCTCACCTATATACTTGGTTATCGCATAAACACAGTTAAGGAAAGACATGTATATGAAACCTTTTGCTTTCTGTGATCTGGTATTCATGCAGTGTACTGAATGGATTTCTCAGCAGAAATTTATGTCTGCTTCTAGTCTGTGTTCCCAAGAGAGGTCCTGAAAACTAATACATCGTCAAAATAACCCACGTCTATCGTCTCAGTTATCCATCCCTCCTGGAAGCAGATCCTGGCTTTATCCTTCCATGCTTTCCATGGCTTACAATGCTACTTTTGAATATATAATATGCATACCTTTTTGTGAAAGGATTATCCTACAGCTGGATGTAATGTAGCCAATGATTCAAGCTCTTTTCTTCCCTAGAATCAACAGTCTTATATCCAAACAAGAAGAGACTGCATTTCAGAGATAGACAACATGTGTTCAGTTGTTGCTCTAAAACTGAAGTTTGTGGAGACAGTCTGAAATCAGTAAACATTTTAAATGTGCAAACTGTCCCTGAGGAAGTAGGAAGGAACAGCAAATATCAGACAAATAAACTGAAATAGAAATTATGGCTGTGTCAAAGGCAGGACCCTTATCCAGAGAAAGAAAAAAGAGAAAACAGGTTTGAATTATGCAATTATTAATCTTTGTTTTTTTTCTTCTTGGTCTAAACATGGTTAATATTAAAATGATCTTTTTGTTTCTATATCAGACTAAAAGGAAAATAAGACTGAAGGAACACTCATGTCTGAGCAATCTCTGCATCTTCCATTGCACGCACCTTCCACTCCAGATAAAACTTTTGGGTTTTCCTCCCACTTTTCCCATCCGCACATTTTCATGGCTGGTTTATCGTTTAGTGTCTTTCATGAGAATAATGTGGCATTGAAGGATTGCTTTAAAGCCTTTTCTCTTTATCTTCCTGTACTTGGATGGTGTCCATATTAACTCACCAAGGATAGGAAGACTTTCTTCTTGAACCCAAGCATGAGCTTTAGCACTCCACCTTCCAAGTGGGAATTGTTTATTAAAGAAAAGGAGTAGACATGTCAAACCAAAATTGAGAACTTGCTTGACGAGAAGCAGAAAAGAGACATAAGATTCGGCAGTGCACTCTAGCTAAATGGGGTATTGCCACTTCCTCTCACTCGACACTTAGGTTGCCCTCCCAGATCTTGGTGTTAAATATCAAGCAAGTGTAGAGTGATTTCTTTTTGCTGCTTAGTTAGACTCTTCTGGAGGCTATATGGCATAGAATATGAAAGATGAATTATTTGATGCAGAAATAATCTGTGTGTCTTCAGTTTCTAATCTGAAAACAAATCTTTATCTGTAACACTTGAATTCACATCTTTATAAATGTGTATGGCTATAGGTATGTATAAAGCTTGGGTCTAAGGTCTGATAAGATTTCTAATGAAACACACTTAACTGAAACCAGTAGGAGTTGGCCCTACATCTTCCAATAAACTTTAGATAAGAGTCTGCTTCAGCTGCTGACAAAGCCATGAAGAACTTGAACAATGCTGACTCCAAATGTTTAATAATTATCAGATCTTCTCAGGCTGCTTTTAATTTCATATTTTAAAAGCACAGAGCAACTTCAAGCCCTCTGTATTAGGGCTGGTATGCACAGAGCTAAGGTGTTATACCAAAAAAGGTTTAAGGAACAAAATCCAAGCTGAGCCACAAAAGACTACAAAGCTTAGCATTGCAGCTAAGTGCTTACCTTAGCAAGGTAAGTTGGATAAATGACAATAGACAGCATATTAGTTAAAGTGCCAGCAAACGCTTCAGTAAATTGGAGAGACCACAGATGTGCTAAGTTTTAGGGAGCCAGCAAGGGGGGAAATAATTCATGCTTGGGGTTGAATTTGGCACAGCGATCCTTCTCCCTTTTCTCACAACAGTGTCAGGATCCTGATGAAGGCTGCAGCCCTTTTCCCCAACCAAAGCAAGAAAAGGAATACAAAGTACTCCTGCTCCTCATGTTTCAACTCTTCTATTGCCCTGTTTCTATTGCCTCATTTTGTAAGATCTGCCTCTGACTGCTGTAAAACCTTACAATCTTTAATGCTTTTCCCTACAGGTATTCAGAAATTAACTGTCTACTACATAGTCCAATGTCAAGTCATGGCTTACAGTCTTGCTACTAAGCCTGATTAACCGGCCCTCACAAGATTAAGGTTGGGTAGCCTTCCTATGAACAGTAACAGTAACAGTGCCTCAGGAAGTAAGGAGAAGGAAAAGCAGTGCTTCCTTCTTCATATTCAGGCACTACTGTAACACAGAAAAAAAGTATTTCTTAAACAAAATATAAAGAACTCTAAAGCAAACATCTCAATTACATTGTAAGCCTTTTTTTCTGGGCAGCTTTCAGTTGAGCTCAGACACAGCACCAGATTTTGTTTTCTGAGAATGCTGTTAGTTCTACATTAGGATCACGTCCTCGGGGGATAAAATTTTAGTATCATTTACATAGAAAAGGACCCATTATCAACACAAGCTGTACTTTGAGAAGCAAAGTACATTTTTTTTTTACCGTCAAATCTTTGGTTTATACTTTTGATAATACTCATCGGAGATGGCTCACTGGTGCTGGCAGCAAGTTGAAGCTTTAGTGTGTGGTCAAAAGGAAGAACTGCCTTAACTTATTCCATATGGCATGGAATATATGAAATGGACTTTGTCTGCTCAGCACCTGTAACTTCTAAAAGTCATCACTATACAAAGCTATAATTATCAAGTACATCTCTAAATCAAGGATCACTGGTGATTCAGAAATTCAGATCTTTTGTGATTCACATCTTGGAGGGTTTTTTTTTCCACAGAAAATAATTTCCACTTTTCATATTTCCAAGTGTTATTCTATTTGGCACCATGAACACAAGATGAATAGGCCCATATGTCCAATTGGTTCATATGTGCTCCACTGAAAAAAAAATTTTGTTACTTTCAGTCACAGAGGCCTCTTTTGAGGCCTACCTTGCTGGACAAAGAGCATTTCCATTCTTTGGAGACTGACAGATGCATTGAATAGGTCATCTTCTGCAGTACAACAGAAGCATTTACCATAAAATATAATGCAACCTAACATTACCAGCATTGTGGATCATAAATTCAGCCATAAGTCATTCTTTCTGCTATTTTTCAGGCCCCATGCCCATATTCTTGATCAGCAAGAATGTCTCCTCCATTCCTGAATCCTCAGTCCTCAGGTTTTGGGCAAAATTAGCAGTTGCCCAAAATGGACTCCTAGAGCCCCTGGCAGAGGATTTTTCACTTGTATTTTGCATATGATGAACAAAATATAATCTCATAGAAACCAACACTAATAAAAAGGAGCCTACCTTCATATGCAAAAAGCTTTGATGAGTGGCACTGTGTTATGCTGCAATGCTTTATTTCAAGGCTGAAGACTGCGTCATCTCTACCTAGTCTTGAGAATCTACTTGCACAGGTCTTGCAGGTGTGGCTGATGTAGTGCTGTCTGTGACTAAGAAGTCCTGGTGTATCAGCAGAGGGTCTGCAGCCAAAAAATGTATGATAAACTGTAGAATATTAAATGGATGACAACAATTTTAGGCCACACACATCACATGTGCTTCTTATCTTTTTTTTCAGGTCAGTGAGAATGGCTAATGCAGTGCTGAAATTACAGAGACTATGTTTGAATTATAGTGTCCTTTGGGGACAGTAAATGTCTTCCAGCTCAAATCCATTTCTCAAGATGGAAATAGAAATGGAAGCCCCCCCATGCCACAGGGAGTGGGGTCTGGATAGTGGCTTCCTAGATCTAAAGGGGTATGTGTTCATTAGATGTAGTTATGAAGAATATTGCAGGGATCTGAAAATGTATTTTGGAGGGTAAAAGACCACTAACTAAAAGAAAAATCTGCCAGTACCATGCTACAAGATTGGTGTTTACTATTATTCTCAGCTTATGTGGTAGGGAATATGACTGCATCTTTCAGCTGCCAGTTGTCAATTCGAAACTCCCTCAATCTACAGATATTTCATAGAAGAGGAAATGTTGTTTTTTTCCAGTTTTGTGGTAAGAAGTGTCCATCCTCAAAGTCTAACAATGCAGCTAATTTAGTTAACCTAATTTAATAATTTAAATCTTTTAGTTACATGTAAGTAAGGTCTGTCAGGAATGTATGGTCTACAGCTCCAGCCACTTCACTGGGCGCCTCTGTCCATGGTGCCAGCCCAGGCACCTCCTTACTCGCAGTCTGATAGATAAGTGACACAAGAGAAAATCAGAAAGTATGGATACTTAGGGATAAAGTATCGGAGGAGTCTTAAAGACACAATTTAAGATGTCTCTTTAACCTTCTGGAGATTTAAGGACAAATAAAATTGCAGCCATTTGTCTTTTTTTTTCTAAAACAAAGGCTTTAGAATAATGTTCATGTTACTCTGCAGGTGGCGAAAATGGGTTTGGTCTGAAAAGCCTACAACATAAGCAGATAACAGAAAAGGCACAATAAAAAATGGCATGCAAGAAGAGTAGAATGATACAGCAATGAGACTCAGCCTGTGACTGTTTTCTTCAAATGAGTTCATTGTGGTTTTTTTCTCTTTCCTGATTAACTGCCATATTGAAGAAAGGATTGAAATAATAAGATAAATGCAGTAGTATTAAGTGGAAAGAAAATGAAGCTCAGCAAACTCAAAAGCCACTGTTCTGCATAAAACTCAACCTAGCAGAAGATGTATTTTTTAAACTAACTTTTTCTGGAAAGTTTTTGCTCTAATAAAAGAGAAGCAAATTGATAAGACATCATAAGGCATCTAAACAACAAACCCACTTGTGGAGACACCATCCCTTCATCTCCTGTGAAAGAAAACAGGCACCTTAAAAACTGCATTATAGCTCCATCTGTAGGAAGCTTGGACATAAATAATTTTGCGAGTCAGCAAACATATGTATGGATATATCTCTCAGCTCTGGAATTTCTTGTACCTGTTTTTCAAAGTCTGCAGTCTCTAATCCTAGCTTTCACCTGGTCCTAAGAATCCTTCCTTAAGGAAAACAGGCAAA
Organism: Gallinago undulata; assembly: GCA_026546715.1. Lineage (NCBI taxonomy): Eukaryota > Metazoa > Chordata > Aves > Charadriiformes > Scolopacidae > Gallinago > Gallinago undulata. Next base: position 44,314,253 of record JAOTQQ010000019.1, read on the forward strand.
AGGAAAAGCAAGAAAGAAATAAAAGTGGGATCATTATCTATGTCTTCATCCAGTTAACTGAACTGTTTTATATTACTCAAAGTTAAAAAAAGACTTTTTATGAAGTCTATACAGGACTGTGCTGTGACTGGAGCTCTTTTCAAGGCTTACTTCCTGTGCCTTAAGCACTTTTATTTGTCAATTCCAATGTTAAGGCAATGTTTTAAAGTGACAGCCAGTTATGATTGTTCAATTAGAATAAATGTGGGTTTTTTTCCTCAGGGAAAAATATGAGTTCTGTAGGAACCAGACACACTGACAAGTCTTTTCTACCTCTCTGAAAGCCTGGGCCTTCACTTTTGCAATGAGGTCACAGCTATGATGCAACTGAAAGTAAATACACAGCAAATGAATAAACTAGATAGGTATTAGCATACTGATCTAAGAGTTTCACCTGTGAGTGGATGCTGAATACTCTAAACTACCTTTAAATTGGCTTGCTTGGGTGCAGTTATCAGTATCATTTCAACAAGAGAGAGCACAATGCAGGCTGCAAAGCCTGTTGGAAAAAATACAAAAGCCCACCATTGCTGGGCTCTTTTCTGGTGTGGCTGAACTGCTACTTGATACACAGATTAGCTAATTTAAAGCTAGGTCACTGTGGACAAGCTGAAAGATGTATATCCTAGTACAATTACTATAATATAGCTCCACTTGGGTACTCTTCTAATTTAAATACAACTTTTTTGTTGTACTTTTTTGGGAATAACTTATCCTATTTACATAAACAAATTTGTTCAGAAATTTATCTAAATATATTGTTAGAAATCATAGTGCTTATGTTACAATACTGGGAGAAGTTTTCCGTACACATGTTGATGAGCTTGTCAAATGAGACTGCATTTGTTAAATGACATGGCTAGTTTCAGTGGTGTAGTTATTGAAAACTATTTGTAAACTAAGTAAAACAGTACTCCATTTTCTTAATTTTATAGTCATATTCAATCCCAAACAGAGTCAGATCAGTCAGGCCCAGAACAGTCACTGAGCAATATAGTCTTTTCTGGTTATGTTATGGAAATGACTATACCCATTTTAGTTGATATAGGAGAATGACTTCTCTGTTTATATAAGATTGTTTTCATGGCATAAATGATGCTGTTTCACTGCAGATTTTTATATGATGTATTTCTGCAGGTGAGCTTGCAGCTGAGTTTGGGGTCCTTTGACTTCTGTTTGAATCTCAACTATTTGGTAGAAAACAACATACAGCCAGTAAAAGCTGATCTTAGAATTTGAGTTTAGCAGTGTAAATCTGGAGTTTAGGAATGAGAAACGAAGAATCAAAGGACATTTTATTCCTGGTTACTGTAAGAATTCTTTTTTCTCTGGGACAAGTTTTCACACAACCTCCTCATATTTGACTGCTCAGTCGTGAAATACTTTGCTATTGTCAGTATATGCTGCAATATGTTACTGATTAGGTGCCAAAGATGCTGTGACAGAAAGTATTGTTACTAGTAACTGAAGTACTTGAAGAAAACTAATTAACAACAATTTCATGCAGTTTATGGTATATTTGGCTTTCAGTTATGCTACAGAGATATTACCTATTTCGGACCAGTACTTTCTGAAGATGGTAATATAGCAAAGTTGTGTGGGTAATCACATAGTTGTTTTCATAACATACTGCAGTTTGTTTGGCATTTGTAAGCTACAGTGTCTGACAGCAATTTGAAATTTCCTGTAGGTATTTTTCCCAGTGGTTAGGTTTGTTTCTGGTGAGCAACTCAAAGGCACAAGATCTGTTTCCCTCCTTATTGCAATGGAGACAGCACATTACCATCAATCCTGATCCCTGAGAATACTGTAATCTAGATTTACCTTGCAGGAAATCCCCTCTAGTGAATAAGATGAAAGCAGTTCATTTCTCATGAATAATTATTCCTCATCATTTTTAAAGGGGGAACAGAGTGACATATATGACATATGAAACAAATCATACACCAGGAGATTTTGACTGACTTCTACAGATCACACCTTTAAAGGACTTCTCATAACGATGAATTCTGGTTCTTCCAGTGCGAGCTGCATGGTGGTTCATAGGATTAATTAATATTCAGCTATGTGAATGAAAAAACCCACAATGGTAAACTGAATTTTCATTGTTTAGCTATTTTTTCACTCATGAAATGTAGTTCCACTTCACTAACAGCATTTTCACATTAGAGATATAAGAAGCATACATACAAAACTAGCCCAGATTAAGAAACCTTAATAGCAGACCTCTTTAAAATAAATGTAAACCACTTGGATTTTAACTAGAATTCAGTTTATTTCTGAAGGCTGAATTCAGCCGGGCAGGTCTGGTTTACTTATGTCCTGTCTAATTCTGCAATTCTTTCATAAGTCCATAATTTTGCTTACTGTAGCAGAATTCCTTTAGAAATGAAGGGGGGGGAAGAAAGCATCAAATGTTACAGAATGGATGTCAGCATCTCTAATTAGATTGTAACACTCATAATTCTGTGGATTCATACAGAAGTGCTCACACTCTTCTAAATCTAGGTATACCTAGATTTATAGGCAGACTTTCATGGAAAAGGCAAAAAATGGCTGATTGCTCCGTTTATGGTCTTCATCTGAAATAAAAACATTATAAACGCAATATATTCTTATCAAACCTTAGAGACTGTAGACTTCTGGACCTCTGAATGTCCCATTAGAGAGAGAACATATACAAAAGTTTATTGAGTTGGTGGGTGGCATGCCAGTTGTCTAGCAATAGGAGACAAAAATCTTTCTAATAGGTTTTACCTGCACATTTTATTGCACTTTATCAAACACATCTGTCACTAAAAAAAAAGCCTAAATTATTTTTCAAACTGATTTCATTGCTGTTTAAATTGTACCTAGTCCCTAAGTATTCAAGAAAAATAGCTTAAAATTACAGAAATAAATCTCAATATAGAGGTAAAGGCTTACATTCGAACAACCCCAAGAAATCAGTTGTATATAAGCATGGTAACTGTCCTTTCTGCAAACCAGCACTGCATCCAGCAATACTTAGCAATTCAGCACTATATATTCTTAAAAGGGAGGGTCACATCAAAACCGCTGAGCATTCCAGGGATCCAGTAATACAGACTGATTCTTCTTATTTCAGATATGGTTTGTTTAACTGACAAATTGGATTTTATTTCCTAGTCAGCTATATCTTTCAATGACCGATCATCATCCAGCCCTGAAATAAATGTTACCTGATTAAAGTAGTAAAGGTTAAAACATTTAAAACACATGCCGCAGATCTCAGAAATCAAGTCAAGATGTGTAAGGGTAAGAATTATTAGAGGATTTATGAAATCCGCCCTGAACAAGTTAATTCGTCAGTTTAGCCAAAGGCCTGTCAATGAATTCAAGGGCTTTAAAAAAGTGGAACATCTGTTGCATATTTAAAGGTTCTGTTTATATGTGAATGTAGTGGATTATTCTTTCTGAGGCAGGATACACAGTTTACATAAATGTATTTGGAAGTTAATTTGGAATTGGTCTCATGTCCTTGAGGATCAGGGGTAATCCACAGAGGATTCCAGCAATCACTAGTGCTCAAACCTTTGGAGTAATTGAGGAGAATTAGATCTTGAGTGAAGCTGCAAGATACATACATAAATCTGACATTGTCAAAACAACCTATTACCTCACAAGAGTTAAGAGCAGCCTCCTTTCTTTTTTTTTTAAGGAATCAAGATTACATGGCTTTTCAGAAAGAAGGTGGAGATCTTTCTCCCTGCTGTGATCTCTCTGAGATGACGTAATAACCAAGGCTCTTGTTTGTGCTAACATTATGTGCTATTCTCAATCATGTTTAGAAAACTTAAGTCCACTCAGCTAAACATATTTGTTTTACTGTCTATTGTGAAAGGCTGGTACTAATGAGAAAAACGTGCATTAAGCAAAAGTTTAAGAACTTAGGTTTTTTCTTCTGTATAACTATACAAATATTCTTTTGTAAATGAACACCCTGGATTCTGTAGAAAATTGACCTGACTGTGCTACTTTGTAGTGGGTATATTAACTTCGTATACATACAAGTATAAATTAATACAGCTACCTGCTAACTTGCTAATTGATATTTTTTAATGTTTCTATATTTTGCCTAAAGTATTTTTATAAAACATTACAAGAATAAACATAAATGCAAACGCTATTCATACCATACCGAAGATGCAGAACCTCAAGGCAACAATTTGGCTTAGAAGATCTCTCTTCTGCCTCATCTTTATGGTGGCTGCTGCTACTCAATTTATTTAATGGCTCCAGTAGTTGTAGTAGTTAGGGGATAAACATCAGTGAAGTCATAATAACAGCACATCTGTCTTAAAATAAAATTATTCCCTCCCACCTACACACATAAAGCTGGGTACAAGTGAGAAGTTAATATCTTCTTTAAGACAAAAAAAAAGACATACAATATGAGTGACTGCCTGTGTTAAGAATGCTCTTGGGAACGTTTTTTCTGCTATTTTTTCTCTTTAATTAAACCTATGACTGCAGATATGGATTTTTTCCATGTCTGTTTTTTTTTGTTTGTTTGTTTGTTTTTTTTTCTGTGAAGTTGATGGACTAATCATGATAATTGGACTGGGGAGTCAGTTGTGCCTTATACTTACAACCCAAGACCCACATGGACAGAATCAGCCCCTAGGACTGACCCAGAAAAGACTGATGAATTTGCAAAGGGCTTATAAGCTCTGGACTAGCAGTAATCATGAATGTTGTGGGAGTACCTTGGTAAGCCTGTACAGAAGCACAAGCAATTGAAGCCTGTGGTTTTGTCTTTCTCTCTGGTTTGTTGTTTTTTTTTTTTATCCCTTTTGGCTTTACTTACTATACTTAAATCATGACTCTTTGGTTTTGGAGGGCAAAATGAACATGAGAAAGGAACACGCTGAAGAAGGCAGGTCCTTTGCTCAGTGCTACCCTATTGATTACAAGTCTGCAAGCAATCATCCTCAGAAGCAAAAGTGTTCTTCCAAAACTCCAGTAAATGCCCCCATTCTTTGGCTCTGGTGTGTTTCTTAAACTCTGCTAGCAAAACCAGTACTTTAAAACTAAATTAATAGCAAATATTACCAAAAAGATAGAAATCTGTTCTGTTCAAAAATAAGAAAAACACATTAAGTTTGGGGTCCAATTCTAGAGTAAGAATTTTGGTTTTCTAGAGTAAGAAATTCTAGAGTAAGAAATTTGGGTTTTATTTGGTTTTAAGAATAATTTTATAAGGAAGCCTACTACCTGTTTTTGAGATAAACTAAAGCTTGAAAAAACATGTATATCTTTAACAGTAGCAGTAACTCCTTTTGTAAGCCATATTGTTTCTTTCTGTGGTTTACAAATAACTTACGCTATATGTTACATCTTGAAAATATCTGGTATCAACTCAGAATTTACTGGATAAAGTGAATCACAGAAAATAAGAGAAGTTCAAAGCAACTGAGAATTTGCTTACATCTGAGGAAGCCATGTATGTTTGATTTGGGCAGTTAAAAGCTCTCATGGGATATGAATCAAGTTTACTATTCTGTGGCTTTAGTAAGTTTTAATTGTTGATACTTGCATTTGAAAGCCTTAATTACAAACTTGGAATGGCCTTCAGTTTGTTTGGGAGCCAGTGATACCACATATGTATTTACTGACAGGTTGTTTTGAATAAACCTAACAGAGATGTTACCTCTTACAATGATCAGATTGTAATTGTGTCACGATTCTAAGTGGCATTAACCAAATAAAATGCATGCATGGCAACTTGCTTTTGCATTTAATATTTAATGTATTTCTGATTATTCCTTTTAATTAAATTAACTTTAACTGGCTTACTAATTTATTTGATGCTTTAGAAACCATATAATGCCATTTCTCCTATTTTAACTTCAATGTTATTCATAAGCAAAGAATTGGAAAAGTTTACCAGCAGCATTACTAGTATTGCAATTTGTCGCCTTTGTCACAAAAAGTTGGGGTTTTGTTTGGTTTTGGGTTTTGGTGGTAGGTTTGGTTTTTTTTACGTAACAGTAAAGAGTAAACAGTAAACAAGGAGCTCAGGAGCTCAGCAGGAGCTCAGACTTTCTCTAAGTCAAAGATATGCTTCACAATGCAGTTCCCATTATGTTATGAAATGTCTCTGTTCTTGGGTTACTGGTTTAATATATTTGTTATATTGAGAGCTGCTTTAGCAGAAATAATCTCTGACACACTGGCCCCAGACGTTTGTGGTTTCTGGCACCAAAGACACTATGATCCTCCTAGTAAAAGAGGTTAACTGACTTCAGAGTTGTGGAAAAATCCTCCAGGAACAAAAATATCCCTGCCTTTCACATGAACATGTATCATTCTTACATGCTTTAGGGGAACTGACTGGTGAATTGTTTGACAAGCCCCCAGATTAGCTTTTCTAGCTCCAGTTTACATCTTTAACATATTTGTACACAGCTATAATATTGCCCTAAAAACTGCCACTTCACCATGTTACCCTGTTTTGCTGGTTGTGTTGTATAGATAACAAAAAGCAGCAGCACAGGAAGTAGCTGGTATAAAGCACCACATTCTACTCACAGTATCGGAATGGGATTTTTTGCATAAACATGAGTCTTATCTTTTTAAGAGTTTCAGAGTTGCTTCCTAATATGTCTTTTTGTGATTTTGTGTATGTCTCTGCTTGTTTCCTCAACAGTGTAACGTGAGGTAAGTAATGGGGTAAATTGCCTAAAAAAGTGAGAAAGGAAAAAAAAAGATGTATGTTTAAGAGGATAACTACATGATGCAGTTTTTCTTTATTTTTGGATCATCATAGGAGCCTAGCTGGCACCACATTTCCAAGATAACCCTACAGTTTCAGTTGATTAGAAATTCTCTGGCTCAGTTGGACCTGGTGATTAAGAAGGATGGCTGTTTACAAGGGTTGTGTGTTCCATGTTTTGTGATTTAGTTATGAAAGCTGCATGTCCCAGTCTCTCAAATCAGATCACATTTGCATCTTATCTGCTTAGGAGGCTTTAAATCATGAGTTGTTTATTGCTTGAGGACAGCTTGCCAAGTTACACCCCCAAAAAAAGAAGATAAAAAACTGAGTCTTTCCAGTTTTTAGTATATTTTCCCATCTCTTTCTGCATGTGTGGTGCTTTTAAGTCTTTCCCTTCATGCTTTGCTGTCAATCAAAACTCAAAAATGTGAAATTAAACCTGAGGAAGCAAATACTTTTTATTTTTTCCTCAAGGGAAAAAAGGATTACAGGAACCAAACTCAACTGTAATCTCCATAAACCATTTCTATGACTGCTATTCCTAATGGAAAGCTCTGTTCCATTTCTGAAATAATTTTTATTTGTAAAGTGAAATGTGTAACACATAATAAAAGATCCTCTGAAGAACAATTATGATGATTTGGTTTAACCAGACCCAGAGCATGGCTGAGACTGGCCCACAGGCCTTTCGAATGTTCACATATTTTTCTGAAACATTCAAAACTGCCCTACACAAATATCTGTTACAAATCCAATGGAGCTGACAAACCTCATTATCCAGTTCCCACTCCAGGCAATCATGAAATCTGAGTGTTGCTGACATGATCCATTTATACACAATATTTATTTAAGGACAAAACTTTGCATTTTCCTCAAGTCACTCTTTAACCAGACACTCGAAGGAAATGAATCAATACTTCATAACACTTGTGGAATCAGTCTCTGAGGTTTATTCAAGCTGAATAACACATCATCTGGCAGACAAACTTTAAAGGACAATTTTGCAGCAGGTTATAAGAATTATATTACCCTGGCTTCTAAGAGTTAGTAAAATTTAGGACTGGCTAGACTCTTATTTGCGAATGAGTTAACAAGACAAGGGATATCTGATTTACTGAGTTAAACTCTTAAGGTGTTATCTATTTTTTATGTGTTGTGCACATGTTAAAGCATTTCCAAAAGTCATTAATCAGCAATTTCAAGCTTTTATTTTACAGTTAATGACATAAAAGAGAAGAATGACTTGAAGATCCTACAAGTCATTAAGAACTGGAAGATGAGACTGGAAATATGCATATAGCTAGGTAAGTACTGGTGCCATGTCTTTTGGTACTAGGCTACAGGATAAACAGGGCTCTGGCTACTCACTCTGCCTGGTATTTAAAGCTCTTAATTTTTAAATGATAGACACCATAAGTAGTTAGCCAGAACTCAGTTTGGCCCACAGACTTCTTCAAAGAATCACAGAATGGCTGAGGTTAGGATCAAAGAATCATATAATAGTTTGGGTTGGAAGAGACCTTTAAAGGTCAACTAGCCCAACATCCCTGCAATGGGCAGGGACCTCATCAGGCCCTGTCCAACCTCACCTTAAATGCTTGCAGGGATGGGGTATCTACCACCTCTCTGGGAAACCTGTTCCAGCATTTCACCACCTGCATCATAAAAAATTTCTTCCTTTTAGCTAGTCTGAATCTACTCTCCTTGTCCTATTACACCTTGTCCTATAACAACAGGCCCTGCTAAAAAGTTCAGCACCTTTTGTTTGAGAACATCTAGTCCAACCTCAAAGCCCCAAAACCTCAAAGTTGTTCAGACCTAAGTCCAGTTGGGTTTTGAATATCTCTAAGGATGGGGATTCCATGACCTCCCTGAGCAACTGTGGCAGTGTGTGGCAGTGTTTGGCCACCCTCACAGATTTTTCTGTTTAATGATATTTCCTGTTTCTATTTGTGCCCATTGTCTCTTGTCTTGGGCACCAATAAGAAAAGTATGACTTCATCCTCTTCATACCTTCACATTAGGTATTTAGGCACACTGACAGGATCTCCCTTGAGACTTCTCAAGGCTACACAATTGTAGCTCTCAGCCTCTTCTGGTATGGTCAGATGCTCCAATCTCTTCTTCTTCATGATCTTGGACTTTCTCCAGTATGTCCATGTCTTTCTTGTTGTAGAGATCTAAGAATGGGACATGGCACTTCAGTTGTGGTCTCACATGAGCCGAAAGCAGGGGAAGGATCACCTCCCTTGACCTGCCGGGTAAGTCTTCCTAGCACAGCCCAAGATACTACTAGCTTCCTGTGCTGCCAGGGTGCACAGCTGACTCATGACCAACTTGCAACCCACCAGGACCCACAAGTCATTTTCTGCAAAGTTGAGTTCCAACCAGTTGATCTCCAGCCTATCCTGCTGTGTGGGATTATTTCACTCCTAGTGCTTGACTCTATTGAATTTCATGAGATTTCTGCCTACCCATTTCTCCAGCCTGTCACAGTCTCTCTTGGATGGCAGCACAAGCATCGAGCCTGTCAAACACTTCTCCCAATTGTGTATCATCTGTAAATTTGCTGAGTATTCACTCTGTCCAACCATACACATCATTAATGAAGTGGCCAGTAACTGGTTCCAGTATCAGACTCCAAAATACTCCACTAGTAATGGGACTGTAGCTGGATGCTGTGCTGCTGATAATAGTCCTTTAAGCCCTGAAGTTCAGCCAATTTTCAATCCACCTCACTGCCCATTTATCCAGCCCATACTTCATCAGCCCTCTATATAGAGGATGTTATGAGAGGAAATGATGAAAGCCCTGCTGAAGTCAAGATAAACAACATACACTGCTCGACCCTAGCCCACCAAAATAATAATTTCATTGCAGAAGGCTAATGGGTTGGTCAGTCTTGTGTCTCCTGAAGTCCAGGGTTATGATCCTACTATTTGTCTTGTTCCCCTCTCTTAAGATCCTTGAGTGCACCTGGTCACTACAGACCAGGCAGAACTCCATGTATCCCTGCTGCTTTCACATAAAACACCAATTCTGCTCCCTGCTGTCCTGCCTCATCCTTCCTGATCCAGGTCTGTCTGCAGCAGCACTTCAGTCATGTCAGCTATGGCTCCCATGTCTCTGTGATTGCAAAGAGAGTAGCCTTGCAAGAGCACACAAGGGCTCAAATGTCCCTTCTTTGATCCCTGGGGGGTGTGCATTAGTGTACACACTTCAGGGCACCATTGGCCTGATTTCCGTGACGAACTCTGAGAGTTTCTTGAATACCGTTACTGAGTAATGTGCAAAATACTGTGGCAACCAAACTGCTGGAGAGAACAAAAGGCCTTCCAAAATGTTAATTCACAGCACATCACATTACTGAGTTTCTCTTTGTAATGCCGCCATACTTAATTAATACCACTGAATTGAACCGCTGCTTCTTTTTTCTAGTATAGAATTAAACAACTGACTAACTTGCATTTTCAAAAATTCTAGGTGCCTGTACTTTTCTTGGGTTTCAGTTAGACTTGCAAATGCTGAGTGCATCTGAGAATCACCAGCTTTGTCTTCAGACATACTGACTGTAGAGTATGCTGTAAATGTAATTAAACTGCCCTTTTTAGATGCGCATCAGTTAATTTATCTCTTCTCCCTGTCAAAGAATAGAACAGGAAAGCCACAATGTTACATGTGAAATGTTTTCAGGGATATAGCACATATTTAAAAAGTGCTTATCCCCATTATCCTATTCATTTTGGTTGTTATTTGAGCCGAACCCTACTCTTGTGAAATCTAAACTAAGTCAAATATGAGCAGAGCTCAAATTTTCATAGGGAGTTTGGATATATTCAACTTTTCAGTAATGGCAATGGCTTTTCAAAATGAAATCCTTTTACAAACCTTTCCCTGCAGAAACATGGTGTGAGATATTTTTGACATACTAGCAAATAACTTCTACCTTGAGCTAGAAAGATTTCCTGGAAGAAGGACTTTTCTACTGATGTGGGAAGCTGGCGTAGAGCAAGGGGCTAAGTGGAGGATCAGAAAGGCAATGGTGCTTGCTTAGGCATGGAGGGCTGGGGCAAACAAGAGCCACAATGGCAGAGAATACAACATCACAGTAGGTGAGGACCTGAGACATCGCAACATGCATGTGAATAGGGGTGAATACCCATGATAATGAGTTCTCAGAAAGATAACGAATATGTTAAACGTTTATGGGAAGTATATGAATACGCATGTACTGCTGGAATATAAGCCTGAACCCCTTGACCATTGGTACGAATTCCCTACGTGTCCAGTGCCGCAAATAAAGAATGCCTGCTTAATAACTCCAGTTATTGCGTCTTTCACTGCATCACTACTCCCGAAACTTTCGAAGATATATGACAAACCAAAGTAATTTCCTGACCTTGGAAAAAATTTTCGTTATGAGCCAGGTTGTTTTCTACCTTTTTTTTTTTTTTTTCCAAAGTGGAGAAAAGATACAGAAACGTCTCATAATTTGTGAGAAAAATCTAAACGGTCAGAGGAAACCTACCTGTTGACATGGTAACCAACTGCTCCATTTAAGGGTATGTTCCTCACCTTGTTCTGCCTCCTTGAGGGAAGAGTTACAATAGTGTGCCTAACTGTAATGGGGACTCACCCTAGTACCTTCACTGGAATTTTTAGGTACAATTCAGCTAAGCCACTGAGTTTTTACCCTGACATAAAAGCAGAACAGGATCCTTGGTGTGTAGGCAGATTTTATTGCCTGTTTATTAGAAAAATTAAAGTGTTTAAACAAGATTTTAATCTGTTTCTTATGTCTGTATATTTTGAAGTCATAGTATTGTATTTGTGACTATAAAATAGCAGCTGTAAAGTCAGAACCTATATTCTCACTGCTTTGCGGGCTGAGGTGTATTAAGTATCTGAGATCATGATACAGTTATATTGTGTGTATTGTGCCAATTTTTTTAAAATTGGAAATGTCATCCTCTTTTCAGCTTTGGTTTTATGATGGTATACTTTTTGCACATTCCTCTGGAATGAATACAGTTAAATGCTTGACTACATATATGTATATACATGTTGACGTGCTGGAGGGGATGCCATCCAGAGGGATCTGGACAGGCTGGAGAGGTGGGCTTGTGCAAATTGCATGAAGTTCAAGCAAGCCAAGTGCAGGCAATTCCAGGCACAAATACAGGTTGGGCGGAGAATGGCTCTAAAGCAGCCCTGAGGAGAAGGACTTGGGGGTGCTTGTGGATGAGAAGCTCAACATGAGCCAGCAGTGCGCACTGGCAGCCCAGAGAACCAACCATGTCGTGGGCTGCATCAAAAGAATGGTGGCCAGCAGGTCTCAGGAGGTGATTCTACCCCTCTACTCTGCACTTGTGAGACCCCACCTGGAGTACTGCGTCCAGCTTTGGAGTCCTCAGCACAGGAAGGACATGGACCTGTTGAAACGGGTCCAGCAGAGGGCCACGAGGATGATCAGAGGGATGGAACACCCCTCCTATGAAGACAGGCTGAGAGAGATGGGGTTGTTCAGCCTGGAGAAGAGAAGGCTCTGGGGAGACCTTATAACAGCCTATCAATGTCTGAAGGGAGCCTACAGAAGAGCTGGAGAGGGGCTGTTTACAAGGAAGTGTAGCAACAGAACAAGGGGCAATGGTTTTATATTGGAAGAGGGGAGCTTTAGATTAGACATCAGAAAGAAATTCTTTACAGTGATGGTGGTGAGACACTGGAACAGGTTGCCCAGGGAAATTGTGGATGCCCATACCTGGAGGTGTTCAAGGCCAAGCTGGATGGGGCTTTGAGCAACCTGGTCTAGTGAGAGGTGTCCCTGCCCATGGCAGGGGGGTTGGAACTCGATGGTCTTTAAGGTCCCTTCCAACTCAAACGATTCTATGATTCCATATTTTTAAAACAATGTAATTTATTGGTTATATATTACTTTTTATTTTTGAACAACCTTCTCCAACATATGTGGTACAATATATCCATCTAGTTCATTATTGCAGCAACTGTATTAGTGTTTTCTTGCTTGCTATTCTCCCATTACTCTAATAGAGCTGGCTAATCAAAAACCATACATTTTTTATTGACTTCTGTCAGAAGGAGATTCTGGCTAATAGCACACAACTTAAGAAGAAACTCAACGTTGCTCCAGGTTGCACAAGCTTTCATTACTCTTAGAAGTGTGGTCATGTCAGCTGCATGCAGAAACAGCACATAGACCCATGAATTAGAAAATCTATTGCCTTGCCTTGTTTCTGAAAATATTGTAGGATGTAGAATTTCGATTAGGCAGTCTGACTATCCATCTTCATTGTACGGAACTTTACTGCACATGCCAAAAAGATGATTTCTCTAATGCTTAATCGCTCCTTAACATGTCATTAAAATGATTGAAGTTATCAGATAATTACAATGACAGAGACTCATCCCAAACTTAAGTCTCCTGCATTAAAAAAAAATAATAAAAGCTGTTTAAAAATAGATTTTGCATATTTATAAATTCTTAATTTTCCTAAGTGGTACTACTTAGTATTGCACTATTAAATGCACATTAAAGCATTTTGACAAAGTAATAGCAAGGATCTGGGAACTCATGCCCTTCATGCAGCTTTCTACTAAATTGCTACCAAGGCCTGAGGCAATCTGGATAGATTTCTTGTTCGGGCTGAATTTTTTCAGCAAGAAAAAGATGATTGTTACGGATTGAGTTTACAATTTGCAAAGTACTACTGCATCCAGCTAAGCTCTTCTGAAAATGGGCAGAGGTAGAACATGGTAGAAATGTAAGATCTTGCTGCATGTCTGCTTAGCACCATGCTGGAGAAAAGGAGATTCAGGGGAGACCTTTTGGCTCTCTACAGCTACCTGAAAGGAGGTCATAGAGAGTTGGGGAGTCAGTCTTTTCTCTGAAGTAACAAGTGATAGGACAAGATGACGTAGCCTCAAAGTACGCCAAAGGAGGTTTAGAATGGTTATCAGGAAAAATTTCTTCACCGAAAGAGTTATCAAACCCTGGAACAGGCTGCTCAGGGAAGGGCAGGAGTCACCACTGCTCAAGGTATTTAAAAGATGGGTAGACGCGGTGCTGAGGGCCATCATTTAGTGGTGACTTTGTCAGTCTTAGGTTGACGGCTGGACTCCGCAAGGTCCCTTCCAACTCAGACTACGTTTCTATGCTCCCATTATGACGCTGCAGCTAACTCCTCTCTACTACACCAGACACAAGGCCACTGCTTCCCAGAGCAGTAATTCCACCTTCTGTTGCACAGCTGTTCCCCCTGCTTCTTTACCTGCACAATTTCCCTGAAAACACCTTTTTGATCCCCCTTTTTTTCGCCTCCTCTACAGACTGGTACAAACAAGGGTTGCATTAGGAGGAAACTAAGTTGCAGTATGGGTAGCGCTGGTTCAGATCCCACCATCCCAGCTGGAGAAGTGATGCTCCACACGGGCTACATTCAGGGCCAATGTGCCGCATCTGCCTCATGGAGTACAGGCCTGTACTCCAGCACCACACGTACGATATTTCGGTCGTTTCTGTGCAAAAACCAACTTAATTTGGGGCTCCTAACACGACCCCTGGGCGCCCTCCCGCCTTACTCCAGGCCCTACGCTGGCCTTCCTCGGGAAGTCGCCCCACCAGCACCCAGGGCCGCCCTCCAGGCCACAGCACCGCAGCTACCGACTGCCCCAGAGGACTCCGCCACAGCGGGGACGCCCCAAGGCATCGCGACCGCCACCGTAACTGGGACAGTCCCAGAGACCAGCCCTCGGACCCATCCCCTCCCCGCCCGCCTCTCGCGACACCACCAGCAATTCTCGCGATACTTCCCGCTCCTCCCACTTCACCGCTGGGTCCCTGAGAGCCGCGGCACCGCCGCGCCTCTTGTCTCGCCGTCCTCGCCCCGGGGACTGGCTGCGGCCCGGCCTGCGGTAGCGTATCGGGGACCAAGGAGGCTGCTCGCTCACGTCCCCGGGCACAGTTCCTGCCCGCCCGGCCGTCATCGGGGCCGGCAGTGGCGCGGCGATGGCAGGGGGAGCAAGCGACGGTTTCCGTCCCTGACAGGCCGTGTCTGCTCGGCGTCCCCCTGGGCGCCTTCAGACCCTTCCCCGCTGTGCCTTGCCCCCCGAGGGAGCGTGTGGTCTCCAGCTAAGGGGTGCGGGCGCTAGACCGGCCCGTACCCCCACTTACTGTGGCGGTAGGCCCCTAGAGCGGCGGGCCCGTCTGGCTTGTGGTCCCCATCTGCCCCCGGGTCTCGTCGCTTGCAGGCTCCGTGGGGCCTTGCGTGGCCATAAGTTAAAATGGGTGATGGTGTCCCAGGTAAGCATCTTTTGTCCGTCTTTCCAGAGCGATGTTCAGGAGGTTTTGGCTTATTCACGCTTGCCCAGGTGGAAAAGAGGGCAGGTGTGGAAATGGCTGGGTATGGCTGTGTGCATATCTCCGTGCTGTGGTCTTGTGAGGCCTCGCCAAGTAGCAAAGCGGAGGTGCACGCGTGTAAAAGTCAGGTAGTGTGTATGTGTTAGAAATGTTCAGAGGACTCTTTTTCTGAATTGGTTCTGTTTCTCAGAAACATTTGAGTTTGTTTCGTGGGACAAGTGGAAACGTTAAGTGAACTCAAAGCATCTCTTTTTGGAAGATGACGTTGTAGGTTTTTTTAGCTACTTTTGTGTAACAACTTTGTAGTTAAGGTTTGCAATTTAAGAAGGGCAGTGTTTTTGCATTATAGTGGCCTTCAATTTTGCATTTAGGGCCATTTATTAGAGTGTAAAAAAAAACCATTGTACTGTGCTTTAAGTGGATAAACCTCAATGCTTAGAAAGCATTCATGGTACTTTTGTGCTCTTTTTTTGTAGAGGAGTTGAAATCAACTAGTGTGTGACTAGGCCATTAGCAGCATCATTTAGTACAGTCAATATATTAATGGCACTTTTTTTCAACTATGATAGAAGGGGTAAGCAGGTGTCTTAAATACCATCTTTCTTCATTGATGGCAAGTGTCCAGTATCCATGTTACAAAGTCCAAGAAGTTAGTGAATCGGGCTAGTTACAGGAGCCATTTTTTGCTTTGGTTTATACAGCACTGTTTTCTGGGGTCTTGTAGCAGTCGTGTCCTGAGTATAATTTCTTTGCTTTCTTCTTTCCCTTTTTTTCTTTCTCTTGTTTCTCACTAGGCTTGCAGGTTGGTAATACTGAAACTGTTGTCCAATGTGATTTATTGCATTTTGCACCTGGATCCCTAATTCTGACAAGTCGTATGCAACTCACTGAACTCAAGTAAATGCTTAATTAAAAATAAAAGCACTATCATCTTAAATTGTAGTTTTAACTTGAGAGTCTTTAATGCCATCTGTCACTTCAGATATTACTCTAAAAGAAAAAAATTACGGAAGTGTTCCCTTATTTTAAACATTGTTTTGCATGTTTAGCAGTGTGCTGCATATAGCTAGTTTCATTTTTTCAGTCTTCTTAACTTTGAAAAATTGCTTAAAGACTAGATGCTACTGGGAGAAGTTTATGTGCGCATCTTTTTGCACAGATTTGAGCACGTGTGAGAGACAGTACAAACACCTTAAAATTTAAATATTAGTTCTGTTTGATCTGTTGAATATAGTCTGTACTTCACCCTTTGCCTCAAAAAGGTAATCTGAGCTTCAAGTCTCTGAGAAGGTGTGGAGGAGCTTATGTGGGGTTGAATTTATCAAGGATGATGGGGCCATTGTGAAGGATCACTGAAAAAATATGAAACTAATGGAGAGGTCATGGATTATGGTCTTATTAATATAAGAACTAATGGGCCATCAATTTAGGTTATGGGATCCAAGTTCATAGCAGGCAAAAGCTTGTGAGGTGTTGGAGAGCAGACCTGTGAAATTTGTAGTCAAAGACTGAATGCAAGAAATCTGCATATTGATGAAGATGGAATACAGCTACGTGAGAGAGTGGTCCACTGGTCTTTGCTAAACAAACAAACCACACCTGGCCCAGAAAATCTCTGTTGCTAAAAGAATACTTCAAGGACAAAGAATTTTAGAAGAGAGTTATTCTGTATGCTTGTGCTGTTTTTGTTGTTACCTGGATGTCAATGCCTTATGGCCAATGCTGGTTACAGAATAATGGGCTATAGGAATGCTTTTATTTTCTTTCAGCATATATAATTTCATAATTTTTTAAAAATGAAGTATAATTATCACTGATTTAACTAGTATTTTATTGATGCAAGATTCTCTCTCTTGCTCCTTCACATAAAAATCTTAGGTGCCTCTCACTCCTGCTGATAGTAACTTTCTCAGAAATGACAGAATTTATTTCAACAAGTAGTTAAGAAACAATGAAAGTTCTGAAGTGAACCATATACTTTCCTCGCTTTTTGGGGGGGAGGGGAATGGATTGGCAGGGAAAGGTTGGAAATTGTTTCGACAAACACAAAAGACCAACAATTCCTCAGTTCAGATCTGGAAAACTTTGTGTGCAACTGTTATCTACTATGTCTTTCGCTTTTTACTATGAACGGCAAAGGCCTTTTTTTTCTGACAGAGCTATTTTGTTGGGTTTTTCTTTGTCAGTACAATTTGGATTCATTTGATACATTGTTGTTCTTGTCTTCCTCTTTCTCTGTTAGCAACATACTTACCATTTAAAAAATAATCTTTGTGCATGAAATGCGAAACTGACATAACTGAAAATGAAGCAGTTCAGTCATCTCTGTTGCTAATTATTTGATATGCTGTATTAAGGCCGTAGCTAGACCACATATAAGAACAGGTTTTAACAGTTCCAGATGGGACAGCCATGTAAACAGTTTACTGAGTAACTAGCCACTTTGATGAACAACATAGGCAAATTATATGCTACTAATTGTTCTTAAAGTGCGCTTGTGGTGGTTTTAAACATGTTTGTTGGTTTTTTTACCTCTTCCAGGCTTTGTTAGGAGAAAGGTGATGATTCCTATGTGATCATATTTGTAACTGCAGTACAAATACAATATCAAAAGCGTATCTAGTATAGACAGCATTTTTTGACCAGTTTATGTGGTCTGTTAATTGGCCACTAAACCTGCAGGCGTCAGTTTATCAGTGTTTGATTATGTGAAGGCACTGTGGATCAAAACATGAACACATGAAGGACACCCAGGTGATGAGGCCCAGCCAGCACGGGTTCACGAGGGGCAGGTCCTGCTTGACAAACCTG
>JAOTQQ010000019.1:44332318-44375053 GCA_026546715.1 Gallinago undulata
TTTTTTTTTGTGGTTGGACTTGATGATCTCTGAGGTCCCTTCCAACCACCGTGATTCTGTGATTCTGTGAAAAATGTATCAGAATATGGCTTTTACATGATGTTTTTTCATGTAGACTTTCAGATATTTATAGAATAAATATAGCAGCACTTCAGCAAATTATAATTTAATACCTAACTCAGGGTTTCTTTCTCAACAGTAAACAGTATCCTAATTCTACTGCTACCTTCAGTAAAATCTTTTAAGTTGTATGCATTTTGTCAAATAAATTTATATGCAATGTTTCTTTAGTGTGGCTTTCTACATTTGGTCAGTTTATTACTATGTATGTGTGTTTGTTTTCTTTATAGATAATTGGCATATTGGGGAAAAATGCCTCATCCCTTTTCTTGAAAATGGAGAACTTCATGAAGGAACAATAACCTCTATTGAAAAGGACAAGAATGGAAAAACATTTGCTGTTGTATCATTCTTGGAGTCCAAAGAAAGGAAAATACTAATAACTGAACTTTGTAGAGTTGAAGCCAGTAGACAGTCCTGGAGAAGCTCACTATTTGATGATGGTGATCTGGAAAAGCCTTTTTTTCCTAACCAAAGTCTTCCATCTCCTGCAGTTCCTTATAAATTATCCGACAATGGTGATTTTATCCCATATACGATTAACAGATACCTGCGTGACTATCAAAGGGAAGGAGCCCAGTTTCTGTATGGACACTATGCTAACAAAAGAGGGTGTATTCTTGGAGATGATATGGGCCTTGGAAAGACAATCCAGGTATTCTTTTTTGATTTTTTGCACATTAAGAGAATAGATATTTTTTTTGGCATTTTTTTTTTCTCTGAGATGTGAATCTTTAAAAATAATGTATAACCTCAATGGAGCTTAACCTTCCTTTTCCGTTGTGGAGTTGGAGGAGGCAGGATGCGACTATTCAGGACAGCATGTAAAGCCAGAAACCGTTGCTGTATTTAAGACTCACTTCTGATAGGCCACAAAACTGGATGTGGACCCTTTTAATGTATGCATGGGCAGCTATGGTAGTTAGAATGTATTTCACTGAATTTCACTGAATTTTTTTTAGAGTTGGAAGGGACCATAGAGATCATCTAGTCCAACTCCCCTGCTGAAGCAGGGTTGCCTAGAGTATGATAGAGCATGTTACTCAGGACTGCATTCATTTTATGTTGAAAGTATTCATTTTATGTTGAAAGTTTTATGATACCCAAGTAGCAATCCTCAGTGATTTGCACTGGGGTATGCCAAAACAACTTACAGCTCTTACCTGACTGTAGTTCTTTAAATGTCTTTTTCCTTTTTTCTATGGGAAGTAATAGATTGACTGTACTGGGAACCAGAAGGAGCAGACATATTTGCTCCCATCTCTGGAAAAAGTGCTTAGATGTTCCATGTTATTTTTATCAGTCTCTTGTAAATATGACTTGGGCTGATGAAAGGACAAAGTATAGCAAAGTATTCTCTATTATGCTTTGAATGTGTGGCCCAAATGATTTATTTATTTATTTGACTAAAATTAGGGGGCTTTTATGTTCGAAAATTCTTTTTCAGCTGTCTAAGTTTTAAGTAAGCAGCATGAATCTTATGGTGGCTAGTCTTTGTTCCCTTCTGTCTTCTTCCATATGTCAAATGCAAGCTCATTCCTACAATGACAAATTATGGCTGTAGTGTCTATTGCCCTTCTATGTAGGAGGATGTTGACAGACACCTACCAGAGCAAAGTGTTGTTCTGTAGCAAACTTGATGAAAGGAGTGAGTAAACTAAACTGGCGACCAGCTATGTACAGAGCATTTAGAAGCGCATCGTGGATTTGTGTAGATGATGATGATCTGTTAACAGATGTTTATTAAAACTAAACTGCATCCATTTTCCTCATGTTTTATTTAACCTTGGCTGTGTTTCATGTCCAAGGCAGTTTAAGAACTTGGTAGTTGTAGAAGTTTGTCTCTGCTCAGAACTGCAAATATCTGATTTCATATAGCAAGAATCATCTATATAAGGTAGCAGTAAACTGCGGGTGAGGGTGTGGAATTGAGTTGTCTTGCTTCCATTTCTTGTATCTTTTGCATCTCAGAACTGATTCTGTAATGACCTGGTCACTTTTATCACACAGTGACTGTGTTCTTCTGTGCAATTCACATCTGATAGTTACTTCTTTCTAAGAACAGTGTCAAGTTTGCAGAAGAAAGGTAGACGTTTTGAAGAATATCTTGTGCATTTTTTATAAAACACTATTTATATTTTTCAAGTTCAGTATGGGAAGGCAGTTCAGTGCATGAAGTAAAAGAGGATTTCACTTGTTTAGAAAAGATGTTCTGTATGAAAGAATAAATATTAGTTAAACTTCATCAAGTAGCAAGTAATTGATTTAGTTTTACAGAAAATTTCTTTTATGCTTGTCAGTTGGCTGAACCCTATTCTTTCTAATTATAGGTTGGTTTATGAGATACAGACTTTTCTAGAAAACTTTTGCATTTTAATATTCTTTGTACTTTTGAACACGTTTTTGCTTAAGTGGCCTGACTGGCTCTTTCATTTCAAGCTGAAGTTGAGGTGGAGGCAAATAGAATGATGTTGATTCTTAATGTGATTGCAGTGAGTTAAAGTTTCCTATTAAGGCCTTTATGGTTGCTTCTTGCTTGTTCTGAAAAAGCCAAACGTTTCTCAACAGAGTTGCCTTTTTACAGCCTTTTGCTATTGTTACAAATTTGTGATGCATAATTCTTCCAAAAATGGAGGATCTGGAGGACACACGGAGATTTTATGTTTAGTTGAATTTTATTCTTATTCTGGAAAGAATTTAAAAAAAAAAAGTCAAACAACACATGCAAACTTGCAGTTCCTCTTAGCCTCAGTGTACATGCAATACTAAGTATAAAAATATTTGGCTTTCTTTTCTTCTATATATCTCTTTCCCACCCTGCGGCCCCATATGTGATGGGTTTCCTTTGTCTTCTGATTATCTATCTTTACTTTTTTCAGGTCTTCTACCTGCATTTCCTGCACTCCTGGCTGGTTCTTTTCCCAGCATCGTTAGAGGGAGAAAGCTCTGGAAATGTCCTCTTTTTGAGAAATCAACAGATGACAGCTTTACATGTGCCCTGCTATGAGCAGCTGTGTAGCAGCTGCAAAAGGGAGTGGCTGGAGCTGGCTGCTGAGAATAAAGGGGTCCTGTTGAATTTTCAAAAGGACACCTCTCTGATGATGCATCTGGTTCTTGCTGTTTAGCCCCATGGATATGAAGTGGATTTTATGGATTTGAATATTCTGGCCAGATACCTCTGTGCCTTTTCCCCGTTTTGTATTACCATGGGAGCAGCGTGTGTCGGGGTGTTGTTCCTCACTATGACATATTATAGTGTCTCTTCATAATCAAAGGGAGATCACCTTGACTGGTTTGAGGCAATAATAGAATATAAGCCCAAACACCATAGAAATAACTGACTTTTAAGTTAACAGGAATTGGAAGGAATGGAACATATAGGAAATGACATATTAGTTAAAACCTCTAATTTATATTATTGACATATTATATTATTGACGTATTAGTTAAAACCTCTTCTTCCTATTGCAAAAATAGTGTTGGGAGTATGGTTAGCAAGTATCAATTCCTTGTGCTTTATCATCGAAGACTCAAGTGCCTTGAAAATGGAGGAAAATTGCAAGGCATGCCACATCTCTAATTTTCACTGGCTCGCTCATAGTCTCTTCTGTATTTTTGGGACTCCTCCACTTAGAGTGGAGGGTGAAAGTGTAAAATAGAGCAATTAATTGCTCTGGTCATGAATTCAGGATTCTCCAAGGGAAGGGGTTCCCGTTTTAAAAGCAGATTGATTTAAAACAAACAAACAAACAAAAAAAACACAAAACAATCCCCCACATCCCCTTTCTAAATACCATTCAAATTTTTGTCCTAAATGTTTATTTTTGGTGTAACTAACTCACTTCCTGTTTGTATTTTTCTACATAATTACTAAGAGTTGTTTTCTTTCTCAAGGTGATTTCATTTTTGGCTGCAGTGTTGCACAAAAAGGGAACACGTGAAGATATTGAAAATAATATGCCAGAATTTTTACTGAGGACAATGAAAAAAGAACCAAGGTGTAACCCCAAGAAGGTACAGCTTTTAGTGATACAAGCTTAACAGTTTTTATAAAAGGCAATGCTTGGATTTGTTAGTTTGCTTTAGGAGTTCTATGTTTTAATATTTAACTACTTAGGTAGCTTAGGGGTTCATGGCCTTCCTAGTAGTGTTAGGGAAGCCTTCAGTTTTCCAGATAGTCAAGTACATTATCTAGCTGTTATTGTCTAATCTGTTAATACTGTTGATCTGCACTAACACAAAACATTTGAAAATACCTGGATGAGATTTGGGGCTAGAGTACTTTGAAAAGCCCCTGTCAGTGAGTAGAAAATTATACTTTTGTGTGATTGTATTTCTAAAGTACAAAAAACACATGCATATATATTCACATGATATTTAAATAGTTAAGGCACATGCATATTTTTGGAAAACATTGCTAGTGTTCATGTGAAATCGCATATTTTCTTGAATGACTGTAATAATGTCAGAAGTAGTGCTGACATAATCTAGGTAATTAAATACAGCAAATAGATACATGTAAAAGTTCTTGTGAATGGGAGAAATCTGAAGATCATTTTAATTTTACTTGTCCCAGAACCCAGGCAATTTCTGTTTTCCGTGGCTAGCTTTTATTTTATTGGTATAATTGGAATATTTAACTGGAAGAATGGTTCATATGACATAGCTTTGTGAATAACGGATACAACTTCTTCAGGAAAGACAGGCAGAGAAGTAGACATGAAGGGTTAGCAATTCCTGTGGAGGAAAAAAAAAAAAAGATAAAGAGATTACTTCTGACTTGGAATAAGAGAAGAATTTAACTTTGAGGATAATTAAGTATTGCAACAGGTGACAGAGAGGTTGTGGACTGCCCCATCCTTGGGGTTTTTGAATACCTGAGGAGAGAAAGCCCTAAATGTCTGAATTCAGTGTTGCCTCTGCTTTGACCAGGAAGTTGGACTAGAAACTTCCTGAGATCCTTTCTTGCCTCATTTATTTTATTATTCTCCAAAAATAAATGAGTTGTGTGAGCTGTCTTAACTTTTTAAACCCTTTTCAGGTCCTTCTATTTTGAAGTCATGTATTGACTAGACTTACGGATTGAAGGAAGATGCTTACCCTCTTCATCATTTTATTTGCTCCATGTGTAAAACATTTTATGGTATACATATGCTATAGCAAAGCAAAGTCAAAGTATCTCATGTCTTAGTGAAGTTGTTAGAGTATAATTTGAATAAGTTGTACTACTTTGGTATCTTTCATAGTATTACAGTATTTTTTTCTTCTGGACTGTTTGCATAATCTGAGTAAACTGATTGACTTCTAAATTTATATTGACTTCAGATATTTTTCTCTATGACGCTTTGAAGTGACAGAATTAAACAATTCAAACTATAAAGCAGTGAAATAAATCTCAAGATTCTGACTTTCCTTATTGAGAAAGGGCTATGTTGTAGTTTTTCACTAATAGTACAACAGCTATTTGTTTTCAGACTTTCCTCATAGTGGCCCCTCTTTCAGTGCTGTACAACTGGAAGGATGAGTTAGACACATGGGGGTACTTTAAGGTCTCTGTCTTACATGGCAGTAAGAAGGATAATGACTTGAGTCGCATCAAGCAGGGGAAATGTGAAGTTGCCCTTACAACGTATGAGATACTTCGCCTATATTTGGATGAATTTAACAGGTAATGATTTTGATATATTTTTCTACACACAGATTTTTAACTGTCTGCCTGATTTTTGCATTGTTCTTTGCAAGTGCTTACTCTTTCTGGGTAATATATTTACTGTTAAATCCAGTGTTGTTGAAGAGGAGAACCAAATTTAACTATATTTGCATAGTTTACCTTATACTACCTTTGTAGTGAGATGCTTGGGAAACGTTTGAATAGTTTTCGTAAAGCTGTTTTTCCTGTTAACACATTCATGAAGTGTTCTCTAAAAGATGCAGGAGTTTCCTGACTGAAAACTGGCAGTAGCTAAAAGATACAGAGAAGATATTTCTATCTTTCAATGCAATGTAAGGAGAAAAAATCATGGCATTTTTAGCAAGTTTTGGAAGGTATTTTCCTTGTTATTTGCACTTTTCAGCAGCTTGATGAAATTCTTGAGTCCTAAAAACTTGGAGATATGAGATGTGTATGTGTGTCTCAGTGTGTAGTTTTAAGTCCCTGATGCACGTAGCAGAATCAGGGTCTTTCTGACAGCAGGTTTTATTAGAAATCCTACTTCATTTGCTCCGTATCTGTCGGCATTTTCAAACTAGGAGTGTTGCCTTTTCTTTGACTATGTTCAGAAGTACTTAGCATCTCGTCTGATCCTCGTGGTCCTCTTTCCTTATCGCATCTTGGAAGCAGGGTACAAGTTGCATGAATAGCTAGTAGTAGCAGGCTGCCCTTAGCAGCTGCTGTTGTCAGGGGCTCTGCAGATCTTGTTGTTCTAGGTGTTGGGAAATGTCCTGGCCCCTGTGGGTGTCCTAGTGTTCTGGACAGCTCTCACCAAAACAGTAGATCTCCATCTCTGTCCACGGGCTGGTCTGAAAAAGAAGCACAGATAGAAGACTAGAGGAGTTGTGTTACCACTACCCTTATTCTTTTGGTCCCTGCTTCTAGATACATTCCTCCTAGTTGCAAAATGGTGAAATGTTAAAAATCCTCTGCATATCAACTAAAGAAGTTGAGTGATGATTTCAGGTAGGAAACCATGCATATTGAAATGCTTTCAGTATACTTCTGGTTTCACTGGATAGGTTTTGTTGGAAAAATTAAGTATGCCTCTGTTAAGTGTGTTTCAATAGCTTACTTTCAGAGATTTTATTTTTCTTCTAAGTCTTACTTATGAGTGGAATTGGTGTTGGTGAAATGTGCTGGAATGATTGCTCCAGAGATTGGAAGCTACTTTCTTCACAGAAAATTAGACAGTTAAGAGTAGTTTATTTATTTGACTATATAGTTTAGCCATTATTCCCAGCTATAGCAACTGAATTTTCTAAACAAACAGGAAATAAGGATGCTGGATAGTATAATACAATGTATAACAGGAAAACCAAAAAGTAATAGTATTTTATAATAATTATGGTTATGTGTGTGGCTCACTTCACTTTGTACATCTATATGGTTGATAAGTAGTTTCATTCAATACAGTATTTCTTGTTGTTCTGCAGTGTAGAGTGGTCTGCTGTGATAGTGGATGAAGCACATAGAATCAAGAATCCAAAGGCTCAAATAACTCAAACCATGAAGTCATTAAAATGCAGTGTTCGCATAGGTCTTACTGGAACCATTCTTCAAAACAATATGAAGGAACTTTGGTGTGTTATGGACTGGTAAATAAAGTTTCTTTTTTATATGATTTAAATACCTCTATATGTTGGCTATGCTGTGGGACTGGGATGGAGCTGCATGATTTGTACCCATCTGTGTCAAAAAACAGCAACAAACTGCAACCCGCCCCTGAAACCTCGCAATGTTTGGTGAGAATGTAAGTATGTCTTTCCATAGGTATATTGCAGGTAAGCTCCTGGTAGATACATCTGTTTTGCAGTTATTTAATAAAGGTGGAGATCCTCTTACTGTCTGGTTTCTTTGGGGAATTTTGGAAGAAGTTATAATTATTTTCTTTTTCCCTCACTGTGTTTACTGTTCTTTAAAGGTGCTATTTTCTTCTTCTTTGTCTCTCCTCCCCACAGTAGACTGAGAATAATTACATAGTTTCGAACAATGTTGTGCCTTTACTCCATCTGATATGTGCAGGTCATTCTGACATATTTGGAAGTTGAAAGTAGTAGTATTTTGCTGTTTTTCAAAATACACAAGTGCACATATTTGGAAATCAACAGTCTTGTCCAGGAAAACTTTTAAAGAAGAGGGAGAGGTGAAAGTAACCCTGGATATAGATCTAAACATATAAGACTTACTGGGGATGATTTGTAGAGAAAGAACAAAACAAACATGCTTTAAATATAAGGAAATACAGACTGAATTGAAATACCAGGAAAGAAATACTTTAACAGTAAGCTTAGTGTTGTATCCTATGCTGATATTAATAGATTGTTCCAGTATGTAGTGCTGCCAATGATTACCAGTTTCTTTTTCCTATTGTGTTTTGTAAGATTTTATTTAGTAAACTGCAATATCTGCATAACCTGATTTAAAAAACCAAAAACAGTAAAAATTGTAAACATGACTGCTTAGCTTCCAATTTAGGCTCTTGAACAGTAGCAGCCTTGTAGTTTAGAGATTCTGTATACTTGTGACTTCCATTGCTCTGTTGAGCGGTACTTTTTCTGGAGATAGCAACCCTTTCCTAGGGAGACTGTCTTAACATTTGAGGATCAAAGTAAGTAAATGAAAAAATTGCATGTCTGGAAGTAGTTTATGTTTCTATTTATATACACAATTTTTATTGATTCCTCTAGTGATTATTAATTTGAGATCTCTTGCTGTTAGCCAGAAACAATTTATGGTATGCTTTTAATCAATGGAAAAGGATAGATTGCCTTGGAGTAAAGAAAATGGTGCTATTCCTTCACACCCTCCCCCACTTTTGTTTTCTAATAGGGCTGTACCAGGACTTTTGGGTAGCAGACAATATTTCAAGAAGAAATTTTCTGATCCAGTGGAGCACGGCCAGAGGCACACTGCAACTAAAAGACAGCTAGCAACAGGTCGTAAGGCCATGGTGAAGCTAGCAAGAAAAATGTCTGGCTGGTTTCTGAGACGCACCAAAGCACTTATCAGTGATCAGTTGCCAAAAAAGGAAGACAGAGTAAGAACACCTGCACATTTCAGATAAAATGCTAATGGATATGTATTATTATTTTTTTCTATTTCTTCAGGCCTCTAATAGTTTATGGTTTTCTTTTGGGCTTACGAATTTAATAAGAATCCAGAGCCTTGGAAAAAATGCACATGCAGTAGTGTGCTTTGTCCACATAATTACTATGATTGCTTGTTGAAATGGAGTTAATCAAGCATGAAAATGCTCAGCTAGACTTCTGACTAGGGATTTACACGTCTGTTTTGTGTGCACTTTTGTATTTATCTGTGCAAACCCAACGTATGTAAATCTTTTGAAATTCTATATAGGCCTTATGAATTTGCAGCTTGACACTTCATATATAGAACAGTGTGCTTTTCATTTTTAACTCCCTCTTTTTTGATCACTAAATAAAAGAAAATCACCAAATCTAAAGCTGATTGTTGATAGGTCTTTAATCCTGTTCATCTAATGGTATTGTAAGCATTATATAAAGTGATGATACTTATGACTATAGCTAAGAGTTCTGATAAGTTCCTATTAGATATATTTATGCTTTTCTTCTAGGTAGACAAACACATTAGTTTGCACCTGGTTCTGTTTTCAAAATTTGGTATTTGTTCTTCATCTGTAGTGTATAATAATGTCATCTAAACTGTCTTCTGAAGGAAAGATTAACACGAACGTCAGTCAGTTGCTTTTCTAAACCTAGCAGGTTTTATTCTTTTCATTCTCTTGTTAATGTGAGTATATGTTCAAGTTACTGCTGTATTGTTATAGCTCAGCGTGGTGCTGCAGCTGTGTGGGTGGCCTAGGTAAAGGAATGATCTTGGGATTTCTGTCTCCTGCTGTTTAAGACTAAAGATGTCATGCAGATGCCACCCATGGTCTCTAAGAGGGATAAGAGTTTTGGCCAAAGCTCTATGTAGATCCTTGCCTTCCCATTGCTTATTCTATTTGTTCTGCCTGCGGTAGTGCCCTACAACAGCTAGTGCCTAAAAAGATGAAAGAAAGGGTAAATCAAGCAACTGGCAAAGCAGAGGGGAATCCTTAATTACAATTATGCATTTATTTCTCTCATTTTTCCCTCCTCCTATCCCACCAGAAAAACCAAACAGCAAGGTGTTGTAGCTTGGTACTGATAATCTTTGTAAAATTTTCAAAATAAATAAATATATAAACCAACTATAACTATACATACATTTTTACTACAATTTCATATTATTCTGGTGTCAAGGTCCAGATTTTTTCATTTGGTAGTAGAATAATTTCATGTAACTGTTCGAGCAAATATGTTCTTGTTTTCTATTTTATTTTCTATGTTTTAAGTTTTTTGATGCAGTGCTCTTTGCTTTTCATTGTATGCTGCACATAACTGTCTTTTTGGGGTTCTCTCTCTTTGGCAGATTGTATACTGTTCCCTGACTGAATTCCAGAAAGCAATGTACCAGTCTGTGCTGGAGACAGAGGATGTAAATCTAGTATTACAAGCAGGAGAGCCCTGTAGCTGTAACAGCGGCCGTAAAAGGAAGAACTGTTGTTACAAAGTAAGAGCTTGCACTTTTTGGATTTTTGGACATAGTCTTTCAGGTTTGAATGGTAGGTTTTCTCAAGAGACTCTGCCAGTGAAGAGGTGACTGAAATAGCTGCATCGGCTGTCTATTCCGGAAATCCCAGCTGGAAAGATGGGTAGTTGCATCATGAGCATGATGGAGTTAGGCACTAGGGATTACAACATAGCTACTTTGCATACCCTGAGCAGGTAGTGCTTATTTATGCAGTAAGTTCTGGATTTGTTGTATTAAGTGCACCTATGAAACACTTGATGTGGGCAAGGATATAGCATTGGGATGTATGTTCATCCCAGTGTTCAGCATGTATCAGGCATGCTGTTCCCATACGCTTTGGGCAGACGGTGCAGAATTTGCAAATCGGTGGCATCCTGGACCCAGCAGGTTGTCTGGGCTTTGCTTGGGTCGTAACTGCAGTTGCATTGTGTCTTTCTGTGCCACTAAATGTGCTTTGCTTCATTGGAGGGAGAACTCCTGACAGTAGCCATAGAGCACAAACAGAACTTTGTTCACCAGTAGCAGCTCCACAGATTTCTTCTATTGTCTCTGGACTTCATTAACACTCAATTAGTCTAGCTTTGTATTTGTTTTGTCTGTATCACTCAGTAGGCTCAGGTTAAGCATGTCTTTTTAATGTTTAGAAGCACATGTCTCTTTTATAGTGTTTGGTTTTGCTTTCTTTTCCCAAATGTTGTAGCTTATTCAATCTTCTTCATCTTTCTTTAAAAACAATCCCTCTATCAGCCTGTTTAATATTCCAGGGATAGTAGTGTTAGTTCTTTGCAGGCTTCTTCTTCTTGTGAAGTTTTATAGAAAAAAAATAAAATGCTCTTGAACTTAATTCACAAAGGACATTAGGCAGGCCTGCAGATACTTAAGTGCTCTTACAGACTGTCTTATTCCAAAGTTAACCATAAAATTTAGTAACCCGAGAAGGGAAAGGAAAACTAACGTTGGTCTAATAGGCCAACCATAACCAGAAAAATAGCCGATGCTGTTGCTGCTGCTGCATTGTAGAATGTTTGCAGATGTTTGAATTATATTACTTGAGATGTTTATAAAGCTTTATACTTTCCTACTTTAAAGAAAAGTAAAGTTAGCAGTTACAGGGTAGGAACCATTCAAATCTGGTTTGATTTATATTTAAATCAGTTGTAAAGTTACTGTCGGTTTGTCTACCAACGAATTCTTGGTTATCTTAGTAATTTATGTAGATATCATGCTATCTGAAATGTTTAGCAAACTATGAATGTTACTGTGGGTTTTTTCTCTTTTTGAGAAACTATTTGCTGTCGATAGGATCACAAAGCTGAGGGGAAAAAACATTCCTAAATTTTTATTAGAAATACAGTATGTATCTCTTTGTGATCAATTATAATACTACTTAGAATTGCTAAGCCATCAAACCTTGTAAGAATAGCACTTACTATATACTATTTCTTATTTTCAGGTGTATTTGTTTGCATAAATATTCTCTCTTTTTTTTGTAGGTAAATGCTCATGGTGAAACAATTAAGTCACTGCGGTTTAGTTACCTAACAATCCTACAGAAGGTTGCAAATCATGCTGCGCTGCTGCAGACAGAAAACAGTAGCAAGCAGCAGGTTAGTTTCAGAAGTATTTTAAAAATACTTATGGAAAATGGATGAAACACTTGCTGCTGGTCTCCTTTTTAAGACTTAACTAGATGAAATTTTGCAAAATATCTTAATTTCTTTTCCATTCAGTAATTCAGAATGTAGCCCCTGTTTAATTGACAGAGACGTTACACAATAGTATGTTCACTTAGTTCATGCATATCTGAAAATATGATTTATAGAAACACTGGAGAGCTTTAGGGAAGAGTTAATTTCTAGTGATTACTAATAATACCATTTCTGTTCCATTTATGACAAGTGCCTATTAAGAGGAATGTCTTTGTGCAAATTAATAAGCAATTAGAATTTGTTTTTTTTCTCTAGTATTTTATATTCACTGCTGAGCTTTTTTTAAATAATGAGAAGCATGTTTTAGTAGAAAATGCTCAAGAGAACAGTATCAGTTTAGCTTGTTACTGTGGCAAGTAACCTACAAGATCCATAAATGACAGTTTTTGTTGTAATAATATTTCAGAGTTTAAACTGCCAGTAAAATAAAAATATATGAGTATTTTGAGACTTACTGTCTTTTATGGCATATATAATTACTAACGTCTCAAAAATCTACTGAAAAAAACTAATATTTTGTACCTTTGGTATTAAAGTCCATCACGTGCATTGATCTTGGATGAGAGATGTGATCTTTAATGCTCTTCTGGAAAAGTAGACTTGAAGTGTGTGGTTCTATTCAAGTTCAGAACCATGCAAATTCTAGCAGTGGAGCTTTAATGTGGCTTTTGAACAGTTTACGTACATTTCCTGCATTGTTTTTTGTCCTACCTGTAGGACAATATGCATTTTCCATGTTGGCTTACCATGCCAGAGGGTCAAGAAAAATGCTGGTACACAACTGTTGGGTAGTACAAACCTCAAGCCAACAGTGTTCCTGAGACTAACTATTCTGTCCAGTCTGATTGTAGTCAGTCTGTGCCCAGGAGAAGACAGTTTGGGCATCTCTTACTCTAGTACCTGAAATCTATTGTTTCAGATTAGGATCCTCTTCCTTTCTAAAATGAAACAAGCCAAAGTACACAGAAGATATTTTATCTGGCAACTGAATAAAAACACAGAACTCTTTCTCCTTGAGTTACTTCAGCAGATTACTTGTTTCAACCTGTTGAACTCCTTGTATGGCTTACTGATGTACCAATGTAGCTCTAATTTTTAACGCTTGTTTAAACTTTCTTCTTTTCTTACAGGAAGCACATATCAAACGTGTTTGCAGCCAGGTATTTTCCAGTTTTCCAGATTTTGTGCAGTTAAGCAATGATGCAGCCTTTGAAACCATTTCAGATCCAAAGTACAGTGGAAAAATGAAGGTAAACCTGTTCTTTAGAGGGACAACAAGATCTGCGGCTGTAGTATGTGGATATAGGAAAATGTACACCTAATAGTTGTGGGTTTTAATAATTCTGTTTATGGCAGTGATACCACAGCAGAGATCTGTTGTCTTGGGCCAAGGTGCCTCTGGGCAAAGACTTGATAAGAGTGATCTGTGATGCTAAGAGAGCCTAAGGTATTAGCTTCATATTTTTAGTCATGGAAATGAACTTTTAGTCAAGGACGTTCCATGAAGCCATTGACCCAGCAGCAGACAAATGTTTTGGGAAGAAAAAGAGAGCAAAACAAAATCGTTATGATTTGTGCACACCTTCAATATTGTGAGTTGTTCCTGTCCCTTCTCTCAAAAGCATGTGTTAGACGTTGAAAAGGTTCAAAGGGCCACAAAGGTGGTTGGTACTGTAGGACAGAAGCAACTGAGTAGATTGGGACTCTCCAGCCTGGAAAAAATGTCTTAGGATGAGTGTGAGAAGGACAATCACATGTAGCATGGAACTAGTGAAGATGTGCTGACTGTCAACTGCCGCCAGTAAAACTGGAGTTGCTTGGATGGAAGTGTGAGTGTGACATTCTGGTTGTTGTGGCCTACCTTGTGTGGTGGCTGCAATAATCTCTACACTTTTTGCAAGTTGTAGCATTTAACTGTGTGCCACCCCTGGAAAAAACAGTTCCTATAACTCAAATGTAGGTATCCCATCAACACTTCTGTGTACAACTAATACATCCTCATTATGGTAGGAGGTTAATGATAATACAGTGATGTGATCTTAACTTCAGCTATTTTTCTGGAATTATCCCTTCATTTTCAATTCTACTGCAGAACATACAGTTTTCAGAAGACTTTGCTTACGCTTTATATTACAAGGTGAATTTCATGCCTTGATTTTAATCTTGGAATAGTTGAATATGTGAAAATTGCATGAAAGGAGTGTGCTATCTTGCTGGGAAACCACCTTTTTCCATCATGCAGTAAGAAAGTGGGGACCTACAAAACGTGAGGACAAGTAATTCCATTGCTTTTAAGACACAAAGTTTGGAGACGGCTCATCCAGAAATATGAGGGACTGCTTGGAAATTAATTAAGAAAAATGATTGTTTCTACAGTTCTGTTAAAGTTCTGGCTCAGAGAGAGTCCATATGCTAAGTGAAAAGGGTTATCAAATGTCTGGGCATTTGAAATAATACTATTTTTTTAAAACTATGCATATAATATTTCCACAGACATCCATTTGTGGAGTTTTGGAATACTGTTCTTAATTAATATAAATCTCATAGGAATAACTGTATTGGGTTGATTTATTTATTTTGCCTGGGATATTATTTCAGTAGGAAAATGGAAGGCTATGGGAACATCTTGCAAATAATAGTAACTTCCACTATTAAATATAACCCTAACCCAGGCAAGAATGGTTTTGAAGGCTTAAAAACACCGACTTGGACATCTGTATACAAACAAGATATTCTCATATGTGAGAGATAAAATTTCATTTCAGTCAAACAATCCAATGGGGAGATATGCATTCAAATCCACATGGACTCCTGCTTGAGTATGATCAAGTATTTCTTTTCAGGCTGACAACTTTCAGGATAACACTCTAGTACGCAAACATAGAATTTATTTCTCTTTGGTGCAAACCCATTCATTACTTTCCCTGTTCATCACAGCTCTTCTTTTCTCCAAAATACTTAAAATCGCAATGGGCATGACATTGATCCATTTTATTTAAACAGACTGGGTGGATTTCTTTGTGTGTTCTCCTATAGGGCATTCATTATTCAACCTATACTTTATTGTAAGAATAACAACAATAATACAGGAGCCAAATTCCTCCTACTTTAAAATCATGTCACTGTTTTTCTTCTATTTCTTAATATAGCTAAATAAAATGCAAATACAAGTCATTTAGCTCTTGTTAAATTACCTGATGTGGACTTTTTCCTAATGAGGTAAATTCTGGTTTATATGTTGTTGTACAATGAAACCAGGCAAAAATTACCTTGTTTGTACCTTGTTTTCACTTGTAACTGGCTGGCTAATACATACAAAAGGGCTTATAAGTGATGTAGAATTACTGTTTTATATTCTAGATATTCTACAGAACTGTAAATTTAATAGAAACATTCCTCATTATTTGGTTGCAAAGATTTGTTAGGCTTTTAGTGAAATCAGTGTTGATTAACAGTTTATGTATTTATCACTAAATAATTGTAATTTTAAAATATCTGTTGCCCAGTGGAAGAAAGCTGCATACAGAAATTCCTCTTTCCCTTTTGTGTATTGCTTCTGCTCTGTACTCTGGAGCTGCCATTGGCAGATGTGGACATGCTTCTTTTGAAAGTAACAGTATCAGCATTATACACAAGGCTCTAGATTATTTGCTTCCCCACCAGAAGGACATTGTGTGTGGGCAGATTGTTGGCATTTCAAGTTCCATACAGAGGCTGGGAAGTTGGATCCTACTGTAAGCAAAGAAACAGATGAGAGTGGGAAGGAACATAGATCTCACTGATTATTTTAAGAAGACAAGTTCTGAGAAGTTCTAAACTCAGATGTAGTACAGAAAACTTAAATAGACCTTCCTGTTTTCAAGGGAATTGTGTGCATTTACAAAATGCATAAATTCACAAGCTGAGCTAGTGCATGAGATAAGTTACATTTTGTTGCAATCTATGCACTGACACAAGTAGCTTCTGGATTTACCTGTTAATAGTAAGATTGTATTGTTATAGCAGGATTTCCATGTAGATGACTGAAAAATGCATGAGTCTGGCCTCTCCTTTACCTTTGGCACATTTGTTATGTTCGTCTGTTTTTTATTATGCCTCTGTTTGGCTTTGTGAACAATTAATTACAGTGTAGCCTATTTAAAGGCTAAAACCACAACTAAGTGTATGTGAGATGACCTGGAGATAAAACCCCTTCATTTGTATTCTGTGGTTCATTACAGGTCCTTCAGCAACTTTTAAATCACTTCAGAAAAAACAGGGATAAAGTTCTTCTTTTCTCCTTTTCCACAAAGGTGAGCTCCATATGATTTTTATCAGTTAATTGCAGCAGTAGCTTCTGAAGCTTAAAGCACTGAGGTGACAGGTGCACTTTCTTTCTCTATGTGAGATGGTAAAGACAGTGTGCCATACTCCAAAAGCATGTTGAATCCTTATGTTACCTCAGGATAAAAATTGTGGTGGTAAAACAAATATAACACTCTGCTGCGTTCCTTAGAGTTTTTTTAAAGTTTTTGTATTACTTCAGGTGTAGATAGCTCATACTGAGTTCAGCTGTTATGTCTTGAGTTAGCACAGTGTCACAGTAAAATACAGCTGAAGTATCATAGAACCTTTGTGTTAGCACTGAAAGTAGTTAAATTACCTCTGTTCTACTTTTGAACATCACCAGTGATGAAACTTCAGCATCGAGACTTGTTACACCAGATGATTTGAACTGAAAACAATGTTTAATTGGAGCAAGAGATGTATGCATACTTCTCTTTTAAGGGACTTGCTTCTTGATTTTTCATGTTAGAGAATAACGTGTTTCCTGAAATGGTGCAGAAAGAATATGGTCTTATTTACTTAAATATTTGTAATGATAGCATTAAAAAGTATTAAAAATAGTAGTGTGAATGATAGTTCAGAGTCTTAAATATTTAAGACCAGATATTTAAGACCAGACTGGCTGCTGATTACTGCAATCTCTTTACTTTTCTCCCTTTGAACTCTGGCTGTACATACTACCCTCTTCTCTCTGCTAGCTGTGGTGCTCAGTTACCATAATTCAAGCCATTGCAACTTGCTAAGGTGGTAGGAAACAGTTTGACTCAGCATCACTTAGAGGTGTGACAGGCAGCCAGGGTTGGGGGACTGAGTGAGACCACAACAGAACAACATTAATCACCTTGAGTGCTGTAGCTAAAGAGTGACAAAGATGTTGATATTAAAATGGGGAAGATTTACTCTTATTCTCAATGCTTGGTCTATTGAAAATATATTTGAGAAGCATGGCCTCTAAGATTATGTTTAATTTAATAGATAATAATAAGCACTTAATCTTTTTTCTTTTTCCACCCAGTTGCTAGATGTGCTGGAACAATACTGTATGGCTTCTGGGCTAGATTACCGAAGACTTGATGGAAGTACAAAATCAGAAGATAGAATCAGAATTGTAAGAGAGTTCAACGGCATTCAAGAAATTAACATATGTCTTGTATCAACAATGTAAGAAAATTTAATTTTTTCTGTTTCCTGCTGCCTTTTTAGTGTTTAGTAAATAAGTTACTCTGCATTTTACTTGATGACTTGTGAGGGATTACTTTTTTGAGAAAGTGTGTTGTTCTCTTGTCTGTTAGTAAATGTAGACTCACTCCTGTGGACTGAAGCTTCTTAAAGTATCTGAAGACTTCCTCCCTTCGCCTCTCCTCTGTTTTGTGAGGATTGCTAAGATCTGAAACAAGTGGGTCTTCTAAATCCCAGTTTTACATTTTCACTTGCTGTAGGCATGAAGAAACATGAAATGCTATATTCAACTGAAAAGTTATCTCTTAGTGTTACTGTAATTTATTAAATCATATTAATCCATGTATGTCTATTTAAAATACTTCAAACAATCCTTTGTCTTTTAAAAACATATTTGCCTATGAGATCAGCTTATCAATTTATGATGGATAGTGATTTTTTTTTGAAATAGAGCAATATGTTCAACTAAAATTTATGAAAATATTATAAACCTTCCCCTATTACTTCCATGTTTCCTCTTGGATGAAGTTTGTTGCCAGGAAAGGGCAGAAAGCAAATGAAGAAAAACTTTAATCTTCCTGCCCAGTGGACGACTCTATGAAACATGGCAACTTGCTGTTCTTGCCTATTTGGTCACTTTGGTCCTTCTTTACTGAAAGTGCATGTGTTGGAGTTAGATAGGCAGATCCACTACCTCTGTTTAATTAGAAGTTTGATGTAATCTTAAAAGCTGTTACAGGTGCATGTCAGAACTATTTTCAGATACCTTCTGGTACATGTGGGAAGAGTTGTTGTGTTGGTCACGCACATTTGTTTGTTATCTCTGTCAAATGTGGAACCTGGCCATCAGGTTCCCTAAGATCTTCATGTGTCCCTGTTCTTGGTCCCTGAAGACCACAGGGAATGACTGCATCTGCAGCATTAGGAAAGACTCTAGTTTATGCTTGTGTCAATCTAGTTTAGTTATGTAATGATAACTTTTTCAGTTCTCTTCCATTAATTTACATAGAAATAAAAATGAAGATCAGATAATCAGAGGTGAACTTTCTCCTTTCTGCTATTTGTGAATACAGAGATTGGTGAGCTTTCTATGCCTGCTGGTGGTGCTTGAGAGGAGCCTTGATTCTGTTGTTCTTAGAGTTTCTCATCTTAATGAGTAAACAGAAGGAACAAACAATGATGGGATTGCAGTCATTATAACCAGTGCTTACTAAGAAAAACAGAAGGTGCCATTCTTTGCGTGGTTTATCACAGATAACAAAATATTGTCTTTTTTCTTCCTTGATAAACAGTAGTGGAAGCAGCTTTAATTTTGTAATCCTTTGGAAATAAGAAAGTTATTTATCCTAGTTCTAGTCTACAAGAGATTCATCATTCCTTGTACTCAGATTTCAGGCATTAGGGCTTCACAGTATATTCTTTATTTCTCAACACTTAGTAAGTTGACAGTATTGGATCATACTCTTCTGTCTGTACTTTCTTGCACCGTTTTTGGCTGACTGTTCTGTGTAGTCAACTTGTGTGTGTTCAGTAAGTCCCATTGTTCAAAAAGGCAAATATTGATTTTTCAACTGAAAGTACTTGCACAGTCTTTTGGCTGCAAAGATGCATTCTGCAAAGGATGAATTCCCTGCATAGTCATCTTGAGTCTGCCATTACATTCCACTGGTGCGGTTAATGTGCAACTTTAAACAGGAAGCTTGAATCTGTGAGTTAGTGAGTTACAGTGCAGACAGTGGTGGTAACTTCACTGTTAAATTTACAACATTCCTGTTTCATATTCCATTTTTTTTTTATACCAGCAAAATGCTTTTTATGCCTGAAGTTGCTTGTATATGGTCCGTAGACATTTGGCAATCCTGATTTTAATTATTGGTGAGCTTTTTGAGAAATAGGACCTTAAACAATAAAGAAAAAAAAAAAGCAATCTGAACCAAAAATCTGTCTATCTGCATTTGTGTAGCTTAACCTCAAGTATTGCAGTTAATGTTAAGATCAGACATAAGTCATATAGCTATCCATAATAATTTTATGAATAGCTATGATTGGCACCATCCCTGGAGGTGTTTTTTCAAACAATCGGTTGACATAGTCCTTAGGAATATGATTTAGTGATTTTTGTCAGGGTTAGGTTGATGGTTGGACTAGATGATCTTTAAGGTCCCTTGCAACGTAGACAATTCTATGATTCAATGATTAATATAGCTATATGGACAAACATATTTTATGGGTGTTGAGGGAAAACAAAAATTGATTTCATCAGAGCATGTAAATTCCATTAAACCAGTAGGTATAGAGTATGATTTTGGCCTTGAGCTTTATGGAAAAATATGTATGCATCTGTTGGAACTTCTAGGGCAGAGGAATTTAAAGTATTTCAGAATAGTTCAGTAGTGTGCTGGTATTGCTGAGAAAATGTATGATTATTTGGAAGAAAGGAAGGGGATTTTTGGTCACGCTTAGAAACGTTAAAATAATTGCTAGAGTTGCTATAACTTGATAGGAAAATGTCCAAACCTACAACTCCATTGATGCTGCTTAGCCTGAAGAAGGGGAACTGCATATGTACAATACTGAAGCCTACGCAAACCTGTTCTATTGCAGTGCTCTGGAAGAAATAAGAGCAGTAAAAGTTACCATCTTTAAAGCTAGAGCACTATTCTCTGGGTTTTTCACACTAGCCTTTCTCTAGATTAATTCCTACAAAATAATTATAAATGGAAATTTATTTCTGTTTCTCAGTTTTCTTTAGTAAGTAAAGTGCTTAGATGATGAAGAGATTATGGTTACAGAAATTTGTAGACAGCTTTTATTGCGAAAGATTACAGTATCCACTTCCATTATTCCTGTAGCATTCTTAATTACTGTCCACTTCTGGAATGCTGTCCGTTAACTTTGTACTTTTTCAGGGCTTCACTTGAATTCTTCACAACTATGTTGTAAATAATTTTTACGGTGCATGTAGACACATTCAAAGAACTCTCAGCCACAAGAT
Organism: Gallinago undulata; assembly: GCA_026546715.1. Classification (NCBI taxonomy): domain Eukaryota; kingdom Metazoa; phylum Chordata; class Aves; order Charadriiformes; family Scolopacidae; genus Gallinago; species Gallinago undulata. The sequence continues at coordinate 44,352,957 of JAOTQQ010000019.1, forward strand.
TTCACTGAAACAGAGAACTTATAAACTATAAAAAACTTAGCTCAATAAAGAGAATTCCATAGTCACAGCTTTCATGGAAATTTTGCTACTGTGATACTGTTTTGTAACTTCTGAACATTGTGGTATTAAGTTGTCAGTAACATGATACAAAAACAATCTATTTATTTAATAAAGTATGCAGTTTTAAATAAGATAATATTTTGAAAACTGTTGTTTGGAACAGGACTGTTATGAGACTTTTCATACAGGACTCTTCAGGTCTATTACAGTAATTTACATAGACCATCTTGCGATAATGACTTTAACCTCTTAAATGTTTATTTAAAATAGAAGATACACAGTGCACAAACTAACTACTGCATTCATTCTGTCCCTGAAGGATGTAGGAGCCATTCTTTTTCTACGTTGGAGTATCTAAATTTTTATGGCATACCTAAAAATATTGAAAAGTAAAATCTTTATGAAGCTAAGTATCCTATTTAGTTAATTTTCATAATCTGCCTGTTTTACTGACACTAAGGCCATGAAGACCAAAAGGTGGCGGGGCTCCATAAGCTTTTGGTTTCTGTCATCATGTATTCACATCCCTGTAAACATTAACTTTCCCGTTCCTTTAAACAAGCAGAATCTAAAGTAATCTATTAAAACTAGGTGCTTGGTAAATGAAATTTGATTGAAGTTTTCAGTTTTGTGGTACCTTATTCAGAAAAAAAACCTTGAAATTAGTGCTATATGTCTATGTCAATATAACAAATTGTTGTAGTAGTTAAATTAATAATAATATTTGCCATGTGCTTGTATAAGAACTTGTCTCTTTTTGTAGAAATGTTGGTTGAGCCAGCTGAAAAGAATTTTCAGTATTTACTTGTTTTGCAGGTAGAGAGAAGTGGTATTTTCGTCACTTTTGTTCCTTCCAAATAGTCCAACTATGCACATGCATATAACTGAGCAGTTTTGTTAGACTCAGCAAGGGCATTAGTAAGCTACCTCAGGTTAAGTATATCCTCAAATTCTTTGCTGACTTGCAGGCTTTACCCAAAAGCACACTACAGCTGTTAAATGTTTAAGACTATGTAACTGGCATCTCTGACTCCTTACCCCCAGACTAGAGACTTTTCTTACAGTCATTTTTTTTCCTTGTAATGACAGCTATGAATGTTGCTGATAGGCAGCTCTGTGATCAACTATATTTTTAAGTGAACTTACATGCTGTAAAAATATACTTGTGACTGCTCTTAATTCTTAAAGATAACATTTATCCTAGACTGTGAGTATTTTAGTGCATAGCATTATTGTCAAAATTATCTAAATCTGTCTGGATTTAGAGGAAGTAAAATTTAATGCAGACTTTTTATGTAAGCTATAGTTTTCTTGTTTCTAGGATGTTAACTAGCGTAAGTAGTTATGAATTATAGAGTAGTTCTTGGGGGAGTTGGCCTGTGTAGGGTTCTGCGAGTATGAAATCAGGATTTTTACTATATTAAGGTGCTAGCAGTCTGTTATGACTCAGCTGGTCATATGGTTTGTAATTATTGTCTTTCTAGTTAAGTTAGATGACTGCATTTTACAGCAGTGGTTATTTAAATACTTGGTGCTTATAAATGTTGACAGTAACACAAAGCTGTACCCTACTATTTTCAGTATCGCTGTTCTGCTCTTTTTTATGTTGGGGAAGGGTATGCTAATACAGACTTAATACACTGGAAGAAAAATTGTTCTGTTTTTCTTACTGTCAAGTAGTTCTGTGTTTTCATTTCTGTGTTTTTAGGGCTGGTGGACTGGGTCTTAATTTTGTTGGTGCCAATGTTGTTATATTGTTTGATCCTACATGGAATCCAGCAAATGATCTTCAAGCTATTGACAGGTACACCCCCAATACAGAATCTAACCTACATCATACTCTTACAACAACATTTTCAGCTAAATTAGTTTTTAGCCTTGTTCTTGCTTTTAACCCTGAATTTCACTATGAATTTTCCATTTTATTTATGTGGCACTGTAATGGTGGGCTCATTAAAACTAATTAAAAAAAAAGCCATAGCTACTGTAACTTTGTTATCTCTGCGACAAATATGTGTGTGTATGTCTGGATGGCATTTTTCCTATGTTTGTCAGGAGAGAGTAGATTGTAATTCACCCTGTTTCAAGTGATGTTTTGAATTCCAGAATCCTCAAAGAAAATCACTTATGGTCTTTTCTGCTTCACCCTTGTGGAGATCAGTGTTTCTTTAGCACTCACTTCCATCTCAGATATTATGCCACTGGAGGATTTCCAGGAATCTGGATTTTTCTTTCACAGTTTTTTGATCGTACAATGTTTCCATAGGAATTCAGGATACACTTTTGAATAGCTAAAGTAAAGAATATTGGAAGCCTTCAAAATTCAGTAGATTTATATATTATGAGCAGAATAAACTTCTTTCTGTTTTCCAGTGCAATTATGTAATTCCATTTTAAGGGTCTTTCTGACTTCTAAGAGGTGTTTTCAACTATTCTAGGAAAATAGATGTGACAGAAATGTGTATTGTTCAAAGGTACTGTCTTTCAAGAATCTTTATAAGATCACATTTCTATAAATTGGTTGACACTCTTGAATTTTCAGAATATAATGTGTTAGAAGCCTTGGAACTTGTCATTTAGATAGAGCACTGCCTGTTTTTTAGCTGTTCTTACTGTGTTGTAACTTGCAAAGTACTTTATAAAGTTAAGAAGAAACACGCTGCCTGAAGTAATCCATGATCCTAATGCAATTAGGAGAGTATTTTGTGCAAGAGTAGATGGAGATGGGGGGTCGAACAACTTAGAAAACATAATGCAATATAGATTTTTGAGAGATGGGAGACAGGCCTTGAGATACAAATTGAGGAGGCAGCTATTTCAACTAGATAGGCCTGGGAGGAAACTTGGAAAACTAAGGTAAAGGAAAAGGGAATGAAATACTGAGGAAAATTTGGAAAAGTAGGGGGAAAAACCCTCAAAAACCAACCAACTCATAAACAAGTTGATTTAGAGTACTCCTGCTTTATTGGAATGCTTTTATTTTTTAATTTATTTTACTAACCCTAAGAGTGATTTTTTTTTTTAACTGATAAAAAATATGGTTTCAAATATTCCACTGTTCTTGCAGAGCTTATAGGATTGGCCAATACAAAGATGTTAAAGTGTTTAGACTGATATCCTTGGGAACTGTGGAGGAGATGATGTACTTGCGACAAGTTTATAAACAGGTAAAGTTCGCAAACTATTTAAATTGGGAGCGCTTTTTAACTTTTCAATTACTGAAGGCTCAGCTCGCCTATAGCAAGATTGTAGCTTACCTTGAGTTTATGATATGTGATGTTGCCTTAACTTATTAAGTGGAGCTATGTCATCTAGCAATTGTTGAAAAACAAAAAAATAATTGTATTGCATTTTTTTTTGTAACTTTTAACAGTTTAGTTGTGCAGTATGCATTAAACAGATTATACAGAGAAACATTTTATTTCACAACTTGTATAACATAAAAGTTGTATTTAGTGTCTGCAGTGTTGAGGCAGCTTTTTCTTTTTGAAAGGTTGGAGAAAGTGAGCAAAAATCTTGCTGGTGCTATAGAAGAAAAGCAAGATGACATTAGTATTCTCCTGCCTTTGAAAACTTGCTTATAAAAGGAGAGGGAAAACAGCTTGTAGTTGGTGCTGTTATGAAGATAAAAAGTGATGGTGTCTGCCAGAATATTCAACCTGAAACAACTGCTCTCTCTAAATTTTGCTACTTCTGTTGATGGGTTTAAAAACCTGAGATGGTAAAAGCAAAGTACGAGGTTTGAGGAACACATAATCTAGCAATTGCTTCCTAATGAGATCAGAATTAAAAAAATAACCAAACGTGAACAACAAAGAGCAGGCTGCAGAATAAGAAACTAGGCAAATTATGAACATGTATTTCTCAATACAAGTTAAGAAGTGAGATGATTGGCTTTAAGATATTGACATTATAGACTTATAAACTTGGAGAAAGGAAGAAAATTAGTGAGACACAATTGTCCTGAAGAATGCATTGCATAGAAAAGGCAAAGTATATCACCTCAGCAGGTTTCATGAAATTTGATGAATTAACATAAGAATTTTAATTTTGGCCATAAATAGGAAAAATTTGGTATTGAGTTTTCAGTGACAAGCACACTCCTGTAGCTGGGCCATTTACAAGGAGGAGGAGGGAGGCTGAGTGAGTAGGATATGCTATAATAGACAGATTGTCATTATCCTCATTCTTACTTGTCACTTACTTAAATCTGCGTAAGGTTCTAGGATCAAGTATTTAGACAGGGTATCTGATTTCACAGAGTACAGAGTCAGAAACCCCACAGCTGGAAGATCAGATCTTGAGCTGCTCTCAGTAATCTGTATGGCATGCTTTAAAATACCACTTCCTAAAGTGTAACAATGGTATTTTGCCTGACATACATTCTGTGTTTTGTAGAAGGCAAAACCAATTAAAATTCTGTTTAATTTTGACAAAATTATCTAAATAAAAAAGAGGAAACTAGTTAAAAAGAACTTATAAGTGGTAGGTGATGGACTGATGTGCTTACAGGTAATTGAGCAATTTTCAGACTCTGTATCAGAAGCTCAGAATGAAAAAGACAGTGTATTAATAGTTGAAATCACATAGTAATTAGGTGAGTTAAATATAAAACTCAGTAAGTCCAAAAACTACTTTTGAGGGACAGTGGTCTAAAAACATAAAAGCTAATAATTTAGTCTTGGAACACATCAGGAGCAGGAATTGTGTTACTTCATGAGCATTACTTTAGCAAAGCTTAAAGGAGTATTCATTACAAAATAACGCACTTGATTTTTTCTTTATGTTCACATTCATGGAAAAGCTTAGAAAGCATTCTATTCTAAAGTTTCTCTTGTGTGAAGAACGTTTGTGGATTCATTTCAACAGTAAGTATCAGTAGGAGAGATCTCTGAAGGGCTAACAAAATGATCAATAGGAGATTATGATCAACTATATTCACTAAAATCATGAAGGAGAGAGTTCACAGATGTCTTCGGAGTTGACGATGTTGTAGATAAACACCTGGATAATATTGTCTGCTTAGATTTCTAAAAGGCATGTATAAAACTTCTTGAAAGGTCCTTTATTGTGTGTGTTGTTTTTTTTCAAGTTGATTTGTGTTTTTCCAAGTTGAAAAAGAAGCAATAAATAGGGTAATTTTAAATCTGGGAATTCATTTTTTGCTTTGGTCTACACTTGGATTTCATTCTGTGCTATTGACACTTGATCACAGTTAGGAAATTTTCAGTAAGTTGTGAAGAATTACTTGCTGTTGAAAATTTGGAAAGCATGAGTACATGTGGATGTGTGCCTTTTAGTGAGCTATACAAGTGTGTTCTCAGAGCTAAATGTTGTCATTTGTCCTTTTCATGAAACGAATTTATCTGAAAATGCTTTATGTTTGCAGTCTACTCTTACTGAGGGATCTATTTGCTTTCAAAATTGCTGAATTTCTTTTATTGGTGGTGTTTAGTTGTCTGACCTAGCCATATGTGATTGCAGAGTCTAATATAAATAAAATTGAAATCTGACATCATAGAAACCTGAATGAGTTATATTTGTAGCCTAAAGCATGCTTTTGTAAATACCATGCATAATTCAAGAAAGAGTAGACTGTACTTAGCCATAGTTTGACTATATAGTTACTAGTCTGCATAATTCAAGAGATGTGCTGTCTAGGAAAGTACCTGTTCGGTGCTAGAACTAGAAGCAAGTAGAAGTGAAGAATTACCAATTGCCATGAGACAGTTACAAAAAATAATTCACGTCTGGTATCCATAAAACTATGTTTTTGACTTTATTACACTTAAAGTCAAATATACCAATTATGTATGTGCTGAAACTTTCCAGTCATAGGAATGCAGCTAAACCTGCCTGGCTTAAAAAATGTTTTCATTCTGGCTGACAAACTATTTACTTGTCTTTCCTTTTCACGTGGAAGATTCTATTTAACAAGAACGCATGATAATTAAAACATTCATAGATAACGTAATCTTGCAGCTTTTATGTAGCCCTTTCCAAGTAAGCACGCAATGCAAAGGGCTATGAAAAATAAATTAAGAATTTAATATTGAGGAGACATGAGTGGTCAAGATACAGAAAAGTGTCAGTAGTGTGTATACTGTATATCTGAAATTAGACAACAGTGAAGTAAAAGACTTGATATACTTTTTCTTTTTTTTCTTTTTTTTTTTTTTTATTCCTTAAGACCAAGCAGGTTCTTATTATACCACACTCTATTATACCAAAGTCTGCCAGGGAAATTAAAGCAAAATATCCTCCCTTAGGAATTTCTGCTTGCTCCAACTAAAGCTGTGTATATAATGTGGATGCCAGGAAATTCTGACCTGTTGTTAGTGCAAACACTTCTGAAATCTCTTGTGTTGTTCTGTTATAGCAACTTCACTGCGCGGTGATTGGAAGTGAAAATGCCAAGCGGTATTTTGAGGCAGTACAAGGATCAAAGGAACACCAAGGAGAGCTTTTTGGGATCCATAACCTTTTCAAACTTAGGATTCATGGGTCCTGTCTTACCAAAGACATCCTGGAGGTGTGAAGTCCTGGATTTTTACTTCTGTATATTAGTTTTACATTGTTTTTCCTCATGAGATATTTCCATTCAAAATAATGAGAAAATACTTTATAAAACAGAGAAGCTTAAGCAGTGCCTGTCTATGCAGTGCCTGTCTATGCAGTGCCTTAAATGACATAGGCATGCTAATTTCTTGCTTTGATATAGACCAGATACATTTCCTTAAATCAAAACCAAAAAAATGCAAGAAGTTTGGATTATAATTTCCAAAATATATTTCTAATATATTTATTTTCCTAATAAAAATGCTGTAACTTATTATTGTGGTACATTCACATACTGTCAACATTGTGCACAGACACCTTTTATTCATCAATAACTCAGAATGATGTTTTAGAGCCAAAATCCTAATATTTTTTTATGATCATAGTAAACTTTGTATAGTACATTTTGAGATGTCAAAAACTGTTCAATAAAATATATTTTATCATGCTAGACTTAAAGAATTTACATGGTGGAAATAAATAACTAAGGCTTCCTATTTTAAGATTAATTTTTTAATGAATCATAAATCATCATCTCTTAATGATTAATTTCTTAACAGTTACTGTAAAAAGAATGTTGGCACAATTCCATAGCATATACTGCGCACTGGTTATAAGTATATGCAGCATGATACCTTTTTCTATCCAGCATGTTTGCTGCAGCAAACTTGCATCTGGAATTTATTGCAGCTTTCTTCATTATATCTTCCCTTTTGTTTTGTTATTTTGCCTACTCTAGGAAGAGGCTGGGGAATGTGATGTAGCTGTATAGAGGCAGCATTGCCAAAAGAGTGATGTGGTATAAAAACACGTACTTCAGGGATATTAAGCTCAAAAGTTCGCTTAATTAAATCTAAATAAAAATGTGGTAGAACAGATATTGCAGTTAAGAATAAAGTTAAGAATATATAATGTAAAGTTTTTATATATATATAGTATATAGTAATCAAATATATTTATATTATGAATATATAATATAAATACTATATGTAAATATATAGTAATATAATATAAATTTAGCATATATATAATAAAGTTAAGAATTATTTAAACAGTGTATGCATAAGATCCTCCCAGTTTATGCAATATATTACTTTTCTGGCAGGTTGTAGGTTAGATCAAAGAGCAGTAAGTGTCAAAATGTAACTCTTGGTCTGGACTTTGCTGATTGTACTTCTGATGCCTATATCTCTGTAGGAAAAAAATTATTTTTTTTCCTGGGCCTGCCTTTTTTAGCTAGAACAGTCACAGTTTTTATTCTGTACCTTCTCGGTTGTTTTAGAGGGAAGGGCGAGTAGAAGCAGGAGTCATGACAGCGACTACATGGCTAAACGAAGAGATTTCTCCACACAGCTCAGAAAAGGTAAAGTGTCTCTGTGGACTACAAACCAGAGCATGACAGTCCCTCTAGTTCTTGATACTACAGTGGCAAATGTGGACAGTATGTTGTTAGGCCAGTAATGCTTTTAGTCTAGATTGCACTTGCCATCTTTTATTGTCTCCTTGCCCTTGGTTCTACGTTTTGTAAAACATTAGATAATGATGTGCTGTCTGTCTTTAAAATAGAATATTCTAAAATCTGGTAATACGGTAATCTGTGATATTGGCAACACTTTGGTATCCTCAGTCTGAATGAAGGTGTTACTAAATATGCTGTTATTACAGAGGAATATTTTTTACTAAAGCGTTCTCTCCAGAGTCTTCAGAGTGACAGTTTTATGACATAGCACAACATATGATATGACTGCCTTCTGATCAAGAAGTTAGTTGAGAATCTACCTGCTGTTTAGAAGATACTAGATAAGGAAGTATGGAAAGGAGTACAATTGGTTTAGAGGACTGAAAACTTGCTTCAGATCTCTGTGGAAGACATGGGCTATTAAGTTAATGTAATCAGACAGGGATTCCCACCAAATCAGGGATCTGTTCAATGCTAACGGGTTTTTTCTTTTTTTTATATATATATAATAATTTCCTTCTGGAACAAGATTTTTTTTCTCCTGTGAAGGCTTTGTTTAATGGGAGCATTTTTATGAATGTTTTTGACTGAAGACTGTTTCAGATGATTTGGGAAACAAACAATTAGGTCTACAATATGGTATGGAAAATAACCATCAGCTTAGATCACACTGAACAACACTGAAAATTAGCCAGTGTCTCTTATGCTTTTTGGAGACTTCAGTGGGTAAATATCTGTATTAATTTAAATCAGGATGTCACCACTTTAGTCATAACCTCACATTGCTAATGTATCACTGTGTGGTCATGCTTTCAGAGTAGATTTGGTGACTTACAGTAACTCTTTTAGCTTGTGTTAAATGCTTTTAGATAAGCAGCGTGGATATAAACATTAATATATTAATTTTAAAACTTCTCTTCATGTACAAGAGTTTAATATTTACCCTTCTGACTTTTCATTTATTATAATTCTTAAATCTCAGTAGCACACAGTTTTGGATTTGTGTTCCGGAATTTTGTAACTTCTAGAGGTTTTAAGGTTTCCTGAAGGTAATTTTGGTTTGATTACAGTAGGCCTTAACTAATTTTAAAAGCAGAATGTTATGTACTCATAGGTCTCTTAAACTATGCTAACCTCCATATACAAGGAGGTTTTTTTTTTTTTTCTTTTTTGTCAATGTCATTACACACTACTAATGTTTGAATCATGAAGTCAGTTTTCAAACTACCTTGAAAGATGAAAAGTTGCAACAAGATCAGTATAAACTAGAAAAATATGGGTATGGATTGTGAAGACGTAGGTTGTTTTAGCGGCGTGCAGCATATACAGTCTCATTTATATTTTTAGTTATTTTCATTGTTCTGCTAAAAATCTTGTTCTGACAATGACTTATCTGTAATTTCTCTCTTATTTGTTTTGCATTTGCTTGCTATTTGTGTATTATACTATTTTGTATATTTTTTGATTGTGTATCATAGCAAAAATACACTTCTTTGCGCTGCTTTGGAATTGGATGTGTTCCTTATATTATGTTTTAAATATCTTTGCTGTAAATTACTTTCATTTTTAGCATGAACAACTAGACTGCAAAGGAGATAAAGAGCTCAGGAACATTCAAGCAGAATTAAAGAAAGAAGAAATGGATTTTTGTGATGACTTTAGTGATGATGATATTCTGGAAACTTCTGTGAAAAAATGTGACAAAAAGAAGCCTTGCAATACAAATAATTCAATGGTAACAAAAGGACAGCTTTCCTTAATGCAATGTGGATTCTCTAAGTTGTTGCAGAGAGAAACTGAAACTACAAAAGAAGATTATAATAGTTATAACTCATATAATTCAAAATCTGATAATCAGACTATAAGAATAAATGTAAATAGCAAGCTTAGTAATTTTCAGAAGTGTCAAGGCCATGTGCTTGATTTGGAACATGGGAAAGCTGCTCAGTCACCAGGTGGAACTGATAAACAAGATATGCGTAGTATAGACAGCCTTGTTTTATTGGGCTCTGAGGAGGAAGGGGACAGCGACAGCGAGGATGGATGCATTTCAAAGCAAAGTGATGTAGTCATTGAAACTGAATGGAGTTCTGAAGAGAATGATGATGTCATCTTTCCTACCCAAGTTCCAGCACACCAGCAAGCAGTGCTTACTAAAAAAGTTGAAATTTACACAGCATCTGAAAACTGTGAAGAGTTAGCAAAAGAAAAAGATGGGTTGGTATTTAAGGGAGAGAGTAAGCAACGTAGATTCCACAGTACTGAGTCAAATTTCAGCAACGTCATGTCTTCTGAAGACATCAAGAACAGCACAAGAGATTTGAAAGGGGCAAGTGACATAAGTGATGAGTCTGATGATATTGAAATTTCTTATAGTTCTGAATCAAAGTTAAGAACTTCCAGCCTTCTGAAATGTAAAGACAGACATGCCCATAGCAATGGACTAAGTAGATTCTCAAAATTTCTGCTACAATCAAAGAAGTCCAATAGACAAGAAAAGGAAAGTGATTCTCAGCATATAGATGAATTTTCATCCTCTGAAGATAACTTACCAGTTGAGAAAATTCATGCCAAAAATAGAAGTTATAAGCATAAGAGACAGGGAGGCAGAGTTCAGTTTGGGTCTAAAATGCTTCAAGATACCTCTGTTGCACAAAAGAAGTCCAGGAATTATGCTGTACATAGAACTGCAAGTAAAGCTGAATTTGAACATCAAGAGCAAAAAGTAGAATCAATGGACAGGTATTTAGGTAACTAGTAATTTAATTTAATTGATTTTATTTCAACTGAAATAGTAGCATATGTTTAATTTATCATTGTTGGCAGGTTTTAAGTTCTTCCTGCATCTCTCTTTTTTACCTCTTAGACTTACTTTCCTGTCTTCTTCCTATTTTGTTAAACACCTACTGTCTGCTGAAAGATGCTAATACTGAAGATTTATTAAGAATTCACGACAATTCTACACACATGAACTGTAAAACCTTAAGTCTTAACAGGACTGTTAAGGTTTTTTTCATGTACATAACTTTTCATTCTGTTTGAGACTTAACTTTAAATATTAATATTGCAGCTATTAAGTCATAGATGCTTTGAAACTTTATCCATCTGAAAAAAAATCACATTGAAACTGAAGCAGTATTAAACTGCCAGGATAAATCTGAATAAGTGTAATGGTGGTTGTTTACAACTATTATGTAAGACTTTTTAAAATTACAATATTCTTCTTCAGTATATCTGTATCTTTCATGATTTTGGAATAAGTCTTTGATTATATCTGTCTTCTACTATATCAGATGGTGTTCAAGAAGTGGCATATATTCATTCGAATCAGAATGTGGTTGGATCCAGCAAGGCTGAGAATCACTTGAGCCGGTGGGCAGTGCGAGATGTATTTGAGTTGAAGCAGTTTTCCCAGCTCCCTGCTAATGTAGCAGTCTGTAGTGCCAAGGTAAAGAGAAATGTTTAGGAAATGTTGTTTTTACTGTTTTACTCTCTTTTTTCATCTTAAAAAGCTCTAACAAACTCGTTTTTCTATTAATGGCCACCATGTACGATCAAAGTCACTGAGCATGGGAAGAGGAGGAGGTTCAAATGGAGGTTTAATAAATTAGTTTTGGTTTGTTTTTTGGTTGGTTGGTTTGGTTTTGTTTTTTTCTGAGAAAAATGGTAAGATTAAAAATTGAGGGTTTGAAATGAAATTCTGTACCGTGTTTTTCTGATTTGAGGCTTGAAAAAACATCCAGTTGGTCCTGGATCCATTTAACAAAAATCCACTTACCACAGTACATGCTTGAATCTCTATGGCATATAAAATCAAAAGTAAATCACTTTGTATATTTTTCTTTTTTGGGGAGGGAGGGGGTGCAGTTGCTATAGCAGGTTAAAGTAATGATCATCATTGTCTAAGCTTAATGTCTGAAATGCAAAACTAGTGTTTACTGGAAGTGCTCATTTGTAGCAACAGATACATTTTATGCTTTTTATTTGTCGTGCATCTTACTTAATTACATTTGGAATACATACAAATCTGGAATAAATTCAGGTACAGCTTCCAGGTTTTTGTTCTTATTCCATAGTGGTTTTAATTTACTCTGAATATCCAGACACTTGTTTGCCTTGTAATGAACATTTGCCTTTTTCTAGACTGATTATTAAGTTAAACCACAAGTATAGAATAAGTAACTAGAGAATGTGCAGTTTAGTCTTTGCAAACATATTAGTAATCGCTAGAAAAATTGTAGAAAGAATGCTATGTTGTTCTGGGGTGTTGAATATTCACAGTGGCTAAAAGAATTTCTTCCAGTGTTGTTGATGTACTGTATTTAATTAAGCCATTAGCAGGGATGCCAATGAATTTTTGCACTGGGAAGATCAAACCAGGCCAACCAGTAAAAGTGAGGCCTTTTCAATTCTAACATATTTGCATTAGAATGTCCCATATTAACACAAAAGTTGGTTAAAAATAATCAAGAATATTGTGGAAAGGTCCTTATTTTATGGCAATGGCAGACATCATTAATAAAACTAAGTATCAAGGAAAGCAAATTTTGAAGAGAGCAATTTGAATACATGTCTGTTGATCAACATATGTTCAAAACTAGTTTATAGAACTCATTTGTATTGTTCATGTAACTTATGTCTCATTATTTAGAGACTGCAACTATTACAAATTAACCTCTCTATTAAATTGTCAGTCAGTTTTTAAAATGTATCTTTTTTTTCCCTCAGAAGTGACAGTAGTATCAGTTTTCCTGGAGATTTAAGTAGGAAGAAAAGCATCAATAATTATGGAGAAGGCAATCTCTTCCTTTGCTTCCTGTTCTTTCTTTGACGTAGAGGCACTAATCTAGAAATAATCCCTAGATGGTTGCCTATTCTTAAGTGTGGAGCTTTGAATTTTTTGTGTTTGGATTAAAAAAAAAAAAAGAGATGCCAGATCTTCAAGGACAACTTTGAAATATGATCTATTTAGAATATTACTGCTACTATTTTCCTTTCTTCCTTATTTTATTTTTATTTTAAAAGGTGTTCTATGAAAAACATAATCATGGTTGCTTTTGTGGTCATCAGTCTCTGGTCATTTTTCACTTATTTGCCATTAGTTTAAGCCAAGAATTTCACTGTCAGAGCAACTAATTGTGTAATAAGGAGAATGCTGATTTCAAATGAAGTTTGATAAAAAAGTTCTTCAACAGATAGAAATAGCATTATCTGTATTATTAAAAATACAGCTGAACAGTTTAAATGTCATTCATTATTTTTTGGTAAATAAAATTATGGTACTAAATACTGGAATGATGATTGTAACCTGATAATTACTGAAAGAAAAACAAAACTTTTGTCAGCTGAAGTTTGTGGCTAGTGTTGCTTACTAGCATCAGTGTTCTGTTTCTCAGAAATCCTGTAACTGCTCGTGCTCGCTCTGGGTATTAATGATCACATTCTTAATTAGAAGCTTTTTTACAGTGTATTTATATTGAATCTTTATTTGATAGCATCATGAGGACTCCTGAATAATGTCCTGATAGTATTTATGTCCCTTTTTAAGCACATTTAATCAAGTTGTCTTATGTCTAAGTAAGAGTGATTGAAAAGTGATCTTGTTTCATAGATCTTTTGGGGACAAAAGTAAAATATCCTTTGTGCTTTCAGTTCACCTGTGCCAACTGTCTTCCTGCTTTGCAGGAATCTGTATATAATAATGCATTTCTGACTTAATAAAGTTTAAATGAAACGGCTAATATCTCTGGGAAAGGAATGCAAAACCACTTAAAAGCTAGCAAAGTACTCCATTACAAAGTACTCATTACGGGGATGAGCTGTAAGTTAGAAAATACAGCCTTTCCTACAAATCTTAGTTGAAGACAGAGTGAAACATTTTTGCTTCTTGCTTACATATGAATCTAGAAAGACAGGTGTAATAACGTTATTATAAGTCAGTAGGAGAAAGTAATAAATAGTAAGCAAAAGTAATCAATAAGATAACCTTTTGTAAGAACACTGACATTTTGTTGACTTCTTGCTCTTGACTAGTCATCTAATCACACTTTGGCTTCACTAAATTCCCATGAACTTTAGGTTAAGTTCTTTCATTTCAGTAGCATATTTATGGAAATGAGGTGAACATGAGTAACAGCAAAAATAAGTTGATGGAAAGCAATATAAAAGAAGTTTTCTTTCTGGTTTTCCCCCTGCAGTAGATAAAAGGCATGTAAATTAGGTTTCTTAGTCTTTCCTTTGTTGCTGAAGCATGGCAACTAATGTAGTCACTTGAGTTGCAGAAGCTGCTTAAAACTGGAGCAGGGTGCAAAACCTGTGAGGACTCTTCCTTCAAAGTGAGAGAGTTTGCATGGGAAGAACCTTGAGAGCCAAGGTAGAAGGGATGGGAGGCAGGGAGTTTTGTTCCTCAAAAGAGAACTTTCAAGGTATGTAGAACATCTTATTTAAGAACATAAGTGACTAATGAGTACATAAGCTTGCATTTAAATTGGTTATATTAAGTTTAAGATTTGAATTTGGGGATAAGAAAATATCATCTTGGTGATAGTCTTTTTCCTTAACTTGACTTCAGAACATCTGTGTTAGATTTGGACTGTTGGCACTAATGTAGTTCATAGTCAAATCTCTCTTAACCTTTTAAACTGCAGGTTTCAATCAAACATATTTTTTTAAATCCAGTAATAAGTAGTCAGTCTGTCCTTAATGTTATATATATTAGTATTCCCTATACCCTAGCTACCTTTTCTCTAAAGTAACAGAACATACTATTTTAACCTGTTCTTGTTCTGTACCACAAAAGGCTTAAGAAACAAAATCTTGGTTCCTCTTATGAGAAATAGGTCTTGCTATTATTTCTTCTGTTTTTGCTTGCTTTGTGCTCCAGGTTGCATAACAGTCCTGGAACATGGCTTCAAGACTGCTGCAGAGCCTTTGACTTTTGACTCTTCTTTCTCTCAAGGTGGTAGGGAGCACAGTTATACTGTTTTTGTTTGTTTTAAAAGGAATTGTTCAAATTGACTAGTTCAGTTAGAGTGTTCATGTTTATAATACTGGATGCTTGTTCAGTGTGTATTTCCATAAATTCTATATGACTTTTGAAAATACAGTTAGGTAACAGCAATGAGAATATGAAGTCTGATGTCAAGAAATAAAAATAGAACATTGTGAGAGCTCTTACAACTTTTCAGCTCTGAAAGGTGAGATAAAATCTAGAGCTTGTAAAAGTATCGTTATAAAGTACACATAAAGTAACAATATAAAGTAAGAAAGAGAATAAACCATATTTTGGTTGAATATCATTAGTCAAAAGAAGTCCTGTCCAGCATCTGATTTAGAGAAAGATAACTATTTGAACATACTTTATATATGACAATAGTAGAAGCAAACAAATGTGGAAGGTTTTATCACATGGTCCTGAGAAAACTAAAATAAATTCCCTTTACCATTGCATAGAAGTGGAAGAAGATTCCCTACCTGTAGATGAGTTGAGTAGCATTTTCAATTAAAAGAGATACTGTTATCTTGTTTGTAGAGGGATCTTTCGTAAATAGTCACCTATAGTAGTGGATATCTGTTTATTTTGCAAGTATAATCAGGGAGGGACTTAAAAGATTAACAACTATTCTTTTTTAGGTAGACATGGTATTTATATGGTTAGTATTTAAGGGATATACAGAAGTACAGTAAAAATAGTCTAAATTACTACTAGCAGTTCATGAATTGTACTGTGTCTGAAGATTGTCCATATTCTGACCATTTACCACAACTGATAGTGTTAGATCGATTTAAGTTTTGAGGGACAGAAGAGCAGTATGGTAGTTGTCCCTCAAACAGTTTGTATTTCTGGTAGTGTTGTTCATGTGGAAGACACTGAAGCATCAATAATTAGAGATGTTTAAGAGACTCAGTAGTCAAAACAAAGCCAGGGCTTTCTTTTCCACGCAGAGATGTGGCAGACAGCTAGTCCTGAAGAAATTTTGGACATACAGATTATACATATTAACTTCCTCTGTAGTCCTAAAAACGTATTGTACATCCCAGAACCTAAGTGTCTGAGAAGCAGTCAAGTGTCTCTTTTTGCTCTGGCTATTTGTAATCTTTCATAGCAATTCCTAAGAATTAAGTCAGAAATTATGGTCAGTTCTGTGATACCTTGATGCAGAGATAATCACAGCAGGCTTCAGTATTTTAAACATCTGAGGGTAGAAAATGCATCTCATTTAGTGTGACAGATACCCACACCACTAAAATTTACTGAGAATTGGTCTTTATTGCTTCTTTATGCATATGACCTCAAAATATACTTGATCTGCTATTTCACAGAAGATTATTACTAGCAATGATTTTCTGTTTTCTATGTAGAAGTCTGAGTGAGGAAAAAATATATTAAAACTTAAGCTGTTGGAATAAATTACATGTATTTCGTGCATCATTTTGTATGCAGTTTTTAGGTTTACTTAATATCATTGAGTCATCTTTGTTCTGTGTTTTAGTTTCAACTCGAGTCTTCTGTTTGCATGTGTGCAAATAGACTTGATTAAAAATTCATTGGTTTTTATGAAACAAGCAGAAGGTTATTGTGTGTCACACCATTATTATCTGTTAAGAAAATAGTTCTTCATTTTGTTTTTCATCTATCTTGTGTAAATACAGAAAGAAGGATATCGAAAAAAGGAGCTTCTAAATGAAAACATGTGAATTGAACCTGTAGACTGGACATGGTGGGCTTACAAAGTCAGACTGTAATTTTCAGAGCAGACCTGCAGGTACTCCAGTCTTTCAGGAGAAAAAAATGTCTTGAGCCATTTGTGTGATATTTTGCTCAAAATTATGCCGGCATTATTAATTTTGGGCGAAAATATGAAAGTGTTAACATGTTCTCCAAGATCTTTGTCATATACTAAGTACTTTTAGATGTTTGGGGCTTTTGACCTCTTTTTTTTTCTGTTTGTTTCCAGATTCCAAAGCAACCTGGTTGATTTTCAGTGCAGGAACTTGTTACTTTGGTTTTTGGATAACTTGCACTGTTACTTGTGAAGCTTTTTCTTAGCTAACATGTAAAATAGAGCCTCCCAGAGGCAAGATTAAATATCATCTTTTCGTATTTCTAGTCTATTCGGAAGTAAATGACTGCACTCCTTAATTAACTTCTTAATTAATTTCCATGTTAATTGGCCAAAACAACCTCTGTGAAATGTCTTACGTAAGTATAGAAGTCTGGAATAGACTTTCTGTAATTCCTATAAAGCTGAATTTGTGCAACAGGAATCGTGGGGGGTGGTTAGAGAATGGGGAAGACTTTAGAGAAGGCTTGGAAGCTTCACAAAAACAAAAAATGGGAACGGGAGACATACTAAATTTGAAAAACTGATGATGTCTCGCATTAGAGCTACTTCGCACTTTTTGATATGTGGAAAAGTATTAGTCACAAGAACTTGTACTGTACCTGTTGAATATGTGAAGTCTACTTTTTCAGTCAACTGCATGTTTTCAACTTAAGTTTACTTGAAGTTTTACTGAAAAGAAATGTACAAAGACAGCCATTCAATTGAGGATTAATCACTATGGCAACAGAAATGTGGTGACTGAAAAGGGGGAGGATGTATTCTCCCCTCAGCTTCCTGCCAGCTGTCATATTCAACCTCTGCAGCATGAATTCAGGCCAAAATATAGACTGTGACCAGCTCTAAGAAACTATATCTGTATTTTTATAAATTGGTACAAGAATCGTGCTATAGAAAACGACTTAATCCTCTGAATTGGACGACAGACATTTGGCACTCTTGCCAGTGTTTGACAGAGAAATAACGGGATGCTTTGTAGTAAAACCTGGATTAATGGTAAACCCCTTTTTATGTTATTGCAATGTAGTGTAAATGAGAGAACTAAGCATGCTGTCAGCCCAGGAAAAAACATGCCCTTTGTATCTCCAATGCAGATTTAAGTGCTGTTGAGAGTACTGTAAATACAAAAGTTGTGTTATTAAGAACTCCTCTTTATCATATTTGTATTAAATTGACATTTTGTAGATCATTTAAACAAAGACTTTCTATCAGTTACAGTAACTCTGATTGCAGTGTGTTTGGATAGCTTTCAGATTCAACAAGTTCAGATAGTTGTTTTCAAAGAGTAGGCTTTTGGGAGATAACATTCCATTATCCTTGCTTTTCTAGGTTGGGGAGTGCTATTCAGCTTTAAAATAATTGTTCCCAAATGACTGGCCTGTAGTGCTGCTTTGTTGAGTTTACAGTTTCAGCTTACAATGCGATTAACCGTTTCAGTATGGCTTTTGTGTTGTTTTTTTTAAATGCAGTGAGCTTCTATGTGGCATTCTGTGAGGCATGTAGTTGCATATCCATTGTGGTGTATGTGCATGGCTTTTGGGTTTGCTGCTCTTTGATGGAGGGATGATAGGGTGAAAGAAGATAGGTCCAAGTCCGCAGGCTTGTGCTGAAATAAGCAATTACCTTAGTCTGATTGTCTGCTCTCATTCTCAATAGCAATAATAACTATATGGACTGTTGGTCAGATTTTTGGTGCAAGAAAGTAATATGGCGTGTAAGAGTTCTGTTTGTTAAAGAGTCAGCAAATTAAATAAAACTGCTCAGTTTTACACTCATGCAATATAGAACACAATCCATCCTCAATTGACTTAGTAGTCAATTATTCACTACCAAGCAAAAGATCAGAGTTTATGTAATGTCCTCAGTCTTGGTTTATACAAGCAGAAAAGCTGGATATGACAACCAGGGGAAAATAACTACACATTACTCTGATAAAACTTATTTACTTTTATCAGCAGGTATAGCTAAATACTTGTTTTTCAATGTCGGCAGAATATTTTGGAGTAATTTGTACCCAGAATAAGTCTTACATTTTTTGTAGCTTGAAGATACCAGGTAATTGTCTCCTATGATAGAATCAAATATTAAATACCTTTGTATTCAGAGCGAACATCCTGAGTAGCTTTGTTCAGTTCAGAAAGTTTGGGTGTAAATGTGATTGTCCTGGAGTGTTCTAGAATTTTAAGGTAGGTTAGCTTCATTTTCTGAGGCAATTGAGGTACTGATAACTAGCTATGCACTTACCTCTAATTCTCATTCTGCATTCCTATGTTGTTAGAACTGTAGACAAATGCAGTCTGAGAGAGACTGCTTTTCAATTAAGGAAGTTAAATCTAGAGGAAAAATTAATGTCTACATCAGAAATAATTCTAAAATATGATAAGATTCAGGTGTATTTCAAACTGTGGAATGTGTAAGTCACCATACCCCTCTGAAGTACTTAGTTTGTACAGTAGACTATACTGTTTTATTTCAGGTGAAGGTGAAAGCAAGTGAAGGCAGAGGCGTTCTCTATTTGCTAACCTTTATTTTTGTTATCTCCACCATATGGACCTCATTTTTAGAGAAACTACATGAAATTTTATGTGCGCACTATTATACTTTGTCTTCATTGGCATGCAGAATAATTTAGGAAGAAATTCTTGTTTGATATGTGTATGTGTAGAAGAGAGAAGGAAACAAGACCATGTATAAACAGTCAGGTAGCAAACATTTCAAGGTATTTATAGATGTACTGACAAGTAGACATAGGTAAAACAAAAACAATATCTAAGAATAGCATATATTCAAGAAAAGCATATAGAAAGGTCTTAGTCATTTGTAGATATTATGGGGGGAGGGAAGGAAAACTAATGGGGAAAAAGATCAACTAATTCATTGTAATGCATTAACTGTCACCTGATGGAAATAATGGCAATCATCTGAAACCCACTGCAACTCAGTTATCTGGAAAGTTGTATGTTTTCTTGGGTTTTGAGGGGAGTGGGAAAATACAAAGTAGAATATGGCATAAAGGTTTGTTATTTGCTTGCAGTGTGTTTTAAGAGGACAGACATACTGAATTCACTGGTTCATGCATTTGTATGATTTAGATGACTACAAGGCAGCTAGAGATTCGAGAAGGCCTTTCTTGTTTGTTTTAGAAATGAAAACAAATAATGATACTGTGCAGTGGAAAGTATCCTGGATATCTGGCAGCAGTGGTTTCATGCATACCTGAAGAGAAAAACCTCTTAATTCTGTTTCAGTTGTGAGCGGGAAAGTCCTGAATCTCTGTTTCTCCTTTTTTCGTCGCTGTTCTTGCTCTTTTTTCTTTACTGTTCTTACTCACTTTACTGTGAGGCTCTCCTCACTTGCTCTCCCTTATGTTTCCATCTTGCTTTACGTAAAAAGATGAATATTGTTCTCTTTCGCTTTGCTTGAAGCGGCTAAAGAGAGGAAAAGGGAAATCACAGGCTTAATGTCTGAGAATACTTGTACATGGATTAGCATTGATTGCTCCAGAGCATAGAGCCACCTCTTTGGGCCTGTTATTGGAAGAACAGATACTGAAATTTTGTACTATCAAAGATAGACAAAAATTGGGTTTTATACTATTTTTAAAACCGCTGTAACTGTGTGGCAAGAGATGAATTGTCACTCAGAGCTAACAGGTACAAGAGTTGTTGTAGATTCAAGGTGGAATCTCTAAGTAGAAGTTACTGCTGGATTGTGGCACTTGCTTGATGTTCAGCTGCATGTCTTCATTCTTCTTGAAGAGTGTTACCCTTAAATGTGAATTGATGTGGGACTCTAAATCTGCAGATGGTGCCATTTTTCCTGGACTCTTGATTAAAATCTGTATTTGATATGTAACTCAAAGAAATGTAAATTCATTATTGGTATTCAAAATTTGTTATATACTTTTAAGAATTAGAGGTATACATGACAGAAGAAGTAGTGGTGGAGGAAAATATCTTCTGTGGTAGGAAGATATAATGCATTCATGTTGAAAACCCAATAGACTAAATGGAACATAAAAGGTGAAAACGAATGCTTTCTCCAATGTATTTTTGTATGTGTGGTAAGAGTCCCTGGGCTTACTGAATATTTAAAAAAATATTTTCTGCACAACTATCTAGTAATCGCTCTGTATATTGCAATATATATAAATTCTATGAAATTCCATGAAAATGAATTTTATGAGAAATTCTATGAAAAATTCTGTGAAATCCTGTGAAATTCTCTTTAAGTACAGTAAAAAGAAAAGGGCACAGGTTAAGACAAGGGTAAGACAGGAAGGAATGGCTGCACTTCTACATGTTGTATTCCTTAGTTTGCAATAGAACTTTACAAATACATTCTACTCCACTTTCATTAACTTCATTTCTTTCCATCTACTGGAGTATTTTCTGTACTGTAACCTTTGCTCACATAGGTTTTTGAATCCAGAAAAAGTTGCCTTCTACTGTGCAGCCTTCATCTGTAGCCCTTGTTTCATATGTATGCCCTTGAAAACAAATTGTTAATTTCTTTTGTGCAATTCTACATTGTCAAGAAAATCTCCATACAAAGTCCAAAGTTGAATAAAACAGTAAAAATGTTACATTCAGTAAATCAATAGAAATATTTTGGTTTTGATATCGAAGGAATTATCTTGCTGTACCTTTTTTCCCCTGCCAAGATACCAGTTTGAGAAAGGAGAATGCACAAATGTATAGTGGTGTTAAAAATAATTCAGTATGGATGCACTTAATTTATCAGATGACCAGTAAGTATATGGTCAAGTTTAAGTGAAAATTTTCCACTTTGAGCAGTGGAAGTTTCATAACATGCACTGCAAATGCATAATGTCTTCAATATAGTTAAACATTTAGTAGACTAATTGCTTTCATGATTGCTGGCAATCTTTTTGTAAAAATTCTTTTAAATAAAGATAGCAGGTACTGTATACTATATTAAGTATTTCCTTACTGTTACATCATGTGTAGTTCAGACAGCTAATCAAAAGATGTGCTATGCAGTGCATGAAGAGTACATTTTAACACAGAGTGTATATGCATGTGATGGTACAATCATAGAATCATAGAATCATTTGGGCCGGAAGGGACTTTCAAAGGCCATCTAGTCCAACCCCCCTGCAGTCACAGGGACACCCCCAACTAGACCAGGTTTCCCAGGGCCTTGTCGAGCCTCAC
>JAOTQQ010000019.1:44375153-44395041 GCA_026546715.1 Gallinago undulata
TCCCCAGCTTTCCTGTAGGCCCCTCTCAGGTACTGGAAGGCCGCTATTAGGTCTCCCCGGAGCCTCCTCTTCTCCAGGCTGAACAACCCAAGCTCCCTCAGCCTGTCCTCATAGCAGAGGTGCTCCAATGTCTGGAAAGAATGCTTTTGGATTTCTATGCTGTGATTTTTAGTTGTCATTCAGAATAATTTATTCATAATCATGTATTTGAAACTTTTAAGCACATTTACATTTTAAATTGAGAAAAAAAACATGCTGCTACTAATTTATGCACTGGATGGAATCTTAGTTTCAGGATAAATAATTCATGTTGCTATTTGTGCAGTTTGATTATTATTTTTTTACTATTTTTCTTCTCCCTTTGTTAAATTGGTTAGCATTTTTCAGTAGTTACATGGCTGAGCCATAAAGCAAAGCCAGACTTGCTTTTTGTCAAAACAGTTGCCTTTTTTTGACAAAAAAAAAGTGTCTTGTTCTTCTTCATTTTTTCTTTCCATCTATCTTTTTTCTTTCTGTCTAGTCCTCATATACGCTTATGTACTAATCACTATCATCTTTTCAGTTTTCCAGTAATGATTTGAAAATGCTGTGGTCAGATCTTACATCATTGAACTGTTCTTTCAAGAAGCTCAGCAACGCTTATGCTTACCTAAGTATATGAATTAGTACACAGTGCTTTAAGTTAAACAAAGACAAAGTATACTTCCACGTGCACAGAATACATCTTGTATGAAGAGTTTTTGTTTCCTTTATTATTCCATTCTTTTGGTTGTAACATTTACTAGTTCATAAAGGGTATGACATTCAGTAATATAAATAGATTGTTAAATGTGCTAATATCAGTAGTGTAAGAACAAGAGTCAGTGGTTCAGTTCTGCTTTGCAAGATTGCCTTATGCATAGGTATACATGATAGTTCAAATGAACAAGACCAGTGCGGTAAAGACAATGTGGGATTTCATGTAGGAGCAAATAATGGGGGCACACAGACACACACACTAGTTTGGTAGAGAAAGTGCTTGATGAACCAAAAATAAAAAAGTGAAATGTTTATCATTAATGAGATGTCAATCAGTGAGTTAGAAGGCAAATATTGAAATAGAATCAGAAAAACGTTCTTCCCTGGGAAGGAAGAATTAAGGAGAGTAGTACGTGAAGCCAAAGTCATAAGGAAGCAAATGGTGTGGGATGTTGACAGTACTGGAATGCTGACTGAAGTTTTCACCGCTGTCTAATGATAACGTTAGTAGAATGATACCGGGAATATTTTCATCTATACGTGTGTCAAGTTTATCTCTACATAGAGCCTCATCTATGTATCACTCAGAGTAACAAACTTGAGATTTGATCTTTACCAAACATAGAGACGCCTGAAGAAAAACTGAAATAAGTGTTTTAGTTTTACTGACAAAATGTTTACTGTTTCTTATAAATAAATTATTTGATTTGCATGTTAGATTTAAGTTGGCAAGCTTTCAAAAACATTTACAAGTTCAACAGAGCCAGTTACTGTGTGTTAACCTAACTGTGTGACATTAAATCAATTGGCTTTGCTCCACAGAGTGGAGAAGTTTTTGAAGAGTAGCTCACAGTGGCCATGAGCTTTCACTGGCATTAGCTCCTGCAGCTCTTGAGGTAACCTGTTTGTAGTAACTTTTTCTACCTTCAGGAAAAAACTCTGAGCAGCCAATTTAGGTAGAAGAAGAGGAGCTCTTTGTGTGTATATGGTGGTATTTTGCTGTTATTCTTTCAGGTTTGGCAGTGTGGGTCAATGTACTTAAAAGTTTTGTACATCCAGAACAAAATATGCCATTTGTGACTTTATTTGCAATTAGCAGCACTTCTTACATTAATTCTAATTCTCTGCAAAGACAGGTGTTACTTGCCTCAGACACTTTGGTCTTGTTTAATATGAGATAGATGGATGCACATTTTTTGGGTTCTAAAATACTTTTAAGAGAGGCATTGATATGGTTAATCTTGTATTCTAAACAAATTGTACTTGCTTGAATTAAACTACACAATCCTGACTTCTTGACAGAGTGACAAATACACTAGGTCTTATAATAGTGAGATCTGAATACTATAAATAATTTTCATGCAAAAATTCCATCAAAATAAATATATTTTAAAACTAGCATTGATTTCTCCTTTCAAAATACATTTTTCAAGTCAAGGTCTATATTACCTATGTTTATCTTAAAAAAACAAACAAACAACAAAACCAACAACAAAAAAAACCCAAAACAAATGCATTTTAAATGCCTGTAGAATATGCTATAGATAGCATCTGCTAATTCAGTCAATTTTGTTACTATCACAACATTATTATTGGGAGATAGGTGTTGGGTTTTTTTTAATCTTAATTGGGGTCTTAATTTCAGTTTTGTGTAGTAAAACATTTAGTAATGTGGTGAGGTCTTAATCTTTGAAGTTGAGCATTTAGCTTAAAGAGTGAAAATTTATGCCTGTAGGTCCTTTACTATTAACATCTCTCTCTTTATGCTAATTTGAGGTTACTTGCCAAATCTCAAAGATTGAGAACAGATGTGATATCCTAAAGCTCAAGAACATTGTGAATGGCCCATGGAAATAAAGGA
Organism: Gallinago undulata; assembly: GCA_026546715.1. Classification (NCBI taxonomy): domain Eukaryota; kingdom Metazoa; phylum Chordata; class Aves; order Charadriiformes; family Scolopacidae; genus Gallinago; species Gallinago undulata. Next base: position 44,377,753 of record JAOTQQ010000019.1, read on the forward strand.
AGCGGACATGGATCAAATAGAAACACATTAGGAAGAAAAATTGTAGATCTAAACCCCAATTTTGAGCAGCAGATGACAAGGTGTGAACACACTGTGTTTTCATCTCTCAAGTAGTGTTGGTAGAGGGATTTGGCAGATCACTAAGCAGTTATTTTTTTCCCCCTGATCTCTCTTGCTGGGTGGGGGGAGAGAAGTAATACTGCTTTTCTGGTTTTCCCTGCTCTTCAAACACATAATTTAATTTTCCTATATCCCTTGGCTTACCTTGTGGGAGAGGGGAAACTTTGTCAGGAATTTGTGAGAATTTCTGAAAAATAAATAAGGTATAAATAGGATTATATTTTTGTGCAATTTTTTGATTGTCAATGCATGATGAGTTGGTCTGTAACAGGGTCTTCTTGAATTTGATAGAAATATTAGCTTTCTTTGACCATTACATTTAAAATCATAATCTTACCAGTTTTAATTCTTAGCAGTACAATAATGGAAGTGTAACGTAATTTTTTTTCTTGTGTTCAGTTACAGGTAAGTGTAGTGATACCTCATCGAAAGCATATTTACAACTGAGAATAATTGTGTGTGTGCAGAATGATTGTGCTATTGGCAAAAATTATTCTACCTTAACTTTGGTATCTTTGAATAGTGTTGTGATTACTTAGAGTTTTTCTTTTAGTGTTAACTTGTTAGAGTACCTGAAGAGTTCTGAATATGTACTGTGCAAAAATTGTGTAACATACAGTAACAAGCAGAAAACAGTGAATCCAAATGATTTATTAGTTTTGATTCATAATGTGTTCCTGGATTAATTTATCTATTAAGACTGCATTAATATTTTCTATTTTATAGTAGTATTTGGAAGTTGTAATATTTGTAGTAATACAGATTTATAGTAATTTATAGTAATATAGATTTGGGTCCTGTGGTGCAGAATTAAGTATTTGTATAGCCACTGTTTATGCATTAGAGAGCTTATAGAGCTCTTTCATTTAGCTTCACAATTAACCCATTTGGAAACTTTCCACCTTGTTCTTAGAGAATACTTTCCTTCAGTGTCCCTGGAAGTTTGTGACTGAGAAGGGAGCTTACACTATAGTTCTGAATCCCATTCTTGGCACTGTAACTATTGAGTGCTAGCTAAGAGTAAAAGAATTGGACATAATAGAGCTCTTCGCTATGTCACAGACACAGCTGTTTTAACGATTTCCATGTCTGATTTTACTAGAAAAATGAAAATAACCCAGAAGACACAGCAGAGGACAACATCGTTAAGGGAGGGCAAGAAATGTTGGTGAACAGTAAGCAACAGCATCTGTATGTTTTGCATCCTGTGACCCAGAAAAACAAAAAAGTACACAGAGTAGGTTCAACCACCTTCTTGATTGGAAAGACACCAAAAGGAATCCGCAGGTGAGACTGCTTCAGTGAGATGGAAGTGAAATTCTGAGCTTAAAATGAACTTACCTCTGGGCAGTTGCTTTTGTTTTTGTTTCAACCATACTCAGAGAATATTGATCATATTCTGTGGCAAGAGCAGAACTAATAGGAAACTTCCACTCGCTATACAAAGAGTACCATAATTGATTAATAAAATCAGTTGAACCACAAATGACTTTAACGTGTTGACTCAGTATGTCATACATTACATAGCTGTGCAGATGTCATCGCCACCAGTATTCATGGTATGTGCACCATGCAGTACTACAAATGAATGTTTAAACTGCATAGAAGTAAGAAATTTTACAGTGAGCTTCTGACTGCCTACTGGTTTTGCCCAGCTCTCATCACTTTCATTGAAAGACTATTAAAAAAAAAAAAGGCTTTGTATTTATTTTTTAACTTGGGGCTTGATATTTTGAATATGATGTTTCTTTCCTTATGTTTGGCAGGATAGTAATTTTTGTGTCTCCATTTTTCCCCCAAAACTATTTCTGTTATTAATATAAATACTGAAATGCCATTGTTACCTAGAAGTTCAATAACAATACCCAATGTAGAAATATAAAGCAGAAAGCTGTGGCTAACTAGGCAGACCTATAGAACTAGGATTTGGTATATATTTTTAATTTAGCCATGAGACAAATAAATTACCATATGGGAGTTGGTGTCTAGGTAACCTCGCTAAGTGTTTAGAATCTGTCACATTAGCCAGCTGGCCTCAGCTATCCAAACTGTTCTTGCTGAAGTGCCAGACTTGCTTCCTGTTATGCATACTGAAAATTCTAAATATTTAAGAGGCAGGTAGAGGAGAGTCCCTCATGCTAAAAATATACAAAATTATAATCATAGTTATCATTAATTTCCTGAGGTAAAAATTTTCAAGGCATTGAAGTAGTTAAGGGTGTTATTCCAAGATCCTAAGCCATATCTAGCAAAAAGCTTAAGCACGTTCACTTAAATGCTAAGCAGGTCATCTGTTAGCACCTTGCTCACAGTTGTACTTTGTTGTACATCTGGATCTGCTGTGCAGTGAATTAAGATAATTGGGTGCCTCAGTTTGATGTATTGCAGTTCTAACGCCGAGCGGGAAGCTGTCTGCAGTCACCACACACAAATGGTCTAGCTGGAGCTAGCCAGTCAAGCAGTATTTGAGGCTACACAGAGTTAATTCTCACTGCTACTGGAGCCCTCATACAGGAAAGGCAGCATGTTTCATACCCGTTCTCTGACAAGAGAGCATAAACCCAGCCTTCCATTTAGGTTACCTGATCCCAAACTATGGCTAACTTGATTGGGGTGTTCTCCTTTAGGTAGAACTTAGCCTCTTAGCAGAAGCAAGTATTCCATAGCTCACTAGATCGAGGATGTAGGGGACAATCCCTGTCTCCTGTGAATGTGTTTATCCAGCTCTTGTTTAGCAAGTGTTTTAAAAGGAGTTTAAGCAACTGCTTAGTGGTGTTTTTTCCCAAAACCCAACTCTGCCATCTGTCCATCTGTGTTCTTCTGAACTCTGGCCCTTCAGTATGAAATCTTACCTGCACTGAAAGTCAGTAAATCTTTTGAGTCATAAGCTAAGGAAATCACACTGCAGTTTGGGATTCAGATGTTACTTCAGTTCTAAGGTCATTATTCTTTCTTCTCTTTGCTAATAAGTACAAGCAAAGGTCCTAATAAGCAAGATACTTTTAGTGATTACTTTCTGGGATATGAAGTACATGAGTTGAAGGAACTGTTTTATAGCTGGTTTTGTTTCTAGTTAAAGGTGTCAATGTATTTTTTCTTCTTGAAAATTACAGGAAACAATTTGAGGAAATGGTATCCCACTTTAATATGGGATCAGTGGAAGAACTGGCAGAACATATTGCAAAAGCTACATCAGAAACAAGGCAGAAGATGTTAAAGGAGTTCTATGGTTCCAAGCATTCAGAGGTAGAGTCTTTCTTCCCAATTGAAATACCAGCAAAAGCTTCACATGACTATGAGGCAAGAGAATTAGGTACAGCACACTCTGGAAAAAGAAAACCCATTGTTGATCTTCAAAGGTCTAAGTCTAGATCTTCATCAGCTAAAGGTCTGCTTCTGAGCAGAACTGCAGAAACACAGAGCCAGCAGAGCCGTAAGGGAGACAGAGAGCAACTTCACAATGACTCCTACGTGCCAGATATGTGCATTGATGCAAAATATAATCAATTGCCCACTGTTGCTACTCAACATATCGAAAGGAGAAACAGTCAGGCATTCAAGGATTTTATGGTATCTGGCTCTTCAAACAGTAGGTTAGAAATAGTTGAAGTGCTGTCTCTAAAAAGTTGTGAAGGACAGCAGGACTCCAAAGGAACACAGCTGCCAAGAAAAAGATCCCTGTCTCACTCAGAAAATGAGAGAAAAGCTCAGACTTGTCAGAAAAAGTCTTTTGTGGACTTACTTGGAGATACCTCTATTCTCAATGACCTCTTCAGAAATGATGGAGACAGACCTACAGAATCACCAAGGAGATTCCCTTCAGGACAGGTAGAAAAATCAAAGGAGAGACCAAAAGACTTCTGGGACATGCTGAATGAGCAGAACGAGGAGAGCCTCAGAAAACTCACAGATACAGCAGTCATAGAGAAGCTATGTGAAAGAGCACCTCATCCCCAAGTGACAGAAGAGAGAGAAATGTGTGAAAGTTCTCTTTGGAAAAAAAACGAAAATTTTCTATGGAAAAAATACAGTCCAGACGATTCAGATGAACTATCCACTGCTACATCTTGTCATGTAATAAAATGAAACTTTTCTATGCAAGTTGCACTATAATTATCTTAGTTAAACATTAAAATATGCACAATTTCAGCAGTATGCAGCAAAACATGATACCTCCTTGAAATTAGAGGTGAAGTGATGAATTTGTATTTATGGTGATACAAATTTACATTTTACAGATGTGAATATATATGTAAGTTACATATGTAATACATAGTACAGATGTGCATCTATAGTACGTGTACTATATATTATTGTAAGCTATATTTAATAATTTTAAATAAAACTTTTTTTAATGTTCTGAATGCACTTTGTTTTCCTGCATCCTGATTTTATTTCTAGACTCAGTAGCAGTACTAAGTAATTTATGCCCTTTACTTCCATTTGGATACCCTCAGTCCTCTCAGCAGAACCTAATGATATTCAAAGGATTTGACAATAGTACTCCACTTATTTTCTGAGCTACTCAGGGATTTCATGAAGGAGGGATGATGTCCTTGTCTAATAACTTTTGATCGATTTTTTTTTTCGTTTATGACTTTGCTTAGTTTCTCTGAAGCTGTGGAGCTTCTAATTATCTTCACTATCCTATAGCAGTAAGTTTCTCAGCTTGCTTGATGTGAAAAATCAGCAGTTTTTGTTTGTTCGTTCTTTTTCAGTGCAAGATCGACAGTACATTAAATGCTGTTAGGTGTCAGATTTCATCTTTCACTACACTTTAATCTCCCATTTGTTTTGTTTTTTTTTAATAGGCTTTTGTCATGTCTTTATGAGGTGGTATAGTGTGGACAATACTTAGATGGTGGTTAGTTTCCTATGCAAGGAAAAAAGAACAGGAACGGTATTTTAAAATAAATAAATAAATACACTGTTTCCTAGTGAATTTCATGAAGAATCTAATGTCATTTGGTAATTCAGACTTACCGTTGTCTCTATTTCATGTATTTGAGTATCTGTTAGGGAAAAAAACTATTTAGGTTTTGCTTGGCTTAAATGTAACAAGTTTTATTTTGAGAACATTGTATTCTGAAAAACTTTTAAATACGTTGTTGTATTGCATGTGCAATACTACATCAGTTTGCTCCAATATGATACTTTAATCATTTCTGCAGCAGGGACAACCTATGAGTGTGTCTTGGGGAGACTTCACCAGGGATGTTGCTTACCACATTTGAAGAATGCAAATTACACTAGGCACAGCACTTAGCTACCTCAGGGCATTTCAAGAACTATGGAATCATAGAATTATGGAATGGTTTGGGCTGGAAGGGGCCTTCAACTATTTCATCTAGTCCAACTCCTGTGCTGTGGGTAGGGATATCTTTCATGACACCAGATTTCTCAAAGCCCCATCCAACTTGATCCTGAATACTTCCAGGGATAGGTCATCCACAATTTCTCTGGGAAATCTGTTCTTGCTACCCTTACACAGAAAAACTTTCTTTCTTATGCCTGATCTAAATATACCATCTTTCAGTTTAAAACCATTGTGCTTTGTCCTGTCACTACATGCCCTAGTAAAACATCTTTCTCAGTCTTTCTTATAAACCCCCTTTAAGTACTGGAAGGCTGCATTAAGATCACCCTGGTGCCTTTTTTTTTCCAGGCTGGAGAGCTCTGACTGCCTCATTCCCGCCCTCTGACCATTTTTGTGTCCCTCCTTTGGACCTGCTCTAGTAAGTCCATGTCTATCTCATACAGGGGGCGCCAGAGCTTCCTGCTATACTCCAGGTAGGCTCTCATAAGGGTGGAATAGCAGGCGATAACTACCACGGAAAATTGACATCTGGAGGACTCCTGTAGCAATCAGTCACACTTAATTATGAATGTTCAGTTAATCACCCAGTTTCAAGTCAGACCATTTTCTCAAGCCATTCCATTATCGCATTTGTGCAGATGACCAGCAATTCAAGGAATAAATAATGACCCAAGTACACTGGGTGCGCGCAGCATTCATACCTTCACCACTGGAAGAACCTGTGGTTCCTGATCTTATTCCACTGTTTAAGTCTGTTACCTTTTGAGCCTACTTTCAGGTAGGCGCCAGGAGGCAATTGTGGACACATTCCTGATGGCATTCTGTTTTTGTGAGCCAGGTTATCTTTTGGCACACGATGGGCCTTAATAGAAGTATGGACACAGGAATGATGTTTTTGGGTCTACTGTGAAGGCTGTTGAAGAAGCGGCTTATGCAGCAGCCTATGCTTGAGGGAAGGCACTGGTGTCCGTCCCTGCTTGATGCCACCTCTGCAATGTAGGCAGGTTTCTGTCAGTAGCTCTGGGTATTGTGTGTTCCTCTGGCTTTGGTGTGATAGCTGCTGGGTGCCTGTTTTGGCTCCTGTGATTCAGCCCAAGCAAATGTATTTACGTTTGTCTTACGCATTTGACTTCATCCTCAGCACTAGACTTGAAACGGGTCTGGTTATGATCATAACACTTCTCACAACATCAAATTTGTGTGCTATTACTTCACACTTAGAGAGTTCAGGGCAGATAGTCTTTATGGTTTTTTTTAAACATTAGTTTTGCCCAACAGTTCACTAGTGCTATGCAGAGCTGCAGACCCAAGCTTTCAGGATAAAGATGTGTAAAGATGGGATCAGGCCCTAACTCCTCTCTCTGATGCATGTATCAAATGCATATGTCACCAAATAGAATAATGAATAATAATTTTAATTTAATGCAGTTGTGAATAAACACAGGCTGCTCCCATTCAACTACTTCTGTAACAGAACATATTCATTCTTTCTCTTAACGCGGTGAGGAACATGACCTCAGGGTTCCACTTAGCATTTTGGATGTAAAACAGATAAATCTATAAATCTCTGAGAAGATAATAAATACTTTCCAAGATGTACTTGGGGTGGGGTGGGGAGGAAAGCTGCTGGATCTCATTTTTATTCCAATACTTAATACGCTATCAGTATTTCAGGAGGGAAGGTTCACTTTGTCAGTTGTTGGGTGTATGCAATGTATATATGGAGTAAGGAATTTCTTCTACATATTGACAAGTTATCATCTTACTCCAGAAGTGCTGGCTGTAATAACATTTTGAAATGAAAACTGTTCTTTACAGGTTGAAGAATTGGTTATAAGATATGCAATGTCATATCCCGTTGGCCGAATAATCTGTCACTTTTCTCAGTGCTATGGGGTTGTGTGAAGGGGTACCTTATCACAACATATAACCAAAAGAGTCCAAGGCTTCATGTTGCTCTGGAAACCTTAACCCTAATCTTTGATTTTTGTAAGCTATGAAATCTCAAATATAATGCTGTATTAGTATAGGGTTTTACATTCGGTATACTGTATAAATTGTTTTATGGGAAGGGTAAATATTATGAAATTTTCAAAGCTTGGACACTGAAGCTGCACAGCAGCAGTCTATGAATGGTGGTGGTTTTTGTGGTCTGGATGACTGCCCGTTGGAAAATAAGCTTAAATTTGATCTGGAGCAGCTTCTACTTTCGGTCATGGGAAGCTGTTGCAGGCTTTGCTCTGTCTCTGTGCTAACCATTATGTGCTTATAGTAAGTGGAAGCTATCTGAAAACTTAATTGGGTAATATGACTTAACTACCTGGAACAAGGAGCCCATTATTTAGCATACATGATAAAGCTGTAAGAGGCTTGATCTTTCAGACAACTAACATGAGTAACATAAATGTGTTCCCTAACTGTTTCTCTTACCCTGAATCTATGCTGTTACCATTGTATTCTCCCCAGTGGTTATTTAACATACAAACTGAAACTAAGGATAGCCAGCTAGAGCAGCTTTTAAAAAAAAGTCTCAAGTAAGGAAAAAAAAAAAAGAAGCTGTAAAACTGTTAGTTATTGGCACATTTGAATTATGTACAGCTGAAGGAGGTCAGCTTAAAGGAGAGAATAGGTGCACCCATCTTGTTGATGTTAAGAAATAGGACTTGAATTAAGGCCTTTTACTGGTAGCATCATTATTGGTTTTCTTCACAGCAGTCTTCTGCTTTGAGAGGCAAACTCCTGTGTAGCTAAGAAGAGAAGATTTGGTGGAATGAAGAATATGACCACCAAATACACAAAAAGGACTGCTCTGCGTGTCCAGAGCAAAATGAGAAATGTTAAGTGGCTTAAACCGCACCTGGTTAGATAACAGGAAAACTCTGAAAGGGTAAGTGTTGTATAATAGGTTACATAGTGCCCGTATTGGAGGTCATCAAGAATGGGGGGGGAAAATATCTGTTGGAAATCGCACAGGTAAAGTTGATCTTATTTTAGGCCAGAAGGAGGGACTAGTAACTTCTCCATCTGAAGGCCAGAAGGGGCTAAACAAGCTTGTTGATTTCAGTTGGTATCAGAGCACTAGAGGGAGGTTTCACCTGAGGCACTAGTTTGTTAGTCATGGTCTAAATGAGTTGATACCAGGGAGGGCAAAAACTGATTGAGTTAAGTAAGATTTTTCATTTTACTTCTTTTAGAAGAGCCTCAGAGCAGCAGAACTGTACAGGTACAAGGCTGAACTGCAGGGCTGATTCCCAAGTACGAAGCTTCATCATTGTCCTGAAGTGATCAGGTAATTATATTTCTCATCTATAAGGTGATGATATGCATAAATCAAAGCCTCTGTAGAAGTGCATGTTTTATTCACATGTATGCCAAGTACTGATAATATTTGTGTAAATGTGTTTGTTATCTGCAATTAAACTGAGCTGCAGGAAAAAGTATTGAGGTAAGATCTATGTCACTGCAGCTTTCTGTGCAAATATAACATTTTTACTAAGTAATGTCCCCTAAGCCATAAATAGTGCAATTTTGTGTCATAAAGATCTGCGAATAAAATATTTTTGTCATAAGATGTATGTATGATTTTTAAAAAAAGAATCTGAACAAATTCAAAAGGGAAGAATTTGTCCTATATTTGAAGAATATGGCTTTCCCATTTGAAGGCATATCCTTCAAATATTAAAAACAAACATAATTTTTGTCTTCTTGGAAATCTGTGATTATCATTTTGTTTGGCTTTGAAAATGGAGGAGGCATTGGAGGATGCTGTATTGGGGATGATGGTAGAGCAGAGTTCATACAGCTTCTGTGTACAGATTCCTGCATGGTTGCAGGGAGGCACAGGCCATTTCTTTTACTCGGTGAGGTTCCTATGGGTCTGGCTCTGGGTCCCTGAATAGATTACCAATATAATGGGTATCAGTATTTCCCAGTACCTTCAATGGAAATTCTTTGGGAAAAAAAAACCAAACAGGTTGCCAGTGAAATAGCAAGTAATCTGACCCTGCCTATGCTAACAAATGCAGCTCTGTCAGCAACCTGTTTACAAAACTGTCACAAGACTTAGTTAAAAACAGTGTGTGTCCTGGTTCTGATTTGCAGTATAGTTTGGATCTTAAGCATGTTTTGCAAACTGGAGCTATGCTTATAACTAGATTTGGGGATAGCCATGTGGTACACAGATTTCATATTTGGTCTTGGAGAGGGAGAATGAATAATTTCAGATAATGAATATGTTTGAGAAAGTCAGGGTGTGCATACAAACATTTTGTGAATACAGTTAGGCAGTTTGAAAGGATGCGTTTGCTCAGCTTTAGCAGGTCATGACTTGGAGCAGTGAAAGGCAGGCTGATGCCAGTGCTGTGACTTCAGCATAGTAAGTGAAATAGTGTTAACAGGAAGGAAGAGAAATTGGTAACAGCACAGTCAAAGTATCACTGGATAGCTCAAAGATGAGAATACAGTTACTAGGTATGAAAAAAATGGTGTAAGTTACTTGAGCCTTTTAACAGCAGGAGGAGGAGGGGGTTTTCTTCCAAGGAAGCATTTAACTGCCTTTGCTGCTAGGTATTTTGCTGTTTGTGCAGTGCCCTGCGTATTTTATTCACTGCATACCTTCCAGCTTATGCAACAAGTGTGGTAATATTCTTATGAAAACTCTCTGTCCTTGCATTTGCACATTGCACAATTCAGTACATCTGGACTGGTACATCTTATAGAAAAATGAATAATTATTGTCCAAGTAGGCACCATGGCAGCATATACATTTCTGATTAAGGCACCTAAAAAGTAGATAACTTGCTTAAGGTAACTCAGGAAATCCAGTTTCTGGGATCTAAACTGGATGTCTAGATGTGCACATAAGAGAGGCAGGGAGTGATTCAGAGCATTTAAGAGGAATACTTCTTTTCCTATAGATCATATGTGGATCATAGAAGGATCTTGGTGATGCTAAATGAGTGCATCTCGTGTGTGCTTCTGCCAGGTAATTCTGAAAGAGAAGGAAAGTGTGTCTAAACAAGATGATTGGAAGCTTCAGAGCTGTTTGATTGGCTCTAACCTCTGTTTAGTTGGCATCTGAAAAACTGAATTTCTTTTTTCAAAGACCAAGTTAAGATTGTGTTCTAAAATGAAAGAAGTAATGGAATGTAGGTATGTTGCATGAGAACAGGTTATCTCAATTATTCTCTGCATTTGCTTGAGCTGAGAAGATGGAATCAAGTGGTCAGAACCTGACCTTGCGTCTCTGTGTGTCTACATGCTGTATGACTGGATTGGGATTGCACATGTAATTTACATAAACTGGACCATGAGCAGACCTCCTGCAATAAAAGCATTGTTTTCTGAAAATGCACAAACACAGCATAATTATATTAAAATTTGCACCAGTCTATTGTAGCAAGTTCCAATGCCTGAACATTGATAGTAAATTTGATATCAACATTAGCAATCTCTAACTATGTACCCATTAAAGAAAATGGCAAAGCAGTGGGGATAGCTCAGATGCTAAACAAATACCAGTTCAACTGAGAATGAATCTGTGTTTTACTTCAGCAGAACTGTTTATACTACAGGGATTTTCTTCCCCCATGGTTTGATATTAAGTTGTTTCCATCAAGTGAACGCTCATGTAAACATCATCTCCTGTATCACCCTGAAAATCATTCTGTGCCAATTACTCTAAAAACAAATAACAGATGTCTGTTTATATTGTTGGAGGTAAATGCTCACAACTGTCGGCAGCACTGTCCTCTCCATGATTTGGGCTGCAGTGGAAGTTCCAACACAGTTTCTAGTTGTTCTGATTTATACTTCAATGACAAATAAACCAAATTCATACTGTGGTCTAATTGGAACATAATTTAAGTACCTTGGAGAAAGCTGTTTTGCTTAAAACTTTTCTTTTGTGCTTTGGTCTTGTCACCTCTGCAGTAGATTCAGTTATGAAATTGGCTTGGTCCTTCTACATAGAGACTTTGTGCTGACATATTAATTCATGCTCCTCTTGCCTCTCTGCCCCTCACTGTTTTGTAGTTGCCGTTATATAGGTTACTAGATGATAATCCACTACTTTCAATTTAAGAATCTTAGGCTTAGAAGGACTACCAAGGAATATCTTCTATTTAATCAGATGTTAAGGTTCTGTTCTGCTTCTGACATGTCACTGTATGCAGTATTTGACAAAATCAGAATCTAAGTTACCTTATAATGGACATTATTACTTTACAATACTACGTGCCCTCATTGTTAGGGGTATATAATATATTCTACTATATACAAAATAAATTGTGTTTATACTCTGTATAGTATAAATTACAATTACATTGTAGATTATCTCTACAATATAATCTACTTCTGACATACATGTAGACAAATTATGATTGTATGAAATACATATTTTAGGCCTGTGGCAAAACAAATAATAGGTATTTTTCCTACTTACTCTTGTTTGAACCTTATGAATGTAGAATAATTTTGGCATTCTATCAAACTGTTGTAAACGGGTGACTCGCCATCTTAAGGCACTTTGTTTCAAACTCTAAAACCTTAGACTACTAATGAAACACTGAAAAATTGTAACTTGTACCCATAACAAATATCTGAGTTCTGTGGCATTCATCTGTCTGATTCTTTATAAGCTGCACTCAATAACAAGGAAGAAAAAATGTAGGAAAATGCACTTGGCCTAGACATTGGTATTTCTCTTGAAACATTTCTGGATACATATGACTCTTCATTAATTGTATTTCATTGCAAGAGGTAGAAACAGCAGGAAGACACTTCAGGGGAAAAGTTGGGCTTGCTATTGCTTATGTAATGGAAAAGTAAAAATCCTCAGTAAAAGTGAGGAAAGCTGTTTAAAGTTGCTGTTTTAAATCTTTTCCTTTACTCTTTGGCTCACACGCTCTACATATTAACATTTGTGAATACTGGTAAAAGGAGAAATATCCTAGCTAGTGACTGAAAAAGCCAGAGATGTGGAACCTGTTTGGACCTCGAGATCCTGATGTCCAGAATGTTAATCTGCCACCCTTATCCCAAGAAAGGTAAAGGTTTAGGCCTTTTTGCAATGCTGCATTTTTTTTCTCTATGTGATTAGGTATTTAGGCTGTGGTAGTAGGTGCAGTGTAGTTACAGTTTTTCATCTCATACATGAAATGTTAGCCTCTACCATGAGAAGAGGCAGCTGTCTCCTGGTAGACTTGAGGATGATGTGTCTCAAAAAAAAACATGGTAAGAAAATAATTTTAGAAAGTTTAAAGGAGTTTAAAAAAACAGAACAAGACATTTTTATTTTACTTTTGGAAATCCCAAGAATCATCTTAATAGAAGACTCAGAGCAAGCAATAAAAACCTCTGTAATTGGGTTGCTGTAGCTTAAGCATGTCAACAGTTTATCTTCTGTTATTTCATTCCTTCAGAGGCAAAGAGTGGGTGTTCAGAACCACCAGGAAGCTGCAGTGAGTGCAGAGAACTTCCATTTTTAGTCTTGCAGGATTACAGGGTAACAGACATGAAGTCTGTGATATGCGTCTGGCTTTATCTTTTGGTTTTGTTCAGGCAGGGAACAGAGAGTTAACTAGAAAACTTTGTAGCTACCCAGTAATTTGGTTTGAGTGAGTAGCCTCTGTATAGCTGTGGCTTCTTCACAGCTGCAGAGGCTGCAGCTGATCTAGAGGTGCAACCTGGAATATCTTCATTCTTAGCTCTGTGCTGGGACAGTCATCAGGTAAAACTGCAAATCTGAAAGGGAAAGAAATAAAAGAATCTTTCTTGAAATGTGGTGTCTGCAGAGGAGAGAGGTGATATCCTTGGGAAAAAGTTAGTATCAGTGACCATACAGTTAAAGACCATATCATAATGTATTTATACCTGTTTGTGTAAGTGTTTTTAATGCTGGCATTTTCTAACTTTTGAGTGTTTTTGTAACTGTAACATTTCTAGCACAGTTTTGACATGTATTTTGAAAACTTGAATATGAAACCAAAAGGAAAAGGAATTCTGTTACTCAGAAGTGATTGATCCCAATGTGGATCACCATCAATATTTAGAATCAAAATTTCTGTTACTTGACTGATTGGAGTGGCTAATGGCAGGAAGTAGTCGGTTACAATCTCCTCTGTGGACCAGCCGGTTAAGGCAAGAAAAGATGTAATTGCTAGTAAATGTCCCAGAAACTAGTTGAAAACAAAAGAGCGTTGGCATTTGTGAGTCCTTGGTTCTATTCTATGGGGCAAGTGTGCATTTAACACAATGGATCATTATGCTCTGGCTATTCTGGTCTCCTGTTGCATCTGTCTCTTGGGGTCTGCTCTGCTTTTCCATTTTTTTCCTGTTACCCCAGGCTCTTCAGCTTGTCTCCAAGCTAACCAGCTTCCTCAAGTGTACTGCACGGGGAGCATCAACAGTACAACAGACAGAATTTCTCAGCTCTCAGTTCTGGTGCCACAGCAGCTGCTGGAGACCAGGGCTAGAAATTGCATGAAAAATCCCAAAGTGTCCCATAGATCCTTTTGTAATTGGGAAACTGCTCAGTTGATCTGTTGGAAGAATGCATACACAGTCTGGTTATGCAAATAGAGGAGGTGTGTTCTATTTCTGAATATTCCACTGAACATAATGGTGCTACTCTCTAGGCGAGTTACATGGAGGACATATAAAACACAAATTTTAGAACTTTATAACATGGCCAAAATCTGTCACATTTTCAGAAGGCTAGAACCAGGCTTGACCCTGACAGTTTGATTCCTTACAGTACGATAACCCTTTTTCCCTCCCTCACTATCTCTCCCAAAACATGCAGGCAAAATAGATTTTCAATGAAATGGTTGGAAGAAAAACATGGGGAAAGGGGAGATTGCTCCCCTTTAACCCCATTTTCAGAACAGCTGTACTATTTTAGTTGAAACTTACCAGAAAAATTAAGCCCGAGGAAGACACTCAGCATGGAAAATTTCATCTTGAGCACTTAGAGTTTGGCAAAGTTATAAACAACTGAAAGCAGGGTCCTATAATGGCAAGTGTTATGCAAGCTTAACTATTGGTGGAAGTAACAGCAGTGCATGTAATACAAGTACAGATGTGCACTTGCGTGTGTAAGCAGATTTAGAATATTCAGGATGATGGAAGTAGATATCCATGTTTCAGGTTGAATGATGGTATTACCCATCAGGTGCAAAGCAACCAATGAGGTACAGAAGCCAAACTCTGCCTGTTCATTTTAAGCTCTACAGGGGCAGTTCAGCAGGCATGCTACCAGCGTAACGTGGGAGAACTCCTTATCAGTTGAATATAATGAAGCCACTTGTTTTAGACCAGTGTAAAGGAAATATTTAAGGTTAGTTGAGCAGGGGTTTGGCCAATGTCAGTGTTCTAAGTGTGCTTGCTTGCTGTAAGGCTGTCAAGAATTAAGCTGTGGAGATGATGTTGATGCAATGGAGTAACAGCTGTAGAAAAGTTTCCCCTTTGTCTATTCGGTGCGTAGTTTGTTCTCACCAGCCATGCAAAATGGTTCCGGTGCTTGGGAGAAGACAGGATGTAATTTTTTTATATGTAATAAACTTATCTGTCTGTTTTACTTCACTGGTTATAATGGAAAGTAGTATTTGAAACACTCACTAATTTTAGCTTAACTAAACAAGGATTGACAGAAACAACATCATTCTTTAGGAAAATTGTGGGGAGGGCTTTTCCTCATCTCCCTATGCAGTAAAAATAGCTTTAATATGTCTGCATCAGCAGTTTCTCCTCCTGAAAGCTGTGTTTAGATGGCACAGATTTTTTGCTATTTCTCTTTGGCATGGTATGCACATACTGTAGTAATCCATTTTTTCATCAGCTTGTTGCTAATAATGAGCCATCTAAGCTCTGAAAACCTCCCTCTGCTGTTAGCTGTAGAAGAATGCTTAAAGGATTTAGGGATGTCAGTCATCATCTTGTTTTCTAGCAGGAGTGTGTGTATGTGTGCGCAGGGATAAGGGGAAGAGAGCGTGAGCTGGAGTTCAGAAATTACACTGTGTGTGTGGTCTGAGGTTATTTCTCATTTCATGACATGCACGCTTCATTCCTGGCTTGGGCAAAACTTGCACGTCACTGAATAAGTCCCTTATCCACTTTCCAAAACACTGAAAAGATTTGAAAGGGCTCTGTGGGTGGACTGCTGCTATCAGCAAAAGCAAATAAGCTAACCTATTTAGCTAAGCATTTTTAATACTTAAATAGAATAACCTTCAGCAATACTTGAACGGTTGTGGCCAGCCAAAGAAAGAGAAGGGGAAAAAAGGCATAAGTTTAAACAGTCACATCTTAATTAACATTAATGGCTGGATTATAGCTCTTGATGTGTGAAGGTGCTGTCTGATCAGTCCAGGGAGAACACTTGGGAATGATTAAATGAACTGGCTGTGCTGCTATGAGTCCCCTGTGGTGTGCTGGTCATAGTTTATTCAGCATTTCACCCTCCTTTAATCAAAAGCAGTGCAAACTCATTATAGTTAACCCCAAAAAGATGAATCCAAAGACTCGTCGTATCAAGCTGTTTTGGTGTCCAACTTAAGTAAATGGTTCTACCCTGGAAAACCATGGCTGTCCAGCAGCAAAGCACTAAAGTAGCAAATACTGTATCTGTGCTAAATCTCAGCATCCAAAATAAATGATGGTTTATTTCATGTCATTAAAAAAAAAAAAAAATCACAAAACAAACCAGCAGAACCCCAGACAACAAAAAATCCCAGAATCCAGTCAGGATGCTAATGAACCAAACCAGCAACTGTGAGTGGGTGAAACCTAAATGACAGGATAGCACCAGAGAGCCTTACAAAACCTTACTGTTCATCTAATTGGAAATTGTTTGACGAGAACAGGATTGAGTACTCCAAATTCTGTTTTCAGTCCATTATGGAGTGATCAGCATAACATTGATCTTGATAGATTTAGTCTAAATTAGCAGTGGTAGCTAACACCACAGTGTCCGACACATGTATTTACAGGATTAACTTCCTAATTGCTCTGAGCTAAATGAAGATGAATAAACCTCTTTCAAAGAACCTCAGACAGAAATCTGGGAGTCTTGGAGATCTTGGGATCAATTGGATCTGCCTCTGTCTTCAATAGTCAGCCCAGCTACCCTGAGGGTGTTCAGCCTCCTGGGCTGGAAGATAAGGATGGAGAGCAGAACAACCACCTCCCATAATCCAGGAGGAAGTAGTTAATGATTTGCTTATGCACCTGGACACACATAGGTCTATGGGGCCAGATGGGATTCACGCAAGGGTACTCAGGGAGCTGGTGAGAGAGCTCACCAAGCCTCTCTCCATCATCTCTCAAAAATCCAGGTCAACAGGAGAGATACCAGATGACTGGAGGATGGCCAATATGATGCCCATCTACAAGAAGGGCCGGAAGGAGGATCTGGGAAACTATAGGCCTGTCACCCTGACCTTGGTACGGGGAAAGACCATGGAGAGGATCAACTTGAGTGTGCTATCATGGCAAGTGCAGAGCAGCCAAGGAATCAAGGCCAGACAGCATGGGTTTATGAAAGGGAGATCCTGCTTGACCAACTTCATCTCTTTCTATGACCATGTGACCTGACTTCTCGATGTGGGGAAGGCTGTGGACATTGTCTACCTGGACTTTGATCAGGCTTTGACACCATCCCCCACAGTGCTCTCCTTGGGAAACTGGCAAATCATGGCATAGATGTACTCTTCATTGTGTAAAAAACTGACCGGATGGCCATGCCCAGGGAGTTGTGATTAATGGGGTGAAATCCATTTGGTAGCCAGTCACCAGTGGTGTCCCTCAGGGCTCAGTTTTGGGGCCAGTCTTGTTTAATATCTTTATTGATGATC
>JAOTQQ010000019.1:44395141-44437364 GCA_026546715.1 Gallinago undulata
CCCAGGTGGCCAAGAAGGCCAACAGCATCCTGGCCTGTATCAGGAATAGCGTGGCCAGCTGGAGCAGGGAAGTCATCGTGCCTCTGTACTCGGCACTGGTGAGGCCTCACCTCGAGTACTGTGTTCACTTCTGGGCCCCTCATTGCGGGAAGGACTTTGAGCTTCTGGAGCGTCTCTGGAGGAGAGCCACCAAGCTGGTGAGGTCTCTGGAGAACAAGTAATAGGAGGAGGGGCTGAGAGAACTGGGCATGTTCTGTTTGGAGAAGTCTGAGGGGAGACCTCATTGCCCTCTACAACTACCTGAAAGGAGGTTGTAGAGAGGTGAGTGTTGGCCTCTTCTCCCAAGAGAATAATGACAGGACCAGAGGAAATAGTCTGAAGTTCTGGCTTGGGAGGTTTAGATTAGATATTAGGAAGAATTACTTTACTGAGAGAGTGGTCAGACACTGGAACAGCCTCCCCAGGGCCCAGGTAGAGTCACCATCCCTGGAGGTATTTAAGAAACGTGTAAATGTGGCACTTCAGGGCGTGCTCTAGTGCCTGAGATTGTTGGGTTGGGTTTTTTGGGGGTTTGGTGGGTTTTTGTTTGGTTTTGGGTTTTTTGGTTTTGATTTTGTTTGTTGGGTTTTTTTTGTGTCGACGGTTGGACTCAGTGATCTCAAAGGTCCCTTCCAACCATGAAGATTCTGTGGTGCTGAGTCTGAGAGACAAGGACGAAGCATGATAATGTAATTTGGTTAAGGCATCTAGTGACAGGTATCTCCTTATCCTAGGTAGCACAGGATGGATCCACACCTCTCAGAGGTCCAGCAGGGTGCAGGGCTATAGACTTTGCCTGAGGAGAGAGGTTCCTGCTTCATTGTGGCATGAGAAAGGAAAACAATGCATTGAAGGAGAATGATTTTCCTGAGATCTTTTCAACCTCAAATGCAAGTTTGAATAGTTCTTACCTGTCAGTGCTAATGTTAAGTTGGGTCCCAAAGGGTCTCACATTCTGAATAAGTAGTGGAGATATTGACATTGCCAAGAGACCATTGAAGCACAAAGGAGAAGGAAAAGATATTTGATGGTTTTCCTTCCTTCATGACATTAGCAATTCCTGCTTCCTCAGTGCAGGCCAAAGACTGATGAATTGCCAAAGCCATGTTGCATGATGTTTTTGCAGGATACACAGAGACAGAGAGAACTGGCAACACTGCAGTTCTTGTCTGTGTTCACAGCCCAGTGCCACAGACCTCCCACATCACATCTTTCATGTGGGACTGAGAGGGTTGGTTTAGCCTTCACTTTGATGTCAGATCTGGATCTGTCTCTAAGCTACCTTCTCCCCATAGGGAAACTGAGTCATGAGGCAAGTAAATGGTGCATGCAAAAAGTCTGTGATGGACCCAGGTTGCTGTAGAGCTGAGCTGCAAAACTGTTCTTCCTCTCTTAGATTGTGTAGCATCCTGCAGCTGATATTATGCTGGGCTGGTTGGCAGACCTGCCCTAACAGTGAGCACTGGAGGTGGTTGTGACATGAAGCACCTTGTGTGGTCAAGGATGGTAAGGAAATCTCCAAAGCATGTGCAGATACAGTCTAGACAAGTTAGTCAACATAGGACCAGAAAAGATAAATGTGTTGGGGCATGTGTAATTAAAAGTTAAGTGTAAACAAATCTGGAGAGCAGAACAACTCATCTGATAGGGAAATGTGGGATTTGAAGACATTTTTAGGGTTTACTACACAGACCTATCACAGGTCTAGAGAGAGTTCTGAATAATAGTGTACCAATGTGCTGCAAAAGTCATTGTATGTTTTCCCGGCCCTTGAATGACAGCAGTTGATGTTGAAGATCTCCACATTTTCACCAGCTCCAAAGCTGAAATTTATCTTGTGGTGTTGTTTATTTAGTCTAACTGCTTCTGGACAAGGTGTTAGCCCCTCATTTATTTGTGCTTAATGCACAGCAGCAAGTCCAGCTGCTGAATATGGGGCTTTTCTTGGCAGTTGTCTGCATTACTGTCTGGCTACTAAGACCAAGCTGTGCTGCCAGACCTCCACGACACTGTCCAGACAAGGCTTTCCCAGAGTTGGATGAGCCTAGAAAAAAAAAAAAAACAAAACCAACAACCAAAACCCTCTTCAAGAGACCAATGCCAATTTCAAATACCACACTGTAAAGTGCTTCTCCTTGTGACGCTAGCAATCAGAAAACCTCTGCCTGGAAGAGGGCTCTGAACCAGCTCCTATTATAGGACCTGATGCTGAGATCTTGGTGGTAAATGACTACATTACTCTTTGGGGCCTGTGGGTGTCAAAGAAAAGATGCATGTGAGAAAAGTCACTGGCTGAAAGCAAGGGCATGTTTTGAACACTAGAGGTAGTTTAGTAGCCCAAGCCTGTTTCTGATTAAAATCAGAGTCCTTCAGATGAATGGAATGTAAACCACATCCCAATTATTGGAGTCCCATAAAGGAAACTCCCTTTTCCGTCTGTCTGTCCATCCATCCGCCCACCCACACAAGTACAGTGTCTCAGAAATATCCCTCTGTAGAAATGATGGAAAAATTCGCTGCTGGCTTCCCTTTTCCTTACCTCCCAGATGCTGGATGACAACTGAACAGATGAAATTGCAGTGAAGCCACTTAAACGCTTATCAAAGAAACGGACCTCCTAATTAAAATTATAATATTTCCTGGCACGGAGACAAAACGTGCAAAGCTAAATCTTGAGGCCTTCCTCAAGCAAACTTCTGCAGGAGTGTGGCTGTGTGAAGGCTGCTGGAACAAGCCTTGGAGTAAGACCGGCTCAAAGTGAGAGCATCATATCAGTGCACTAGACGTGCACACTAAGACATGTGTATGCCTGTTTCCTTTGCCACATCTTTCATTGCTTTCCATTCCCATTGCACACTTTATTGAGGCTCTTCTGTAATTAATCTTCCCATCACTTCCATGAGGCAGGAGGTATTTCTCCCAGGTCAGCTGTGCATTGTAAGTACCACAGTGTCTAGTTCACAAATGATAAAACCAAGATGCAAAGTTCAGAGCCAGCAGATCAGTGCCAGAGTATGGTAGACTCCCATTCCTGGCTCTAACACACTATTTCTCCCAAGCATGCGCTAGTCTCAAGCACACTGCTTAAAAAGCAGATC
Organism: Gallinago undulata; assembly: GCA_026546715.1. NCBI lineage: Eukaryota > Metazoa > Chordata > Aves > Charadriiformes > Scolopacidae > Gallinago > Gallinago undulata. Next base: position 44,398,279 of record JAOTQQ010000019.1, read on the forward strand.
TTCCTGATACGAGTGAAGGCGAGATATCTGTTTTGGTGAGCACTCTCTCCTCCTAACACCCATGACCCCATGTAAAGAAATTAGATCCATGAGAAATGTAATACTATGGAGTGCTTTTTACATTTTTACTATATTTCTGGGACAGTTCAGTCTTAGTGCAAAAGGCAGCCTATGGACAGCTGGAAGAATTTTTAAATGTTGGCAATTTGGATATGTTCTACAGTGGGATCATGGTCTAGTTCATGATGACTTTTTTTTGATACTCTGCTGGCCTCTAGAGGGGTAACTTATACACAGGCTGAAGCAGTAACCTACGGATTTTAAGCGTTGCTGCCTGCATGTTGATTTTCTTGCCCAGTAATTCTTTTTAATTTTGCAAGGTCTTTAAGTAATGAGGCTTTGTAGCCTTTGGAAAAACTTGCTTACTTCCATGATTTTCCTTCTCTCTGGGCAGTAGATGTAAGGTATGTTTCTTCTCCTCAAATAAATAAGGGTAGAAGAACCTGGCAATAAACACCTCTCAGCTCCTGAAGTGAGAAGCACTGAGGAAAATGTGGCAGAGGGATGAGTGAGAGGGAGAAATGCAGAAAAGAAAGTACAGTTTTCTGTGTGTAACATTTACTACTAATTTAAAAGCTCCTAAACACTGAGAATTCTCATGAATCCTGTTATGTTCAGTGAAAAGCATAACTGCATTGTGTTAAAAAATAATAAAAAAAAAATCGTGGCTTTGAAATCCCTGGAACACAGCACATCTTCTGTGGCTTTTTTTTTTTGCTTTCTATTTCTTTACTCGCCTCAATCAAGCATTTGCTGTATTTTCTACTTCATTCCCAGGCTGTACCTTTTTTATTTCTTTCAGGATACATGTATAAAGTCTGAGATAAAATCTAAACAGAAAGGTTGACAATTTTCTACTGAGGATAGGTAATGGTCTGTAAGGAGTAGCTGTTTTCAAGCAGCATAGTGGCTTTGTTCAGTATTACACACACATTTTCTTAGTGCTTAAGGTGTACCTTTCTGTAACTTAAGAGCATAGCAGGCATCTTGGTACATTTATGTGAAGGCCCGAGTTATTTTTCCAAAATCATCTACACCCTTTATCCAACACCAACAGCATACACCCTCCAGGTCCTCAGCTCGGTCCTGGCCCTTTGCCTCCACTCCCCATGGCCAGTTCTCTCCCAGTCAAGATGTCTGTCACCTCCTCAGGATATCTCCATTACCATCCTATTAGCAGTTTTCCACTTGGAGGCAGGTTGGCTTGCTGGACCCCAACCCAAACTATTTTGTAACTTCTCTGTGCCTAATAATTGTAGAATATGCTTATATTAGCTTCTCCATTTCCCTTGAAGGTGGGTATCAGGTGCTTTCAGTGTAGCAAGGAACCTCATCTAGAGACAATTTTCACCTCAAATGCTATTTTAACATTTAAGTTGGCATACCTGTTGACCAATTTCTCCCACAAAGTCCTTTGCACCATCTAAACATGGATGGCAAATATTATCAGGTATGAAAAAAAGGTCAAGTAAGGCCTTTGCATTAGGGTGCACATCAGTCACCAGATTTGCTTCTGTAGAGCCTTATAAAAAACACAATGTAAAACACTGAAGGAAGTAAAATAGTGTAATAATCAAGATCTGCATCTGTAGTCCTCAGCAGAAATCATTTCGGCTTCAGGAGGGCTAGGCTTCCAGTCTTGTTTGGAAAAACAAAAGATTCCACACCACTCCAGCATGCCGGCTTTCCATGGAAAGATTTCCTGTCATTCCTCCTCTGTACTGTTGTTCTGCAGATATGTCATCAAAATATAGCACGCTTTGATTTACCTGTTGTTCATCAAAGTCTGCATATACTCTGCAAGACATACAGGTAGCTATCAGATTAAAAGGCTAAAGCATAAAGTAGTGACATACAAACTTTTAAAACTGTCTGAGCAGCTACTGATGCTTGCTGTGTCCCATCTGAGAAGCCAGACAAGATAGCCTATATAAGGGGAGACTATGTATCTACTAAGTACAACTATTGGAGATGGTGGTGGTTTTATGTAGCTTCTCCAAATGTGTCTCCAAATGGAGAAAGAATGAAACAAAGACAATTCGGAGTGTTTGATTCAATTAAGAAAATTAATGAAGCTGTGTAGCGCTACAGAGTTTTGATGTTGTTTTGCTGGCTTGGTTAGTGTGTGGCGTGCAAAAGGAGGCAATCAAAAAGCAGCGAATGGCTGGCTTAGCCCTAAAACATGCACTGGAAAATTACTGGATTAATGACGATGGTAACTACAGATGCCAGGGAGCTGCAACAGCGACATGTTGTCTGTGCAACAAATAACTGGGGTCAAAGAGAAAGCACAAAGACCACATTCAAAGACTGTGTCCTTTTGTTGTGGGAAACAGCCTCACAATGCAAATGCTTATCCGTTCAAACAAACCTTGAAGAAACTGCTGGAAATCGGGACACATTTTAAAAATATGCAGGTCATTGCAAGCCTTTCAGGAAGACAATACCAGAGTATTTTGGATTCGTCAGGTTGGAGGTGGCAGAGCAGAACCAGCTGAAAATGCTGTAGCAATTCAGGAGCTGAAACGTGATACAACAATAATCACCATTTATTAAATGAAAGTTAAAGTGGAGCTTGATATAACTTCCATAGTTCCTCTAACTTTGCAGCCAGACAACCTAGGGGGTGAATAAGCAAAAAATCTTGGTGTTATGAGCAACTTAAATAAAGGAAATCCATCTCTTTCTCTTGGGTGTTATTACATTAAAGTTAACATGTAGTTGTAAAAAGCTGATGCGAAAACTGTGTTGCAAAGCACAGGAGTGCTGCATTCTTTGGCAGAGAGTGACAAGGGGATATTCATCTGATCTGTTGAGGTACAGAGTATCCAGATGGCTTACTATGGAGACTAAATTAGGTGGTGAGTCTCACTACCTTCCATTATGGCAAATGGATTGACTCAAATACACAAACAGCTGTTTTAGCCTTCTCTAGTTGAAAACAAGTTAGAGTAGCTAGTTTGTTTTTTCATATGATTGTTCCCACGACTCACAGGTCTTTTATGCTCCAAGAGACATGAGGGTCTTTGGAAGGTGCTGTATCAAAAGTCTCTGAAGGAAATTATAAGATATTCATATACAACTAAGGGAGAAATTTTGTGTTATTAATTGTAATGCCTCTGTAACTTTTTAATATTTTTTATAGATTCATAGAGTTTAAAGCCAGAAGGGACCATTAGCTTCCTCCACAACCACTGAATTTAATTTGCTTTGTGATAGGACATTAAGCACACTTACAGCACAGGAACTTAAATAGCTTTGACTGCGCTTTATATTTTCAAGACAGTCCAAAGTAATATATGCATAGATAGCCTTCAGATGTTCATTATAATTAGCTAATTTTAGTATCCAAAAGCCAATTTTTCCTATACTTTTTTTCCACATTATTTTGCTGTATCAAGAGCACAAGATAAGAAGGGAGCCAGTCTTACTCATCTGCACACACTGTCAAAAACAAGACAACTGATTTCCAGTAAAACTGTTGGATTTTTTTAGGTTTTTTTACTGGAAACAGGAATATATGGGTCCATGCTGGATTTGTATTTTCCAAACTCCATCCCACTACCTTGCTTAGGTTAGAAGTTGCTTAACAGGATTTCCAATAGAAATTTCCAATATGGACTTCACCTTTTGTGACTGGACTCTTTTTCCTCAGCAATATTTTAGAAATTCTCCAAGAAGGGGAAGACTCTTATTGGAACAGTAGGAGAAAATGGCTACTTTCAGTTTGCAGGGGAGACTTGCAACAGCCTGAATGGTTCTATTCAGCACATTGAATGCCAGTAGCAGAAGGGACAGGACTGTTTAATGAAAGAGATTGTTATCTATTTTTTAGCCTTTATTGTTAAGGAAACTGGAAGGTGTTTAGTAAATCAAGCAGAGCTCAACTGGTGAAATGCTGCCACTTACTACTGAATTCTCCCTTTCTAACACGTTTAAGATGAAGCATATCACCAAGAATTTACCAGGTAATTGCTTGCTGTGTGCAGGGGTCTCACTTGCAGAACAGCAGAGCACTCACAAAAGCCATGAAAGTCAATGGAACTGGTGTCTGGAAAATGTTAAAGTCCTACTAGTGCCAAAAAGTCTGGAAATAACATAATCCTAGGAGCCTCAATTTAGGCACCCAAAAGAGGTGGGCCCCTTGGACATTAATCTGTTTGTGCTTCAATTCCCATCTTTTATAGTCATCCCTCATTTCATAGGCTTGTTATAAATGCAGTCTGTGAAGCACTCAAATATTATAATAAGAAGGAAAACAGAGAGACCTGCAAGGAACTTTGCACTTCTGTCTTCAAAGTTGTGCCTGAATTATGTAAAAGGCACTTGCAAAACACTGGGGACAGGACATGCTGATGACTAGCAGCCAGGTCTGTAAGCCTTCACCATACCCTGAGGCACACATGCAAGTGAACCCAAGGAAGATTTTATGAGTGAGGGAAGTTCTGGTATTCTTCATTTTAAATAATTGAATCTGAAACTTTATTGTGTATTTTTAGTTCTACATGTGTGCACCACACATGCAAAATGCTGCCATCCCTAACAGCTTTACTTTTCAAGATCTTTATAGTCCTAATCCTAACTGGAGGTTCCTAAAATTTTCCTTAATCTTAGGGTTCTCTTTCACTAGAAAACTGCTTGTGAGTTTTCTACATCATGTTATCATTTATGCCTAAATCAGACAAAAATCTAAAGTATTTATTTGTCCAAAGCCACTTCTTCCATCTTTCCAAAATCACAAGGGAAATCAAGAGCTTTGCATTCTGTAGCATTGTCCTATCCTTGCCTGCTTTGGTTCTCACTTCTGTAAGTGATCATTTACTGACTCAGTTGACAATTATTTAACTTCTGCTTTGTTTTTACCTCCCTGCATCCTGTCTTATCCTTCTGTCTGAGGATGTCCTGGCCAGTATTTCAATGAAAGGATTTCTCTGATAGTACCAACATTCACAAAAATTCATCATCCTATGCAAAAATTTCCTTTCCTAACACAACATGAGTCACTTTCTCATCTTTTCTTGTAAGTGGCACTTAAATTTGCAGTATTTCTCAGCTTAGGTCTATCAAATACCACAAAGCTTTCTCTTCTACCAGTAAAGATAACCTCATAAATTTTTAAAGGCTATGATTCTGTATATTCCTTACTTCAAATGCACTTCTACAATATTACTGGAATTTCCCTTCTTGAAGATATAGCCAACAAAATTGTCATTACATGTAATCATCACTGGAAAAGCAAAAGGTTGACTAAATACAGTATATGCTTAAAGTAACTGTAGATCAATGTTTGTAAGATCACACTTAAGGATGTAAAGGTAAGCTCCCCTTCCAGTACCTACCTATTTAACAAAGGAATTTTTCAGTATACTGCTCTCACAGCCCGAGTTTGTAGGACATTTCTCATTCATCACACAGGAAATGGATTAATTTGTAATGAAGCCAACATCTTTAGCTGGTGCATGCTCCTTATTTGACACACTGTGCTTCTTTTTGTTTCTTTTCTCTGGTTCATAGAGACCAAATATGGTGTCCTTGGGTGAAATAGGAGACTGGGAGACTGCTGGCATCTTCAGGATTTGCAGCTTCCAGATGTTTTACACAACTGCTCGAAATTGAGATATTGGGTGTATGGCTTACATTTTGTTTTCTACAGTACGCTCTTTTGCTCCTTTGCCCCCCTTCCTTTGTGTGGTATTTGAGGTGGTTAAAGGTAAGGGCATATATTTTCTGTCCATTTTTATTGTGGCGCTGGATCCAATCAGAGCTGCTAGTGGTTGAGTGAATTTCTCTACCTGGTACCTTTTTACAAGCTTCTTTACGCTGTCTGGGTAGCTGTGTCTTTCGTTGGCAAAAATGTTTGATGCTGCTGGATTGAATGAAACAGAAATTTTCAAATTAATTTCTGAGCTCCACTAATGAAAAGGAATAATGTGAAAAAATAAATCATTACTTTGAGAAGACCCCTATGTTGTGTCTCATAAAAGAGCCTTCAGATGTTCTTTAGTATGAACTGTATTTATTTTATTGCTCCTCCTAATATCTAATAATGAAACCTTCTATTTATGTGCTTCATCTTCAAAGTGCCTTGAAAACATTTGTTATCTGAACATCTGCAGGATTGGATGTCCTACCATTCAAAGTGTCTCCCACTACTACACTAGATAATCTGATGTCTTAAATTATTCCAGCATGACTTTACCACATGCCAGACTCCCGAGAAGATGATTTTGCTTCAACTTTAAACTTACCTCCTATTTGCCCAAAGGTTTGCAGCATATTCTAGTCATTCTTGGCTATAGATACAAAGCATGCTATAGCAAAATTATACCTTTCTGGATGACACCAAAGTTGAAGTTGATTCTTTTGCAATTGGAGTTTTTTAATACATACCACATGGTGGCCTTAATCTCAGAATCACTTGAAAGTCTAGTGCAACAAAAATGTATATTAAGATCCTTAATTCCAATTGGGATTATTTACCTTGTTCTTCCCTTACTGTGACACATTTGCATTTTTACTGCTGGTTTAATTTTTCTATCACACAATCCAGGGAAGTTGTGGATGCCCCATCCTTGGAAGTGTTCAAGGCCAGGCTGGATGGGGCTTTGAGCCACCTGCTCTAGTGGGAGGTGTCCCTGCCCATGGCAGGGGGGTTGGAACTCCATGATCTTTAAGGTCCCTTCCAACCCAAACCATTCTATGATTCTATGGATCTGGTTACAAGAGTTTAATGCCTCATCTGTAATGAGCTGGTCACAATCATGGTCTTCTGCAGGAGTCAGACTTTGCCCGTATGGGTGCTGAAGGGGAATTTCAAACAAGGTAAGTAAGCACAACTGATTGACTCAGTTGTAAAATGCTCTTTCCTCAGACACAGGCTGAGGCTGCAATGGAAGTCTTCAGTATCCAGTAGGTCTACCCCTTGCCACCTGTTAGGGCCACCATTTGTGATTGACCCATGTCAGAGTTTACCTCCCAGCTCTCATGCCAGAATGATAACAGAGCGCTCCTGCATTCCCTGCCAGCAGAGTTGACTGTATTAAAATAACAGTCACTTAGGGTGATCTACTGTGGTTTGCAGTTAAGGGGAGAGTATTATCAGGCAGCAAAGCAGCTGAAGAAGTCCACAGCCTCCTCCGCAGGATCTTCTATAGATGCCTGTACAGCAGTGGAACAGAGATTGAACTGCTGAAAAAGAGTATTAATGAACAGATAATACAGTGTACAGTTTTCCTGTGGAACTTAACATTCATTGAAATCTCACATTACTCTTACATGGGGTACGAGTCTAGGTCCAGCAAAACAAAAAAACCAAACCCACCCAAACCCCCAATTTGCATAGACTTTCAAAGGAAGAGCATAAGAATTCTACAAACTCAAATTTGGAGCTGAACTTTCATCTCTTGCTCCTGAAGTCAGTCAGGGGCTATTTGTTCTGTTTGGACCTATTTCATTTTTCTTTTTTCACTTGAATCCTTTGGTAGTTGAGATTGAAAAATGGCAGATGAATGTGTTTTATGGGAAAATTTAAAGGAAGGAGTTCATGCACGGCATGTTATCAGTCATGTCTTGTAAATATGATTACACCATTTACACTGCATCACATCAAAAGCCAAATGTTATGAGACATCTCCACCATCGTAAACTTTAAGGAAGCTTTTTTAAAGTATAGTGATCCCTCTCTGAAACTGGATGCCTGCTGTCAGCATTGGAAGCAGCAGTGCTCTGATCTGAAAGAGCTGGTAGCAGAAAATGCAAATGCCAAGCTGTCAGTGGTGTGCCTGCTTAGGGAAGAACCAGAGATCCACTGTCACCTGCTCCAGTTCCAGTGAGGAAATTTGGCATCTCTCCAGCTGTGCCTGTGACGAAATCGTTATGGGTATCTTGCTACAGCTTCCGGAGAGTTGTCTGTCTTGAACCTTTGCCTCTTGCTATCTTTGTAGGATTAACTTTGGTTAATCTCATTGGTATTTTATTGATAAGATTTGGGCTTTTTTTTACAAGAATTTTGCAATGTGTGTGACTGTTTGGGTATTTCTATGAGGACTCAGCAAAAATAAGTTTTTCACATTATAGCTGGGCACATGGATCTGAACAGAATCCTTGGGTCTGAATTCTCACTTGTTATTGAGAAGAATCTAAGTGCAACCTATTTCTGGCTTGTTTTTACTGCTGTCATCATCATCCATTGTGTACATCTGTACAGCTTTTATGCAAGAAAAAGAACATATGCAAGAAAAAGAAGAAGACTTTGAGGAACACACTGACTGTGAGCATGATTTTTTCTTCACTCATTAGCTACTCGTCAACTCCCCTGTCAAGGATTCTGGGTAATGTAGTCCACAGGCCATCTCCTTGGGGTAAACAGCAACAGATGGTTAACATTAGTGCTGTGAGATCATGCTAGAAAGAGCCCTGGGCACAGGAACCTAACACAATACAACTGTGCTGCAAAGAGCGGCTGTGTGTCTGTGCTGTCTACAGAGGCTGTTTCTCAAGAACAGAGCCTGTGAGACTCTACACAGCAGGACTCGTGGGCTTGGGGAGGTGGAGTAGGATCACACACTGGAAAAGAAATTTAGCCTCTGGGTGCTGGGATCTGGGATGCAGGAACAATGGGAACAAAAATGGTTGGGAATTGGGATTTCTGTTCTAAAGGAAATTCCAATGGTTTGAAACAAAGCTTAATCCAAAACAGAACAAAATGCTAAGATACTCCCATCAAACAGAAGTCTGACATGGTTCAATTGCTGTGGTAGTATTGAAAAGAATTTTGTTTCAATATTAGTGCTCTAGTTCTACGGAACTTTGGAAATTAAATCAAATTAGCCCATCTGGTAGATAGTGTCAATAATGTGTAACTATTTAACATAGTGTGTATATATAGATTGCAGTGTTACATAATCCTGAGATTTGTTTCAGTCTGAGCAACTGAAGCAAAATGGAGAAATGTCAGGCACTGTTCTTTGATTTGCTCAAGGGCACCTTGGTACATGTCTTTGGAAACCAGCAGCTGGATCCAGCAATTAAGAAAATGAAAACCATAGTTTTGTGTAAAGACGTATTTGGGGGGCCATGATGGTTTGGCCTCATGACTTCTAGCAAATTGGCTAGTTCTCATTTCCAGCAGGCAGTGATGAGAGATCAATGCTTCCTTCCTAATCTTTGGTTAGAACTCCGGAAGATAGACATGTATAAACCATTAAAACAGCTTTAAACATAGTCTCTGTACCTAAACAAAATAAAAACTCAAGACAGCAGTGATTTCACCCACCTGGTGCACATACCTTCTGTCCTTTCAGGAAAGAGAAGGTATGGATGCCTGGGTCTAAAACTGGAGTTCATGTTTGTGCTGGTAATTGCATACTTAGGGTCATTTTTATGAGAGATATATGCTGTAAATGGCTGTGGTCTCCCACTGGAAGTCACAAGGTATCAATGAAATCTGTACATCTCAAAAAACTGCCCAACATGTCAGTTGGTAGAAGTAATCCATTTGCATTTGTGTCTGTCCACCGATGTGAATAGACCTCTTTACATGCAGATTTCATACTAGGACTTGATTGAAAGTCAGCAGTAACAGTAGCTTTCTCTTACTATCAAGAGGGGTGTGTCCTTGCAAGTATACATCCGATCTACTCTACATACAGAGAGCAGTGTACACCTGTCCTTCTGGGAAGAAATAAGAACAAATAGTGTTGGGGGAGCTCATTGACAGCCTGTGAAATGCAGTCAGACAGCAGAGGTGAGCAATTTCTCCCCTGCCAAAATGTATCAATTGCCAGAGCTCCTTACATGATGTCTTATCATTTGCCCTGCTCGACATCTGTCCAGCACCTCTCTGAGACACATCAGACCACCAGTGCTCAGGCTGGTCTGTACACATGTGGCACCTTGATATCCCTTTTATCACTAACTACTCACTGCTGAAGATCAACAAAATGAGGATAGATTTATCTAAAGCTGAGGTGGGTATGATGGGGCAAGAGACCCTTTCAAAAGGTTCAAGCAACTTCAGCTGCTGCTAGATAAACAAGGTATTTTGTAGGTTGAGGTTTCATCTAGATTTGTCACTGCTTCATGGTAGTCAAGAAACAACGGCTGAGATAAAGTATAATTTCAGTATAATAAAGAAACTTTTGTTTTATCCTTCTTTCACTTTTCTTTGACACGATGGGAGAAAATCAGTTGCTTAAACATAGATGTATAGCATCATATTAGGTGCTATGGCGTATCACACCTTACCAGCAGGTGTTGTCCCAGATGGCTACAGGGCTCCCACAAGTCTTTTACAAGGGTTTCAGGTGCCTGAGGGTGTCTTAAATCACAGTAGGCTCCTTTGTCAACTCAACTGCAGTTGGCTGCAGTTGGACTATGTCTCCCATGAGGTACCTTAGCTATAACACCACTGCTATGGTGTGGAGGAATAACTCGGGCTTTTTACCAGTCCCAAGTTTTTATTAAGAAGAGAAAATCCATGTATTATTGCAGAGAAATGAAAAGACCAAGAAAGAAAATTTGCATAATTCTCCATGCTTTTAGCTAGTATTTGGAGAAGTGACTACTTCAAAGCACTGCAAATAGAGCTTGTTAGTCTCAAGCTTCAAGTATTTATTGCCCAGCTTTCTGAGGTCCAGATTGCTTAATCACACCACAAGCTTCATCCACCACCTCACTCAAACCCATTCTTGCCTTCTTGGTATGCAAGGGACTCATGGAAGTGGCAACCCTCCGCAGATCCACCAAAGTTTACCAGCAACCCTTTGCTAGGTCCCACTCCACAGTATGTACACCCATACTGGTTGGTGATATCAGCCCTGCTTCTGCCAGACAGAAATTGCAGGGAGGTTAGCTTTGGGTGACTGCCACCAGCTAGGTTCCTGTATAGCCAGCTTTGCACAGATGTGTCTGACTCTGTTCCTCCTTGCTGTGAAGTTAGCTCTGCACCATGGTTGTGGCTTCTCTCTGTGCTTGGCACGAGCTCTCTGTGTTGGGAGCACAGAGTGAAATGGAGCCCTCTGCCACCTGTGACTGAGCTTTTTAGCTTTGTTACTAAGCCAAAAGCTCTCACTTGTAAATTCAGTGTCCTTCTGTAAGTATACTTGGAATAATAATCTATTAACAATCAAAACATAAACAAGTTCCAACCAGACCTTCAAAACTCATAAGCGAACTTACCAGTAAGCATGTAAATGAAGACCTCCAGAGCTGTGTTTTGTCCTTCTCTGGGGAGCAGAGAGGAGTTTGAAATGAAAACTCTCTCCTGCACCTAAAAGGAGACCTTTACCTTGTCTTCTCTGTCTCTACTTTAAACTCATCACTTCAGACACTGTTTATTCGTCTCTCATCATTCCTGTCTTGAACTATTGTCCTCTGCCATGCCTTCTGTTTGTCATGCCTGATTTAAATTTAAATTCTTTGGGACAGGGGAAATATCTGTATTTGCAAAATGTCCAGTAAATTTATGGTGCTGTATAATTTATGATTGTAAGTGCAGGACATATTTCAGTTTGACATTCCAACTTATATTTTCAAACCATAAATAAGGTATTTATGAGCAAGATCTTGAACACTTTATTTTTAACATGTTATACTTGAATGTTTATTTCAAGGATGGATAAATATTTAAATAATGTGGGCAGAACATATTCCTCACTTTCTCCTTCTTCAGGCAATATTGAGGGGCCAATGACCTCTTTACTGCCAGAAAAGGTATATTTTACTCTCCTTATGAGGATCCAGCATACTGTGCGTTAGCAGGGAAGAGTGAGCAATGATGGTTCCAGCTAAAAATGGCTTTGGAAAGGACAAACAATGACTCCCTTTCAAAAGCACTTGTGAACTAAGCTGATATACAGAAATGTTTTTTTGATATAGCACAGAGTGAGTATGAATGTTCATCTCTTAAGAAAATATTTGAGTGCAGCTGTTGCGCTCTTGTCCCATATGGTTATGCTTTTAAGCCTGGCTTGAACTTGAAGCATTTTCCAGTAAAAAAAAAAAAAAAAAGTAATTCTTTAACAAAATCCCTTTTTCCAAAAATAATAGTCACATGTGAGTCTCTGCTTCTGATATTTTTCTAATTACTTAATCTCTTGTTGCATAGTTCCCTTGTCCCCCTGCTCTGCTTTATATGTATTTTATACACATGGCTCTGAAATCTTCCTAACCAGTTCAGGAGTATGGAAAGGTTAGGCTGCCTTGTTTTTGCTCCAAATGATCTTAACTTACCTATTATGACAGAGTGTAAAGTCTCAGAAACCAGGTGTGCTGCCTCTTTGTTGCAGACTCAAATCAATCCTCCCATGTTAATGTGCTCACTGACAGAGTTTCCTGCTGTATTTGTGACTGTCCTAAACTCAGCCTTCAGCATGGGCAGATGCTGGTGTTAATGTATCGCTTACATCCTTACGAAAAAGGAACATTGCTTTAAACATGGGAATGTGTTCATGCAGTGTACTCTGGGCCACCTGGCAACATAGCTGAGATTGTACGTTAGGCGGTGGGCTCACATCTGTACTGACTGTGAAGCGTGGCTGTAGACAGGTCATTTTCTTTTAAAAGTAATGTTCTGCATAGGATGTTAAACAGATGCCCTTTCCAGTAGCCATGCAGATGGAAGCAAAAATTGCACTGAGCTCCCAAAGAGGACTGGTAGAATAAATCTCACTGGCAAGGCAATTGCCTAGGGTGCTTGCTGTTTATCCAATGGTCTTCAGCCTTAAGGAATGCCTTTTTTGAGCATCACATTATCTTAATGAAAGTAAGGAAAATAAAAGCAGTTTGTCTTCCCATATGTAGTCTGTTACCAACTGAGCAAAAAAGTCTCATGCTGTTTCTGCATCTACTTCCATGGTGGATCTTTACAAGGGAGGTGAGAACATAGCCCTTTATCTTAGTCGGAAATGCTGAAAGGGCTATGATCTATGACTGATAAACAAAACCAATACCTGAATTGAGCAATTTCTGCTGTGCAGGCAGTGCATTTGTTGTGACATTAGATACTACATTTTGTTTTCCCCTAAGCATCCTGTATAAATAGTCTGTGACAGTTTAATAAACCCATATAAGTATGTCTGTAGCCCTCCACTAACCACTGCTCCTAACCTTTGCATTCTGTGTATGTTGCTGTGAGAGGGTGGCATGTGGAGTTTCATGATAACATTTCTCCATTACAGACTGGTAATATAAAGTGGCTTGTGGTCAGGCAGCTACTGGGGATTATTAGATTTCCTCATTTATTTTTGCTTCCTTTTTTTTTTTTGCTTCTCCTTTTGCAAGTGTTCCCTGCATCAGTTAACACTGTACTCTGAAGAATATGTATATTAATACACCAACTTCTCACAAGTGTTTGATACCTGTAGCTTCAGCTGCTTTCGTGACAGATCTAGGAGGTCAGCAAACAGGGCTCTTAGATTGGTAAGCACCCAGTTTGAAAGCCACCTTGAGAAGATGTGAAGGAGAGATTCCAGATGCTTATTATTAGCAGAAAAGACACTAAAAAGGATGTTGTCACAGTGAGAAGTTAGGGAACAATTATTACTAGTATTGTTGAGGACTAAACAACAGAAGTTTAGAGAAGAAATGATGCTTTTTGCCAGTTCCAAAAATTAAATGATAATGGGTTGAGCCTCAAACATTTGTGAAACAATCTTAAATCAATAGTTAAAAATATATAATAATGAAAGTCACATTCTTTTTATTTTTCTTTCTTTGTTTGAGGCTTATGACTGCACTGCAGTTTCAAACTTTAGTTAGGGAGTCTGGACACTAGTCATGAAAAGGCTCAGTTCAACAATTTAGGTGCTTGAGGCTTTAAGAAAGAAGATACAAATAACCTGGGGACCTGGATAAAATCATATGTAAGCAACTTGAAAAATATAAAAGCAAGCTTTAAAGTACCTGGAAAAGCATCAGTGGACCAACTGATTAGATAACAATTATGCAATCTCTGCATAATTACTTTTTTTTTAAAAAGGACGAAGTCTCTGTTCTTCCCAGTTTTTATGTGTGAGCCTGTTGAAATCATTGGTAGAACAATGGAATGATTTCCATCAGCTTCAGAGCAAACATTGAACAAAGTCTTCAGTCAGAATGACAGGAAGGCTGGAGCCACAGCCAGGGAAGCTGGAGAACATAAGGAAATATAGGGCTTCTATGGTAATTTTTGTATATGTCTGCCCTTCCTATTTGCCAGGCAATTGATGCACATACATACATTCAGCTACAGAAGTGAGGTCTTGTTCCAAATTTGGGACCACTCAGAACTTGCATTTTCACTACTTTTTATTCAGAGGGAGAAAATATGTTCAAAGGATTGAGTATAAACATGCCTTTGAATGCTATGTGCAAAATAAAGGCATATAAAATGCATCTCCAGCTGAAGAGCTACATCCTGTAAGACTGAATATGAGTACGACCGAGATTTAAAATGTGACACTGAAGAGTCAGAAACAGTATATGACTGTAAAAAAAAAAAAAAAGAAAGAAAGGAAGTCAACATGAATGTGAACCTCTGGTATTCACTTCTATATGATGAAGTCTTAGTGGTATGGTTTTGCCCCAGAAGTTCTACTCTCCCTGGTTAGCAGGTGGCTTTTGTGTACTTTAAATTCACAAGTAGTTCCTTTAGCTTCCTTGGACTAAGCAGGTGCTAAACATTCTTCATATGTGCAAGGACTTTCTTGATTTTACACCCAGCCAGGCTGCTGCCTTCCACTGACACACAGACCAGTCTGAACACTGCTCACTGTGCAGGTGACAAGTTTCTGCTTCTTGTCTCAGCACTTTTTTTTTTTTTTTTGACTAATTCACAGGTCAAGTAGTGACCAAAGCATCCAGGTTGCTGCAGACCAGACTACCCAGGCATACTGCAGTCTCATCTCAGTGGGCAGTTTTCTTCCCACCACCTGCTGTGGGGAGGTGGCTTATGAAACCATTGCTCAGCTCCTGGTCTTGAGAATTCTAAATTTCTGAAATTCAAATCACAGGAAGCCTGTGATAAAATCCTACTGGCATCAATATTTCCACAAGAGCTATGTCTACTTAATCATGGTCTACTGACTGCAAGGAAGTCCATTAGTTTCCCAAATACAGTGGTCTGAGAGAGTTTATTTTTCAGTATAGCTTTCTGTTAATCCTAGTTTTGATCAACATTGGGAACAGTGATTGCATGCACCTTCAAATCCATGTAAAAGTAGTAACAATTGTGGTGTTTTTTAAAAATCCTGGTTGTCATTGTTCTTCAGTCTTCTCTTTTTTTCTGCTTTCTTTTCTGGCCCCTGATTGCTCTGTTACAATAGCTATAGCTAATGTGTATTCAGTTGTCTAGGAAAAGAGAATTTCTACCCTCACAAGTGATGAATGCATTTCTAAAGAAGTATTATTTAATCCTCTCATTCATGTTGATGCATAGGCTTTTCTTAATTCTGAATTTGTGTATTTGGATATTTATAATCTCTGTAAGAATTAGATCTGTGAAACTAACTGACATTTTTCTCTGGTGCTGTTTGATCAGATTCCAACTGAGTTTTATTCTGAATGTCTGTGAACATTTGCTGTTTGCTGTCTAAAAATATGGAATTTTTGAGTGTAAGAAGAAGAAAACTTCTTACCCCTCATGAAAGGGAGGAAAAGAACTTTAAAAGAGCACTTGAACGCTCATTCAATTTATGCTGTTATTTATGCTCTTAGCTGTGGTGTGTGCAACTCAGAACTCACTCTTACCAGCACTAGAAGAATGGATTTTCAATATGGAGGTTAGGGTAAGCCTCTGTGTGAAAATGCCACATGAAAGAGTTGCCATACAACAAGAGTTACCATAGGCAACGGAGTACCTATGGAGCCAGGCAGTCTCTTCCCAAACTGAATGGACATTTAACCAGGGTGGTGTATATCACCTCAGCTGGGGCAAGGAGCTTGCACAATGAAAACCCTGCTTCTTCAGTGCACGGAGAGCATCTGAGCTTGCTTCAAAGTCAACCGAAATATAAGACATTCAGTACTTTAATACTCAGCATAGAGAGGTGTGTGAATGAAGTACAGAGATCTTGTTAGGTTACACAGAGAAAAAATTAGGAATGCAAAAGCCCAGCTGGAACTCAACCTGGCTATTAATATAAGGGACAACAAAAAAAGTTTTTATAAATACAGAATCACAGAATCACCTAGGTTGGAAGGGACCTTTAAGATCATCTAGTCCAAACATAAAACAAAACAAAACAAAACCGCACACACTAACACTAAACCATTTTCATGAGCACTATGTCAATTCCTCTTTTGAATACCTGCAGGGATGGTGCCTCAACCACTTCCCTGGGCAGCCCATTCCAATGCCTGACAACCCTTTCAGTGAAGAAATTTTTCCTAATATCAAATCTGAACCTCCCCTGGCACAACTTGAAGCCTCTTTCTCATGTCCTATCACCTGTAACTTGGGAGGAGAGACCTTTCAGGTAGTCATATAGAGCGATAAGATCTCCCCTCAGTCTCCTTTTCTCCAGACTGAACAACTCCAGCTCCCTCAGCCTCTCCTCATAAGGCTTACTCTCCAGACCCCTCACCAGCTTCAGTGCCCTTCTCTGGACCTGCTCCAGCACCTCAATGTCTTTCTTGTGGTAAAGGGCCCAAAACTGGACAAAGTACTGGAGGTGAGGCCTGACCAGTGCCAAGTACAGGGGGATGATCACCTCTTGGGTCCTACTCACCATGCTGTTCCTGATACAGTCCAGGATGCTGTTGGCCTTCTTGGCCACCTGGGCACACTGCTGACACATGTTCAGTCGGCAGTCAACCAGCACCCCAAGGTCTTTTTCTGCTGGGCAGCTTTCTGGTGACTCTTCCCCCAGCACTATGGGGGGGAAAGTACTTGAGGGTCTTGCCCAGGTGGCCAAGAAGGCCAACAGCATCCTGGCCTGTATCAGGAATAGCGTGGCCAGCTGGAGCAGGGAAGTCATCGTGCCTCTGTACTCGGCACTGGTGAGGCCTCACCTCGAGTACTGTGTTCACTTCTGGGCCCCTCATTGCGGGAAGGACTTTGAGCTTCTGGAGCGTCTCTGGAGGAGAGCCACCAAGCTGGTGAGGTCTCTGGAGAACAAGTAATAGGAGGAGGGGCTGAGAGAACTGGGCATGTTCTGTTTGGAGAAGAGAAGTCTGAGGGGAGACCTCATTGCCCTCTACAGCTACTTGAAAGGAGGTTGCAGAGAGGTGAGTGTTGGCCTCTTCTCCCAAGAGAATAATGGCAGGACCAGAGGAAAAGGTCTGAAGTTGTGGCAGGGAAAATTTAGATTAGATATTAGGAAGAATTACTTTACTGAGAGAGTGGTCAGGCACTGGAACAGCCTGCCCACGGAGGTGGTGGTGTCACCATCCCTGGAGGTATTTAAGAAATGTGTAGACGTGGCACTTCAGGGCGTGCTCTAGTGCCCGAGATTGTTGGTTTATGTCAGTTTGTGGGTAGGTGTGCTGTGGTTTTGGGTGTGTTGAGAGCACTGGCTCCCACACTGGCAGAACCAAGAAACATAGGTGAAGGCATCCATGATTTCTCCAACCCTCGTTCCCTCTGCCTGTCTGTGATTCCTTACAGACCTTCCAGGTATAACAGCCACCATAAAATGTTAGGCATCTTAAGTGACAGGAAAGATCACAGGCTGGGTTTCTTTCTTGAGCTTGCCCAACAACAGCCATCATCTGGCTAACCATCATTGTGCAGTAAGTAACTCAGATCAAAAAGCAAGCCGTATTTACCATTCTCTCACCTCAAGGCAGACTGAGAAAGAGCTATTTATATACTACTAAAGCTAAAGTAATACAAAGATAATTTAGTCTAACATCAGAAAAAAATCTGTCAGAAATTCCACTCTCAGGAAAGGCTATTATCGTTATTCCTAGTTCAAAGTGCAGGAACACTAATGTATTTCAGCAGCTAATAAAATTACTCTCTGGGATTTTTTAAATTTGCAATCCACTGTGCTTATATGGTCCAGGGATAAAAAGGAAAAATACATCAATGCTTTGAAGAAATGGTGTCTAAAATGGAGTCATTCCATCTGAAAACAAATCAACTCTAATATTATAAATACCCAGCTGTGATACAGTAGACATTGAGGCAGTTCACAAAGAAGTCATTGTACAGGTGGGGAAATTGCATCACAGTCTGGGGAGGTGGCTTGTGAAGGTTTCTCGGACCAGCACTGGTTTCCGAAGTGAAGAGCGAGGAAGTGTGCCCAGCAGTGCATGCACTTACCAGAACAGTTTATGTAAGCGGGTCTCTGTCCTTGCACAAGTAGAGGAAAACAGGACAAACACAGAGCAACTCCTGAGCCTCTAACCAGACTTTCTAAGACTGATAGTGCTAGGCTAACGAAAAATACAAGATTTCAATCTGAGCCTCCTGAGCCTGTCACATCCATTGGTGGATATAACCCCTGCCTGTTCTCAGTCACTCAATCCGCTGATAATGTAATGCACACATTTTTTTACTTTGCAATGAAACTGTGATTGAGCTTTTGAGGTGTGAAACTCTTGCTAAAACAGTAGAAGAATTTTGGCAGGCTAGGTAGAGAAGAGGAAAAGGAGTACTGAAACAGAGGAAGGCAGGACACCAAGGTACCCTTCCTGCACTAAAGACCTTCTGAAAATGTCTGTGAGCCTGGGGTGTGCCTGCCTATGCACACCTGAGCTGCCCAAAGTAGGCAGGTAACTATTTGTGTGATACTGCTTGGATTGGAGGAAGGCAGATAGACCTTCGTGTTCTTTTATTTATTGTTCCTTTTTGTGCATCTCATTTGAGGTGGTCCCCAAGCTGGTGAGGCTTGGGGACCCCAGTAGCTCCAGTTCTACCCCAGCAGGAGTGCGGGAGTGGTGGGGAGTCCCCAGTTTCTTTTTAACTATTGTCTTCTCAGTAAGATGGCCTCCTTTCTATGCTTAACCCCTGTTTGCCCCTGAAATATACAGTTCTTTCATTCCTACATTTGTCCATTTTGGGGCAATATAGTGTTGCCAGAGATAGGGACTCGCCTCACAGAAACTCTGTTTCACCCTCACACTTCACTATTGCTCCTGCAGCTGTTGTTGCCTCCCCCTTCTACCGTATTACTGAATAACAAATAATATGCACCAGGGAGTGGAAAGGGCCTTTTTAGAGCTACATATTTTGGTCACGGTGTAATGGGATGAACAGGAGAAATGTCTGACTACTGACCACCCCAGGTGCTAGGCAGGAGGGTGGCTGCTGTTGTTTCTCCTGGTGTTGCTACAGCTGTTGTTCCCCAACAGACATATGCTGCCAATATTTTAACTCCATCACTTACATAAGTCTCACTTCCTCTGCAAAATGTACACAGGTCTATATACACAAATAAATATATAGTTCCTGTAGCTCAACTTTGCTCCTCACATTCAGTGATACTTCTCCCACTTCCTTTCCTCTTTAAGTGGCTGAAGCTCATTCTGTTGGTCCCCAACTTCACAACAGCATTTGTGGAGGGCAGGTTTCTGTCTGGCCTGGGGGGAATAACCTCTCCTCAGAGAAGCTGCCACATTCATAGCAGATAAACTGGCCTTACTGCTGGCTTTCCTGGGGGCTGGAAACCAGCCTTCCCACCCTCAGTGCTCACTCCCCTGGCTAAGTCAGTTGAGAAGGGAGGTGAAAATACCTAAGCAGAAGGTGGGTATTGAGCCATACAGCTTGCAGCTTTGTGTCTAGTTAACTTGTGAGAAATATGACTGTGTGCAATGAACGCTAAGTAAGGGAACTTTAAGATTCAGAAATTAGCATGGAAAGGCAGTGCAAATGTAGCATGACTGAAGAACAAATCAAGGTGAAGGTATTATTTACAGCGTGCACACATATGGCCTCAAAAGGAAAAGACATCACCAAAGATTCCTTCACACCCTAACTATTTCTCCTTGCTTAATTACATTGTGTTTTACACTTTTTTTCAGGACACTTTAATACAGAGTCTCTACACAGATCATTGTCAGAGTGAGAATAACAGTACTCTGGTAATTATGAAAAGATTGGTTGCAGTAGTGCTTCTTTTCCTTCTTTTTTTTTAAACATTTTTAAAGCTTAACTTCCTAATTCACTTCTATTTCTTTTCGTATGAGTAGCAACACATATCTACACTGCAGCCAGCCTGGTAAGAGTTGTAATTTGCTAAGAAACTGAACATAAAATAATTTTCAAATTGATAGTAATCTCCCTCAGAGCTTGACTCTGCATGGTTGTTGGAATTTTGCTTTGACTGTAAACCAGAGGTTGATGAAAAAGTGTTCACTTCTCATGTTTGCATCCTGCAAATATTATGTCTTAAATCCCTCTATTTTCGACATGACTTCATGTGCTAGTAATTTGACTTAATGAGTAACTACAATAAATGGACAGTATGGAAATATTGTTATAAGTCTGCTAGAGCATTCCAATGTTTAAACAAAGTGCTGCGTTGAAAGAGATGTAAGATATATAATTACACTGAGGCCTTGAACAAAATGCCATTTCTTAGTTTGTTTTTACCCTTTTGTTGGACTATGTGAGGTAGGTATTGTTTAAGCCTTCTTTTTGAACAGTATTGTTGAGTTTCTAAGCATCAGAGCTTTACTTTCCCTATCATCACCCATGGATGCATTCAAGCTATTAAAAGGAATAGGTTTCCTTGTGTATTGTTTATTTGATTTGAAGCTCTGAAATATTCCTTATGCAATTCCTTTAATGACATAAAAAAAAATCTCACATATGCCTATTGGTAATTTTATCTGTAAATTTAATTTACTGGAGGCAACAAACAAGCAGAGCGTACAATTAAACACAGTGAGATTTCCTCTCTGGTGTATTTACAAATGCTAGACAAATTAAATCTGCCTTCCCCTCTGCTTCAGTGCCAGCTTGCTCCCAGTCTGTTTTTGCTTGCTTACAAGAGCACAAGTCATGGTTGCAAGTGTAGATTCCACATATAAGGATTGCAATATTTTTCTTTATTTTCCCTTGCAGCCCACATCTTTCAAAAGTTAAGGAAATAAGCTAGTGCTAACTTCTCACCTAAACAGCTCCAGCCTGTCCTACCCCCTGCCTCCAGGCGTCAGAGAAGCATGTCTGCCTGGTGCATTTTGGGGGGTGCCTGGGTGCCATTTGCAGATCTCTTACCTGAGTAACTAATGAGCTGCTGTGCTCACATTTTGTATTTTCCACTGACCTGCCAGAGTTAGCAAGGATTTCTCATCAAAGCACAGGTTCCCTCTGTGAGCCATGTTTCCCCTCCTGCATCCCAGCCTTTTTCTTGCTGAGACACAAGGTAAGCAGTAAAAAACTTTGGCTATAGTGTATTATGGGAGACAAAACATGGCTGGGGCGTCCTGCCCCTGTGGGCCATGAGACAACCCCATTTCAGCCCTCATGCTATCAATAGCCTCTCCAAAATGGGAATACTTCCTGTTGACCCAGATGTTTTGGTTTGTCAGTCAGAGATCTTTATTGTTTCTAATGGAAATTCAATATTTTATTGGTTAAATTTTATTTTTTCCTCCAAGAGAGCTTAGAGTAGAATTCCCGTGAGCTATCACCACTCGGCTCCTCTACCCTGTTAGTTTTAGACATTACTAAACCACCTTCTTTACCTCTAGGCTAGGAAGCTCATATATGTTTTTATCATGTTAGCATCTTAGTGTGCTTCAGGAAAATGTTTCCTTGGGGTGTTAATATTGTAGGGAGGCCGGGGCAGACTACAAAAGGCAGGGCAGGACATTTGGTAGCAGTGCTTAAAAATGGTAAGCTAAAATGTCCTTAATCGTGACACCCTGGTTCATCCTCCTAAAATTGAGATAACAGGTTTTTTCATTAATTGTCTGGGTTTGGTTCTGCCAAAATATGAGAAAGGGCTGAAAATCCCATAAGAAAGGCTGTCAAGCCCCAGCCTGATGCTGGTCCAGCCCACCACAAGGAATGGCATGCAGCATCATGCTAGGTCCTGGTTCATGGACACCTTTCCTGAGTAGACATGCATTACTATGAGGAGTCCTGCTCTGCTTTACACTAATCAGTGTCACAGACTGCCTCACCTTACCAGCTCCTAGAATATTTTGAAAAATTAATTCAAAACCCTATTTTAAGCAGTTTGTAACACTAGCACAATAATAGCACTGTCACACTGTTTTATAAGGCCATAATTTGGTTCCCCCCTTGGCATGATCCAGGAGAACTTTAGTCTGGTAGTTTCTCCACTTGATGACTGGCTTACTGCCGTGTAAAACAGCACAACGGGACTATTACTACTGGAAGAAGGGACAGGCATCAGGAGATCTGATTGGTCAACACTTCTTTTTCATTTAGCATAATATTTTTCTTCTTAGAAGTAGCATATAAAACAAAATGTTTGCAACTGTAACACCTCATAATTTACTTTGTCCACGCAATGCAAAATCAATTTTAATATAGTTTACTTAATTTATAACCCACCTACCAATATTATTATTTGTTTTTTGTACAGTGCCATAATCAAGCGGGATGCAGCCACCACAAGAAGCTGGGGGATTGAGGTGGCCATGGTGCCCCACCATACTGAGTAGTGGCAAGTGGCAGGACTGCAGCTCCCGGTTTCTTCCTGTGAACCCTTCCCAGCAGGAGAGGCACGGGACATTTCATAACACTGTCAGTGTTTTTCTAAGTACCCTCATGGCTCCTTCTAAAAAATTGGTTCACTTAGGTTTGCAAGGCTTCTGCATGGTAGGGAAGTACTACCTTCCGTTAGTTGATGTTGTTGTGGTTTGAGCCAGACTGGCCACTGAGATTATATCCTCAAACCAGGACAGATGTATGAATATTTCAGGCAGAGAGGGGCAAAACTGCACACCTACTGGCATTTGGCCACCACCACCAGTACAGACCCTGTGGCCCAGTGTGCTGGTTTGAGTGACACAGGACTAATTTCTCTTCTAATGTCTGGGAAAACTGCATTTTTAGAAGACTCTAGTGTCTGAATTTGTGGAAATATTTATTTTTTAGCCAGCTGGGCTATGTGGGTTTCAATGTCTCAGTGGTTTTGAGTTAGCTGCATGCAGGGACGAGGAAGACCAAGGCTTTCACGTTAACCCAAGCTGTCCAACAGGATTACTTTGTAACATGAATGTCATAGAATCCCAGAATCCCAGAATGATATGCGATTGGAAGGTACATCTGGAGATCTAGTCTAATGCCCCTGCCAAAGCAGGTCCACCTGGAGCAGGTTGCACAGGAACACATCCAGGCAGGTTTTGTGTGTCTCCAGAGATGGAGACTCCACCAGTTCTCTATTCCAGTGCTCTGCCACCCTCAAAGTAAAGAAGTTCCTCCTCATGTTTAGATGGAACTTCTTATGTTCAAATTTGTGCCTGTTACCTCTTGTTCTGTTACTGGCCACCCCTTAAAAAAGACTGGTCCCATCCTCTTGATACCTACCCTTTAAGTATTTATAAGCATTGATTAGACCCCCCTCAGTCTTCTCCAGACTAAAAAGACCCAAATCCCTCAGTCTTTCCTTGCAAGAGAAATGTTCTAGGCCCCTAATCATCTCTGTAACTCTTTGCAGTACTCTCCAGCAATTCCCTGCCCTTCTTGAACCAGGGAGCCCAGAACTGGACACAGTACTCCATATGGGGCCCCACCAGGGCAGAGTAGCATTGAAGGATAATCTCCCTCAACCTGCTGGCCACACTCTTCCTGATGTGCCCCAGGATGCCATTGGCCTTCTTGACCACAAGGGCACATTGCTGGCCCATGGTCATCCTGTTGTCCACCGAGACTCCTAGGTCTTTTTCCTCAGCACTGCTCTCCAACAGGTCAGCCCCCAACCCGTACTGGTGCTTGGGGTTATTCCTCCCCAGATGCAGCACCCTACACTTGCCCTTGTTGAATTTCATCAGGTTCCTCTCTGCCCAACTCTCCAGCCTGTCCAGGTCTCGCTGTATGGCAGCACAGCCTTCTGGTCTGTCAGCCACCCCTCCCAGTTTTATATCATCAGCAAACTTGCTGAGGGTACATTCCATCCCTCCATCCAGGTCATTGATTAATATATTGAAGAGGACTGGACCCAGTACTGACCCCCGGGGAACAGCACTAGTTCCAGACCTCCAACTAGATTCTGTGCCACCAATCACAACCCTCTGAACTCTGTCTTTCAGCCAGTTTGTAATCCACTTCACTGTCCATTTATCCGACTTATACTTCCTAAGCTTACCTGTGAGGATGCTGTGGGAGACTGTCAAAAGCCTTGCTGAAGTCAAGGTAAATAATATCCACCACCCTCCCCTCATCTGTCCATGCAGTCATGCCATTGTAGAAGGCTATCAGGTTACTCAGACATGATTTTCCCTTGGTGAATCTGTGTTGACTACTTCTGATAGCTTTCTTTTCCTCCATATTCTCTGAGATGACATCCAGAATGAGCCGTTCAATCATCTTTCCAGGGATGGAGGTGAAGCTGACCAGCCTGTAGTTTCCAAGGCCACATTAAATATAAATCAGAAAGTTTGCTGCATAGTGCTCTCTCTCCCTTGATGGTGGCAGTCCAGAGAACTTCTTACCTTGGTGTTGATACCTTGAGGCCTTCCCTTCCTCCTGAAGCCATGGTGCTAGTGGAGTCCAAGATTTGTTGTCCACTGCTGGGAGTGCACAGCTTCCTATTGATAGAATTGGCTGAATATAATCCTTGTATATTTTATATTGGTATCAGGATCAATACTGGTTCTTTAGTGTTATTAATGCTAATTACCTAGTCTTATTCTATTAATTCTGTTTATATTTCAACCTTTGGGCTTCCTTGTTTTTTCCCAATTCCACTTCCCAGGTGGGGAGGGGTCATCAGGTGATAGAATAATTGTCAAAGACAACAAATTGCTGTGGGTTTCTCAGACTAGTACTTTGCCACCTGACTTTGGGAACAAAACTGCATTTTTCCCTCTCCCAGTACAGCACATGAAGGTTGTCCTCTGAGTCATGGAGTTATGGAATTGTCAGAGACAGTTGTCAGAGACCTCTAGAAATCTTCTAGTCCAACTCCCCTGCTAAAGCAGGATTGCCCAGAGCACATTACTCAGGACTGCATCCAGGCAGGTCTTGAAAATCTCCAGAGAAGGAGACTCCATGACCTCCCTGGGCAGCCTGTTCCAGGGATCTGTCACCCTCACCGTAAAGAAGTTCTTCCTCATATTGGAGTGGAACTTCCTATGTTCCAGCTTGTGCCCGTTGCCCCTTGTCCTATCACTGGAAACCACTGAAAAGACTCCAGCTCCATCCTCCTTCAATCCACCCTTTAGATACTTGTAAATGCAGATAAGATCTCCCCTCAGCCTTCTCCAGTCTAAAGACCCCCAGCTTTTTGAGCCTTTCCTCGTAAGGGAGATGCTCCAGTCTCTCAATCATCTTTGTTGCCCTACGCTAGACTCTCCCCAGTAGTTCCCTGTTCCTCTTGAACTGGGGGGCCCAGAACTGGATGCAGTATTCCAGTTGTGGCCTCACCAGTGCAGAGTACAGGGGAAGAATGACCTCCCTCAACCTGCTGGCCACACTCTTCCCTATGCAACCCAAGATTCCATTGGCCCTCTTGGCAACAAGGGCACATTGCTGGGTCATGGAAGTTTGCTATCCACTAGGACTTCCAGATCCTTCTCCTCAGTATTACTTCCCAGAAGATCCACCCTTAACCTATACTGGTGCCTGGGGTTCTTCCTGCTCAGGTGCAGGACCCTACATTTGCCTTTGTTGAACCTCATTACGTTCTTCTGTGCCTGATGTGTCAGAGGGACCCAGGGTGCTGCAAGGGCATTGAACCAAGTGGACTGTAACAACCCAGGCACTGAGATGAGCACTGTACCACTGCTGCAGAATGAGGACTGTCATAATGGCTTTATTTCCTCTAAAACTAAGTGTATTTTGTGATTAAATGCCTTTTTAAAAAAAAAAGAAAAAAGAAAAAACCTTTATTATTTATTTATTTATTATTATACTTATATTTATTATTATTAATTATTATTATTTATTATATTTTCATTATTCTCTTTTGCTTCGACATCTTTTAACACATGCAGGTTGGGTCGTTGAATTATTGACCCAAAACAGAATGACTTATAAGAAAAAGAAGTCTCCTCTGAAATAATGTCACATAAGCTTAGTTCTTGGTCCTAGTTAGGTTTGGCTCTAGCATATGGTTCCTCATACCATCAGAGGCAGTATCTGTAGAGAACATAAGGAACAGCACTGCTAAAATTCTGACTCATGTGAAAATAGTGAGCAAAGAACAAATTTTGCTCAAACTACCACTTGCCATTTTTTTCTTTTAATTTTTTTTCCTGATTGGGTTTGCTTCAAACCCAATTCTGAGAGCATCTGCCTAGCATGGGATCAGGGTACTACTTCTAGTCCTTGGATAGCAGCATCCTTTTTCAAGATCTTTGCTGGTGTGGAGATCCCCTGCAGACATGAAGGTTTCACTTCCTTGTTTTCTGGATCTTCTGAGGGAATTGGTCAATGTTGCATCAAGACCAGGTCATATTCCAGCTACACCTGGCTAGCATGGGACCCCGATGGCCACAGTGAGCTGTAATAAAACAGAAAAGTCTTCAGGGTGCTATAAGCTTTGCTAGGTCTAGGTCAAATAATTCATCCAACTCACTCTTTTTTCATCCTTCACCTGATCTTGTACAGCTAATAACATTGCTAAGAATGATGCAGCCAGATGAACAGCATTTACTCTTCTAACCACGCAATTGCACATCTCCTTATGAACTCGCCAGGTTTCTCGTTAGCTGCACTTGGCCTCTGAACTTCTACCAAATGATCACTTTCAGATTCCCTGGCACCAGGTATCATTGAGCTGCCTAAGTGTTGCCTTGAAGCCAGGTTCAGTCAAAAATGTGCAAACTTGTCATTGGAGTGGGATTGGTCTCTTCAGTTCTCTGTTCTGCATCTACAGCTCTGGCTTGAGTTGCTCAGGAGAACTGTAGCAGCAACTGGAGACCACCACTGGTGCACCACCTCTCCTGCAGATACCTGCTATGTCCTGACTCATGGTCTCTTGCCTGATTTCACAGTGGCAGGATATGGCCCAGCTGATGGCCTTGTGTTTCAGCTGCCTGCTGCTAGTCCTGATGAGAAGGAGCAGAGCAAGCAGTGCAAACCACCATGGTTCGCATCCCACCATGTCCCTGGGAACCCAATTAATGAGCTTATTGCCATGGATGCATGGACTGTGAATGGTAGTAGCTGAGAAGTGGGGTAGATCACCAGACCACCAATTCTGCTGCAAGAGTGATTCCCTGCAGCCAGAAGCAGCAACCACGGCTAATTCCCACATAAAGTTGTGTTGGACCCATTTAGGGAGCAACATGCTAATATATTTCAAGCCAACTGGGGCAAGGATATCAGAAAGAAAGCATGTGTGTGCATTCAGTCTTGAAAATATCCTGGTAGCTGTATACCCCTAATTTAAATCCTTTTCAGACCCCACCTGAATGTCTGAACCCTGTACTGAACGTCTCTTCATGGTGAACCTGCTGAAGACGTATAAGGTGTGATCAACACAACAGGCCTGAGGGCGGCAGGGAAGGGGCTCCATGCCATGCCACCCCTCTGGGCATCAGCATACTGGGGGTTGCATCGTCTGCCATGGCCATGCCCTGCCCAGCCATGGAGCTGCCGAGGGGGAAGCCTGGGAGGCACAAAGGAGGACTCCAGGAGGTGTTGTCAATGTCAATATTTTTCCAAGAAAATTGGACTTTTTTATTTAAATTGTGGAATCTATTTCTCTGAGGGGAAGCATGGAAAAAAACACATAAGCTCACAGATCAAAATCTAACAAGTTTATTCAAATCCCAGATCCCTTTTTTTTTTTTTAATTGAAGAAAACATTCTGTACTGAAAGGAGAGTCTAGTTCCTGCTTGGTAACATTCCCAAAGCGCTGTCTTGGCTGTATCTCAGGGAGGCACTTCAGAGTGCTGCTGACAGGATTTAAAGCTTACCAGTGGTGCTGGGTTGAGTTTAAAGCCCAAAGCCAGCAGCCATGGGGGCTATCTGTGTCTGCATGCATAGTTAATCAGACATTGATCAGCACAACAAATCCCTGTGGATCACAATTTAATGGATCCCTCCTCAGTCCTACAAAGGAAATGTGGCGTGGTGAAGTCCGCGTGAGCTTGCAGAAAACTGGCTCCTAACTGAGAACTGGGAATATTTCTGGTCATATCATCAGCACTTTAGATGAGTTTCTTCCTTTTGTATACGTGTGTGAGGGCGGGAACTTTTATTTATCAACCACCCCTCCCCCCAGAAAAAGTTCCACATTAGTTTATTCACTGCTAACAATTTTTTTCCTCCTTTTTTTTTTCTTCAAAAATTTTCGGTTAAAACCACAACCGATCATTTTATTGGCCCAGTGTTTCTAGTCTGAGAGATTGCACACCTGGACGTTTTTACAGGAGTTTAGTTTTGGTCTAATTCCTATGTGATTTTGTCCCCCTCTTTTACCAAGAATCAGAATAGCTTACATTCCTGTACCATGCCTTTCCTCCCAAAGGATCCTAAAACCATTTACAAACTATAAAAGCTGCTTTTTCTGTAAACAGAAATCACTTTACCCATCAGCAAAGTGCAGCCACCTGGAGGGGAGGGGAAGATGGAGAGCAGCAGCTGTTTAAAAGCACCCCCTATTGTTACATTTTAAGCTGGAAAGCGATAAGTACTGTATCCAGCTGAACGTATGGCTGGAATTTAAGAAGGTAGTATAATTTTTCAAACTGTAAGTTGACTGAGAGAACATCCCCAGCTCGTGCCCCAAGTGCAAAGACGCATTTAATTTTAGCATGCAGTCAGGACAGCATCTTATGACTTATCAGAAAGAAAATCAGGACTTCTGACAGGAAATTATCTGAAACCTGACTCAGAACAGATACTAAGCTCTGTTACGGCAAGTTGTGTACTGAAAGGTACAGTAAAAGTAGCACAAGTTTGGAGTTATCCTGTGAATCTTTCTTACCCAATTGAGGATGATGTGCCGAGGGAGAAATCTATATGCATTTTAAAACACACTGGTCAAAGTAAAGATTTTAAATTAGTATCCTACTGAAAATAACTTTCACAGAAGACATTAACAGCTACTGAGTTTGCAGTTTTATGATCATCACAGCAAGAATAATTACTGCTTATTTAGCACTCTTTGTCCAGTGGTCTCTTAATGATCCCAAGGGACTACATGAGATAAAGAAAAGGCTGTTACTCCAACCAATATGATAAAAAGGCATCATTTCCCCTTTAATTAACAAAACCATATTTTTTAAAGTCAGAAGAGACTGTAAAGTGGCCTGTGCTGTCTCTAGGCTGTCACAGAGCAGGCAATTCCTGTGAGTTGCTCCTTTGCTGGTCCTGGTACTTGTATGTGCTCAAGAAAGAGGCACTTCTCCCTTTCACAACAGGAAACAAAGGAGTGTCCACCAGTTCCCTGAGAAATATTTTTCCACATTGTCCTTAAATAAAATGGTATTAAAGCACTGTCATCCAGTGAACAACGTAACAAACAGAAAGCAGGAGTGGAGAGCTGCAAAAGGATGGAGTGACCTGTGGTGGCATACAGGCAGTGACTTGAGTGATTTGGGCCCAAAGGGAGTGACTGGAGCCCAAAATGGCAAAAATTATGAACTTGTGCTGTTCCCTCTGCATTTCCCCAGAGGTATGTGAACTCCTCTTAGAATGGTTAGAATTGGAAGGGACCCTAAAGATCATCAAGTTCCAACCCCTCTGCCATGGCCAGGCACACCTCTCACTAGACCAGGTTGCTCCAAGCCCCATCCAGCCTGGTCTTGAACACTTCCAGGTATGGGGCATTCACAACTTCCCTGGGCAACCTGTTCCAGTGCCTCACCACCCTCACAATAAAGAATTTCTTTCTATTATCTAATCTAAATCTCCCCTCTTTCAATTTAAAACCATTACCCCTCATCCTATTGCTACCCTCCCTAATGAAGGGTCCCTCCCTCCCCATCTCTCCTGTAGGCCCCCTTCAAGTACTGGAAGGCTGCTATAAGGTCTCCCTGGAACCTTCTCTTCTCCAGGCTGAACAACCCAGCTCTCTCAGCCAGCCTTCATAGGAGGGGTGCTCCAGCCCTCTGATCTTTTTTGTGGCCCTCCATCGGGCCTGTTCCAACAGGTACACAACCTTCCTGTGTTGAGGAGTCCAGAGCTGGACACAGTATTTCAGGTGAGTCTCACAAGAGTAGAGTAGAGGGGTAGAATCACCTCCCATGACCTGCTGGCCACACTTCTCTTGATGCAGCCCAGGACACGGTTGGCTCTCTGGGCTGCCAGCGCACATGGCCGGCTCATGTTGAGCTTCTCATCCACAAGCACTCCCAAGTTCTTCTCCTCAGGGTTGCTGTCCAGCCATTCTCTGCTCGACCTGTATTTGTGCCTGGGATTGCCATGACCCAGGTGCAGGACCCTGCACTTTCTTGGTTGAACTTCATGAAGTTTGCACGGGCCCACCTCTCAAGCCTGTCCAGGTCCCTTTGGGTGGCATCCAGCATGTTGACCATACCACACAGTTTGGTGCTGTCGGCAAACTTGCGGAGGATGCACTCCACCCTACTGTCCATGTCTCCAACAAAGATGTCAAACAGCACTCAATGACATATGATTCCTGTGTCCTGCCTCAAATCAAACCTGCATCCTCCTCCATACTTGTCTCTATTACTTATGTGAAATGCCAATGTTAATGCACTTTGACCAGGGTATTCATTGTTCTGAAGTGCTCTCAGCAGAGTATGAAAAAAATAACACATTTTTTAAAATGATAGAAAAGGTTTGTGGGTATAATAGAAATAGGATAAATTCTTCCTGAATTTCTAAATATATTGTAAATTGCAGAAGTGAAAATAATTTTAAAAATAGGAAGTTCCCTATACAGCTCTTCTTTTTTCATTTCTTCCCCTCTGGGCAATGAATACAATCTGCTTTCACTTAAGCTGGTGAAATCCATGTTGAGGTCAGAGCAGCACCGTCGTAAGAGAACATCTGTACTCAACTACCAAACAAACAAGTTTTCTGCAGCTTGATTCTTCTTCTTCTTGATCTAGATTTTATGGCTTGGTTAACATCTTCTCTATAAATTTGTACCTTTGTTCAAAGGGAAATTCGATTTTCACACTGTAATGACTGCCTCAAAAAAAAAAGCATGCTAGATGGTAAAGTTAGAGTTAAGGTGGGCTGACTGTAGCAGTTGGTACACCTAATTTATTTTCTTTTATTAACATTAATTGAAGACACCCCTTTAATTCCATTTGCTTCCCACATGCTGTTTCCATGTTAGAAGGCCATTCAATAGGTATAAGTCATAACCAGGCTCACTTCATGGAAAGACAGAGCATGTAATTCTTGAAAGGAGATAACTGGTATTTCAGCCCTCAGCGATAAAAGTCCACAACAGGAAGAAGATAACATCAGAGTCATTGAGGAAAAAAGTAACTGTACCTGAAAAATACATCATGATCAAACCTGTAAAGTATGTCTGCAGGAAATCATAGGAGGACTTTATATTTTTATCAACTCTATCTTTTTCAAGTA
Source organism: Gallinago undulata (assembly GCA_026546715.1). Lineage (NCBI taxonomy): Eukaryota > Metazoa > Chordata > Aves > Charadriiformes > Scolopacidae > Gallinago > Gallinago undulata. The sequence continues at coordinate 44,429,916 of JAOTQQ010000019.1, forward strand.
TTGAAATGATATAAAGACAGGGGGAAATGATTATAGAATTTCAGTTCCTTTTCTTATTTCAAGGCCGTGGGTCAAGTAGAAATATACCAGAAATAACACCAGCCAAATGTATTTTAAAAGTATAAATGCAATCAAAACCATGGGGGTTTTGGAGGCACATTATTTTAAGTATGAAGTGAAGTTCCTTATCCAACAAATAATTACACACCATCTGATTTTGAGAGTATTACATCAAGTTCAACAAGCCTAGTAGGGTGCATAATTTGAAGCACTCCTAAGTATTTAAAGATTTTTTTTGTCTCTGCTTCATCTTTGTTCAGCAAAACATATTTCTAATATAAACATAGAAGCTGTTGAGAAGCCTGACTAAAAGTTGTGTTAATTTATATAATGGACAAAAAATAATTTGTACCTTGGACATATGAGTGAAATGTGTACGTGAAGGTGAGCTCTAATATGAGGAGAATCACGTGGATGGAGGAATAAAAGTCTTGTAATAACTTTATATGTTAGCCTGACATTTATATGAACTAAGTAGGCTATTTGGGCAGTTAGTGCCATATTATCAAAGCTGTATTCTGAATGTATTTGAAAAATTACTTTTCAGCAACCATATAACCCAGATTAAATTACAGCATTAGCATTAATAATTCTGGCATAGATAAAGTATGGCAACGGCTGGAGTTGGAAAATGTGCATCCAAGTATTATAGCTTGAGGGTAAAAACAGAGCCAAAGAGAACTGTTTTCCTAGGAAGAGATCTCTGGCATCTGCCATTTATTTTTTTGTCTGCTAAATATGAAAGGAAGTTTGTGGGTATGAGAAAGGGCTTTGACTTGGTTAAAAAGCTTGCTCAAAGAGTAATTTAACTTATACTTTGTGTAAGTAGTATTTATTGTGCAAGTATATAATATCTTCTGTAATAACTTTAATATGTCCATGTGATTGTTCAGTAGGATGTACCAAATGAAAGGGATATTTAACAGGTCTATTTTTATCACTGCTTCTACCTAACAATCTACCACATATGCATACCATGTGGAAGACATGGGGCCCAAATAGGCAGACTCTGAGTAGAAAGACTAGAATATTTTAGGCAAAATTGGAGCTTGGATTCAGGAGTAGATTCAAGGTCAGCCTGAAATCACCTCTTCTGTTCTTGCAGGACTTCACATCTGCATGGCAGTCAGAAGGCATGAGAAAACTGTTCTTTTAAGTTTTTAATACTAGAAACCTCTCTTGCTAACAGTTGTCCTTTTGACTGTACACTACTTGTCCCCAGAACTTCAGTAGTAAAGTTATTTTCAAGAAATTGCATTTTTACCCCATGCAGAAGAAAAAGCCCTCTCAGTTTTCAGATGTTATCCAAACCTGTTGAGGAGTTTCTGATCTGAGAAACCACCTCTCAGGTGGTCTCTTCCACCTAATCCCCCATGATGGAAATGATCTGTTGGACTGAGTAGGACCTTGGCTCTGTAGCAATGTGATATGGTTATATAGAAAGGGATAATATAATTTTGTAAGACTAGTGAATCTTTCTATCCTGTAACAAGGATATAATTCTATTAGTAGAGGATAATGCAGAAAGGGCTCTATTACATTTTATGGGATCTTTCCTTAAAGGTGTGTTCTCTTCCGTCCTTTCCCCTGCAACATGAATACAAATTGAGTCCATTCCTCAAACTTTTTAAAATTAACTGGATGGGTTGCATGATCTGCAGTTGTCTACAGTACCTTCATTTAAACCTGACCTAGAATTGGAGGAAGTAGCTAGCCATTTTCAAAAATACAGACTTTCCTCAGCCGTCACAGGGCTTGTAAATGTTTTAAACCTACATCACAGGATACTAATGCCATGAATAGTAGTGAATGGCTCCTTTTTCTGTTGAGGTAGATGTCTACTCTTAGGACTGTATTAGTATTAGTATAGATTGTATTAATGGTTGCACTTCTAGAAGTGGTTCTTCCATGGTAGGTTTTGATACTCACACTGGTAAGGAAATGTCAATATTCATGCCGTATCCCATACAACAGTCCAGTTCCCCTAGCTATTTGTAGGTTCTACCCATCAGCTGAACCACTTCAGGCACATGAACAACAAGAACGAGTTGGGTTTTTTTTCTGATTTCTAACATGAACTGTCTGATTTAATTTGATGCTGTAGATGCAATATAGTTACTGAATTTTCTTACCTCTCTACATTGTAGAACAAAGACATTAGTTTCTGAGAGAAACTTGCTGTTTCTTCTTCTAAGGAGTCCAAGTATGTATTCAGGTGAACCTGTTTCATATTTCATGTTTTGTTGGTGCATTTTATAACTTTAAATAGAACTGAATTCATAGCATCCCATGAAGTCTAAACCATATCTTCTAATGAATAGTGGAAAGGCATCAGGGTAAATTTTCCTATGGACTGTGGTTATCATCTTTCAAACCCAGACCTCAGAATTGAATGTCCAGACCTACAAAGATCGCTTAAATGCCCATGAGGTTTTTGGGTGGTATTGATTTGGCTTGGAAGTTATTGCTGTGTTTTCCTTCCCTGCTGTCCCCAGCATGACCAAAAGGGCCAGGCCAAAACTGTCTTTTACTAATCTGTGGGTATGGTACATCTGAGACCTGTAGTTGATGTTAGGTTGCTCCAACCTAACTTCCTGAGCACAGGAAATCAGAATGTAACTGAAACAGGAAGGTGATTAGAAGGATGGAAAAAACAGAAAGGACAAAACCCCAACCCCTAAAGAGCTCCTACTGCATGCAATTTAACCCACGCCTATTGTGCTTAGCTGCCTTTTCCCATGCACTTGTTTTTGATCTACAGCACACACGACAGTGGTAAATACTAAAACCAAGGGAACATTTGCAAGCTATCAAAGGAGGTGGAGTCACTCAGGCAATTGAAAAGGGAAACTCTGCTATTTCTCAGGATATTTATAGAAGGGTACCCCCACTGCCATTTGTACTTCAGGGAGGTCCTTCCCTTAATTGCTGATAGTGTGTACTTTAGCCATGTGTGGTGGAACAGATTGGGCTCAGCACTGTGAGCCACAGTTCCCCTTTCCCAGAGCTTCCTTTGAACTTTGCAGCTCTACGCAATAAAGTTATGTGTGGTGCTAGGCTGGCCCACCCAGAGAGTGAGATACTTCTTGGAAGCTGCCTTCCACTTCCCTATGGTAAGCTACTTGTGAAAATGTTATGGTAGGCTCTCCGTGTCAACACTGCTTCTCCCCCTCCTCGCTCCAGCCTGCCTGCTGGAGGTAGGCTACGACTACCCTGGCTCAAGCAGCACCCTTTGGTCAGCGTTGTCTCTGATTTGAGACCTCTCATTACTGTCCCATTCCCTGTGGCTTGCTTGCAAAGCAGGATGTTCAGTGACAACACCACATTTGCCCAAAGCTATTGTTTCAGCTTTTGTTTGTACTTGCAGCATTCTCAATAGACAGCCTTTTTTCCTTTTCTTTGATTGCGAGAGAAACGGGGCTGTTACATGTTTCATTAGTGACACAGCCTTTTAAATCTCTAGCCCATTCTCAAAACAACACTTGCAAAATACTTTTCAGGTCCCTCTCCTCAACAGCAGCTGGTGGATTTTTAAGGACTTTGGTTTAAGACGAGAGAAGGGAAGAGAATACCAGAAGGGGTGAGCAAGCCCATCAGCTTTCTTTTCCAAACACACTGTCATTCTCATGATCGATGGGATCCTTGGCCAAACTCTGGAAGACTTTCCAACACACTCTGCTCCAGGGTGGTGTGTGTTTCAGAGGTTCATACTGGCAGGTGTGACTGTACACAAATTAAGTGTAAGCTCCCCAGATAAGTACTGACTCCAGGAAGATAATAGGTATAATAGGTACAATTTTCACAACTCCCTACCTTTGAGCAAAGCAAATTGTCTTAGAGCCTAGGATCATTCAGGAAAAACTCTGAAAAGCTTACAGTTCACCAGACACCGGGCATTAAGTCAGTCATTTACTACTTCCACTGACAAAGATGTGCTTTACACCCAAAACTGTGAATGTATGTTTTTATTCTGTGGCTTTTAAAAAACTAAAACAAAACCAAACCAAAATTTTGGTTTTGTATCCAGGAAAATATACTGTTTACACAAAAACATCTTCAAGGACTAGCTTATCAGCAGGCAGAGACTTGTGATATACTGATCTTTTCACTGAGAATAAAAAACTCTAATTTCAAATGGCCTTAAAAGAGTCTCAAACTTGAAAACAAACAGCCTTATGTTCATTGTTGATACAATACAAAGCTAAACACTAAGTGACTCAATTTGACAATTTCAAATACACTATCTAAATGGAAAGGTCAAATAAATGTGCACACATTTTTAAATTGAACTCTCAATTTTGACACCCATAAATAAGGAAAACATATTTTTCTCGTGTTTTTTTTTTCCACTATGAACTATGACTAGAAGTGTGTATCGGTCTATAAATGCCCTGCCCAGGCCCCTGTTTTAAATGTCAAACAAAAGTACTTCCTTCTGTTTCCAGAAAGTTAATCACCATCCTTTTTCTTTCATAAATAACACCTTCCACCAAAAATTCCAGAAGTGGGAAAAGTCTTCCTATGCCTTTGGGAGACTGAAGGGTGTGAAGTGAGGAAGAGAGAAGGTGTTAGGTTTCCCAGTGACCTAGGAAAAGTCAGAGCACATGTAAAGAATCAATTCCAGGTCATCCTCTGTTGACATGTTGCTGTAACAAACTTTACCCTCCTCATACTAATAACAGGAAGTCAGTGGACAGTTACCCAGCCAGCTCATGGATCTATTTGGAAATATGCTTTTTCATTGCTTTCATGGGGTTCTCTGGAGAACAACAGGTTTTTCTCTGGAATCGGCATAGGCAGATTAAAAGAAAACCCCAAATTCTGTGTGATATTTTTGGATCTTATACATTTGGTGTGGCTCTTGGTTTTGCCAGCAGGCAGATGGGTAGAAATCAAAGACTGTATTCGGTCACTGTATGAGCTTTGCCCCTGCTTCCAGATGAAAATCTTTGGGAATTTGTCTTTATGGTGGAAAATGCTGGAATTAATTTTGCTTTTTCAATTGCACTAACCATGGTCAGTGCTTCACCCGCTGTCACTGAAGGACAAGAGAAATTGTCTGCCATAGATGAGTCAGATTTGTCATGTGCAAAAATCTTGCTCTTGGCAGACCTCCATAATCAAGCCTGTTAGCATGGATGCTGCAATATTTTTTCCTCTGCTTTGCCAGCTGCCTCAGATCCCTGCCTCTTTAAAAGTCCCAGCTAACCTGTTGGAGGGGCCCAAACTCCTGCACATGTCTAAGACTGGAACATTTTCACACTTTACAGCCTACTTGGATTGGATCCTTGTGGATGTACCCCTGGTCTGCCCTGGCACATGAATTACCCTTTAAGCGAGAACTCTTATTTACCATTATACCACTTTAATGGTATAACAGCAACTAGTTGTTTCATTTACAACTGGGTTCTGAATCTTTGCCTTGAGGTTCTCATTCTGGTTTTAATTTCTCGGATACTTTTGTTTTCAATATATTGTAAGTGATTGAAAGCATATACAGGGTGGGAAGAGGAAAGATAGCAGAAGAGTCACCACATTACATAGCTTGTGAAAAGCTGGAACAGGACAGCTGCTGTAGAACAATGTGCATTTAGAAAGGCACAGAGCCTGTGCTGGCAACTCTAGGGAGCTTTAAAGTCATGTGGATATAATATGTCCCCAGCGTGAGGCTGCATTACTATGCCAGAGTATTGCAGCGGAGAAGTACTGCCAAAAGGTAAATGAAGAAAAGTTCCCAGTATCTCATTGAACACTGGAGCTATGAAAAGCAGTCATAGAGGATGCTTTGTTGATGCAAATACAGGAGGGATAGGTCTGATAAAGGGAGGGAATTACTGTCTTCCACCACCCCTGCCCCCATATATGTTGACAGTGTTGTCTCTATGGTTCTTTTATGGATAATGGAGAGAAATCAGCTCCCTGCAGGAAATACCAGACTATTTCAGAACCTACTTTAAAAAGGAATAAATCATTCCCTACTCCACACTGTATATTGACTTGATAGTTACGGACTATTAAAAGTCTCCGCAGTGACTAGCTCATAGGCAGACTGTAGTTAGCCATATAGAATCTGTCCCAAAACACCTCAGGAGTGCAAGGACATCTTCTGGTATTCCTTCATATACTCCTTGACCTCACTGAGTCTTTTTGGAGGGAGTGCCTTTGATGCCAGAATGGCAAATAGTAACTTTTGTATTGCTTGAGGTCTTTGGACTGGCCTTTCCATAGATCTTCATCAACAGATACTCCTGTGGCAGAGGTTGAATGAAAAAATAGTCACATACACACATTTATATAAAATACATACAAGCATGTATATATACAGATATGGAGCCAAAAAGTCAGATTTTTGTTCTGACTTTGGAAAAAGGGTTGTTAATGTGTAGGTAGGTGAGCTCATTTATCCCTTACTAGTCCTTACTGGTGTCATTACATCGGGGAGGTGGCACAGTGTTCGCACTGTACAATTACAAATGGACCCACTGTGAGACAAGGGTTGCAAAAAGTGAGAAGAGAAGATTCATACTGAGTGTCATGTATGTAAAATTAATAAAACTGAAGTGCTGTTTCTTGTCACTTTGCGTACATGACTACCAAATTTCTGCTAAACTAGTTCCTTATGTGTGACATACTCCTTTCTGAGAGTGAATATGGTCCGGTCTTGAGTTACCATTATAAGAGTTCATCATGCTATATTTTAGTTACTTGCTAATTCACAGTAAAGCTTTAATTATGTTATACTCACGGTTTATTTGAGGGGAAAAAATATCCAAAAACCATCCACCCTCAAAAAAAAAAACCCCAGAATTATGAAAATTTGATTGGTTAGATAAAAAAAATCAATTAAATGCCAGCAGCACTACATATATTCTTTTTTTTCTTATTGGTCAGTTGGCTAATAGATTGGATTGCTCTTAAGGTTGTTCTTATGTATTAGTTTTGATCTGCGGCAGGAATCCAAACCAAACTTACATGTTTCTAGTAATGTAGTACTACAGCTATTAGTTAAAGAAAGAAAATATGTTACCTAGACTTGTTATGTACTCCGAAGGTAACCTGAAACCTTGTGAAGATGATGGGAGTCAAGCCTCTGTTAATTTCCTTTTACACTCAGTTTCTTTTTCTTCTTTACGCCAGACCCACACTAGAAGTAGGGTGTCAGTGTTTAGTTTTTCTTTGGTTTGTTCATTTTTTTTTAAATAAAAGAGGGTGTTATATTAGAGTTTTTATTCACCCAAGTGCAGGCAGAAAGGGTGTAAGTCAAATTACAGTTTCTGAAGAGGAAATCCTACTGAAAATCAACCTTAGAAATAATCATAGAATCATAGAATCATCTGGGCCGGAAGGGACCTTCAAAGGTCATCTAGTCCGGCCCCCCTGCAGTCACAG
>JAOTQQ010000019.1:44437464-44528153 GCA_026546715.1 Gallinago undulata
AGGTTGCCCAGGGCCTCGTCGAGCCTCACCTTGAATGTCGCCAGGGAAGGGGCCTCAACCACCTCCCTGGGCAACCTCCCTGGGCAATTATTTCAAGAAATAATGAAGTTAGGTGGAGAAACATTTGCTAATATTTCCATAGTAGCCCAAAATATCTGATCCTCAAGGAGAGGTGTGAGGAGCAAAGAGGGCACAGAGGAAGGAAAATACACAAGGAAGAGAAACAGGCTGTTTGGAAGGGTGTTATTTGGAAGGCTGTTTGGAAGGCCTCAATATTATGCTTCAAATAACGGTTCAGTGCTACTATTAAAAGAAAGGAATAAAAATAGGCAGAGTGAGGAATTAGGATGAGAATAGTTTCTTCTTGCTCTTACTTATGTGTCATATAGTTCTCTGAATTACCTACTTTTTGGTTTATTTAAATATGAATCTCTATCCTGAAAAGCATGTGGCAATGACTTTGCTCTTAAGCCTAACATTAATAGATGTCAATGATTCATATGGCTTTACTGAAAGCTGTTATTGTTTAGATCCAGCACAACTAAAAAGCATTGTTATCACATGTCATAATACACTATTATTAACCTACTACTATTGTTGTAGGTTAAGATAAAAGTCCATTAGTGATTGGCTGACTCACTGCAAGAATTCAAAGGCTGTTTATCTCGATTAGTTAAAGACCTGTAATTACAGCAGTGGGACCTCGAGGAAGGTAATTACTCCACAAAAGCTCTCTACAGGAAACCAGACATTAGCCTTGGCTAATTAGCTTGACATTCACAAGCTGCCCTTATCAGAATGCAGATGGTTTGGCCACACTAGCATGCAACCAATATCTACAAGGGCTGCATGAGAAGTCCCTAGAAAGCAACTGACTCTCAAAGATGGCTAAGAGTGAAATTATTTTCTTGATGGCTTTTATAACTTGAATTGAGAAAAATCCTTTCCCAGAGACAATTTCCCATGGACAAAGATGGAAGAAGTCGATGGCAGCCTGGGAGACTGACTCAATTTATTATGGGAAAAAGCAGATGAGGCTGGTTCCGTAAACTTTTCTGTTATTCCTGGTCCTTCTGACAGTGATTAGTCTTCTCATGCCTATTGGCACATTCTTCAATCTTTCTTTTCACTCTCTATAGGGTTTATATTTAGGTTGCAGTAGGCTCCCTGCATATGCTCCAAATACATTTCAGCAACAATCAAAATAAAAAATAGCATTTAATTTACACTAAAAATTGCATCATTTGCACACAAAATAAAGCTGAGCTTTGTTTTTGATTTACAGTTCCAGCTTCCATAGACGTATAAATAATGATTCAATTATTCCTGTAGAGATGTTTTAACGTGTACTCAGTGTGTAGCTCAAAATAAACTCTAATTAAAGGTCAAACTTTTTTAAGAAAAGTATTTAGAATTATTTATTTAGTGTCCATCCTAAATGACAGGAAAATTTTAAGCTTTATTTTATTTTATTTTTTTTTCTCCAACACCATGGTATACTGTGTGTCTTACCAGGTTACTGATCTGGTCTCATTTGTGTGAGCACAGTACAACAAAAGGAAGAAAAAAGTCATTGGGCAGTATGGGAAAGTGTGGTGAGCATAGGCACTGAAATGCCAAACTTCTTCATATTTCTCCAGCAGCAGCTACAGAAGAAGAGTCTTTTTCTGTTATGAACAAGTGTTTCAGCAAATGATCAGTCTGTGAATTGGCCACCCAGTAACCTACATCAGCAACCAGAAAGATTTGGCCTTGCTCTGAAGGCATAACTGTGAGAGGTGAGGGAGTTGCTTATTCCTCTGCACATTCAGTGTGCTCTGCCACACTGTTGGGGTGTCTGTCCTTTAGGGGTGGTGACAGATTCTGCCAGCTAGAGGTTACAGTGGCATGAAATTTGTTGGTTGGACCAGATGATCTTAAAAGATCCCTTCCAACCTGGGTGATTCTGTGATTCTGTGAAATCTCCCCAGGACGGGCTGGCACAAAGCAGGCAGTTTGTCATGTCTCTGATTAAATGGTAGACTCTCATAGCTGTCTGGATCAAACAGCACCTTTGCCCAGACCTTGCTAAGATCCCAAACATATGAGGCCTCTTTCATGGCTCTAGCCTTTCTCCTAATGTCTTTGGGAAGTCTGACCTCATCTTCACACATCTCTGCTCTGAGCACTGCATACAATGGACAACTGGTCTAGTGGAAACAAAAGACAGCATGCAGCCTGCTGCTGCCACCAGCTAATACCACTCTCTGGACCTCAAGGAAAAAGTGCTTGAGATGGCCTAATCTCAAAACTGCCCTAAACCATTCTCCTTTGCAGTTTTACTGGAAGACAAACGAGTCACACATATAAATGGTATTAGGATCAGATCCCATGTAAAAATTGTCATATGTATTACTAGTGACAGAGTGGACATTTGTAGAATTAAGTTGGAAATTTCAGTTAAAACTTCTCATGTTATTTTAAAAATAATAAAATATTATTTTAAAAATATTTTATATTAAAATAACATTTTATAATAGGTAATAATGTATAGAGAGGTTTGAGAATCTTACTACTAAAAATGTAGACACAGAAGTTAAAGCTATAATGAGGCTTATTCTTACAGCATGCCTAAAATTTATAATATGGTAGTTATCTTGGTGAGAAGCAAGGCAATTGCTACATAAAAATAATAGAGGCGTGCCTGGTTTTCCTTTTCATTTTTTGTATTTAAAAAAACTATTTGAAGTCAGAATATTTTATTATCTCAAATGCTATCTTAAAAGTAAAATGTTGTCATTGCATTTTGTTCTTCCTACCACGGACATTATTTGTGATGGAAGACACAATATCAAAAAAGGATCCAAAAGGAGGATAAGTCAGAAAATGAAGTGAATTATTGAAGTGCTGCTAAATGAGGGTTCATGGGTATTGCTGGGAACGTTTCTGTCTGCTTCTTCTGTCTGTCTCTGAACATTGCAGTGTTTAGCTTTCCACCAGCTAAACTGCTTTTGCTATGCCTTCTACAATTGTCCATAAACTTAATAGAAGAAAGGACTAGATTATCTTGCAACTTTTATGAGATGCAGATGAAATGAGGAGCAGGGAAGAAGAAATCCCTCCTGTGGAGTTAAATATGTTCTGCAGTCCTGTTTTTTAACTACTTTTTCCCCTCTGCAAGATGTGAGATAGATGAAGAACTTTGGAATAAATATTAACAAATGTACTTCTCCTGTATTTATCTGTCATTCATTTATATTCCAGTCTCAGCACAAGCAGTGTTTTATTGCTCAAATAACTGAGAAATATCTACATTTGTTAAGTGTTGCTTGAACCTCCCTAAAAGTAAAAAACAAAAGAAAATACATATACATGCACTAAAAAACACCAACTAGTCCTGTGGAAGAACATGCTAATCTAAGAAGATTTGCTGACATGTAGGGAATAACTGGATAGAAAAAATGAATGTTCTTCCTCTCACCATTCCCAACACCTACTCTTGCCCCAGATTTACCTCTGTTGTATGAAGGAGTCTTTAGAAATGTCATTAAATTGTCCATTATGTTCACAGACATTCACAGAGTATCTTGAATTTGATGCTTATGTAGGCAGGTCCAGAACATGCAGAGGCACATTTACATCGCTCCGTGGAAGGCTGTGGAAATGCAGGCAAGGAGACCTGGTCCTTTTCTGGGGCAGCTGCATTTTTCTGCTGAAAAAATTCAACATCACTGAACATGGTTCTGGTGGTGTTACACTGTCAGCACTACCAGAGGTAGCTGGTCTAAACCTTACTCAGGTATGTCTCATGAAGTTCAACTATTTTTCTGGTTGTAGCACAGATCAATCTCAAAGAAAATGCGAGGATTGTAAAAGGAGATAAATTTTGACAAAAAATAGCCTGCCCATGATCCCTCTCAACCTCCTTGCACAGATGTTTCTGGTCTGTTGGTCTGTCAGAAATAACTCCTTCCAAAGCCATACACAGTCTGTGTGCTGGAGTACACACAAAAACATCACTGCAGTCACAGGGCACTTTCTTAAGGTAGAGAGAAAATGAAGTTTTCTGCTATTCACAAAAACACTGGAAGCATAGCAAAATAATTCCCCCTTGTCGACCCTTAACTCTGTCTCTTGCCTTAATTCTGACTTATTCTTTCCTTAATTTTGACTCATGGCAACACCCCTCAATGTGGGAACATCCTAAAGTAAACGCTGTTATGGTTGCTTGAGATTTCTGTGTGAAGCTAAAAGTTAGGGGTGGTCCTCAAACACCATGTGGTGGATTCCTCCTGGCATGAAGCGTTTCAGGAAAGTGAAGGGGTAAGAGAAGCTACAGAGGCTCAGGACTACAAAGGAGGACTCTGTGTGAATTCCTGATTTTCTAGGCAGCATTCCACCTGTTATAGTTCCCTCACCTGGCCTTCAAATCCTATGATACATCCAGAACCATGAATGGTGTCCCAGATAACATGCAGACATCAATTCAACCTTGCTGCATGGCACTGAGAATCCACAGATAGGACTTATAAATTACAGTGTGCACCAATGATGGAAATGAATTAGCTAGTGAAGGTAACTTTTAAATTTCTCAGTTCCTTTACGTGCCATGTAGTTTCACAAGGCAAAGCATCATCCAAGCTGCCTCCAAGGCCTAACAGACAGCATTACAGTGAAGTGAGAAAAGGATAAGTATGTACTTTCCCACTCCATGCAGCCATGCAGATTAAGCCTACCTGCTTTCCAGATGTTTCAGCCCATGGAAAAGGGAAGGAGCAAGCAGCTGCTGTTTTCCAAACCCATTCAGTCTTTACTCCTGACAATCTTTGCCAAAAAGACTATCAAACACAGTGTTAGGGCTTAGGGGACTGGGACTGGGGGAGGCAAATCAAATATGGCTATTTTTCCTTCAGGAAATACGCTAAATCCTAATGAAGAGCCACTGGACCCAAACCAGTGACATGAGTGTCATGCCTCCCAAGTCTACTTGTGGAAAGGTAGCTTGTTATGCATATAGGATAAAAGCTGTATACTGGAAAAACACAGAAAGTAAATATTTAAAAAAAAAAGAAACACAATGAAACAAATGCCTTGTGTTTATATTTCCAAGGGTCACTGCCAAGTATTTCTCTGCCTGTTACCCATCTAATGTTTAGTGTACCATATATTTTTTAAACCAGTGGATGAAACTCCTATATGGTTGTGAAAAAACATCAGTGTATTTTCTCTGGCCTTCCTCTCCCTGCATTTGTTGTTAATTTACAAGTTTCTCACATCCCTCTGACAATTTCTGTCTGTTTACATGTTGTATGTTTCTGATAGGATGGATATGCTGCTCTTGCCACTACCCAGGATCTGTTATCCTCAGGAAAACCAGATGTCCCTCAGAAATATTTTAGGGGTCACCTAAAATCACAGGCCAGGAGTACCTGTGATGTCCTTTCAGTCCCAGGCTCCTGATGTCTGCCTTTTAATCATAGAATACAATCATAGAATCATAGAATTGTCCAAACATCATCCTAACTCTGATTAAAAAAAACCCATTGCTAAACCATATCTCAAAGCAATATGTCAACCTCTTTTGAATACCTCCAGGGATGGTGCCTCAACCACTTCCCTGGGCAGCCCATTCCAATGCTTAATAACCCTTTCCATGGAAAACTTTTCCCCAATATCCAATCTGAACCTTCCCTGGCACAACTTGAGGCCATTCCTCCTGTCCTACTGCCTGCAACTTGGGAGAAGAGATCGACCTCTCTACAACCTCCTTTCAGGTAGTTGTAGAGAGTGATAAGGTCTCAACTCAGCCTCCTTTTCTCCAGGCTGAACAACTCCAGTTCCCTCAGCCTCTCCTCATAAGGTTTACTCACCAGCTTCGTTGCCCTTCTCTGGACCTGCTCCAGCACCTCAATGGCTTTCTTGTGGTAAGGGGCCCAAAACTGGACAAAGTACTCAAGGTGAGGCCTCATCAGTGCCAAGTACAGGGGGAAAATCACCTCCTGAATAATCACCATCTGTTCCTGATACAGTCCAGGATGCTGTTGGCCTTCTTGGCCACCTGGGCACACTGCTGGCTCATGTTCAGCTGGCAGTCGACCAACACATCCAGGTCCCTTTCTGCCAGGCAGCTCTCCAGCCACTCTGCCCCCAGCCTGTAGCGCTGCATGGGTGTGTTAGGAACCAAGTGCAGGACCAGTGTCTTAGCCTTATTGAACCTCATCCCATTGGCCTTGGCCCATTGATCCAACCTTTCCAGCTCCCTTTGCAAAACCTTTATACTCATAAGCAGGTTAACACTCCCACTGAACTTGGTGTCATCTGCAAACTTACTGAGGGTGCACTCAATCCCCTCGTCCAGATTCCTGATAAATATGTTAAAGAGAACCAACCCCAAACTGAGCCCTGTGGGACACCACTTGTGACCGGCCACCAACTGGATTTAACTCCATTCATGACCACTCTCTGGCCCCAGTCCTCCAGCCAGTTTTTAACCCAGCAGGGAGTACTCCCATCCAAGCCATGGGCAGCCAGTTTCTCCAGAAGGATACTGTGGGAGAATGTATCAAAAGCCTAACTAAACTAAAGTAGGTAAACAACATCCACAGTCTTTCCCTCATCCCCCATGTGGGTCACTTTGTCATGGAAGGAGATCAGGCTTGTCAAATGGGACCTGCCTTTCATGAACCCATGCTGGCTGGGCTTGATCGCCTGGGTGTCCTTCATGTGTCACGTAAGGGCACTCAGGATGATCTGTTCCATGACCTTCCCAGGCACCAAGGTTGGACTGACAGGCCTGTAGTTCACCAGACCATCCTTCCAACCCTTCTTGTGCATAAACATCACATTTGCTAGACACCAGTAAGTTGGGACCTCCTCAGGTTGCTAGGATGCTGGTAAATGATGGAAAGTGGCTCAGTGAGCACTTCCACCACCTCCCTTGGTGCTCAAGGCACCATCTCCCTTCAAAGAGAGGAAGACTCTCAGGTCTCAACATCTGTTCAAACCACAGCAAAAGCCTTAAATCAAATATTTTTTTGAGTAAGGCTGAAAACCAGACACTCCTAATTCTAACTTAACCTCCACCAAAACTACCTTATCTGCATACTTCACTTTGTGAGATTTGGAGGCCAAGCAACGTATCAGAAGCCATCTAGGGAGCTGGTTTTTTGCACATCTCTGCACAGCTGGAGATGCACACTTCTGCTCAATTTCAAAAGCTCAGCTCTTGAAGACAACAACCACCAGGGCCACCCATTTTTCCTCCTCTCAGCTCTCTGATCTGTCAAGCGGAGAAAGAGGTTCTATTAACTCTCATTGATATGGGCTTATGAATTACACAGAAACATCAATATAAGGCACAGCTTTAAAACTCTTTAATGTTACTGATGTCTCTGCTGAGGTTTAGGGAACTTGGTTGAACTATAAGGATTCTTCTGTGTGGTTTCCAAATTGCCCTGGAAGCAAAAAATATGAAGTGCAAACAGCACTGGAGAAAAGACTAGCAGTACTGCTACCAGTCTTTTGAACGTATAAACTATTAGTGATGCATTTTTCATGACCTGAATGAAGCAACAAATCACATTTTGATTTGTAAATGTGACTCTTCACTGCAGGAATCCCTTTGTCGGAGGGTCACTTACCCTCACTGGAGACATAGAGGTATACCATGTGCAATGTGCAAGTCAAACCACAAAATATTTCACTCTGGGTGCCTGCAAGGGAAGAAGTTGGTCAAAAGCAGCCACTTCCACCCCTGAGCAAACATCCTTGCCCATGTATTTCCTGTGCAGTCACAGGCGTGGTGCTTGGATGGATGTTTGATCACCTCTGCTCTTGAATGCAGCTGGACAGCTCACACCAATACTGAGCCCCAGCCAGTCCATGGAATGCCAGGAACTTGATCATTCATGATGGGAAAAAATGGCAAGGGTGCTGCTTCAAATCAGAACAACCATCTTTTTCAGTGTTACATTGTGGGCAAGAGTTCATTTCTGATGCAAGGGCAAGGAGTGAGCTGTGTCTAAATATTCTGAAAATGCATTTGTTTACTTGAAAAGCTCTGACGCAGCTTATGTAATATGACAAATGTTTGGTTGTCACATTACTTAACCTGGAAACGTCTGTATCCCTTGCTGGGAATGAAAGCAAAAGGAAAAATGTCAAAAGTTCATTGTTTCAAGTAGGAAAATGAAGTGAAAACCTTCTCAGATATTGTGGCTGGGAAGAACATTAACTGGTACTCAGCTACTCATAAGTGCGTAGTACCAAACTCTCATTGATTTCAAGGACATGACTGATATCTGTGGGAATTAGACTCGAATTTTTTGAGGAGGTGGCCTACCTTTCTTGTAGCTTGAGGCTTTGAGAGAATATGAGGCATCAAAACTGTTTTGGCATAAGCACTTTGATTTGGCTTTTTTCCTGCTGCTCCTCAAGAAGGGCTGGGAGTGCTCCTGCAATCACTAGTCAAAATCCAGTGCCAAGACTGAATGACAAGTCTCAGTGATAGATCACTGCCTAGTTCACATTGTTTCCCAGAGCAAACAGCAGTCCACACGTCTCTGTTGACCTACTCTACTCAACCTGGACCATTGCTTTCCATCAGATGGCTGAGAACTGGGGGGGAAATCTATATCAAGCTCAAAGTCTGCTGCTGTCTGATTTAAGCTTTCCTTTCTTCCCTTTGTCTTTGACCGTATTTTGTATGTCTTCTCTTGGTAAAAGACATAGCAGCACAGCTCCATTTTTAGAAGAAAGTCTGAACATAAACCCAAGTCTTAATCTGAACTCCAGAGTGGTTTAAAAATAGCTTGGTGATCACTGGATGCAACAGTTACAAAGCAGACACAATGCTGCCCCATTTATCAGGGCAAGGTTTCTGTCCAGTGTGGCATCTTCCAAATAAACTGCTCTTAGTGTCTATGGCAGATAGGACAAAACTGGGTAAAAATCATAGCAAGAGAGATTAATACCTATTTTAAGAAAGTTATTTTTCTATTAGTAAGGCTGGTGAAGCACTCGCATGGATTGTTGGGGGTGGGTGGGAATTTCCAGTGCTTAAGGGTTTTAAGGGTTTTAAGAATAGGTTTGGCAAATGTCAATCAGGACTAATATAATTCCATGTGATATTTGGGTCTTGCCAGACTTCTCTTACTTTTCAGAAGTAAGCCCAGTAAAAATCTCCTTTACTCTGTACAACTGGTCAGGAAAGCACTAGGGCTTTGCGAGTGGAAGAGTATCATCTAATCACCAGACGACTAATCCCATCAGCCTTATGCCAGCATTGTCAGAGCCCAGATCCCAGTGCTACTGGAGCAAACACAGAAGCCAGACTGCTGCAGTTTGTGCAGAGGACATAGGGATCAGCCTTCTGCACTGCCCACACGTGTCTACAGAGAGACCCAGTGATGTTCTTTGTGTTAGCATTAATGCACATATGTACATTAAAAGAATAAAAAGGCACCTTTAGTTTAGACAGTCCCTGCCCCTTCTCTAGATCTTCCTCCTCTGCTGACTATGAACCTTCTTCATTACTCTGAAGCAGGAGAGATGTGTGGAGAGCCCGTGGATGCCTAGCTCAATCCAAATGCATTGTTCCACACGTGTTCAAAGAATGTTCGCAGCTGGGATTTTAGACTATCTGTCTCCAAGGCTATCTAGTTTGCCCCCTGGGCAAGAAAACTGCTGAGAGATTGCAGGTGGAGCATGTTTGTGTGGTACGGTCGGAAGGGAATCTGCATTGTGTGCTTCTGCATTGAAATACAGACTATGTTCCGAGAACACAAGTGTTGCCATCTTCTTTACAAAACAGGCATAGGAACGTGAAAGTTGTTTAAAAACTAGATAGGCAATGTCTGGTCAAAACACTGTCCAGAGAAATGGCAGGTGTTCTCTTGGGACCTCTTCATGTAACAGCTTGTCTGAATATTAAAAGGGATCATTTGTGTTTGAAGGGGTAAAGAAGGGTCAGGGTCACATTGTTCTTTACTCTCTTTGTTCTGTTAGAACAAAGCAAGGAGTCAAATTTGAATCCACAGAGTGAGGGACAGCCAAACAGCCTGCTTGGGAACCTGTTTGCATTTGTAAATAACTAGTGTCGTGTTAATTAAATTGAAATGGATTCAGAGGCATACTTTCTGTGCTGGCTTGTTTTTCTATAAAACTTTGTTTCATGGATATGAGGGAAAGAGGAGAGATTCTTTTTGTGAATGCATATAACAATGTAAGTACAGTTACTTAACACTCCAGCCTTCTCTGCATGCGTGGTGTAAATCACAAAATAACAATTCACAGTCCAGAATATTATTATAGTTCTCATAGTAAGCATACTTTAGCTTTGCTTTTTCACCAGAAATTGTACAAGGATTTAAATAGGATAGTTAACGTTGCCAGTAAAACTCAGGGTTTAGCTAAATTAAAATGTATGATTCCTGTGAATAACAGCTTCAAATTTCAACTGGGATTAAATTACATATTGTCTCATTAGTATTCAACATCATCACTGCAGCCTTCAGTTGCAGTTCTGCCCCATAAAATGTCTGTGTGAACACAGCACTGAAAAGGCTCTGTGTTTCTAAATCAGTCAGTATCAGGTTAGTTCAGTGATAACGCACAGAACAGGATTTCTGCCTGGTGCTCGGCTACCAGTCTGTGCTTGCAAGGGATATGCACAACACATTTGACTTCAATCTGTGAGACACATGATAAGTACATTTCCATTGTAAAGTCATTCTCCAAAGCAGAGCCAAACTTGATAAAAAAGCCCGATGCCTACTGAAAAAAAAAAAAAAAAGGGAAAAAGATAAAGAAATATGTTGATGTTGCTCAAGTAAGGACAAAGATGACAAATATTTGAGATGGCAAGCACAAGCACTGCCGTGTTTATAACACCATTCATATCTGTTTTGACTGTGAAGAGGGCTATATAGTGAATCGTGGAACTTAGACTGCTCTGAAGTGTTCACAGCCAAAGGCAGGGCTCACACAGCAGGCTAGAACGGCTGGCTCCAGAGCCAGTGCTACCCATTGCTAAAAGCAAGACACTGCAGTCCAACTAGGTCACTTTATAGCTCTGACTGTACCCTAAAGCCAGGAGGAGCTGGAAGATGGCACGGTATCTGGCCTCTGGGAACGGACAAAGGCTTCTGCCTCCTGCTGAGTCTCCAAATCAGGTGGAGAAGGAAAGAAATGTTTCTGTGCTTGATGAGGAGAGGCAGTCCCCGATGCCATCAAGACAGGAACTTGGACAAGGACAGGGACCAGAAGCACTCCCCTTTTCCATAGTAAGGACCTGGTCACTGGGAATAGCAGTGTGTCCCCACTCTGAACGGACTAAGGAATGGGAGGATGAATGACCAGCTATACCCTGTGATTCCCAGGCAGACTGTCAGCTGAAGCTTAGTGCAAAATACAGAGCAAAAACTGGCTGCAAAATGTGAATCGTTTGAACTGAAATAACATTTTCTCAACCTCTTACGGGCACATCTATGTACATGTTGTCTCTTGCTAAAGACACTGAGCCTTCAGAGTTTAGTCCATGACATATATGGATAATTTATTAAAAGGAAGGATAGTGGTTGCCTTGAAACCAAACCAGCTTGTTGCTGATTGCATTGGGAGGGATGTTGAATCCAATTATTTGTAATCACAGCTGTGGAAGTCTGAGTTCCATAACCAGCATGATTCCAAAATACTTTAAAGTGCTTTGGACCATGTTATTTGGTATCCTTTCACTTATTTACACTCCTTTAATTATGCCAGTAGTGGCTTAACCTATCACTTGAGGATTTTTTTCTACATGAGAGCTACATTTTCCTTTGTGCCTTTTATTAGAGTGTTGAAGTTCTGTATAAAATGAAAAGTGGTGGGGTTTTATGGTGGATGACTTTTTCCCTTGATGTTTTTGTTTCCATCAAAATGAATGCAACTGAAATATTAAACTTTGCCTGATTTGAAGGGAGGGAGGAAGGAGAAATGTGGTCTCATTAAACAATGTGATTTCTCCCTCAGAGCAATAGACCTTTATTTCCTGTGATTTCAAAGCTTTCCTAAAATTTGCTGGAGTCTTTGGCAAATCCAGGATGTGCTTTGGTTTCATAATGAAAGATACAGTTAGGATCTTGGTGATTTCAAAGTAGGCCCTGAGGAGCTACTAAAGATGCTGCTATCAAGCACTTGTGACTCTTGTCACTCTGTGTTTATCCATGGTTTGTCCTAAATTTGAGGTTAAACTAATTTTCTTTCCTATAGCCTATTTGTAGAAGTTAAAAACATCTCCGTCGTGACAAGATCCCCTGTTGAGGATTGTGGGAAGGTAAAGAAGTTGAATGGAAGGATACAAATGGGCCTTACTCCTAAGCATTGGGTTTTCAGGGTTTTGGATTTTTTTGCTTTTTGTTTGAGTTTCAAATGCAAATGGATGGAGTTCGTATTGTAGCAAACACTGATGAATTCTGGAGGGACAGATCTAAGAATCTGCCTTTAGGTTTTGAATCTTGGTCATTTTAGCAACAGGACATAGAAGTGGTATAATGAGAGACAGTGTGATTTACGTGGACCTGGGGTTCAGAGAGGAGATTCACAGTACCCTGTATGTGCTCACTGGTTCCTCTCTTGACAAATTCCAGGGGCTGAGTCCTCCCAGCCTGTGGGCTTAGCCTTGTTGCTCTGCTTGTCTAATTGAGAAGTGCTGATAACTGTGAGAAGTATCTTTTTCAGATTGTTTATGAACTGAGAAACTAGGGAAATCAATGAACTATCACCACAGCTCACTGTGGCTAACTCATGATTTATGACATCTTCACTGCATCAAGCACTTCTGGAAACTAGTTTTGCTAGATACCCTACAAAAACATTCAGTTTAGCCATCCTGCATGTGCAGGATGCATCTAGCAACAGAGCTCATCTATGTTTTACCTTCTCTTGTGGTTGAGGTTCCTCAGTCCACTCTTAAAACAGGTGAACGTGTTTGGGGAGGGAAGCAGAACCAAAAGAGCAAGCCCTTGTGAGCTGTCACCTTACAGTATTTTTCCTTTAATTAACTTTATCTGCACAATGAATAGTCAAGGGATTTCTCCAGAATCAGTGTTTCAGTGAGAAACTCTCTTCCCAGCTAGCCAATAAAGACCAGTGTGCAAAAAACCCATTTCATTTATTAAAGAACTGGCATTTTGTAGATCCAGCTTGCTTTTCCAGGTGTCCGGTATAGGCAACAGAAAGGGGAAAGGGTGGAAAGAGGGATAGAGGGAGAAAATAATGCAGACAGTGTTTTCAAAAAGCAGTTTCTGAATTATTCCAGTTTGCCCTAATTTTTTCTCACTGACTACATATGGAGTTAGAGGTGGGTAGCCAGCTGGTTTAGCTTATGATGTGTCTACATTTGATGATGTGAATACCCATGGATTTACCAACAGGAGTATATGAAAAACTGTATGTTGTGGCAGCCAGTGTTAACAGTTCCTATTAAGTCTAGAGACAATCTCTGTCGTAGCAGACATCTGTTTTCCCTGAAGTAGCTAAATATTGAGGTAGGGAAAAGAGGCAGTGGGGATGCAGTAAAACACAAATTAAACTGGCTTGCAATCTTGCTTGTGTACCCTTGATGACACAGGTGTAGATTCATGATCTTGCATCTCCTTTCTACACCAAGTACACCCGCTAGCCTAGAAAGGAGGCAATCTGACAACAGGGCATTGAACAATGTTCTTTCAGTTTTGGTGAAGTTGACCACTGACTGGTAAAGTTCATTTGGAAGAAACAAGAAAAACCAAAGTATCCTATGACAGCCATTTCTGATAATCTTCTTTCTGAAAGAGACAGGGAAGGTGGTTTTGAAATCACCTCCACTATGGACTTCCCCTTGGAAGGCCAAGTGCTGACAGGATGTTGCAGCCTCTAATGACACCATTTGGTCACTGATTATTTGTAGGCTGAGGCTTAGTGGGTGGCATCAGAGCTCTCTGTGAACTTTTTCATCTTGTTGCTTTTGGCTGTTTTCTTTTCTTTTTTTTACCCTCCTGTTCCCTGGAGTGGCCGGGAAAGGGTGGTGGTGGGAGGACACAGTACTCACAGTTAGCCTGAGACACCGACCAGTTTATTTACTTAAACAACAAACAACCAGCATGCCAGGAAAGCAGTGACAGAGGGTAGTTCCTGAATGGGATGAGACAGTATGTCTTCTAAAGAGCCCACCCACATTGCCTGAGAGGGTTTAGTGGTGCTGACTCCTGAGGAAATGACAGCTTGTGCGTTCAGAAATGTCACTAGCTACCCAGCAATGTGTGTGATGTGAGGATCTCACAAGCTGTTTGTAAATGGCCAGAGGCAAAACTCTGCTTATTTGCCCTTTATTTCCTTCACCCTTCTGTGTCTCCCTCCCTTGGCCCCCTTTCAGGGCCTGTCATTCTTCTCTCCATCCTGTGTGCAGCTGGCATTAAGCAGCAGAGCTCATCTCCATCAGATGGAGGGAGAAGGGGGTTATATAAACAAACAGAACAACAAGAACATTTATAGGAGCAACATCAAACCTGACCTTTTGTTTTATGGCAAAAAGTAACAAAGATTCTTGGGAAAACAACTTAGCTGAGAGGGGAATAAACACGAACCCTTGAACTGTTGTGCCTGTTTGGCGCTGACCAAGCAGTGCTTTGCTTTCTTACCAGGGCTCTGAACTCTGCTGGACTATAAAAATGTACATTGTTGTTGTCATTCTGTAAAGGCTGGTAACCTCAGAACTCATCTGAAATGAAGGAAAACAAACCTTTTGCTATCTGTTGTTTTTCTAGCAGGCCTTGAGTTGGATTTCTGCTGACAGCTCCTCAGCATGGCAATGTGTGACACCAGTGCTCTGTGATCTCTGCTGCCCACCCGCTGCTTTTCCAGACTGAAGCAAAGGTCTTGACTTTGACCTACAAAGCCCTAAACATCTTGATCTCTCCTACTTGATTTTCTCTCTCTGCCAGTTGAGACAAGCATAGGTGCCCCAGATGCTGTATTTATGAGAAAGTGGCAAGCATCATTTCTTATTAGGGATGCCTGATGGATGGCATGAGCTCCTCCACACCATTTTCCTGAACACTGAGCACACAAAAAGCTTGTGAAAAAGCAAGCCATTTCCTCTGGTTCTTGTCACAAGCCTGATGCAGGCTTGAAAGAGGTAGTCCTCGGTCTTCTAAACACCAACTCTGCAGCTCTGTTAGAGAGGTTTTTAACTACTTGGCTACTGGTAATGAAATACCAACTGCAGTTCAGTTTCAGAAGCATTTGAGAGATTCATCTCTTTAGTCATGGGGAATGAAAATAATTTCATGTAAGTTCAGGTGCCTAAAATTTACTCAGCATTTATTATCGAATTAAGGAGTACTTTTTTAATACTGCTGCAACTAGACATTAATTGAGATGAAATATTAGACTGCACTTCATCAGCAGAAAATGGGGAGGATTTTTTGTGACCCATCCAGACACCTGCCATGAGTTGGGAGGAGTCATGCCCCAGAACTTTCCCTTTTTCTTTACTGATGAAAGTGTCAGTGAATATTCAAAGGCATTTGAAACTCAGTTATCTAAATAAATTTAATCAGATAAATCTCATACAGTGGATCACATAAGCATGGTTATTTTTTACTATTCCCTTTTAACTAAAAAACCTTTCTGTGGTGCATATTCTTTCCCAAAATGTTTATTACTGCATGCTAACACCATGCTTTTTCCATCCTCAAATCTTAGATTGAGATCAAAAGCAGCAGTTAATTGTCTTATGCCACAGGGCACCTAGACAGCTTTCTGGACCTGCACTTTACTACCCTAGACACAGTCTACTAGTTCACTCTTGTCTGGTCAGAATTGGTATTATAGAAAACCATGTGTAGACATGTCCTTCTGTTTCTTATTCTTGTGAGCAGTAGGCAAACTAAAGCTCATTCTCAAAGTGCACATTCTCAGGCAGTTTTGAAATCTACTAAAACAGAACCAGTCCCTGCTTGCACCCCATGGTTTTAGGGGATCAGTGAAAACAAGTTTTGGAACTGGCATCAGAGTACAGCTCAACAGTGTTATTTAAGGGCACTTCTTTCCTTGCTTTTCCCACAAACACTGCAGCAAGCTGGTAAATACTTGGTACCTCTGCAGCAAGTTTCACCGATTATTCATGTAATACTCACAGTTTAACAGAGGTATCCTAAAGTACAAAGAATGATGTATTTTGGAGCAAGAAAGGCCAGATTTCTGTGTGTGTATATGCATCTGCAGTTGTGCACCAATATCTTTACATGTGAGAACAATGATTCTAAATGGAATAAATTCAACTATTTGAATGAATGGAAAAGCTGAACTCCAGAACTAGGGATAGACAGAGCTGATTCTCTGCCCTCTGCCTAGGCCATGAAATCATATAAATGTACTTACATACTTCATAGATATTGCTGGCTGTCTGAAAGAAGTTCACTTCTACAGTTTCACTGTATCGAGCAGAAGGACATGAATCCTTATGAATCCTCCCCAGATGCTGTGAGGGTTCCCTTCTCCACAGGGACCCACGGTATAAAGACAAAGCTACTCTCATACACCTCTATGGGCAAGTCCACTATAAATCTAAAAGGCACACAAATGCCTACATACACACCCAGATTAACCACACATTTACAGAAGTATATTGGTTGAATGAAAATTATCAAAAAGCAGCACTCCACTGTTTTTTGCATCTGGCTTTTCCAGAAGAAGTCTTGAAATAAATGGTGCACTTGCATTCCATGGGGATCATAAAGATAGTTTGCCTCTTTTGCCAAAACTCAGATTTATCAGCAGGCACAATCTCTCTTAGCCGTGTCACTGACCACCGTTTCTCAGATCGTTACCTATCCTAGAGCTTACAACTGGTGCCTGGTTTCATCATAAATCAACTTTACTCTTCTGTAGTCTCCAAGCTGATCACACCCGTAACTGAAGTGTCTGCCTGAGAGGTGTAACCCTGTATCCCTCCCTGCACATAGTATATAGCCCTATGTACTCTGAGATGAATCCTCTACTATATATAAGATTTTGAGTCATGAGCTGCCACTCCAGTTTGTGTTTCTTCAGTTGCTGTGTGCTGTGCATGGATACTGATATTAAGCCTCATACACAATATCACTGAAGTACCAAGCTACTGCTAAATACTCTCTTAGAAGGCATTTATAAACATTGTTACCTTGCTTCGGATCTCTGAAAACCTTTGTCCTGAACATTATACCATGCATATAGTCTAAATGGTCAGATGCTTGAACTGCAATAAATTCTTGCTTCTATGTTTCATTAATCATGGAACTATCAAATGGTTTGGATTGGAAGGGACCCTAAAGATCCTCAAGTTCCAACCCCCCTGCCATGGGCAAGGACACCTCTCACTAGAGCAGGTTGCTCAAAGCCCCGTCCTGCCTGGTCTTGAACACCTCCAGGGATGGGGCATCCACAACTTCCCTGGGCAACCTGTTCCAGTGCCTCACCACCCTCACTATAAAGAATTTATTTCTAATATCTCATCTAAATCTCCCCTCTTCCAGTTTAAAACCATTACCCCTCATCTTCTCGCTACCCTCCCTGGCAAAGAGTCCCTCCCCATCCCTCCTGTAGGTTCCCTTCAGGTACTAGAAGGCTGCTATAAGATCTCCCTGGAACCTTCTCTTCTCCAGGCTGAACAACCCCAGCTCTCTCAGGCTGTCTTCATAGGAGGGATGCTCCAGCCCTCTGATCATTTTCGTGGCCCTCCTCTGAACCCACTCCAACAGGTCCATGTCCTTCCCATGTTGAGGACTCCATAATAAACCATAGTGCAATATTTCCCTGGTATAATTTTAATGGGAGCATCAATTCCCTCCCTGGGGAAGAAAGAGGCTGTTCTAGATATTTAAACAGAAATTTCTAATGCATACTACCTGAGGGAGAAGACACTTGTATTATCTAACAAATAATGGCTAAATCCGAAGAATTACCTTTAAGCACATGTTTTAACGGGTGAATTTTGTCCATTCCAAAGTGATAACATGAGAAGTAGTAGGAATCCTGTTTGTTCACAAGCCTCAAGTGAATATCAAACCTCTAAGTTAGTACCACCAGTGGCACACGTATCAGTTGTGCCAAGAGTATGAAGCCCTTATCAAAACCTGTCCTGAAGGAGAATGGGTAACCAACACTTGAAATCATTTTGCGTTTCAAACAAGCTGTTGTCTTCTGCCCACACTAGACAAGAGTGACAGAGCCTTATGCAAAGTATATTTTCAGAACAACTGTTTGTCTCCAGAATATCTCTGCATGCTTCTTGGTGCAGATCTCCCAGAGGACTTCTCTAGAGAGTGTTTTTACTGTTATACTTCTCTGAATTTGTGAGAAAGCATGCAGCCCAAAGTAGCTTAACCAAGATGACTTGTTTTAGAGCTAGTGTGGAAAATCTGACTGAAAAACAGTAGTGCAAATACAGACATAGGTGATGAACAACTATCCCATGTAATAAGAACACCCTTAATTCCTTAATCCCAAAGTATTTAGTGCAAAATGAAGAAATTTCATATTAATACACAAACTGCCACTCAAGCATGTGAATATATGATTGTAAAAATGACCTGTCTCATTCTGAAGATTTTAATGTGGTGGAAAGTGTGCTACAGTCTATGTGGAATGTAGATAAATTCCAAATGTCGTAAGTAGCTCCGGGACAAACCAAGAGTCATGATTTCAAATAAAGTCAAATACCTTGACAGTGTTAGAAACAAAGTGTATGTCTGACATCTGGGTAATCTGAAATTTGGCTACACTAACTCTGAACTATGTGAGATTACCACAGTGCTGCATTACTGACATCTCTATTATGGATTTACAGTCTTATCAAATTCAGGCTCTTGCAAACAGACATAGAGTCCATCCACCCCGGCTATCTGCCAGAAGAGAAAGCAGCTTTCTTTTGCTAAAAGACCTGCCACACATATTGATTTTACTATACTAGATTGCAAGTTTTTGGCAGGGACTGATCATCATTAGCTTCACTAGAATTCTTAGAGCAATTACTACACATATGAAAATTCTCCAAATGGGAGACTAGCGTATTATAAGTGATGCAGGAATTTTTCCAGGGAATTATACTGCTTCATTTACATAGAAGGTCAAAATAAATGATAATAACAGTCTCCCATGGCCTTAAAATCTACTCAATCTAAATAAATCTAGAAATCAGTGTGGTTAAAGAGAAGAGATCATCCAGATCTTCTGTGAAGTTATTTTTTGTAACAAGTAAGGTAGAATTCACATTGAACTCATCAGGTTGTTTTAGCCACACTGAGAAAAGCAGGAATCTTTCTAGACATCCTAAATCAAAATTCAAGAAGTTTGCTTTGGCAATTTGAAGTGACGTTCTGTTTAAAAATTTATCCATCTTTATTTTATGAGAGAGAAAAATCTCTCAATGAAACCGTCTTTTGGGGTTAAACAAAATATCTTGTTGATTCTCTTCAACAATGCTTTCCCAACTTCCAGGTTTGCCTCTGACTGAAAACCCAACTGATCCTACAGGCGGAAGATGCAGTTTTTTAGTGAAATCTGAAATTTGTTTTCAGGAACACATCCTGACAGAGAACAGCAGTAGCAATGAAATCATGTACAGCAACATGCTGATGAACGTCTGATTGGTGTCTCAGAAAGAGACAACAGGAATGTCTGTTACCCAATCCACCACATGTGCCCTTTTAATTTGGGACTGCAAAACAACTGATGACCTTAATCTGTATGAAATGGAAATACATTTAATCTTTGTTGTATTTCTACCTTACTGACCCTCAGATATAGGAGAACAGGATCGAGACTACAAGTACTTATATTCTTTTCTATTGAAATAAACACAAAAGCTTCAACTTCTATAGTAAATTTTGAGTTATGTTTTTTGAATTCACCATGATGTTTATCAGATAAATAAGTAATACTGACTTTAATCAACATATGGGACTGAAACCCACTTTTCTGCTTCAGGAAGCTCAGCTAGTCCTCTTTCAAATTGCTATTCTACCACAAAACCATGAACAGCCTTAATAAGTGGGATTACTGTCTACATCCCAATAAAAATAATTAAAAATAATTAAAAATAAAAACACCTAAGATGTTTTAAAAATTTATCTCATCTCTTTTGTGTCCTGTCTGATAGACACAATAATGGAAAAACATGCCAAAACGTGACCAAATCATGACAAAATTGCACACAGATAGGCAGACCCATGACAGACCCACAACAGACCACGCTGAACAGCGGCTAAATCTATAGAAGTTGCACTGTTTCCTGCACTGATTGTTTGAGGATCTGGGCTTATTGAAGCCAGGGTGGTTTGGAACAGCTTAGAGAGGAACTATTGACTGAAGAGCCCTTTTGTATGGGAAACTATTGTTCGGTAAAATTTTATGACTTCACAGCTCTTTAACAAGAGGAATTTTAACAAGGAAAGTTTCCTTCGAGGTTTCCTTATGAAGTGGGTGAGCTGAATTCTCCATTTCTCCACATATTAAGCTCTGTTCTAAGAAACTTTCTCACCTTTCACCTACTGGAAAAAACAAAAGGCATAGCCAGGGTTTAACGGTGCAATCCCACCCACCTGAAAAGTGGAAGAAGAATTTCCAGCATAATTATTCTTAAAGTTGTGATGGTTTTTAGAGGAGCTGCTGGTCGTGACCAGAGTACCTCCTCTGGCTAACAGTTACATCATCAGGAATCCCCTCCCTGTTGGCCAGGACATTTGCCAGCAAGAAAGGCTTCAAGTTGTTCTTCACCACGGTGTCATTCCAACAGGGAGGCAGAAGGGGCAACTAATACTTTCACTACCGTGTCACCTAAGGGCTTGTCCTGCATTGCATTCAACAATCCAGAGGTAAAGGACCTTTCATCAGATGCAAAAAAGTGAGAAGACTAGGGCTACAAAAACACACTATGAAATATACTCTGGGTGCATGTGTGCATTCTCTTCATTCATCCCATTGCTGTGAGGAGCTTACACTCTGTGACAGGGTTTTCTTCAGTGGCTTGTCCCAAGGGGGCAATCCATCAGTAATAACAGTGCAGTATCATGTGCATAGTAGCACTCATTCACTAGTCCTAGTGCTGTAGCATTAGCCCTGAAGCACATGGAAGGAGAAGCAGACACCAAAATATGTAGATATCAAACATACCCTCATTACATTCCAAAGTCTTGTTAAAATCCATTGTAATCCTCCTTGCCAGAACGTTTCTGCCAAACTATAATTCATGATCTTACAATCCATACTCATAAACTTGAAGAATTATGTTTCATTTCATATTAGATTTTAAACACGATTTCTAAAATGGTGTTTTGTGTCAGGACTCACACAGGACACTGTATGACAAGAAACTGAAGTGTAACGTTTTAATATACTTTCAAAGTGTTTTTAAATGGAGGCTGAAAGACTTATGATTCTAAAGCATACAAATATTCTGAAGTACTGTGTTCCAATGGGATGTATTTTTCTTAGAGCTGTCCTTCTTCGCCAATGCCAGAAACATTTTCCTAATCGTGTGTCCTTTATCCTTCACTCTGTTTTTTTCCCCCTGACTCAAAGAAATGTCATGTTAATTAGCATAAGCCAAGGTCAAAGCAGAGGACACGAGTGAGCCTAACAAAGTGAAGACCCTTTTCAATATATCTTAATATCCTAAAGCTTCACGCTTTGTCAATTGCGTCATTGTAGGATTTATTCTCCCCCTTTTTTCCAGTATTTGGACTTGATAGAAAACGTTAATGGTCTCAAAAGAAAAAAGCTGCATCTTGAAAGGCAACAATTGCTCCCTAAGTGGTATTGAACTCCCACAACTACAAATTGTTCTCAGTGTACCACGCAGCCAGCCGGGAAGGGGGGTGAGGGGGTGTGGGGGACACAGCTAGAAACACACCTCAGGGACAAATGGCATTTGTCTGTCATTTTCCTGGTAAAGCACCATGCAGAATCTTATCTCAACTGACAAGTGAAATGACAAGTCCACTGACATTTATTTTTTTTGCAAATTGTGCATAAATTTAGAGTAGCACCACAGGAAATATGTGAATATTCTACAAACTTATTTCCTTCCTCTGGCATGTGAAGCTCTGGGCTCTATCAGCAGAGTAGAAATCTCAGAGAAACCCACCTGTAATTCCCTGCTATGTGGGGAGGGTCCCTAATACAGGGAGCAGTGGCAGCTACGGCAGCTTCTCCTGCACTTGCACTAGATCTGCAGCTGCAGCTTGAGTAATTTTGAACTCTGGGTTTGATAAGTGCTGCCGTGGTTACTGTGCTCGATGTGTGGTCTGGAAGGAAAGAAGTTCTTCTCTGGGAGACAGCAGCACAAGTTCTGCGCACTTCAAGCAAGACAGCAAGGGGCTGCCCTAGTGTCATCTGGGGGGAAGCTGCCCTATTTGGGTCACTTTTGTCTTTATTCTAGTCAGAATTTTACTTTAAGACACTTTCTCCCCTTATACAATCTGTGCTGTGACAGCCTTTAGGTGTGGGTATAAATTTTACAACTTACAGAGTGCCAGGAATGTGAATGGTGCCACAAATATAAAAGATGGTCCCTGCAGATTATTATCAAATCAAAGGTATGATTACAGCAGCAGAGAGCTGCCTAGCCAGTTCTTTAATATTATCTCTGAGCTTGACACATTTGATAAGCAACAACCCAGCAACCACTCTACTTTCTTCTGTCACAGTGAAACCACTGTCACACTTCCAAAACATTTTAGATCTATACTGCATTTTTAAAGGAAATGATGGGAGAAAGGCAAATGGGATATGTAAGAATTGCAGCACCATTATGGCCAGGTGCATGAGAATATTTATTACTTTATAACAGCTGAAAATAATTTGTGAATATGCAAGATGTGTACATGAATAATTTTGTGTCTGCTTGGTAATAAAAACCAAACAGTACTATAAATGACCTGACAGTCTCACAACATTCACATCATGCCGGGGGGAGAGGAGGGGGAAGGGGAGCTATGACATGTGTTTTACACGTACTTTATTCCTGTGAATGCTAAAATGTCTACTCCCCCAGCAACATGTGTACCCTCATATATATTCAGAAGTGGAAAAAGGCTGATATGGCTCTGAGACTGCTTGGGCTTAGCCAGGTGTTACCCTGACCTCCAGGCTGAGGTGTAGCTTTCCCTACCTACAACAAGTCTTCAGGTGGTGCTGTGGAACCGATGAGGACTGCGACCCCAACTGAGTGAAAGCAGCTTATTCCCCGTGTACTTGTGCCTGGAGGAACTCTACCTCTCTCCTGAATTATACCACCATAATATAGTTACCGAATAAATTCCAGTTTTGCTTACATAGGCTGTGTCACTCTCTCCGGCCAGGCTCATCCACAATAGTTCATCCACTCCATCAGTGATGGAGTGGGGGCAAACACTTCCTCCCCAGAGGGGGTGGCCTGTTTCCTTATATCAAGTTACATGGCTCTATCTTACATTGCTCAGAGCCAGCATCAGCAGCATAGCAAACTGAGCACCAAGGCCCAAGAGTAGTCTTGTGAGGAAGAAGAGAAGGAATGCCCTGGCTGGGTGCCAGCCCTGGGTGCATCATGGTGTCCAGGCCAGGAGGGCAGCACCTCACCTCCTATGAGAGGCTGTAACTGCTCATCCGACTGCTTCCTTGGGGAGGGACAAGACATCCCACAACAGAAATGAAGGTTTCATAAGAAGGTGGTTGATAATGAAAAAATAGAATGCCAAATCTATGCATTGGACCAGCTTCAAAGCAGGAATCAGCTGCCTTCAACATAGACATGGATGCACCAGCTGAATGTCTGCAGTGACTCAAGGGTAAGAAAATGCACCATATAAGCAGTTATCACCTTCTTGTTGTGTTTGTGAGCACCCTCATCCTATCAGACACTACTGGGTGGCCCTTCTTTCAGAGAAAAGGTACTAAATCACTTCACATTTAAATGAGATTAAGAATATGACCACTGCAAGAACTACATGGCACCTGGGAGAGCCAGAGGCTGTCTCTATAGGGTCATTAAGAAGCAGCTAACAAAAGCAACCTGTTGCTGATACTAAGCAAAGGTCTGCATCTACACTGGAGACAAAATAAATAAAATTTGGAAAAAAAAATGAAGTTACATTGATTTTTGTTTTCACTGTGATGCCTGTAACATTGCAGACATTAAAAAAAAAAAAAAAAGATGGCTGAGTGTATATCTCTTAGAAACACCAAAGCAAATTATTATCTATGCCTGTTGTCCACAAGGATATAAATTCATTATACTAACAGTTGTGTTGATGTAGCTGTGATGGTACAAAGATAAAAGCAGTCAAGATTTGTCAGGAGAGGCAATATCTTTTATTGGATTAGGACATGAAGAACAGCATATGTGCCTTAAGATAGCCTGTTTTTTCCAAGTATAACAGTCAATCTAACAAAGGACATTATATCTCCTGACAAACATTGCCTCAGTCTTATTACACTATGCAGTTTGCTTTCTTTCTGACAGATTATTTTGCACTTTTAAAAAAGTTGTTTGTGTACAACATTTATTTAAAATTGCTTTAATATTATCCCAAGTGACAGTGGGCTGAGGAGGAGGGGAGGATGTTACTCTACTATAAAGTCTTTCTCTCACAACAAACAATCACAAGTCATTTATTAGCAATGGATTTTTCTGGACTGAAACTGCTGGAAACAGACTAAAACAATAGAGTCAGAGTATTACATGTTGTCCGTGTGCTTGCCATATGCCTGTGTTGCAAACCCTACCAGGTCAGGGCAGTTATTCAATATTGAAAGAACATTATTCAACTTTTACTGAAATCCTCAGTGATTTCTTCAGTAAGATGGGTTTCTGTAATCCAGATGGGATCAGTGACACAGCTTAATAACAGAGACAGCTCTGGAAATCAAGGTGATTATCAATGTACAGGCCACCCAGGCTGTGCCACTCATGGGGATCTGCCAAACAGAACAGGAAGAGAAACTGGCATCTACTGTGTATCAGCAGCAGAGACATTTTGTCACTTTATTTATTGATCTATTTATTGATTTACGATGTGGGTGGAGCTTTGGGGGAAGAAAGTTGCCTTTTAAAGCCTGGATCTATAAAATAGGATGTCAGGATATTTAGACACTGTTCTGAGAACATTTGTGTCAGCTTATGCTGTTGTGTGGGGGTTTTTTTGTACAGATCACGTCATTAAACATCCTCCTTTTCAAAATTGTTGCTGTTCTGGAAATAAAGAAGAATGTGCTTTGTTTATCCGTTCTGAGCAACTCATATATTGTATTTGGGTTCAAGTGGTTAAGTGGGATATACATAAAACATCTTCCAATGCGTTGAGTCATTACAGTCTGGAGAACTTCCTTACCAAA
Organism: Gallinago undulata; assembly: GCA_026546715.1. Taxonomy (NCBI): domain Eukaryota; kingdom Metazoa; phylum Chordata; class Aves; order Charadriiformes; family Scolopacidae; genus Gallinago; species Gallinago undulata. The sequence goes on from JAOTQQ010000019.1 coordinate 44,462,815, forward strand.
AAAATTCAAGTCATAATTAAAACTGGGAACCTACAACATTGTCTTGCAGGAAAAAAGCCCCAGAAAATTGATTGGCAGAAATCAGTTTAAAACCAATGTGGAGTTACTGTAAACTATCAAAATTAGGAGCCGCAGTTAAACATGAAATTGCCCCAATTCTATCAAAGACATATACCAAATCAGCACATTTCAGTGTCTCACACCTCAAAACATTATTTCTCAAAAATGCAGAATTGCAACAGTTGTCATGGCTGTTGAACCCGCTGAGGGGGATTGTTGACATGGCTCATTGCCAAGAGCAGGAAGGGCCATGTAACCTCCAACTCTTTCCAATTGTGTGACTGAAGTCATGTTTGCAACAGACACCAAAACTGCTCCCACCCTCCTGTGCAATTCAGGGCGTTCTGTCACTGTTCCCCTACAGGTGAGGGAGGATGACATTCTGGTCACGTCTGAGAGGTTTCCGTTCTGTTTCAAGTGAAATGTCTACTATTGTCTTAAATCACCAATGCTGCTCAGTTGATACATATAGGCTGGAGAATAGGGGGTGTGTGGATTAGAAAGGAGATGCCGGTGAAAACCGAGGCTAGAATAAAAAAACCAGAGAGTAAATCCTCAGTATACAGTTTCACACTATACCATACTGGTCAAAGCAGAACTAAAACTAAAGCCAGAGAAATCAAGAAAATTGATTGACAGGTTAAAGCAGTCTTACATATTAGACAAATACAACAGTAAATCTGTATCTGTAACTAAAAAGGCCACTATAACCATCTTTGATCAGCAAGAAGGTATGCAACATTCTTTTATGTTCTTCAAAGGCAAAAAGATATTTTATTTACCTAATGTAACTTACACTATTGTTTGCTTTCACAGAACAAGATCTAGATGTATTTCTTCTTCTATGGAGCACAGTTAAGAGCCCATAAAGCAGTCTGATGATCTGACCCCTAGCCATATGTTAGTCCATGGACAGGAACAGAACAATGTAGGGGATTTAGACCAAAATCTGCAAGCAGAGCAGACATAAAACAGAACCAGGTGTGCCCGTATGGGCTGGTCTCCTGTAGCCTCTTCAATATCGTGTTGACATCAGTAGGCTTTTGGTGTGAGCATGCCTGCTCTTTCAGAAGACTGGCTCTTTCAGAATCTATTAATGCTGTCAAGAGGTATATGAAAGTCAGGACTTTCTGCTGGATTGTCAGACTTTCCAGCTCAACATGGAGCTGAAATGTGCTGTGGTCTGTATATGGTTTGGATCAAAACAAAGACCACAAGCTCTGGTGTCTTTACCTGGGTGTCACTGAGAACTTGCTCAAGAAAAGCACTCTTGGAATCAGCAGTTGACTTGTTTCTCGATTTTTCGAAATCTGGCCGGGTTTTATTTTGAGGTCATAGTGCCCCCCTGTGGAAATGTGTGTTCAGAGACCTGCAGTGCTCCCCATGATTTTTAAGCTTATTTGTTTATACAGCAGTGCACATGATCTAACTTGTTCTCATAACCCTGACTTGTTCTGCTTTTTTTTTTTTTTTTATTTGGTGCACCCCCAACAACTCCAGTTTCTGTAGATTTTAGTGATGCTCAGTCGGTATTTTCCATACACAAGCTGCCCCGCATGTTTCAGCCACACTCTCATAGCACCCCTCAGTGGCAAGGCCACCTCTTTGATCTGCTTCTTCCCAGGAGTCAGTTTCAGTCCCCAGCCAATATTTCTGTGTTTCAGTAGGACACAAGAAGAGGCAAGGCACAAATATATCTCCACAGCTCTCACTCCACCCTGCTCGCTTCCCTACATCCTTGGCATGCTTGCATCCGCCCAGGAGTGAGGCCAACATACACCTCCTTCCAAAAAAGTGGATCAGTGGTCCTGGCCTATGTTAGCATTAGGATATTATGTTTCATTCTTCTAATACCACTAACAGCAATTTAGTATTCAGTAAGAGGTATCCATTTATGGATGGAAGTGACACTATCAGTCACTTCCCTGCAAGAAATTTGTGCTACCTCAAATGCCCTATTAGGACTGAGTAACTAAATAAACTGAATTACACCACCATACTTTTGCTTGAAATACAATATCCAGGCTCAGCAGAAGATGTTTGTTTTTCTGCGAAGACTCATTCTGTTTCAATAGGGATTGAGCCAAAGACCACTGAGGATACTGGAAAACTTTCTCCTGACTTGCTGGTAGATCAGTACTTTCTGAAAGACACTTGCAGAAGTTGACCTAGGCTGCACAAAGGAATTGAAGCATCTATATTACTACTATATGCTGCATAGTTTTTCTTGAGTAAGTTATTTTATGCTGTATATTCTTTAGGGCAGGAATTAAATTTTTCAGCACTTACAGCGCTAAGATATTTTAAGTCATTGAACCGCAGTAATATTGACCAGCCATGCCTACACTTATGTTACTAAGTCTTCCAAGAAAGTGGCTTCACTTCTGATGTTGGATAGATGTTCTTGTCTCCATGGAGGGATACTTTGCCCCAGAGACCATAATGATCACCTCTGACCACATACTGAATCTGTGCCATCATCAATCCTCAGGTTAGATAACTTCCCTCCTGCTGCTCCAGCTCAAGCACCTGAGTCACTCCTCTCTCCCCTTCCCCCACACCTCTAAGTGTGCTTAAGTCTATGTCAGGGCAAAACTGCCCTTGACTTCATCCTTTCCTTTACCAAACACTTTTTTCAGGAATATGTTTTTACCATTATTTTGTTCCACTATTTATTTATACTGTAAATTCTGTGTCACCTGTCTGTTTGAAGACAGTAAGCAGAACTTTGATGTCCATTTATTTAATTTTCATTAGGCTGTTCACTGAAGACATTTCCCCAGCACAACCTCCCACTGTGCTCACAATGTAGCAAGGTCTTGCATCAGGAGAACATCTCCTTCTAGGTCACAGCACTTCAGCAAAGTCTCTCTTTGTACTGAAATAGGCCTGCCTTTATAATCTCAGACAGTAGCAGGTACCATTATTCGGCCACATATAATTTTGCTATCTTTAACATTTCCAAAAGGTTTCATGGGAAAGCCCAATAGTTTTTTATTCTGTTCACATGGAGTAACAATCCTAGTTGCCTTAATACTTCAGGGAGGTACAAATTTGCAGTGGTCTACCCCTGGTAGATTTTGCACTCTCCCTTTGCACTAGCAAAGCTATCAAGTTGGGAATTTGGTGTGTAAAGCTGTGTTTGACCTTGCTCCCTGCTCATTCTCTTTGTACCGTTCAGCTCTGAAATGTGCAGAGTGGCGGAGGGAAAGGGAGAGAGGAATGTAATAGCCCTCTTGGGCCAGCTGCCTTTCCTGTGCTTTTATTTACTGTGCAAGTTGCCAGTACCGTTACCTGGACTTCTTTTGATTCAGCTTTCTTTCTGGGCAACCAAAAAACCCAACATTTTGGAGGGGCAGAAGTGTTTCACAGGTTGTTTCTTTTTTTGTCCTTTTGCTACAATATTTTAATGACAAATGCAGATTCACTTTGATTTGAAACATCAGGAGAAGTTTAGATAGTCTTAGTTTGAAACATGCTTTATATAAACATTTCAGTTACTCTTGGTTTTAATCATTTCTGAAAGGTTAAAATACACCAAAATCGACATAGATTTTGGTCAGAAGTGTATTTTATTAGCACTCTACTTTCTCAACTTGCTGAGTAAGCTGGCCAGGATTTGAATGTAAATCATACATACTATTCTAAAATGGGGATCTAAGCATATAAGCATGGATCTAGGTGCCTAGCTTTAACATTCAAGACTGAAAATGTGGTTTAGAAAGCTCTTATTGTCTCACAGATGTCCCAGAAGATGCAGAGGGATGTCAAGGGGCAGTTTATACCAGGTGTCTGTCATGCAGTCACAGACAGTGGCTGGCAGTCTGTCTCACTTCAGAAAAATCTTAGTTGTAATGTTGAACTCTGCCTTCACCCGCAGAAACCCAAATGTGCCAAAGTATATGCTACCATGGCTTGCATAGGATTTGCAAGTATACTCATAAGCAAGAAAGATCTTTTTTTTAAGAAAAAAAAAAAAAAAAAGGACAACTGACCCTTTACACACAAGTTATGATTGATTCATGATTTTTGAAATGCCATTACGATAGGAAGATGAGCAGAAACAGCAGAAGAGCCAAGGAGAGAATTTGCAGCCTTTCGGTCTTTCTGGTGTGTTTTAGGAGGACTGACATTTTCTGAAGGGCATACTGCAGTTATTTCAAGGCCAAGCCCACCAGCTGCTCCCTCGGCAAAGCACGCCTCACTCCTGCAGCTCCTTCATGCTGTTACCACATACCAGTTTATCGCAAATAAATTTTTCAGGCAAGCTGCCATATCAAATTCTTTCTCTTGTGGGTGGTCCCTGAGAACAGTAGGGTCCTGTCTGTATTACCAGTCTTGATAACAGACTGTTTACAACATTAGGATTCAATGGTTTAGATTTTTTCCTCCTGCTGTAAATTGCTTGTCTAGACACATTTGGAGGTCCAATCTTTGCAAAAGTAAGGCTTTGACTCAGTCACTGATGTAATCCACTGATTGAGTACATTGTATTGTTAAAAGCAATCTTGCAGTGCATAGTTCCCATTTTTCTTAATCTAACAGTGTTGCAGACTGATTAACTAATTTTTTTTTCTTAGTAATTGTCTCCTTTACCTGAACATGGGACTAGTTTAATAATTGAAATCTGTGTGAATCAAAGACTTGCTGTTTGTGTCCCACAGCTGCAAATTGCTTTAGCTCGGAACCTCTGTATTCAACAACCAGTGATTTGGGGGGGGGAAGAAAAATAAGAGTCAAAACTAAAAATGAGATTCTCAAAACATGTTGCTTTTTGTGTTATGATGTGCTTTCAGACCCTATTTTCTTCTTTCCATAGGCCCAGTGTTTTTCTCTCTAGCTTCCTTCTGTTTACTAGAAAGTCAGAAAAATAACAGTGGTTTAGTTCCCTGCAGAAAAAAAATCTCCAAATAAGTTCCTTTTGGAAACAACTGTGTGTACAACACACTCCTGAAAGGCCCTCCATCCCATACCCTTTACTTAACACTTTTGCACTGCCATCACTTTGGTGATTGTCTCAGGTCTCCAAAAAAAACAGCAGCTCCTCAACCTCCCCGGCATCTGGCCTGTGAGGAAGGTGGCCATGGCAAAGAGCCTTGTGCCACAAACTCACCAGAGCTGAGGGAAACTGGAAATGATGGTGGCCTTCTCTGCTGCCTGCTTCCATGGCAATGGGATCTGCATGCAGGTTTGGGGTTTTTTTTCTACTTCATGGCCCCAGCTGGGGCCAAAATTGTCATACAGAAGGTAGACAGCTGCTGAAGTGGCCTCAAGAAGCATGGGTGTCACTAGATGGAGTCTTCTTCCAGCTGAAGAGACCATGAAATGTTGAGGTGTCTGTTGTTTGGGATCACTTACTGTTCTGTACCTTCAATGATACAGACAGTAGGATTGAGTGCACCTTCAGCAAATTTATGGATAACACCAAGCTGACTGCCACAGTTGACACACTTGAGAGAAGGGATGCCATCCAGAGGGACCTTGACAGGCTTGAGAGGCAGGAAAATGTGAACTTCATGAAGTTCAACATGGCCAAGTCATGCACCTGGGTCAGAGCAATCCCCAATATTAATACTGACTGGGGGATGAGCAGATTAAAAACAGTCCTGCAGAGAAGGACTTAGGGACATTAGTAGATGAAAAAATTACGTATGAGCCTGTAATGTGGGCTTGCAGACTAGAAAGCCAACCATATCCTGGCCTGTATAATAAATAATGTGGCCAGCAGGGTGAAGAAGGAGATGGTCCCCCTCTAATCTGCTCTTGTGAGACTCCATCTGGAGTCCTGCGTCTAGCTCTGGGGTCCCCAGAACAAGAAAACCATGGACCTGTTGGATTGGGTCCAAAGGAGAGCCACAAAAAGTGATCAGAGGGCTGGAACACCTTTCCTATGAAGAAAGGCTGACAGAGGTAGTATTGAGCCTGGAGACGAGAAGGCCCTGTGAAGACCTCGTTACTGCCTTTCGATACATAAAGCCATTTTATAGGAAAGATGGAGAGTTTTTTCTAAGGGCTGTAGTGACAGGACAAGGAGCAATAGTTTAAAACTGAAAGCGAGTAGATTAGATATAAGGAAGAGGGTGGTGAGACACTGCCCAGAGAAGCAGTGGATGCCCCATTCTTGGCAATGTTCAAGGCCAGGTTGGACAGTGCTTTCAGCAACTTGAACAAGTGAAAGATGTCCCTGCCCATGGCAGGGGGGTTGGACTAGATGATCTTTGAAGGTGCCTTCCAACCAAACCATTCTATGATTCTATGACCCTGGGGAATGGAGGCATTCATTTAGGGCCTGAAGAGCAGTTTTTCCTCAGATTTCAGCTTCAGCCAGCGTATAAGCACATCAGTATGGCTGGGTCTGGCTTTCATTGATTAGCCATTATTTGGTTAATTAATTTGATGATATTCAACTTTCCCAGTGCTGGGGCTCCCTGATGGACCAGGAGTGCTGCTGAGGCTGAGAAGATGTGGACAATGTTTGTCCAGAGGTGATCCTTCTTCCTCTTGGTGGCTTGGAGAAGGTGTTTTGCTTTTCCACACCTCTCCTTCCTGCTCTGTGAAACAGGGGCAATGCTGAGTCCTTCCACAAAATCCACAGAGAGCCATGTCTCAAGTGTGTAGGTATTTTTATCGTTATTAGCAGTGTTTTATCACAAAACAGAAAATCCCACGTGATGTGTGCTGGGAAAAGCCAAAGGCCCAACCTGCAGGTCTGCTCACTTCATCTTCACCCCAGGCAGGGAGTGGTGCAAAAAACTCTGCCATTTTCCCCCTCTGTTTCTGTTTCCACATCAATCATGTCCAAGTTTAGCAGCAAGACCAGATGACACAACTTTTCAGCTGTTTGTTAGGCACTCGGAGGAGACATGCAGCCTACAAAATGAAGGGGAAAGCACAATTTCTTCTCCACCAGGCTTATACACAGATGGCTGATCCACTGACTGACTTCTCTGAAGGGCTGAAGGAGGAGAAACCTATCTCTGCAGCCTTATGTTAATGCACAGTAAGGGAGAGCAGCCCGAAGATTGCAAGTCAGCAAGATCCCAGCCTGATATTGTGCAAAAAATGGGTGAAAAGGTTTAAACATGGCTACTACAGCGAGTGCCTATGCAAGAGCAGAGAGTAACATGATCTTCCTGTTCCTCAAGGAAAACAAATCTGTGCTGGGCTGATTGCTTAACTTCAGTAACAGCCTGCAAGACTCACAAGGCATGCAAAACCCTAAACAAATGTGAGACAAGAAATATGGAAATGTCACTTGTCATAGATTACAGGACTTGCAAAACTTGGAAACCAAGGCTCTATTGCTCCTTAACTTCTGCCTGTGCCAATGCTACTTCTGTGTTACTGGCATCCCTGTGTCAGATAAGCTGGTTATTTGGCTCCAGTGGCAAACCTTTTGTGATTTCAGGGAGGGTAAAAGGTGTTCTCCAACCTGAGCTAGGTAACTGATGTGAAAATCTGAGAGAAAGCGAGGGAATGTGTAGCTATATTATGTGTTATCATGACCAGCTACAGGCAAGGGAGTCCTCGGAGTTTGTGGCTGCTGCTACGTGACCCCAGTGACTTGAGCAGAGCAGGAGCAGTCACTGCTCTGCAGGACTTGTTTCACCCTGCTGGGACTACCAGCACACGCAAACCAAACACGCAAAGAGCTCTCTGTGGGCAGGGCCTTCGGTTGGCACAGAGAAGCAAGGGAAGGAGATGTGCACTGCAATTTGCGCTGGACCTGAGAACATACTGCTTGAAAATACGCATCCATAGAGAAATGAGCACATATACCAATTGCAAACACAAACTCTGCATTCTACACTCAGGCGTCCTGTTGAATGTGCATTTCCCCCAGGGACTTTAGCTTTTGGCCCACATATAGTATTTATCATATATTATATTCCATACTTATTTTCTGTGCAGCTGCACAAATACCACACTTAGAAGAATATGGTTTAATCACTTGAAAACACAGTCTTTATGAAGTGATGAACAAACCATTCCTATTCCTTGTTTCTCAAACCAACAATGCTGAAACGTCCAGAACAGATGTCTCATTTTCACTTCCAGATGTTTTCTATATTGGGTAGTAATATTCAGTAGTAGTTTTACTTGAAGAATTATTTTATATGAAGGCATGAAATACAAGAGGCTGTAGAGAAATATAGAAGCCATTTAATTAAAAAGGCTATGAGATACAATGGAGTTTTAAAAAAAATTCTACAGTCATAGAAATACGTGACTTCTTGTTACAAAGAACAGAATGTCACCATTTGATGATGAGACAAAGCCTGAGAAATTAATTAGGAAACATTTTGAAAGTATTGAACTGATTTCATACTCTAAGAATCAGTGATGCATTTGCTCATGAACCACAGAATTTATTAAAAAAAAAACCCACAACTTTATCCACTGTTTTTATTTCTAATAATGATAAAAAGCACCAAAACCAGTGCGTCCCTCACTCCTTCTTTAAAAACTAGCAGGCCTGTCTTGAAATACACTCTTCCACATGCAGAAACTGGAAGTTAAAACTTCTGCTTGAGGTCATTAAAACTAGTAGGAAAAATTTCTTCCTGGGGCCAGAGGTGGTTGTTACTAAGCTTTATCTCCTGCAGATGTAACTGCAGCTATCTTGTCTCAGAGGAACTCTGAAGAAAGGTTCTACACAGGGACAACCTCCGAAGCACCCACAGTTACTGCACCATTGCAGTGGTCTCACATCTCAACACCTTTTTTTACTGTCCTTCCGAGTATGGCTCAGATACTCTTTTTACTCAGAGGCCAGATTTAATTTTCACTGTAATCAAAAGACTCATTTAAAATCCTGTCTCAACCAAGAAATCATAATGTTGACACTTACATATTTTATCAATATTTTTATCATATTTTTATTTTCCTGAAAACACCATGTTCTACAGTCATGCCATTATGTATGAATTGGAGCTTAAATATACATAAAATAAACGTTTGTGTGTTGTTTTTCTCGGGAGTGGGGTAGGGCATGTACAGAAAAAACATTGAAAATGTGAATTTCAAAGGTTAAAAAAAATCCAAATCAGAAATGTAAGTTACTTACAGTATAGTAAAATTTCACCACTTTAGGTGTGAGGCAAGCCTTTTTTCATGCTAGCCAGATGTAGCCCAATTCACAACAGCCCCTGGACCCCTGCCCTTCAGACAGTTCTTCACCCAATGAGCCATGTACCTGCTCATCTCACAGATGGACAACTTGTCCAGAAGGATGATGTGAGGGACCAGTATCAAAAGGGTTACTAAAATCTAGGAAAAAATATCTACCACCTTCCCTTCATCAACTAGGCAGGTGACCTTAGCATAGAAAGGTATCAGACTAGTTAAACAGGACTTTCCCTTTGTGAGCCCAAGTTGACTGTGCCTGAAGATTGCACTGTCTTTGAAACTCTTTTCAATGGGACATGTTATGATCTTCATTGGTATCTACAGTCAGTTCTGGACACATACAGGAATGCAGAATTACTGCTTATGTTTTGCCTATGCTCCTGCCTTCTCCAGTCCATATCAGAGGATGAAGTCATTCACAAGCTTTGGACAGAAATACATTTTTTATGGTTGCAATATTTCCAAAACTCCACTGTGTACTTTACACCCTGAAAGCTTTCTTTTTAATTGCTCACAAATTTCCTTGACTTTTCAGAAGAAGCCAAATACACAAAACACTTGCTGAAAGCATCAGAATACATTGTTTTATTCATTAATATCAAATAAGTATAAATATTTGTGGCCTCCAAGCTTACATTAAAATAATAACATAAATTTCTTAGAATCTGAGGCCCACAGATGTCACTGGAACAGCTCTAACAAATTTTGTGGTCTTTGGAAAGGGACAGAAATGAGTTAGCTTAATAGATTAATTAGATTAAATCACATATCATTTGATAAATGATTTGGAAGGAGTTAGGGCTCAAACTGATTTGATTTCTTCCACATTCACACACAAAGGTAAACAGCAAAATGCATCCTGCATCGCTTTCCCATTGTACATCTTCTGAAAAAATGACTGTTAGGGACTCCTCCACCTCTTCTTCAGATAGCCAGTAAATGCATGCAGGACTGCTTCTTGAAGTCTGTCGCTGTGGAATACCCATAAAGGGACAAACTGCAGGACACATGCCTTCAGAATAATGAAGCAAAAACAATACAAAAGCAAAGGGTTACAGGAATGTCTTGGAAAAAATCAACTGAGTGTTAGAAAGGTCATAGAAAATAGTAAATACAAAAGCTTTTACTTTATGCTTTCAGTATGTATGTTTCTCTTAGAGGAAAGTGTTCATTCCTCTCAGATTTTAGCAAATCTGTTGTAGTCCCTACACTTTCATTAAATGCTCATTGTTAACAGCTGTCATGTATAAATATTTATTCTATTCTGTTAGATTGGTGTCCTAAGGAAATGATGTTTATGTGATACCACAGTCTGGTTTTATGTCCTTTCCCTTCCCCCCTAATAACTTTTGAATCTGATGGCCAATTCCTGCTACGTAGGGGTCTCAGGAATATTCCTAACAGGGTCATGAAAGCAGGCAGCTAGGGAACGGGTAAAGACTAACTAGATATCAAACTGAGCTTATCCCAAGACACAAAAGTGGAGAAAACTACACTGTCTTGATACCACTGTGCTTTGGTTGTGTGTTCCTTCCTTCATAGTTTACTGGTGTCATATTGGCCTTAGTAAGCTGTTCACTGTTTCTCAACTGATATCCAATCCATCTCTGAAACCAGTCAAAAGAAACTGCTGAGCCCAGAGAGCCTTGGTTCAGCCTTTGGGATCCATTTACACACTATCAAATTAAATTACCAGCGCTTCATGGGCTAAACATCCAAAGATCTCATCTCCAAAGGTGACATATTCCAGTGATTCACTAACAAACTCTTCTGCTGTCTTTGTAATAAGACCAGGCTTTTGGTACATTGTCATTGGAGTAGAAACACCATAAGGCGCCACTACCTAAAATAAGAAATCATAGTAACAGTGTAATGTCATCTAACATTTAGATAAGGCCATTCGTTCTGCAGAATCCTACAGCATCTGAAAAATTGTAACAGCTACTTGCAATGGATCAAGGCAGTCCCTGGAATACGTAAGGTACTACAGTGGAACTAGGAAAAAAGCCTATAGCTGCCCAAAGGGAAGAGAAAAAGCTTTGACAGGGTCACCCAGCACTTCACCAAGGTCAGCTACACTATGCAGATTTAGGATCTCAGATATTATTGAAGAATTTGTTAAAATGAAGGCAAGTATTGCAAGATATGGCATCACCTGTATGATGATTCCTTTTGCCTTATACTCCACTTGTAGTGCTTTGGAGAAAGTGCTTATAAAAGCCTAGAATAAAATAAAACAACATAACATTAGTATAGGAAACTGAGTACTTTCATCATTAGCTCACAAATATGTGCCAACAGGTCCTTAGCAAAAATGCCCAAGCATCATGCAACCTAAGGCATAACACAGTGGTGAAAAACAACAAAATGAACTTTTCAAGAAACATTTTCTTCTGCTGCATGTAAGTGATGGCAAGATTGACTGTTTATCTGTGCCAGAAAAGATGAACCCTGGCATTGGTCCAAACCAAACATGAAACAAGTACAACTGCATCCTGGACTGAAAGCTTTGTCACATTTATGAAAATGCAGAGATATAAACACCAGCATCCCATTTATTCTAACTATTGTCTCACGTGGCTCACATCTCTGGCTGACACCTGCCCTCCCAATTCAAGGCTTAGACTGCTATTTCTCTTGCAGTTAAGAAAGGGAGTGAAATAGAACTCATGACTTCAGTGTATACCTAAGTGTAGCCTACAAGTCATGTACTTTCAAAGTCATATATTTTAGAATTAAGGGGGTGAGGGAGAGGATTGTAGCTTCAAGCTTTAGGGTTTATCTTTGTAAGTTTTTCTCCACACCATGAAGAACACACATATATTACATTGTGTAAAAGTTACATTTCTTTCGAGGATGGTTTTAGGTGTTAGGTCTTTGAGAAGTATTTCGAAACTTGACAACAATGGATTACTACTCTTTAATTAGAAATATATAAGTTCTACTAAGTAGAAAATATGACAGGGTTTCAAAGCTGTCATTTGACAGGTCTTACAATATTTACACCAAAAGTGTTGTGATATTGCATGAAATATCAGTATCTTTCCTTTCAGAGCATTGCAAAAAACAAGCCAGTCCATTTCTAAAGAAACAAAGGTAAAAGATAGCCAAGAAAGAAAAAGTCAAAATAATACAACCAATGTACCATAGCACTTTGAAATAATGTTAACTAACTTTTTAAAGGAATTAAAATTGTCTGGTTTGAACGTAGTTCAAGTTTTGAGGAATGAGAAACATACATTAAAAAGAGAAGAAAAAGGAAATGGAAAACTAGAATTTCTTACCAAGAATAATTAGCTTTTCCTTACCAAGTTGAATTTTAGCTATGTTCAAACAAATACTGTCAGAATTTTTAATTTGGGGAAAACCTGAGCAAGTGGCTTTTGGAATTACAATAATTTTGACATTATTTGTATTTATTTATATATATGATATATGTTTTTTTTTATATGTTATTATAATACTCCTAATTTTTATGAGCTCTGGGGGTTTAATTCAGAGCAAAATTTCAAAGTGAAATCTATGAAGTCAGGCAACTCACCACCCATCTACCAGAAATTTTATTCTTGGTTCCATAAATAAGAAAAATCTAGCACTTTTGTGTGCTCGCAGTTTTGAGTAAACCACCTAAGTCAGCCTGGCAAAAAACGTCACTTCCCAGAACAAGATGAGATCGTAAGCACTGGTTTAATCAAAGGCAAAATCGTTTCAGTGATCAGACAAACCTTCAGCTGATTTCATTTATATAGCTTCACTGATTTCTAGTTCTCAAGTAGGGCTTCATTATTTCAGTGCAGCAACACAGATTTATGTCCTGAAACCTGGCCCTGTATTGCTGACACAAACACTTTGGCAAACACTTGATAGGGATTTCTTTGTAAAGCAATGTGAATGACTTACCTTAGAAGCCGAGTACATTGTGTATAATGGGCAAGGGAAAGTACCCAAACCAGAGGACAGATTCAGAATAAGACCTTTTTGTCTGAAATTTAATTTAAACAATTACATTCAGTTTACATTTGACAGTCTTATAGTAATAGCATGCACAAGTTGAAAAAAACTTTTTTCCTCCAGAAGGCATAGGTCTCCTATTATACTGTAGACTACATTTACAAAAGACCCAATTTTTACAGTTTCGTTAGATACAATTAAGTCTAAACAAGCTAGGAATAATGTCGTAAGTGAAATTTAAATGCCTAGTGCAATCAGAACCATGGGAACATTATACATACTATTGTACATCTATCAGACCAAAACTGCTATCAGAGGAAAGATTTTACGCTCCGAAGTAATTGGTAGGTCCCCTTTGCTCATTAGCCAGCACATTCGTTTTCCTGCTCCGTGCATCTGTTGTTTTAGCTTCCCTATTCACAGCTGCCTGTACAAATCACTAAAAACAATTCATTCAACAGCAAACAGGAAAAAAAAAAGATTCAAAACAATTAAAAACTAAGAGCTTATTTTGTTGCCAAAACAAAAAGCATGCACAAATTTTCTAAAATGCAGCAGTTAACAATGTTTTCTAGAAACTCTACCTGAAGACGTTAACTTCTTGTTTAAGGACCCCCATGTCTGAAATATGGATTACATCAAAAGGAGAAAAGCTAAATTAATCTCTCTGATATAGTACAGGTATTTCTAGAGCTTGAAAATTATTATTCCAAGTACAGTTACCAATCTTAGAAGAATACCATGATATGTTTGAATGCCATTTCTTGCCTAATCAGACCCATCACCTGCCACTTTATTTCTTTAACAACTACATGTTTTTACTGGACAAAGACCTATATTTTATTTTTTATGTCTGGTTCTACAGTTGACTGACAATTTATGACAGTTCCTATCATTCATTCACACAGAACTAATAGCAACAGAAGAAAATCTTGCTGATTGACGTAATTACGAAAAAACATACCTACCACTGAATAAAACGGAGGTAGCAGCTAAAACCTACCGAAAGTTCTAGAAAATATTATTTTTACCTTGGCTCCATTTGTTTCAAAATTATTTTTGTCATCTGTAAGACAAATACATTAAAACCTATATCCATTCTTCCTTTTTCTGGTTGTATTTTTCAACTGAGTTTGTTTTATTCACAAAATTCCCACTTGCTCAAGTCCCAGCCATATGTATACAGTTCAAATGGCTAAAATGTCACACATTCAAAGCTTTGGAGAACATATTAATGTGCTAATGCCTGCAAATAATTGAATTGCCAACAAATTCCAAAGATTAGTCCTCTAAGTAGTGAAGTTTTTCGACACTATCTGAATTTCATCATTCTTCAATATGGAATCAAGAAAGTCAACTTCATAGTGACTTTGCATTTTTTTTTCTGCCTCTGCCTGGATCAGAAGTAGCAGAAAATCAAGAAAAAAAAACTTTTTTTCTTTTTCTTTTTTTTTTATGGTACCAAGGAGCACTTTAGAATAATGTCAATGGCAATTATTTTAAAGGAATATAAGAAATATAAGGACTATAAGAAAGGAATCCCTTCTTATTTTAACAATAGACTTAATCACATTTGTGATTTTTAAAGTGCAGTTAAATCCATATCTTTTTTTTGTAAGAAATCTGCTTCTGCTTATTGTATTTGAAGAGTATGATTGATAATAAGCCTAGGTACCTAGGGAATTCATACTCATACTATTGACTCTTTATAAAATTACACTTAATGTATGACTCTTCTTAGGAAAAAAGTGTGCCTTAACTTGTGAAGGGTAGTAATGAAAAGTAGTGTAAAAGACTGATGCAGTCCTTGTTATTTTTGCAGTGGTGTCACTGTGCACAACAGGATAGTAGGAACAGGGTTGGGTTCACAAGTTTCAATTTCAGCAGGAGTGATAATATAAGTGGGCTTGGGTGAAGGGGAATTTCCAAATAAAGTGTAAAACATGGGAAAACATCTTGCTTTTTCAGTGCTGAAAATCCCACTAGCACCTGTGGGAGCCAGGAATACCTGCAGTTTGGGCATCCCACTGCAAGAAGTGGTGAGCAGGTCCCTAGCAGGAATCAAGGGTAGGGAGGGAGAAACCCAAATAGATTTACAGATGATTTGGACCTAACCATGAGGAATACTGGTTAGTACCATTCATTGTGTTTTGGAGGAAAGTGAATGATTTGAAAGACTGAAAGGGACGTGTTTGCAGCAATGAGGGAAAGGAATCCCCTGGCCCTTGTGAAGCAGAAGAGGTTGATACCAAGGTATGTATGAAGTGAGAAGTCGTAAAGGAAGAGCCCTTTTTTATCCAAATGCTTGCCTGTTTTTTTGTGTTTTGTTTTGGTTTGGTTTGGGTTTTTTTGTTGTTTTGTTTTTTTTTTTTTGTTTTGTTTTGTTTTTTTTTGTGAGGCATCTGCATATAGCTTTCAGATATTTCTCTGCTTTAGACATATGAATAGAATAAAACCTAGGATCAGAAAGTTTACCAAAATACTTAATGGAAGGAGAATTTGTTGCAATTCTCTGATATTACATGATTTATTATTTTAAGTCATTAAGTAGCAGTAAAAATTCGGTATGTAAATTTTGCTAGCCAAAGAAAGATGAACATCTGTTGTTAATTTTCATATCATGTTTAGAAAGATATTACCTGAAGTTTAGATGAACTACAAAGCTCTTATTTTGCTCTTTATGCTAACATGCAGGGCAATACAAATCTTTATCAGAGGTGGAAAGCATTGAAACACTAACTGCTCTTGTCAGGGAAGTAGCCCAGCAAAACTAACACCAAGAGGTAACAATACAGAACTGGGAGCCAACTCCTTAAGTTTCTGTCTTGCACTGATACCAAAACATATTTATAGGACAGAATTGTGTCAAAATGCATGTACAGTGCAAAAGGTCAAACTGCAGATCTTCCTGTCCTAAAGGTTTTGATGCTGAAGCAAATCTACCTCTTTACCAAAACCAACATGCTTTTTTGCAAAATGTTTCGGCTGCAGTGTAACGATGTGTCTCAACCAAGCAACTGTGTTAAAACATTTCCAGTCAGCTCTAGCCAAACTACATCGTAGGCAGTAGAAACAGATACGGTCCTTAAAATAATGCTGACATTCCTGCTGAAAATTACTATCTGCATATAAATTAAATGAAAATACACAGGAAAGCTAGTTGGTCGCTCTTATGCGGGACTAATTTTTTTTTCCAAGGAACTAATTACAGATTTAACATGGACGTGAGGCGGCACATACCTTTGTAACAGAAATAATGTTGCAGTTGATGAGGTTCTGGAGGAAGAAACAAAACAGTTACATTCATAGTTAACTTCAGAGAGCTTTTGCTAGCTCTAGGTAACAGAGCTAGGGAAAGCTTTTCTGGTAAGGCAATTGTTTTTGGAGCATGTTGTTCACTTCCAACTGCCATTGACTGTGCCTGTGATGTGGGATGCTCAAAGGCAGGTGGCCTCCAAATCATTTAATTTTAAACATGTAATTCAGATCTGTTTTGCATGCCTGTGTTTTGCCCAGCCACATCCCTGCACAAGGTGAAACCCATAAAGCTGGTGTCCAGGTAGGGATGGCACCAGCAAACAAACCTGGATGCAGACAGACGACAAATTTTGGACATGCCAGGCCAAGACTAAGCCACTTGTAGTGATGGAGACAGGCTATCTCTGCAGCAAAAGCACTGCCATCCTCCCAAGGAGATATCCTCCCAAGACCAACAAGCAAACATGAGTTGTAGCAGCAGCAGAGGTGCAGCTCTGAGGGAAGCAGCCTGCCTGGGCATCTCTGATTCACCACCTGAGATAGGTGCTAGCAAGAAATACATTTAGTAACCCCGGGTTTTTTCATGGCTGCTACTGTAGAGGTAAGTAACAACGAAGCAGTGAAAAACTTGATCACAGTCAAACTGGGTTTCTATCCCCCCCCCCCCCCCTTTCCCCCACCCCCACCCCAAAGTAAACTGTATTTAAATGAGGTTTATTTTTTAAATTTTATTTTTTTTACATACCTAAGCAGTGGTGCCCCAGAGAAAGTAAGTTTTAATGATACTAACAAGAACTGAATATTTCAGCTGTGGCTCTGACCAGACTGGACCCCATCACATTACCTGTGAGCAGTGGACTAGAGAGGCTACTGATCCCTGCCATGGCGAGGACAGCTGTGCTCCCCCCTCTAAGGCAGAGCGCATGTTCCAGGTTAGCTGAAGTCTACCACGCTTTTTGTCTTGCAAGCTCTTCTGCGCATTAAAACCAAATCAAAACACACTTGTTCAGGCCCAGTTCTTTTCCCACTCAACCGAACAAATATGTTCTGATTGCAGCAGGGGCAGAATTTGTCCCTTGTTAAGTGGAATTACAGTTTCTCATTGTTATATTGGAAGTAGAAACCCACAGAGTAATCCTACCTCATCTATGTCTGGTCCATTAAGGAAACGGCATGGAAGAGGATTATGAAGCATTCCAACATTGTTAACTAATCAAAGGAAACATAATGATAAGAATCAAATCTAGACAAAGTGCATATTTCAGCTAGTTAAACAAATGACTTCTCCGTGAGACTCAGAAGCTTTTGAGCTCTATTTGATCAGAAATGCCATTTAGCACTGAGTTTTGTTCTCACTGAAGTCATTGGTACTGATCAGTACTGGCTTCATAGAACAGAAAAACAGTCTGTTGCTACAGTTTGGGGTTTTGTTTCCTTGTTTGCTTGTTTTGTTGTTGTTTCATTTGTTTCACTATTGAAAGCATGATTTTCTTAAAACAAAAACAAAAGCAAAACCCAAAACTTCCCCTCAAAACACATTTTCATTGTTGCTATATGGATCATACCAATTGGTGTTAGCCACAGGCTCATTTCATATTGAATATAAGAATTGCACACAGCTGTAAAACAACCAATAGCAAAAATTAATTCCTTGAGGCTAAACAGGGAATAAGTCACCCCACAAGCTGCTGTAAAATGGCAGAAGAGGTTTTACAGTAAAGAACCCACTGTACAGAGAAACAAGCAGACTTTGGAAAATTCTAATTCACTTTTGAAACTTCTTCATGATAACTGGTGCTCAAGCACATTAGGCAGCTCTACGCTTGGTTTTAAGTGTTGGTTAACGAGATGTTATAACACATCATTCATACAATTATCTGTTTAATCACTGCAACCATAAAATACTCTTCAATTAAGAGACCTCAGTGACTCACCCAGAACACCAATATCCAGGCCTTGAAGACCTTTTTCTATGTCCTCGTATACTGAAGTTTTGGTGAAATCAGCTTGTATAACCTTCACCTTTTGACCTGTGGCTTGTTCTGTAATTAAAAAGAAAAAAAAATAGAAAACCCCTTTACATCTACCCAGAAAAAGGGAAAGCTGTAATTGAGCAATGAAACAATCAGATGTTTCATTTAGTAATGTCTGTTGTACAGTAAAAAATTGTTTCAAATTTTTTGCTGTAAGAAAGATCAAAACACAAGCAAAACACACTCAATTTTCAAGGACATGGCCTGGCAAATACAGGATGAATTTATGCACTGAAATCAATGCAAACTCCTCACAAAAATCTAAATACCATTTAGTCTTCAGTAAGAAAAATATCCCAAAAATGAACAGCACAGAACCTCTTCCCCTGGTTATCATATTTATAAATTAACATTGTCAGCATATGTTAGACAAGTGAATGTGGGTGCCAGATCCCTTACATAAGCTCAGTTTTGCAGAATTCTTTTTAAGTGTTTTCATGTATAAGATGAGCAGAGCTTATCTTTTTCTCTAGGAGGAGGGGAAAACAGGGCTGGAGGTGAAACAATATTTTTCTGCATTATTTTCAAACATTTTTCTCTTATTTTGACATTTACAGTCCCATAGAATGAACCTTCTCTGGGATTTTGCAGGACTAAAAGGCATTTAAGGGAGAGCATAGCTTAAATTTTACAAGGTTAACGTACACAGAAGGGAAAAGGAAATGTGTATGATTTTTCCAGTGTCATTGCTATGCAGGAGTGGAGCCCAGCTGTACACTACCATTTTTCTGAGCATTTGATTTATTGCTGTTCATATTTTCAACAAAGTTTCATGATAAAAAGAGGTAGAGGCCTTTACTTACTCATTTTAAAGGCAAGGTTCTCCTTTAAAGAGGCCCAGTAAGGTCTCTTCTAACTAGGTGTTCATATTGTAAATTCTTGCTACTAAACCCGCTTTCAAGTTTTATGGGCAACCTGAAATCCATTTGAAGTTTGCTGAAAAAGTGACAAGCAAGCTTGGAAATGTCAATAGACGATGGGACTACAGACTCACTGCAAATGGGAAGAATTCAGGTGCATTTGGATGGTAGAAAGTCTGCTTTTGATCTCGTTTGGGAAACTGCCTCTGTTTGGAGCCTGATTTTATCATGCAAGTGACATGGAGAATTAACTTGAATAAGAATCAGACTCGTTACTTTTCACCCAGGAAATCTTGCCCCATCCCTTGTGTATATTCAGAATTTAGGAAGATGCCTAAATTCCCAGTGCCCACAGGAGAGCAAAGCTGGCAGAAAGCTGGATTTGGGTCCAGTAGGCCAGTTTGCAACAAAACAGGGCCTGGATTGGAGGGTGAGTGTATGTTGTTCCGTCCTTGTCCATTGCTACATTGCAAGCGTTGACCACTTTATACTGCCCAAGGAACACCAGTGGTCTGAGGAAACAGCAGATGCTCTGACTCCAGATCTGAAACATAGGTTCATCTTGTGTGTGATTTTAGAGAGCATCTGTCTCCATGACAGAAGAAAGGAGAAAGGAGTGCCCTTTTTCTTGCCCTCTTTCCAAGCTGCCATTGTGTGTATAAAAGGGACAAAACAGCCTTTGAACCCTCAACCTATAAAATCAACTCTAGTGGCAAATGACCCCTTAGTGGTCCCTGGTTAGGGGACTGGTACAACGGTAAAGAAAAGGACATTGTGAGTGTAAATGCAGCGAAGGAAAAGAACAGAGCAGGAGCAGACACCTACAGTAACCTTCTGACTGAAGAGCTCTATAAACAGAATAAGATGGTCTTAAAAATTGTAGTGGTGTTGTGGTCACCTTTCTTGTGGGAAATGAGAAGAGCAGACAAAACTAAAGCAATATAAAAATGATGATTAAGAAAACCATTTGGACTTTCTCTGCATCCCTGTCTGTACAGAACTGTACTACTGCAATCAGCACTCTCGGCCAACAAACAAGTACTCCAGATGGCTTTCCTCTGTCTCATTTAAAAATGAAAAAATACATTAAAAAACAATAAAACTATCATGCTGATAAATTAATTATCTAGGGACATCTCTTCAGAAAATGATAATAATTCTCCAAAGCAGAGAGTTGAAAAATAAGGTCCAACATTTCTTATGTTTCTCCCTCTCTGTGACAATGATCTATGACAGTCTTTGAAGACACAAGCCATTTCAACTCTCTCTAAAAGTCCTAAATATGCCAGAAAACAAAAAGCCTAGGTTTTCAAACATCAGCACAGGTTATTTTATTTTTCAAAAATGAAGAGAAAACCAGTTTAAGGAAAAATAAAAATGTGAACTGATTTGTTTAATCCAATGTGTTATGAAATGTATCATTAAAAAGGATACAACTCCTTCTGACCTCTGATCACTGGGGAATCCCACTTGTCAGAAAGGATAATGTGCTGCCTCTTGAAATTCACCAAGAGGAGAATAAACCAGGATGAAGCATGAAGTTGGTTAGGGCATGCATTCTACCAGAAACTCTCCTTTTCCCTTTAGAGTTATGAATGTCTCTGGAAACCTGAGGTAGCAAAATGAATGCCTGAGTGACAGGAGAACTGTTGTTTGTGGAAAGAGGACACCCTTTCAAAGTACTACAGCAAAATTTGAATATGAAGGGAGAAGCATTCAAGCTAAGATGGCATTCATATCCAGTGGAAATTTGCAGAGAGGAGGGCCAAATGAGAAGCTACTTTAAGAACAGAAAGAGGTTTAAAAAAGATTTCAGACTGGGAAGAAAGAAAAAAAGAATTCTGTTAGATTATAAGGCACAAGTCTGACTACGTTTTGAAAGTCTTCTGGAGAAATGTATCTCCCCAGAAATATAACTCAGTTTCAGAAATATCAGGAAAATAGAGAAGACACAAAAAGAATGACAGTAAATGCAGAGCTGCAAAAGATGTTAGGAGGTACCAGAGAACACAAACTCAGTGAAAGAAACCCAAAACAATGGGAATTGTTACTAGCTACCAGAGCTCTCAGAACATCGGTCAAGGCCCTGAAGTGCCCTGTTATGTAGTAATGCATATTGGAAAAACAGTCCTGAGCAATAAGGTTTTACCCCAAGGGATCAGCAAGACACAACAGGCATTTTTAACAGCTTTTGAGGACAAAGGAAGGAAGTACCAAGCCTGTATGCTAGTCCATCATCTCAGCTTGTCACCTGCTTACCTCTTGGAGCTGGAAGGACAAGAGGAAAAGGACATATACACAATACAACAAATTGGAAACTGAACCTGTAGCAGGGGAGTGACAGCCAAATGAATCAGCACCTTCACAGGCCTTAGCAGGAACAAGGCATGTTTGGCTCTTGACGTGGGGTGATTTGTTTTACTCCATGCTTTTATTCTATATTAACAGGAATAATTTCTGGAGGGGCATGTGGATAAACTACTTTCTGCATCACCAAACCCAAATTCACTAACTGCGTACTCAGTCTAAACTAGTACAGCTGTATTTTCTGCTGTTTTCTGAGAATCACAGCCCTTATCTTTTCTTAAATGCAGATTTGTTTCTTCTCAAAAAGACCCAAACCAACCAGCCAACCAACCAAAAAAACATACTCAAAAAACCCCAACAAACAAATACCCCCCCTAAAAACTCCTAAACCAACTAAATAAAAGAAAAATCCCAACCACCCATTTTGTGAATAATTTTTATGTTTTAGAGAAGTGGGGTTTTTTGTTTATTTGGCATTAACAACCAAACAGTACAGATGCTGATCACATAAAGAGATCCTAAGATTTAACTTTTCAGTCAGGATCTAGCTCTGCCTGTACAGCTTGCTTAGAAAATGTAGGCAGAAGAAATAAAAAAGGAGTGCAGTCCATAATTTCTAATCTCCTAGTTTTATGGCTTGCTCAATGTTTCGCAATCACAATACTAAATGCGTTAGATGAGAAGTACACCTGGTGTAATAGTCCCCTGTCTGCCCTCCACAAAACTTATTTTGTTATCTTTTATCTCATTCGAAAAGAGCTTTCCAGAAAGAGTGGATGGAAATCTGTTTCTCAATTCCAGTGCTTCTTTAGAGAAATGGTTTTCTTACTAAGATTTCTGCCTGCTCCAGCTCTGAGAGCTCTTCTCAGGCATACCTGTGGCCCACAGGACTTGGAAAACCAAACACTGAGATCTCTGAAACCACCCACAGTTTAGACTCTTTTAGTTTGTATTATTCAGTATCCAAACTGAATGTGACAGTATGTTTAGGCAAATAATGTTGTCACTTTGAGAAGGGAAGCAAGTCTTTTAATTATGATGTCCAACTGACTACAGAAAGATGGGTGGCCTAAGAGTTAAGAAAAATGAAACAAGATGAACCTGTCCAGTTCTGCAACAAATCTACATAGCCAGAAATAATTCTTATTTTCTTTCTCTCTGTGCCTTGATCTCCTTGCATATTGGTTCAAGGTAATATAGCCACTTAGAGCAAGATTCTGCTGTTTAAACAGTTTAGAAAGAAAAAGTCAGTGAGAGTTAGAAAGTTTAGAAAACAGTACAATCACTCTAGTTAAGTTTCTGCTTCATTTTTGGTTTCTGTTGTTCATTTACTCACATAACATCACAGTAAGTTTAACTTTTCTTCCTTCCCAATGACTGCTTAGCTTAATTACAGTAATGCAAGAGTTTGAAAATTGGAATCAGTGGAACATTTCCAAAGCTTTAACATAAGCCTTCATCCAGAGCTCCCTGCTGATCTTAGCAGCCTCCAGGTCAGATAATCTATGCTTTCTACCACTATATCTGCCTCTCTTTCTGTTTGTCTGTGCCATCTTCTTGTTGTTATGTACTTACTTCCAACCTGACAAACTAAATAACAGATGAGTCACTCTGGGCTTCAGCCAAAACCCACTAAAAACAATGGAAAGATCTCACTGGGATTTACCACCAATCTCAGCAACTTTGGGGATGACTCTGTATTCCCACAACCCGGCTGAACGTAGCACAGAAACTTGATCAGGGTAGCCTGAGCTCCTATAGTCACACCAGCCACCTCCCAGCACCTTGGATTACAGAAGTAACACTGCTGCAGTTGATGAAGTTTCCTCACGTGTGAAAAGTCATGGGGCACTTTTGCACAAGGTTTAGGAGTGCCTTTCAGAACATGGCAAATCCTTTGTTACATGCTGCTATACAATTCAGCACAGTATAACCTCCATTAGGAAGGCGTCCAGTGCACGGCCTTATAATAAATCATAGTGCAGGGGAATATACATCTTTCCAGCCCTCCACCATTTTTTTTCTTTACTTGTTAGTCTCAGGAATCTTATTGTTTTCATTGTTTGCTTCTGATTATAATTTACAATGCAAAGAAACCAACCAAATGAACCAAAACCCAAACAGATACCTTGATTTCATTTTAACTCTTCCTTTGCTATGTTCCAAGAACAAGCCTAAAGGTAACCTTATTTCCCCGAGCATAAGCTGCTTCACTGATCCCTCTGACAGCTCTAGTATTACAATCTCCTTTGCCTGCATTTACAGATTTTAAGGGCAGGTGAAGCCAATAAAGAGCCCACATTCACTTTTTTTTATCAAACCCATTGCACTGATAGCATGTATTTTTGAAGTGATCCATGACTAGAAGGCTTCAAGCAATACAGTAATGTGAAAAAACATTTGTAGTGTTGTAGTATACCTGGGACTATATCTGTAGCAATATCTGGGGCCCAACTGTACTAGATACTGTACCAAGGGAAGAGACCTCCAGATCCCTGTAAAGCCAGCCTGATAAACGGGAAGAGAAGTTTGAGACAAACACTTACCAACTTCAGAGGCTACTCTCTGCAGTTTTTCAAGAGTTCTGCTTATCATAACTATATTTAATCCACGTTTAGCCAGCTACAAGAGAAAAAGATAAAAATTGTTAGAAAACAGTGACAAGAATCTTTCATTTTTTTTCCCAGTTTCACAATAAAAGCAATTGTGGATTTTTTAAACTGCTTTCCTTCACCTGTCATCTGCCTAATGGGTAAACAACAGACATTAAAACCAGGCAATCTTCCAAAACACCTCCTTGGACCCTTACAAGAAAAATACACTGGACAACAATCAAACCCCAATAATATGAACAATAATAAACAATATAAGCTAATTTCAAATGAATGAAATTCTACAAGGAATGAAAGCAACGTAACATTTCCCAGAAACATATTTTTATTTCTAAATATCTCTCTTGGATTTGAGAGGTCAAATATGTTGGTTACTTCCTGGTCATTTTACAACATCATCTTCCATCTTCACATTTTTTTTATCCTGAGGAAGTAGATTAAGGATTTTGAATTGAAGGCTCAAGAGTTTGAAAGGATTTGAACTTGTTTCTTATTTTTTAATAGAAATAAAATCTGATACAGGTCAGAAGGATAAATTTTAACTGATTTTTTTCATTAGATGCAAACTAAAAAAAAAAAAAGAAAGAAACCAAGGGAAAAAGGAGAAGGTCACTCAAAATACAGTCACACAAATTTATATCTACAGAGATGCTAGCAATAGTTGAAGTTTATAGCTGGAAACACTGTTTAACACAGCAATCTGTTTATAGAGAGTTTGGTATTACCATGTGCGGAACAAATGATAAACAAATAAAGAATGGTTTTCTCATGTTTTCCTGAGGCCTCCCATTCCCATCAGTTAAATCATTTCAGGCAAAGCCTGAGAGAGAAACATGGCCCCAGCTTTTGAAGCTAGGTTATTAACAGGTGGAAGCTGAATGGATTTGTGTGCATAAAGACAGGAAAGATAAAGCTTAAACCAGAAAAATGCTCTTGAGAGCAAGGAGAAAGAGAGCTAAATTAGTCAGCACAAAAGATAAAGCCAATGTTGCCCGAAAGTACCAGGTTTGCTTAGAAGAAGAAACTAGCCCACAAAGGCCACACACTGAAGACCCATTCATTTCCATAGCTGACTCCCTTTAAGAAGAAAGGCTTTCTTCTTAAACCTGTTTGAGGGAAACAGTTTGTCCTGTTGGGCTCTTCTGAAACAATGCAGAGAATGTTAAGGAATAAGGACTTTTGTTCAAAAATTTGCTACATTGAGAGAATAAGGGGCAGACTGTCTATTAAAGGCATCAGCCACAACCATTTGCATTTTCAGCACAAAGACCTTGTTCACAATTCTGTGCTTTTGGAGACCCTCTAATATAACTGACTGGTGCTCCTAAGAGACCTGCACAGGCTTCACGATTTTCGAAAGCTTGTTTTAAAGGCTCCATTTGAAGTTTTCAGGAAGAGAACTCTAATTGCCTACATATCAGCAGATTTCCCTTTGTTTGCAATGAGCTTGATTCAAGCCATTCCCACTCAGAGACAGGGTCTCCGTTTCCATGGCCACTTGATCCTTTCTGCCATTTGGGGGTTTTTGGATGGGGTTTATTTTCATTTTTTTTAGGAGGCAGAATTCCCTCCTAAACATAACCAAAAAATTATTCCTGTTGCTAAGATTACAATGTATTTCAGCTAGAAACCATATTTGTGGCAATCTTATAAAATTGTTAACCATCAGGTGAGAGGACTCTCCCTTGTTGCTCTGTACCAGACTAACCAGAAGTACAAGACTGTAGCAGCCATTTCTTAAGGCAAAAGAGGTTAAACAGCTGACTATTCTTTTTTTGCTTCCTTACCCACATAGAAAATATGCATCCTTTTCAGAAGCAGGTCTTGTAGGATATTGTAATTACCACAAAATTCAAATGCACCCTCAAGCAAACAAAAATAACTGTGCTTAGAAAATAATTTCCTGGCCATCCTGATTTAACCTGGAAAGGTTAAATCTGGTTTAACACTACCACCTTTCAAATAACGGTAACTTCTAGTGTTACGGTAACATCTTCAGCACAAGGCTTTTTCCAAACATACAAAGGCTTTGATGTTAAAGGACGGTATTTCCCCTCACAGTTAAGAGTAAGGACTTGCTCCCAGCACTGTGTAACATGAACTTACTTGTGTTAGGAAATCCTGACTCCCAGTGGCAAAGGACTCAAATGCTCCTGAATCTCAATCTGCCAAAATGTAAGATTATCCCCGTCTCAAGTCATAACAAATTATGACAATTTAGCATTTAGAAATGGGGCTAACAATGAAGAAAGATCAAGCAGAATATGCATTCTGGAGTCTTAGAAACTCAAGGTTAAAAACTTGAAACCTACATTAAATTAATATAAAGTCATTCTACATTTTCTAGTGTGTTTCTGCAGCTCAGTCTGAGGTGAATTTTTAAACAATAAAGCTTAATGAATGACAAGACACAGGTTTTAGATTCAAACCATGCATGTAATTACTACAGTTACCCTGACAATTTGGATCTCTACATGGATCATTAGATGTAGATAATTTAAAATCCCTAATAGTGCTTGATGGATTCTGCAGACATCTACTGAAAATTTCTATTAAAAAAGAGATTATATTGTTCTGAATCTTCTTATTCTTCAAGACTCCAAATCTTCTTCAGGACTGTGCTGATATGACCTCAGTGCGGCACCCCCTTTTTTTTCCTTGCCTGGGTTTCAGAACTGTCTCTATGATTCAAGTGTTTCAACTTTTTTTGCTCCAGGAGACCAGGAATGAGATGACAAGGCAGAAGGATTCTGCAATCTTTCTGCTAGCTCTTCACCTGTGTAATGGAAATAGAATAACAGTATTTCCAGAAATACATCCAAGACCAAGTGGAGAAATCATTGCATATTAGTTGATATTAGGATATCTTCCTGGAGCATATTTAGCTTGTATTACACTGCTGGTAATACTGAGAACAATATCAGAAAATGGAAAAAAGGTTTAAGATTTGAGAAACTGTTGTATTAACAAATGAATGTGGGCCCTGTCTCAAAGCCGTCTGCTACAACACTGATTAAACACAACTGCTAGCCTGATTGATAACAGAGTTATGAATTAATAACAAAAATGGTAACCATGTGAGCCACCAGCAACCTGCTTGTGCCCTGACATCAGATGGAAAGTACACAGAAGCTAAACTGTAAATCCCAGAGTATGGCATGGCCTTGTCCATCAATACAGTATGTTTGAGATGCTCGGTCCGTAAAAGATGCTAACACAGATCTAGAGATATTACATGAGGAAAACTTAACAAACAAGACTGCACCAGTACCTGAAATGCTAACAGCTGAGCAGAGATTTGTCAGCCTAGCAGCACACTCAGAATAGACTTGGTTTTGTTCCTGGCTATACGTCTGGTAAGTCTAAACCCCATTAGACCAAGAACTAATGGACCAAATTTTTAAATAAGTATAGCAAACCAGATCCAAAATCCCAGTACTTTGACGTCACAGCAGTCAGCTAAAAGGTCAGGGTCTTTATGCTCAAGAAGGCTGGTCCTTCAGAATCACCCTTATGTGCTAGAAATACAGACAGAGCCTTCATGGAAGCATGGACATTCATGCAGAAGAGGATGAGCCCAAGTTCTGTGTGTGATTGCCTCTCAACACAAGCTCAGGAAACTAAAGACACAATAATTTGCTGTGAAATATCTGTGTCTTGATATCAACAAAGTACTGTTCTGAGATCTTACAGCTGCAAGGCTCTTTGGACAGCACCAGCTCTTGAGTTTAACAGACTTTGCAGAGACCTGTATCTAGCCATAAACCTTGGAAACAAGGGTACTGAACCAGTAAATAATGTAATCTTTGCATTGATCTCACTCTGCTAGGTTTTATCAAATGAACTCCTACTGTGATTGTCCACATAAAACACCGAACAGAGAAAGTAACATCACACTTCCCTTCCAAAACACAAGAACTGTTCTCCTTAGTCTCCTGTACCATGTACTACCAAGAATTTTGGAGACCTTACATTAGTTGTGAGTCATTATCAGCCCATGCATGAGCTCAGTGTCAGAAAGAAATTCATCACTTGGTGTCAGAGCTCAAACTCTGGAAGAAACGGACCATCAAACAAGGCTTCCCTTCACATCAGCCCATAACACCAGAGGAAACTATGCCAGAAGAACATCCCTGACATCAGATCAGCAAGAGAGCAGTGCTGAGCCAGAAACTCCAAAGACATACAGATATTAAAATGGCAGGGTCAGATTTATTTATCCACAAGCCACACACAAGTGTGTGTTCGACCAAGATGATGTGCCAAGCTATGAGCTCATATGGCGTGGGCTTGGGATCTGCCCCACAGAGCAGTAGCTGAGCACAGCTCCAATCAAACGGACCACCTGGGGAGGGAGGTACATCTCAGCATGGATAAAGTTGGTTCTTAATCATCCCACAAAAGCCAAAAATAATGAACAAATATTCCGCAAAATCTAGGCAGTTCCAGACAAGTTTTTTTCAAAAAAAAAAAAACAAACCACCACAGTAGTTGTTTTATTGTTTTATTTGTTCTCATGGTATAAAGCAGTCATTTGCATGCTATAGCTGGCCTTTTAAATGGGATTTACTCTTGAATAATGCACAAAGCACAAAAGAAGCAGAACAATGACAGAGGCTCTGATCTAGACATTCACAGGTTCCCGCAGCCTTCACATGGATAAAATTTTAGCAGGTGCATACACAAAATGTTAATTCAGCAAGCTGCTGAACCGATGACCACACCCAAAGTCATAGTGTTAAATAAGTGTTTAAGCATTTCTGATGATTCCTCACCTGTATTAATCCCATCCCATTTACCCCTGACCTGTGTGTTCATCAGACCCTTCCCATTTGCTCATCACTACAGTAACTCAGTGGGTAAACAAAAGGCAACATTTTCCCTTCTCTCCCATGGATGACCATGTGATCTGTATGACAGGCATGCCAGATGTTAAACTATAATACCTAGTATTTGTCTTTGTGCTTCCTACAGTCAGTGCACTTTTGAAAGTAGTTATTATACTGTTATTCCCAGTAATGAAAATAAAGAGGTAGGTACTTAGCCAGTGCATACACTTAAAAAGATTAGCCTAAAAATCCTGTAAATTAATTCAAAAGCCAACTCATTTTCCTTTCCTGTAAGATTCATTTTAAAATTTATGAGCAGAAGACATCACATCTAAACTCTTGCATATTACAGGCTGTTAATTTTCTCCTGGTCATCTCAGATCTGAACACAACAACTCATGTTTCATTGTTCTGTAGTGTCTAGAAAGGGACGTGGTTTTGAATGAAGACACCAAAGAGAAAATCCACTGTTCCGTCACTACCATTAATAACAAGGCTGGTACAAGACAGTACAAGGCCTCTTCTGCCTTCAATTAAACAATTAGGTTTCTTGACAATTTCCATAAATTGCATTTTTTATTCATTTATACAGATTTCTCCTTTACTTGTTATTTCAGATCTATATCTCAAAATGTGTTTGCAGGTGTAAAGGTTAGAAGATTACATTTCTATGTTAATGCTGGACCACTGAAAGTCAAAAAGCAAATTAGCTTGTGAAAGTGGGGAAAAAAGGACAATTTAGGAGACTTTCTACCCTGGACAGACAATGTGAAATCTTTAGAATTACTCATTTTATTTCCTTGGTCTGATGAGACCATTGAGGTATGAATGATTTTCCTCTGAAATGCAGCAGCAGTTTCCTTTCAGAACTTGATTAATGATGGACATACACGGGAGAAGGATTAGCACCGTTTGTCACAGTGCTTTTGAATCCTAGAGTAATTTTACTAACTTGCAAAGAGTGATGAAGCGGTAACAATTGCCATTTTGTTAAAATAAACTTAAGGATAAGTAATCTGTCTTACCTCAAAGGAATACGCTTTTCCAAGTCCATCTCCTGCTCCTGTGACCACTGGAGGAAGTAAAAAGTAGAAGGATTGCATTTAAAGCTTTGCTATGGCTTGTTCTTTCTTGACTTCTTTAATCTTCATCATTTGTGTTTCTTGAACATTGCAATCTAAATGCTTCTACTAAAGGACAGAATCTTAAAAATGTATTTTGTTGTGACCTTGTCATCTTTTTGTTACTTCATTTAGCACTTTTTGTCTTCAAAGCAAATCCCTTCCCACAGTAATCTGTCTAATGCGGTAGATAATTATTACTCTCATTTTCAGTGGGGTCAACAACAAGCAACAAGTCAACCACCTAAGCAACAATTGTCTCAGCAACAAATGAACTGCCTAAGAGATTGTAGAATTTTTACAAGTTCTGTTTTGCAATTTTGTCACATGTGCTGGTGGCAGAATGGTAGGAGATAAAAACTAATTGAGTATTTCTCACAGAAGAAATCAGTTTGTAAGAAAACACATAGCAGATTTTCCACCATCTAGAAAAAGGTCTTCTTCAGCAGTGTCCTACTCAGTTTTTACCTTTGGATTTAGTGTTGCTGGGAAAATAAGCAAGCTTTGGTATTCATAAAGTACCATGAACTTTAAATGTTACACAACCAAATACCAAAGACAAACAACAGAAAGAAAACCCTTATCAACTTAGAAATAAATAAATAAATTAAAGAGAAAAGCACCTAAATAATTTCAAGCTAAACCTAGCAAGTTTTCAGACCAAAACAGAAAATCAGTCCCTATTGAAAAAGTGTAGAGTAAGGACTTTGAAATTCCAAGATACACTGGGGAAGCAAGGTGATTTTGAATGGTTAGGTTTGCTGGCAACAGAAGAGCAATTACTCTCTTGTTTCACAGAGAAAAGAGACCCTCAATGAAGCAGCAGTGGACCTTCAGCTTTCTAGCAGACCTGCAGATGGTATCGTCTGCTGGGAGTCTGCTGGGAAACAAGCTTCTACATGCCAACTTTAATTTCCATGATTCTAAGGATCTCATGTGCCACATGATACAGCAAATCACAGCAAGTTTTATGAATTTTACAGGGTCCCCTAAGACTTTCTGTTTATAAAAAGTACAGCGCATAAAAGGTCCACTGAAGGAAACAAGTTTCTCAACCTCAAGCGGAAACAAGGATTTTGCACAGAAAGTTCCCCATCCTGCTTCTCACCCCACGCACAGAATGGATGTCCTTGACTCACTTAAATCAAAACAAGACCTACATATTGCATCAGTAGCAGCTGGTATTGAGGCAGGTCTTTTGCACAAGGGTAGACTTCATTTCTTATTACCCCACTATGAGATGTGGTCATTAAACAAATATTCAATCCAGTCACAACAAGTCTCCAATGCAAGGGAAAGGAACGAGCCACAAGTGTACTGTTTGGGTCACTTCTTAACAAGATGCCATCATCAGTGACATCTGCAGCCCAGAAACTGTTCATTCTTGTTTCATACTGTTAGTCTAACAATCTAACAGTAGGAAGAAAAAGATATTTATTAAACACTTCTGTTATTTTATGAGAATGTGTAGTATCTTTTAAAAAGTGCTGCCAAGTTGCAGCCTTTGAAGCTTTTAGGCTAGAGTAGGTTCGGCTGGTTAATGATACTATTAAGGATAGGTCACCAGTTCAGAAAAAAACACACTGGACCAACATTTCCAAGAACAAAGAAAAGTTGCTTTGAAAAGTGGACACCATATGCTACAAATATCAGGATATTTCAAATATATCAGGATATATCAAATATATATTGCTGCACTTATCAGGAAACTGAAGATATAAACAATGCTATTAAATCTAAAGCATTTGCAGTAGAGAAAGAAACCATCACAAATAGGGATGGGGGGAGAATTCCCATCTACACACCAGGTGTGTGACCTATTACCAGTTTGACTACTTTTCTATTTACCCCAAGTACACAAAACCTTCAGGCTTATAAAACTGAAGTTACTAGGTAAAACCAAAAAGAAATTAAGCAAACCACACCTAGTGGCAACTGTGCTTTTTTCTGAAGGGACAGGGTAAGGAAATGCAAGGAAAGCCAGTCCCAATTAGTCATGTAACAATCCACTACTTCGTTACAAGAAGAAGGTGAAGAAGTTTCCTTTACCTGCCCATTTTCCCAGCGATCGAAAGAACGTCTCAGGCAAAGCACTCCAGATATGTGGGAAAATATATCTCATAAATCTGATGCATTTTACCAGAGTGCAGAAACAGATCAGACCGCCAAGAAGAGTGAGTAGCTGGTGCTGGAACGCTTCCATAGTGAGCGAAGCAGTGAGCTAGTATGAATCTGTTGCTTTCCTGCTGGGAAATGCCTCTTTCCAGCACACTGTTAGTCTCTGAGCACTGGCAGAGAAGTGAGAAGTCTAATCAAATCACGTGATTTTCTTTTTCCAAGGGACATCCAGGGCTTAGATTAGAATAGCAACTCTACATTGCACCCAGATTTGTGAACTACTGAAAAAATCCAAACTAAACAATGCTTGCTTTAGAGGAAAGGTTTCACTCCTTTTCTGGAAACTATGCAAGAACAAAAAGGGGAAAAAAAAAGAGTTTTATTCTTTATTCTCATTGCTTAGGATTCATAGATACTAAAGATGGGTCTAAATCAAAATTCTAGATAAGAATACCCCAAACCTTGGGGATAGCACACATCAGCACTACTTCTTACAGTGCTGAAGAGTTAAACTCTAGTCCAGATACTTCTAGTGCAAGTTGACACTGAACTTGTGTGGAAAATATATTTATCTACAAATTTGAAGACAAAACAATGAAAGGTTACTAACATCTCACAATTATTTCTATACAAAGAAAGATAAATTTTCAAAGAGTTTTCTGAAAACTCTTTATGCCCGTTTCACAAATGCTGCAACTCTGGCATGAAAAAGAACAGTAATATATTAACAAGGGAATAGAAATTTCAGCTTTTCTGAACAAAGTATGTTTGAACTAGTATTAAGGTGGATGACATCCATCAAAACTTTACGGGTAAAAATGCTTACAAGAATTTGTAAGCTCACTGCAAAGCAAAGATGAAATCAATGAAATTCAGACTTCAAGTGATTAGAAAAATTTTAAAAGTTAACATATGGAATTTCTCAGGGAAGGCACAGAAACAACCTTCACTCTTCTTCATAGTGGCAATTTGAAACATCCACTTTTTAAAGATCAGTTTAAACAGGAAGAGAAACACTGATGCTTACACATGCACTTAGGACAAAATAAAATTTGTCTATATATTTGAATTATATTCTTCCACATTTAAAATGAATCATCATTAAAATTTAACCTAAACCTGACATCCAGAAATCTCCAACTGAAGAACAGCAATATATGTCAAGTGTCATAATACGGCCACCATAATATGTCATCTTCAGCTAGAAAACCACAATATGCAGACATATTACAGAGTACAGATGATGTCTGAATCATGAGGAATGTAACAGTAACTGTATCTGTAACAAGAATACATAAAAATCGTTGCCATCTCAGGTCAACAACCCAGCCCCTCACACATAAGCTCTGTTAGAATTTCAGTATAACTGCTGTTGTCCACTCCATAACACCTGTTGTTTTACCCCATAAACAAGGCTGATCAACAAAGATCTGAATATTAAATTAAAAAAAATATTTACATACAAATTCCCCAAAATTACAAATTCCCCAAAGCATCACTCACTAGTCAAGGAATATTTTAAATTAAGTTGCATTGTTTTCTTCATGTGCAACAACAGTGCTGAATGCCTCCTTTAAATAAAAAAGAAACAAAACCACTTCTATTTGACGATGGAGTCAAAATGCAAACTTCCATAGCTGCCAGTCTTTACTTTTGCATTTCCAGTTCTGCCCATGCTTCTTTGACATTTTCTTTTCCAAGGCTGGTAATGAGTCTGAGATACGCTTAAGAGTATTTCATGGCCTAATATTAGTAAATAATAATTTGTAAAGATACTGAAAGGAAAACTAATAAATTATTATGAATGTGAAGAATTGTTCATCCAGTGCATTCCAAGTTCTTTCCTGAGGTATTGCTTCTCTGACTCTCACAAGAATCATTGCAAGAACCTTACGCGTTGTATGGGTAAAAAAGCTTCTTTGGGTGACCGCTGTACTTTTTCACTCTTAATCTCATTCCATTACAGCTAGCCCTCTGCTGAGAAGTCCCGACAAAATTAAAAATATGAGCAGATCTACATACAGTACAATATTCCTTTTCAATACAATTACCATTTTTGTTTCTGTGTATGTTCCCTTGTAAATACACCTTGCCACATGTAGAACTTGAAAAGTTTAAAAAATACTGGACTGACTTCTGAAAATCAAGCAGCTGTAGATACTTGATCCATGTATCACAAGACACTTCAGTGAGGGAATGTGACTTTCAAAAGTCAATCCAGTATTTCTTAAAACTAGACTACTTAACAATTCTTTCAAATATGTACATATGTATATATGTAATATTTTCTCTAAATTTTTTTTGCGATTTTTCCGAAAGAAAATGAAGCTTCACACGGCAAATAAGTTATCTAGTTTTACAACTGGTTTAATATTTCATTAAGCAAATATGAAATCTGTAGAAAAGTAAGGTTAGGACTCTCTACAGATGTATCCTAAGAGCAATCAGTTGTAAATTACTACTTCATTAACTGAAAGACACAATTACTGAGGTTCTCAATGAAATAGCTGTTTCCATAATTGCCTAAATTCTAATATGAGAGTTGTGCCTGGTTGAGCCTGTATTCACAGAGTTTCAACCACCAAATTTGCTGGAATCAGCATTATTTCCTGCCATCAGTATTATCTCTGCAGCTACAGAAGC
Organism: Gallinago undulata; assembly: GCA_026546715.1. Lineage (NCBI taxonomy): Eukaryota > Metazoa > Chordata > Aves > Charadriiformes > Scolopacidae > Gallinago > Gallinago undulata. The sequence continues at coordinate 44,497,736 of JAOTQQ010000019.1, forward strand.
AAGTAGCAAGTGACTGAAGCTGAGTTGCTTTGTGAAAGGAAGCAAACACTTGCAAGTTCTTCTAGATAATACCTACTTTTGCTTATTCTTAAATTTATATTTGAAATGATTCTGAGAAATATAGACTTTGGGAATCAGGTCTATATTTTAGGTAAGAAGTCTGAAGGACTTCAAAAACATGACATGAACAATGAATTGAACAAAATCACTTCCACTACAGTACAGAATGAACTAATGAAACTCCTTCAAGAACAGTATAGCAGTTGATCATATAGACAGAAAATATTCGTGCTATCCAGATATTCCTAAAACCATTTTATGTGTCCATCCACACAAAAACCCAAAAACTTGTTAAAATTATAATCTGCATCTCTTTATTTATAAAAGGTACAGAAAAATATTCATGAATTAAACACATACAGTAGCTGTTCCTTTGTGGGAACTAAATCTTATTTAGCAGGTACCATTATGTGTCCATTTGTGTTGCAATCAAATGGCTCTCATAACTTTTTCATAATTCAAAAACCTTCCAGTGACTTGTTCCACTGCAGAGAGATGACGTTCAATAATTAGGATTTTGGAGGTAGAGATGATCTGGAGAAAGAGAAGTCCTATAAAAGAATACACTCAAAAATACCAAAGGCTTTTTAAGGATAAAAAAATCTTTAAAAACAGATTTCTCTAAAATATTTTCAGTGACCCCTTCCCAGCTCTTCAATAGGTAGAAAATGGAAGTCACATCTCTTAGCCAGCTATGTGAAACTGGATAGCCCAAATTTCTGTTTCCACTTTGACTGTGCCCTTAAATTCCACTTCTACTATCTGCAGTCACTCATCCTTTTGCCATTCGAATCCCTGCAGGTAGCTGGCATTCCCTGAAGCTTCTGGTGTGAGCTACTCATGCTTCTTAGATCTAATCCAGTTTAGTCATTCACATGTTACACACAGAGTAATGCTTTACAGATTTAGTTACATTTCATTCAAGTAGGGATAAAACAAGTCATTAGATCACCCTGATCCCATGTCATGATCTTCCAAAATCTTCTTTTGATTTGATTATTTTGATTATGCTTGCAGGAAGTTGAAATCTTCAAGAAGATTAATTATTCTCCTGTCCTCCAGTGCTGCAATGCTTCTATGGTGCTTTCAAAGATTAATGCTATATCCTCAGAAACACGGGTAAGCATTATCAACTGTATTTGCAGAGAAGAAAATTATGACACAGAGTGGTGCCATTATTGTCCTAATAACCCAAACAACCAGATTCCAGACATTTTTTTTTTAAAACCACTGGACCAGCTTTGGCTACCATAGCAACCCTTGGGCTTATTATGATTCCTTATTTTGAATTTTAAGCACAAACTAGAACCAGATAAGCTTTCGCTGCATATATAAGACATAAAAAGACACTGATCCTTTCTCCTCATTTAAACACAAGTTAGTCTTCCATATATCAATCAATCCATATATCAATCAAACTACTCTTGTAGTTTGTATATATTAGCATAATTTCTCTGCAGCAATAAAAGGCAATTATAGACAAAACATCAGAGGAGGAGATTGTGAAAAGACAAATGTACCTGAACAAAAATATTCACTTTTGTTCTCTCTCCTAATTACCTCTTTGGTACAGGCTCACACACAAAAAAAATCTTTTTAAATACAAAAAATCTTCTCTCAATTTCCTTCTCTCCATGGTCCTGCAGCAAAGTTATGAGATTTCACTTAAACAACAGTGACAATTGCAGCAGAACACCATGATGTTATAGAGGATGAGGAAAAGATTGAGAGAAAATGTCTACACAATGCATACTGAGCACACTAGGCCATATCCTGAATTCTTCAGTCAAGACTTACACAGGGAATGATCTTCTCCGCTCTTCATCCCATACTTTCTACAGTCACTCACAAAGAACAAATGCATACGTGAAATCATTCTGAATCACTATCATCTTTCATCTCTTCACTGCTATCAAAGATTGCATATGGCATAAGGCAATGGTGAATCAAGCCTCGTGATCTTTACAGGCAGTTTTGCCTCAAAGAGTATGGCTAGACACTGAAACAGAACAAATAGCACCAATGTACAGGTAAAAGAAGAAATTTACAACTTGAGATTTGCTCATGGCATTCCTTCCTATAAATTAGCTCATGGTGAAAAATTAAACTTCTTCATATGTAAAAAACATAGCGTACAAGAATATTTCTGAATCAACGAGTTTGTGCACATTTGTGGCAATTGAGGTAGATTTTTTGTTTCTTGTTCCAAATATGTTACAGCACATATTTATTTAAGTTCCCAGCAATGCTAAACAAACTTGTATCTTCAGTCTCTTTCAAGTCAGGCCTTTTGGCTAACTCTTTGACTCGGGAAGCACATTCTCTTCATCCCCAGGTTGCGCAGATCTGCTGTTTCCTCTTAATGTTAAAAATGAGTATCTCAGTCCTCCTGCCATACTAAAGAAAAGAGAAGGAACAGAGGTGTCAGAGATACCTGATGCTGTATATACCATTTTATATGTAAATAGCATTAATATAGCATAAATTAGGAGTGCCTCTGAGCTATGTAAGCCATCTGAGAAATGAGCCCTGAATAGACAAACATCAATTATCAGTTGCTCCAACAGATTCATACAAACAGATGCAACAGCTCATTCAAACACAAAAAGTAACAACTCACACATCATAAGTCATATTTATAATGGGCATAACTCATTCAGTCAGTGTTCTCATTTCCCACACCACTTGGCTTTTACTTGGAAGCCTGACAGCTCAGAACTGTGGCTCATGAAAAAGGAATAAACTTCAACCCGACATAGTAAAACTGCAGGCATGTTTCCATAGTTAAGGTCTTACCACAGTAACATTCAACATCTGAAAACAGACAGGAAAAGACATCAACAATTGTAATGAACTTTACACCCTAAGGCAGTGAGTCCTCAGGCCAGTAGTTTCAAAACTGTATCACCCACATGGGCTAAATCAAAAAAACCAAAACTGTACCTCACTGAGAAATCTGCAGCTTTAACAAATAAAACCTATTCAAGTTCTACTCACCAAATATTTAGCCCTATAAAGTTTAACTTGGAGAATATGTAATCTCCACCAATCAACATTCCAATGTAAGCAATGGATATATTCTGAAAGGAAACAAAAGCCATAAATTTATTGAAGTCAGTTTTGATTTCCAAGAATGAATATGATATCAATTTATTTAATTTTCTAAGGAAATAGCTATACTCTAATGCTGGTCACTCTAAAATCAGTGTTCAAACTACTTTCACAGGATGTCAGCTTTCTGTGTAATGTAACAGCAAAATAGAATAATAAAATCAATATGTTTTCTAAATGTGGGCAATGCACCAAATGACTTTCTGGAGGGAAAAAAAAAAAAAAAAAGAAGAAGAAGAAAATAAGCTATTTTATGCTAGGTAAAATGCAATTATGGCCACCTTCTGAAAAAGTTCTTTGTTTTAATCTTTGGAAGGCTCATTTCAAATCCTATTTCTTAAAAGCGGGTTTGGTGTTCTCAAGTATAAAAATTATGCTTTAACATTACAATAAAGGCTCCTTACTATTGCTTTAAAAGGGTTACCACCTTACTTTGTCAATTAATATGCATTGAAAGCACTTGACTGAAGTTAAAGATTCTACCCCTCACCCTGCCCCCATCAAGTTTTTGGAAAATTGGTCCCTATAGACAGAAGGAAAGCCATGGAACTGTGTGATCATTTTACCAATACTTTGTTGGTTTCAAATGTTTTAGCAGTTAGCCTTGACAATTATATCATTTCTACCAATTTCTGCTGGGGATTACTACTACATCACAAAGTGCTTCTCAACAATTAGTCTCAAGGACTAATTATTACTCAGAAAATAGAAACAGTGTTGTATCTGAAGTGAGCCATCTTAATGGTTGAATGTGGACACATAAAATTTAAAAGAATGCTTTCAGGACCACAGAATGAAAGCTACTAGATTAATCTTGCCAGCCTTCAAAAAAAACAAACCAAAAACTAAACCAAAACCAAAACCCAAACAACTGTAGAAAGAGAAGTACCATCTTCCTTTCGCTGATTTTGCTATGCTGGAGGTATTCTTTTCCTTAGCCATCCATGAAAGGGAGCACCCTGAGGACTGTTATGCCTGTGCCTAAGCTAGTTTGGATTCTGATAGTTGTTTGGTCCACAACTGCACAAGTTTTAACTCTTGCTAAAACTCTTCCAGCTTCCAGCTCCAAGCTTCTTTCCCAACTTGCCTACAAAAAGGTGCTTTGGCAGTCAGTGATCTTCCCACTTCAGACATGCTGGACTTGTCAACACAAAGGAAGTTACACTGGTTTAAAGTTAAACTGAGTTAGAGAAAACAGGCTGTAAGGGCACCAAGTTCTGTTTTTAAGACAGGCATGTTTTGGTGTTGGCCAAATTGACCAGAATTTAAACAAACAAAAATGAAAGAATCCATTTAGCTAGAACACAAGTTCTCACAGAGACAGAAGGAGTTAACCATGAAGCAATAAACTCCTTACTACAGCTTAGCTATTATTCTGTATCTATGAATGCCGTATTTATTAGCAGCAATGGAAACTAGATCAGCCCAAAGTGAAAGCGGGTTAGTCTGTATCAGTTTGCAATGGATCAGCATCAGGCTACCTTGACTAACCCACAGCAACCTGAACAGAAGCATGTTTTAATTAAAGTGTTTCAAGTTTCTCATGTAGGAAAAATAAAAATAAATAAACACTCACATTGCTTTCTAGAGTATACCTAAGCTTCAGTGGAAGAAAACAAGGTCACTTTGTTGTGTGGATCTTCAAAATGTATGGCACAAGCAGTGTCTCAGTATTAGCCCTCATTTCGAGTTTCCAGCTCGAAGTATAATCAGGGTCACTGCTGAGTCAATGCTCTTCCCTGTCTATTTGACCATTCTCATGTCCCTCTTCTCCGTAACTCACCTTGATGGCACCAACCACTGTTGTTGTAAGCGCAGAATTGTAGTGACTGCATAGGACAGTAGAATACATCAAGAGAAACCTAAATAAAGCAAAGGAGAAATTTTTATAAATTCCTTCCAGGGAGCTCAGAAGTTTAGCAACACTTTGAAATGTTCAATATTTTCTGGATCAGTATTTTGCTGGGATCTTCAATCCCACTTGTTCTAAGCCCTAGAAAGAGATTCTGTAGATCTGTATTTTAAGTTGTTGATGTGCACTCACAGATTACTCAAAATATAGATTAAAATGTGCTGCTTGAGCTCTAGCATCCCTATTTTCTGTGCTTCTTAAATGTCAGTATTTGAAGTTAGTTTGACCCCTTCGCTGGTGAGGTGTCAAAGAACTGAACAGGGTCCAACTGATTTTTTTATTCTTGCCTTGACTCTGCAGTTCCACGAGAAAGAAAGCATTATTTCATTACTTTTGAGTGTCTCATATCTTTCCACGTACTTTAAAGAACAAATGCAATGAAACACTCCCTATACTAAAGAGCTAACATTCTATTAACTGCAAAGAAGTTAGATAATCAGAATAGACTGCCAGCAGAGAGATACTGAGTACAGAAAGTAAAAAGCTAATTGTCCTGTTGTTGACCACTGAACTGGGAGGTCAACAATACAGATAGTATTGAAACAGTTACACTATTAGAAATAATTAGAAGGCAGGAAAGAAGCCTGTGGGAAAATATATTTTCTTTGAATTTTAACATAACTTATTAGGGAGCCTTACATTTGAGATTTGCAATTTGAAACACTGTCATTAAAATGTCTTACTTGATTGCCCCGTGTCCTTACCCCAACAAGCAGGAAAGAATAAATTGAAAGACAAATAAAATATTTGTCCAGTGCTGGAAATGTGTTGCCTATTAAAACAAACAAAAAAAAACAACAACAAAAAAAGAGAAATAATTACATGCTGTATATTTGCCTTCAACCAAATAAAATGTAGTTAATATGAAAATGTGCAAAATCACAAAATACATTTGAGTCATACTATGATTATGAAACATTTATATTACTACTGGAATCAGTTTGATGCATTTTAACTTCAGAGACAACAGGATGACAGCACCTGTGACACCTAGACACATTCTTGTAACATGTATAGCAGTACAGATATAACACTGCACACTACAATCAATGAATATAATTACAATACAGAGAATTTGTGGGTTTATATTTATTGATACAGATAACACTGTGATTAATATTATAAAATAAATAGTGTTGATATGAGACAGAGAGAAAAGAAAAATAAATAATCTCCTTGAAATCTATTTCATACCATAGATTCATTCATGATCAGCTTTCAAGCTGCAAGACTGCATTTTTGAGCTCAAAAGTAGATTAAACAAGCATTACTAATGTCTCTCATCGATGAAGGTCAATGGAAAGACTAAATCATCACTTTGAAGTCTGCTTGTTAGTGACGTGCAGCAAACAAACACACAGTGCCACACAACGGTCACTAAGAAACATGTCACAGATTCTTTTCCATCTCTGGTAATTCAAGGATATGCTTCATTTTAATCTAATTGTTTAAAGTTATCTGTATCAGCGCAAAACTCAGCAAAGCCTGAAACATCCTTGAGGAACAGGAGAAAGGCTGGCTGCCCACGCTGGGCTGTGGCTAGCTGAGCCTCCACTACCTGACATAATAGATTAGACGGATCTCAGGCAGCTCTGCCCTGCTAGAATTGTGCTGGTGTGCAAAAATTGCAAAGTATTCCAGAGAGACACTCTGGGGCTTTTTTTCTCTTCCACTGGATCCAAAGCATCCATTGCTTTCCTGTCCTCCTAGTTAGCCAGCTGGTGAAGGAGAACTGAATAACTGGGACACTCACAAACTGCAGTCTCTACAAGATGTGATAGCCACTGTTCCAGAACTAGCTAGGAGCAGAAACAATCTCCCTATCACATAAACACAATACTGGTATTTTGACTGGTGAAAGATACATGCTAAGCATTGTCTGTGGTGGATCAAGGCAAAAAGGTCTCCTACAGTAAAAGGAAGCCAGCTTCTATGACTTGAAACTCTGCTAAATACAACTGTTATCTACAATGATTTCTTTACTTTTCATCAGTATTTTTCTATTTTGTGTCTTTTTTCTTTGATAATTCCTGTGCATCACATTGCCAGTAGTCATCCACGTTATTTAATGCAGCTCTTAATATCAAATGACCAAGCCAATGAGAATGCACAATAGGCATTATGCGTTTCTCTGGTATTCATTTATTCTTTTCAGGTAATTGAGCATTTATTTGTTTGTGACAAATCAACATGTGGGCACAACACACTCTTTATTTTCCCATAGGATAAACTTAGCAACTTCCCTGTAGTCTTCCCTGTCAGGTTCTCCCAAAATGTCTCCAGCTAGTTCTGCTGAGAAAGCAGTTGAAACCTTACAGCCATACAAACTTGGCACCCACTACATCTGCCAAGAAGGGCAACAGCTGCATTTTTGCAACCTGGCAGAAGCTCATGCTGGACTTATGTCACAAGAAGGGATTTCACAATAAGAGCAGATATAAATCCATCATTTTCAGGATATGACGTTTTTTCCACTTACAGCAGACTTCTAAGAACACAATGACAAAATTATGTGAGTCCAGGGCACAACATGCAACAAAAGGATTTATGACACCCCCAAGCTCTGTAACAATTTTCAGTGGCAAATCTCAAACATTTCCAAAAAAGAATACAAAGTGTCTAGACTCATTTTAGTGGTAAGAAAAAGGCAACTCAGCAAGTCTGTGAGGGAGCCAGAAAAACACAAGCCTTCTGGTATGATATTTCATGTGCCAGGACATACTGCCTACACTATTACAGTGTATTATGATTAGGTATAGAGAATCATGCTGTCAAGAATGTAAAACGTAGGTCACTAAACTAGACTGAGGCTAAACAGGAATCTGTTCTGTGCATCAGAATGAGAGAAGGCCTGGAAATTGTCTGGTTTTGGTATTTGCCATGTCATTTTATAGCATGGATTCCCAACTAATAGCTGAGAATCTCTAGTCATACATGATTTCTCAAACTAAGATTCATATAAGGGGTATCACACAAATTCAGCTTCTCCTTAGAGTGAATAATTATAAGTTCTTACCTGTGAAGGGCAAGTCAAGTCACATATTTCAAGAACTAGTCACTAACATGGAGATAGGACTACGTCTTTAAAAATAAACATACAAAAAGCCATTATCATTCTGATATATGCAATATTGCTCCTTACCTCCTGAAAGTCTCCAGTAGAAAAGCTAATAATAACTGTTGGAATCACCATGAAACAAGCATTATAGAAAAGGACACCATATTTTCCCAACTCCTGTGAAAAACGAAACATGGTGTTTGGAATTACAAGCCATTTGGGAGCAAAATACTGAATATTACTCTGGCAATCCTTCTGAAATTATTGTCAATGAGTAGACAAAACATAGTACACTTCAATTTAAAATACAAGCTTGTGATTATTGGGTTCAGTGTTTAGTACTGAGCGCAGTTGCCATTTCCAGTCACTTTGTACACTCAGTAGAGTATTACTGCTCTGCTATACCTGGAACAGTTTCTTTACAACACCAGCTAGTCAGGAAATTTGCAAGGCACTGGTTCAGAACTGCTTTGTTTTAAACTTCACATAAGTCTCTGCCTAGCCAAGGGATTACCTATTTTATCTACTGCAAATCAACAATGAAAGCATAAGGCAGGATGGCTCCCTAGGACCAGCATAACAGGAAAATTAATGAATTCTGAGTCCTAGATGGAGCATCTCCAATCACTGGTAACTGATATAACTTAAAGCAACTTGAGGGATGCCATATATCTTGTTGATTAACTTACTTCACACAAAGGCAGAAGACTGAGGGAATGAAAAAGCAGCCTTCCCTTCCTCCAGATTCAGCCATACTACTTAGCAAATCTCTTCAGCTTATCTCTTGCTTTAAATGAAACCCCATACTTGGCAGAAAACTGTGAGGCCGTTACATGCTGCTCATAAAGAAAAATACAAAGTCTGGATTCAATGTGACTCCTGAGATTATTAAAAGACATGTATTCCCACTGTACAGACTGAACCACAAAAGTCAGTGACAAAACCTCTATCCAGCATCCCCAAGACTACTCTTCACTATGGGTTGGTATCTTTTTATGGCACTGTATTTGAAAAGCAGCCTGCTCAATGTTTACATAAAGTATATTGTATAACAGCATCACCTAATTCTTTGGCATATCTGGTTTTGGTTGGCTTTTAGATAGCCAAAAAAGATATCAGTTGTTGTGGTTATTGGCTCAAATTGGACAGGTCTCAGCTCCTACCCACAAGTTTATTTTACATAAATCTCACTTAAAGCGTGTTTCTAGTCAAAAAGTCATGATCCTTAGATATATATATCAAGGTTGCAGCCAAACAATTTGCCTTTGGTTTAGATTTGTTTTATTTTTTTAGCCAAAAGCAATGTTTTAAAGCCACTAAAACTCTACCTAAGACACTTGAGAGAAAATAAAATACACTGTTTATCTAAGCCTGAGATACTAATAACAATTTCTTCCCAGGCTATTCTCTATTAAGGATGCATATATCACCTGAAATATGAAAGCAAATTAAACTATTTATCAGTTCATAACCATATATTTGTATAGTCATATAATAAGAAACCCATTGTTATCATACTGTCATAATACTAAATTTAGCCATCACCCCACAGTTACCTTTGGATCAATTTTCTGCTTTGTGTAAACTCCATTTGCCGCTGTGAAGATATCATTTAGCAATACAAATGTGTAACCCTCCAAATTAAAAGACAGATCAGACCTGTGAAAAAAATAGTATATTGTAAACAAGCAAAGCACATACAACGCATTGCATTACCTAGAGAAATAACATAAATGAGGAAATGTAATCCTGAGAACTTCAGCGAGTCACAGATTTTCCTTCAAGCCTTCTTTGTAAGTCAAGGTACTTTATATTTCTCCAGTCATAGGACCATCACAAATGAGTCATCAGAAAGTTCCCAGTACTCAGTGTGGAAGTGGCAGGAAACGTTCAGTTTCGTTCTGTGAAAAATTCCATGTCTCGATCCTGACAACCTGTCCAATTATTACTGAGTATACTTATCTATTCCTTTTAACACAAAATGTAGCTAGGGAATAAAGTCTGACTATTTGTTTTTTGCAGTCAGACCAGACATATTGTCATCCTTTCTGTTTTGACTAGTTACCTCATGCACATAGGGTATTTAATTTAATAGGACATAGGTTTATCCAAGTCACATCACATGGAAATTATTTACCTTTGTACCTAGCAAAGCCAAGAAACAAAAAATAACATCACATTTCCAGTTAAGTAAAGGAATATCCAAACAAAAAGAAAACAGAGGAAACTACTATATGAGTGCTTTGTAAACTTAACCTCACTTTTGAACTTGTTCAAAGTTATTAAAAAAAATAGACATTGCCTAATTCAAAATAGTATTTGGCAACCAAAAAATCAGTCTTTCTATCCAGAAAAAGAATATATTTTTCTAATACCATTAAAATACACTGATACTATGAAATTAAAGCAGCATTCCTCACACAATTTGAACTTTGCTGTATTTATGATCCTGCAAACATGGAAAACCTTTATGGGGAAAAAGAAGCACACAAATACTTCCAGCTGGAGTTAAATTTTTCCCTTTGTATTCTTGCACCTCCCAATGATGTCAGTAGAGATTTTTCCAAATCAACTTAATCCAGAGCAACTGATCTCAACCTAGGTTTACTTGGAACTTAATATGGAAAAAATCCTCCTGTTGTCCTTTCTCTCATAACATTACTTTATATAACAAATGAAAACCTTACCCAGCTGCTATGAAAGCCCCAAGAATGATGGCAAATACGCTGGCTATAATACTCAGTGGGTATCGTTTCCTGTAGACAAAAATTAGACAGTTCACATTTTCATTATTTGAAAAGATTAAATGGCTATCTGCCTGAAAGGTTTCAAATAATAATAACAGAGCATTTAACTGGAGGGCATAGTCTTGATAACCTTACAGAAGCAATGTGATTGACCATGTCCCATGTTATCAGACCTTGGCCCTGAGAACAGAGATTGAAAAAGCATTGTAAGAAATCCGCTATTAGATAATTTTAAAAGTAAAGATTAAAGGTTTAAAGTAACAGCACTGGAACAAACTGTAATTTATTGTGCATTGGTATTCAGAATGGACATATTTCAGTGTCTTCCAGTAATCCAATCAAGGAAAATCACTACACATTTCGCATGTAGTTTTTCATCTCACCTTTCTTGGAGAAGACCCTGTATAGCACACTTTTTGGGCAATTTTTCAGATAGATACTTATTTTTAAGTCGAACCGAAAAATTGTACTTGAAAGGAAAAGCACAGAAGATTACCATATTCTTTACTAGGTCTACATCTGCCACAGAGTAGGGAAAAGCATACTGTAAAATTATTTTGCTTCTTACACCTGAATTACTTTATTTAGAAACATCTCGAGTACTTATTTTTGCACCATGCTGCAATGTGCCTTACAGACATGCCCCTACTCATTCTCCCAGGCTAGTCTCCAGCTCTGAGCTAACCTTTGAGAAAAGATTCATCAAAACAAAATGTACAATGCTCTTGGAGAAATTCTGTTTGTCAAAGGAGCATAGATGTGGACAACAGTAAAGCTGTATCCAGTCTCTAAATATATTAGGCTTTGATCACCATGACTCTTGACAGTAGCAACTAAAACCTTCACTGCTTTTCAAATCCTGAGGTAAACCAGCACAGAGTCTCTGGAGTCCTTTCATTTTCAGCCCTGAGGAAATACACTGCAGCAGTCTGTATGAATACTGTGTTCTGCTCTTAAGCTTCCCTTAGGTTAGGATGTTGCTTACAGTCATACACCACATTGCTGTAGTCCAGCTGATGACAGCCTCAGTGACTCACATTTTCCTCAACTGTTTGTGGGACTCTTCAGGCAACAGGAGAAGACAGCAAGTTCAACTTGCCCTGTGAGAACTTAAAACTAGAAAAGAATCCCAGAGCATCCTCAATTATGAATCACATTGCTAACTGTTGTTGCAGCCAAAAGGAGAAGACAATATGCTTTGGGGCTTTTGAAAAGCTTTTTCCCTGACCATCACTCTCATGTTGCTTGGGTTCAGCTTCAATAAGCTGCTTTTCCTCTTGTGATCTCACCTTAACCCAGCACAAGCCATCTGGATAGACTCTGATGGTGATAAAGCATGATATATTTATATTCATGTTCTTCCAAGTCAGTACAACTGAAACTAGTTAACCCAAGCTGCAACAGCATACAATTCTTAATTTCTCATTAAAAATAATAGAGGTATCTATAATCAAGGAGTTTTCTGATCTAACAGCACATTGGTAAATACCATTTGCTTCATCTTGCTTCATTAAAGTGGTATGGTTTTAGACTTGACCTAGAAAGCTACTGTACATAAGCAGACTGCCATACCATCATCACTGTTTTGTGACATAAGGATCCATTTGTTTGAAGCAGTTTGCATCTTAAAGGCCTCCAAGAAGAGACACAAAAAATAACAGCTAAAAGCATCTTAAGTTATGCTCTCCTTACATGATTCCTGTGCAACAGTCAAGAGAAGAAGCTGTGTAAATGAGAAAAAGCTGAATTTTTTTCTTGTACTCACTAAAATGCATGCATCAGTCTTCAAAAAAAGCTACTTAAAACTGCACTATTTGCTTTTCTCTACTTGTCAATAAAAAGCACTCATTCTGTATTCTAAGAAGATGCCACAAGTAATCCATTTGATATGAACTAAAATAAAGGTATCTTAAATGAAAAAAAAAAAAAAGGATCACCCAAGTATGATGATTTCCAGCAGTAAAGTAAGTGGAATGGTAAACTTCCTGAGCACTGTAAACATCGGCAAACTGTCAAAAAAAAAAGATAAAAATCCAAGCATAACATCAGATTAATAGCATTTTTATATTCTAATTCTTATCTAACTTTACTAACCAGAGGATGAAACTGTTAGTCCAGCAATAAGCAACCAAAACAAATTCACAGCCACTTAGGATGTAGACAAAAATGTCAGTCTGACACTAAGCGACAGATTAGATAAATAAATCACTGAAAAATAACAAGATGTGCCAGTTTGTAAAACAATGCCACTGGCTACCTTTTAAAAGGTCCCTCTGCATGAGTGAAATTTAATATAAAAACTACTTTCTACCCTCCATAGCTCCTTTGCAGGGCAAGTAAAAATTACTTCTATTGTAAACTTAAAGGACGCAATATAAACCCATCTCTGAAAACATAGAACAAAACCAAAATACAAAGATAACATGCTTAGTAAACAAGCTGTAGTTTCCAAAAAGTCAAATAGATCCATGAGAAAAAAATCAGAGAAAGTACAAGAAACATTAAAGGTGGGAGCAGCTGCAACTACCAAACAAACAGCTACTTTTGAACAACATATTGTTGGTCTACATGAAGAAATGCAGTTGAAAACCTTTTCAATTAATTTGAGAAAACACTTGCATCTGACACTGGAAATCTGATAGAGTGGCCATATGGACCAGTTAATCCTCTGCTTAAGGTAACTATCACCAACTGCATTAATAAATGATACAAATCCTAACACAGAGTTTAATCACTTGAAAAAACAGACATTTTGAAGTTATGCATAGGATCTTACAGACATCTTACAGACACCCCAAACAAGGTGGAAAATTTCATCATGTAAACAAGTGTTACATAATGTAACAAAATACAATGTAACAAAATGCTAATGGTAGAAACACTGCAGCCATTCTTTCCTTTCTGTTATAAAAATTAGTTATGGATGGAAAATCTAAAAGAGGTATGTCAGCCACAGGGGGAAAAGATAGTGGACCTATGTTGAAAACTACCTACTAAACTTTTTATTTTAAAATTACAGTTAAGGAAATGGGAATGAAGAACCTATGAATCAAACTTTTACAGGACTGAAACTGCTTTCATATTCACATTGGCTGAAGTCCAACTAGGAACACTACTGCCGAAGTCAGTAGCATACAACTTGTAAACAGATCAAATGTTTAGGTAAGAATTTCCTAATAATATCAGGGGTTTAGACAGACAGACATCATATGCATTTAGTTCCCTACACTCTTCTTTAGTGATTTTTCACTCCCAGAAAAGAAAGGGGTAAAATCCAGAGAGTTTACTTATAACTTCTATTTACTGTACCTGAGTTTGCTGGTACTTGATAAACCACTTATGTGGTTTCCAACATAAATCAGAGGTAGAGGAAACAACTGCAATAAAATTAAAAGCACAACTCAGATTATTATGTTTTGAAGCATCGTTGAGAAACTTTACTTGATAGAATTTAATAGCTGTAATATCAAGTGCATTTTAGCAAGGAAGAGGGTTTTTTCAAGGAAAAAAAAATCTAAGTATGTTGCAAGCTGCCCTGGAGCTCTGTTCATGTGACCATGCATGAACCACAACTTCACTGATTTCATTAGAATAGTTGCAATCTACCTCTACTGGGACTCAGACTCTGTAGTAAATGTTAATCAGGTTTATTTTAATTACAGTAATCTTCAGATTAATACCCATTCTAACACTTGAATTTAGGTATAAAAGTAATATTAATAACTAGCTAAATAAGCAGGAGAACAAGTGGAATAAAACAATGTATAAACTGTTAAGTATGCTGTGTCTCTCTAGGCACACCTCTAATACTCCTCACGTATTAGCATGCCTGGAAAATAAACCACTTTAGGCCTACCCAACAAATTATGCTATGCAACATATTAGAAAGGAAAGGTAAGTAGGGGTAAATTAAACTTTACCTTTTTTTTTGCTTCTTGCATAATAAGACTGACACAGACAGAAATATATGACCCCTAACACAAAGAAACAACAATAGAACTACACAGGCTAAAGAAAATGTACAAGAAGTCAGGGATCTCTATGCAATATGCAGCTGCAGCTCAAAGCTGTTAATTCTCCCACTACAGAAGAGTTGCAGAAGATTAAAAGCAACCAAAGTCACCAACGGGGAGAAAGTTAGTGTGTACATCTAGTTCTATTTACTATCAGTCAAGCAGAGCTGAAATGGCAGAAAGACAAAACAGATTCTCTACCCTAACATGTGTAATAGTTTCTGTTGTGCCTACACATGCTTCAGGAGACACTGTCTGTGTTGGCGGCTACGTCCTCA
Organism: Gallinago undulata; assembly: GCA_026546715.1. Classification (NCBI taxonomy): domain Eukaryota; kingdom Metazoa; phylum Chordata; class Aves; order Charadriiformes; family Scolopacidae; genus Gallinago; species Gallinago undulata. The sequence goes on from JAOTQQ010000019.1 coordinate 44,512,915, forward strand.
TTGTGTGCTGGAAACACATAGAGAGGAATGGGCTGCACTTTGTCTATGTTAAAAATTCTACATTTCTTTTACAGCAAAGAGGAGAGGGGAGAAAAGTACAGTTAAAGTTAACTTTTAAGTGAAAGTTACAGTAAAAGTAAACAGGACTACAAACAGGAGTAAAAGTAAATAAATATTCAGCCTGCTCACGTAAGTTTGCAAAGATTTTGTAATGCACTATCTCTTCAGCAGATTTTTATTTAGAAAAATTTGTTTCACTTCATTCATAGGATGAAAATAGAACTGACATTACATTCTCTTTCTCTGAACCTTGTCTATTGTGAAGACAAAATTACAATACCCAGCACAACATCAGAGATCAGTGAAACATTTACTCAGAAAGGGTCAAGAATTCCAAAACTTCATCACTAAAATAAGCACTTTGGTACTTTAAAACTCTAGCTGAAAGCATGCAGGTTGTAAAATCATCCCAGGAGTGAAAAACAATGACAATCTTGGTGTCAATGAAAGCAAGTTGTCAAACAGTCAGTCAAAAGGTGCTTTAGAAAGTAAAGAAATCAACAATAAGCAGCCCAGCTGATTCACTATGACTAGTCAAATCCAGCACTACAAGCCAATTCTGGATGCTGCAGTGTCAGCTGTTCCCAGCAGATGCAGGAAAGTCTTCCAAAGGATAGATAATATTAGAACAAAGAAAACAAGTGGTATATTTTTTAATGCATTTGTACTGATGTTAAAGTGAAGGCAACAGCAGAGAGAGTAGTGGAACAGGAGGAGGTGGAAGGAAGAAACTTCTGAGGTCTCAACGAGCTGTTTATACACAGAACTCAAAACTGCTCACTGGAAAACCTTCCTCTTTCATATTTTGGAAAAAGTAAGCACTGACCATTGTATAATTGATGCTATAGATATTCCCGCAAGATTTTCACATGCAGAAATGCCAATGATTTCAACATGCATTAAGAATAAACAGCATTCGTTAATGGCTGTGAGATGTTCATAGTAAAACTCATATTGATAGTAAGACAAGATTCTGCAATGAAGATGCTGGCCTGAAAAGCTGTGATATCTGAGCCCTTCAGCAGAGCTTGGAGCTAACTCCCTCTGTATCTCTGAGCAAACACTGACCAATACCCTGCAGCAAGCCATAAAAGCACAGGCTTATGAATCAAAGTAAAGCTCCAGCAACATTGCACCATGCATATAAAAATCTACAAGGATCATCACAGTTCTCAATCTGAGATAAACAAAAGATTCTCTTGTATTTTCTCTGTCTTGTCTCTTTAGGCTATGCATCCGTAAGGTCTGCATGATGCAGCCAGCCCCTATCTAAAGTGTTTTCAATGAGTGTTATTTTAGCCCCTCCAATGTAGTCTTAGGTTTGAAGCCAACTCTTGGTCAGGTTTTTGGTCTATCACATACTCTTTCACTATTGTTTTTTCACGTCCCATTCAAACTTCCAAGCAGTCTTTCTCCCTTCATGCTGTGATCAAAATTCTTTCTTAACACAGATGTCCCATTAATCCCACAGGTAGCTGTATACATCCAGAAAAATACTTCAGTAATTTGAAGGAGTTGCATCCAGCTATATGAACGTACAGCACCCTTTTCCATGTACTGCTTAACAAACTGGCACCAGATTGCTCTGCAAACAGAAAGCCAGAATATTGCAGTGAAATTAAAATGATCAAATCCAATATTAAATGAAATAAAGATAAAAATAATCACACTTGACAAATGCAAATTTTTTTCCATTCTTCTATCTTGTCTCCAGAAGAAAGAATGCCACTAAAAGAGGCAACGTTTTCTTATTAACATCAAGACCTGTGTAATCCTTACCTTCACAGGTATACTTTTATCAAAATCAGGGAAGTGGACAATCTTATTCAGTTTTGACACATACAATATAAGTATAGTGGCTGCCATCTAAACAAGAAGAAAAAACATGAAGTCATGTAAGAGCAAAATTGTAAGTACGAATGAAAGAACTCCATCAAAGACAAAATCTTTGTATGAATTTGACAAATTCATTATGTATCTCTTTCAATGAACAACACAGCACACAACTAATAAACTTGAGCAACTTAATTCTTAACAATTTTGCAAGTACAATATAGACATATGCTTTACTAGCTTGAGAAAATTAGTGGCACGCTGTGAAACAATGCATGCTGAGAAGGAGCTGAGAAAATAAAACAGGACATAAGGCCAGAATAATCATGCTATTTCCACTCAGAGTGTTGTTTAGTCAGTGAAATCACTCCTACAGCTTTTTTCAGTACTGTGGGACAGGGGTAGTGCATTGAGCAGCCTGTTGACAAGTTGATGATGAAATAATAAAGATACAGACAGAATGAAGGAGAGTATTTCAGCAATCACATACCATAACAGTTTATGCTGGCCCGAGGAAGGAATAAAAAATAAATCCTTATACAAAAATACAATAATTGGCTATCTAGAAGATGAATTTGAGTCATGTTCTGCAGGCTATTATATGCACGTTACAAAGTGTTCAGGGAAAGGAAGGATTAGTCAACAAAAAATGGAAATGTCATTTACTCTTATGTTCTGCAAAGAAACAAAGCTATATCATTGCCCTTAACATGATTTAAGGCCACAATTTCTAGTCTTTGGCTTCCCCTGAAACATTATGTGTGGTTCCGTGATCAGTTTGGATGTGTGTCTCTTTCCTCCTCTCACATAGCAAAGACTTTACAAGACATTGTACTGTATTCAGCACCAAACAGTAGAGATGTCAGACCTGCAGTACCCTGTTTTCACCTCCTCCCCACTATCCCTTAGCTTGTAACCTTGGCAGAAAGTAAATCCTCTCTTTTAAATGTATTTGCCTAAACAACACTTGCTTCAAGGCTCCATCTTCCCCAGCCATCTCTCTGCAAAGTCACACGTTCTTTTTTTATGGACCATGTCCACAAACATTTGAACTTTTGTTTTACTATGACGCCCACTAACAACAAAAATAACAAAAAACATACTTATACTACAGTACTGCAAAATGTCTACAGGCAAATATAGCAACAAAGAACCAAAATTGTGTGACAGTCCTACTGGAAAACTGATGGGAAAAGGGGAAGAGATTTCTGAGAAAATACATGGTTGGACTACAAATAGGGATAGCATCTCTGCATATAACCCACAAATGCTCAAGGACTCTCATAGAATCTATGCACTTGCTAGAACAAATCCTGACAGTTTTGAGGGCCAGATCTCTTAATTACTGAACTCTACAAGGGGAAATAAAAGTCAATTTCAGTACTTTACGTGACCCTTCCCAGGCTACAGTTTTGACTTTAGCTGAAACCTCCTTGATCTCACTACAACAAATCACCCTTTCTTACAGCGTGTCTAATCCAGAAGACAAGCAGTGCAGTATAACAGATATTTCCTCCCCAACAATAGATTTCTATGCTAACATTAGTTTAACTTACAAAATAATAAGTATATTTAGTATGCTTTGTAAACATACCTGTCCAATTCCAAGAAACATTGGTGATGGGAAACTGAAAAGCATAAACAGTCATTTAATTGTGAGGATACAAAAAGGAAAAAAAAGAAGGAAAAATAATTTAAAAAGGAGTTTAAATTTAGCACCAACATCAACAACTGTATGTATGGATGACTGGCCTGTCTTTCAGAAGAGCTCAGGAACTGCTACACTTAGAGTTCTAATGTTTTAATTCTACAGCAAAACACGTTGCATCTAAGTATTATAGCATATGCACACCTTAGCAATTCTAAATTGCTAATTTTGGGGGGGATATTTGTAAGTGAAGATAACACACCTGGAGAACTCTTAAAAATGCGTGATTTTTTGAGTGGTTTCATATATACAGTATACATCCTCAGATGGTATAATAAGTTATATTTCTTGCACTTGCCCTAACTTGGAAGCTTATCTCCACAGCCCAAACACACTAGCAATATGTTTCTGTGAAAAGAAAGCACCTAGGTAAATGTCGTACATTTACATTCAAATGTTCAACATCTACATATGTTGAAACATCTATTGTCTACTGAAACAGTTAAATTCCTACCATAAACCTTCAGTTAGCTTTAGCTAAAAGCATGGATACTTGAATGTTAAGAAAGCAGAGACTTTAGCGGGACACCTGAAGAGCCTAAGTGCCTCCTTTTTTTCCCTGAAATCTACATCAAGTTAAAACCAATAAAGGTGTGGCAGTAACTGCTAATTCTCTTTATGTATAATGAAATACAAGCAAAGAAGTTAGTTACGATGGATGGCTGCTTTCTGCCACAACCAGCCATGTCTGGAGCCTCTCTGCCCAAAAGTCAAGGAGCTCCCTGAACATGAACCGTTGCCTCCCAAGAGTCTCACCACATTTTGCTGGACTAGCCTGTCAGGGATGTTCACACACCAACCTGCATCCAGGGAATCTAAATAAAACTCATTTCATTTTCTGTGCACATCCGCACTAACAAATACCTAAGGCAGGCCCAGGTTCTCAACAAGCTTTCTAATTTTCCATTTATCAAGGGTCTTTGAGGTTGTAGTTATTTACCACAGAAGCCACCAGGAACTGCTCTACTGCTAATTGGTGTGCTGAGAGGTGTACATCACAAATGAGCATGACTGGGACAGGAATATAGCATTAACAAAAGAAAGAAATGCTCTGAATGACAGCAGAAAGGCCATAAGGACACTAGAGTCATAACACAAATAGTTAGGAGCAGCCAGTAGTAAAAGAGATGCTGGAAAACAGAAGTATTAGGGGAGGAAAAAAAGAAAAGAAAAAAAAAGAGTAGAAGAAACAGAAGTTAATCATGTGACATGACAGTGACACCATATAAATATGGAGACTTCACTCATCTCTACTATGCAGATTTCTCCAGACATTTTTGATTTGCAGTGGCCTAAATATTCCCAGCAATGCTGTAAGATCTTTATACAAAAATTAGGCTTACTGATGGGCGTGTTGTCCATGATTATCTCCCATGGATGTGCTAGATGTATGCCAGGGACTTACAGGGAGATGCAGACTGTAGGATGAAAACCACAATAAAATAAAAAAACCCCAGCTTTCCTCATCTATCATTTCTGGGAGATGTTCTATGCAGCTGTTACAGATTCAAATAGCACTGAACATTAGCAAAAAACAGCAAGTTTTGTTGTGTAAGATTTTTCCTTTTGTTGGGTTTTTTCCTCTTCTGTTTTTAGTTTATGATGTGGCAAAACACAGCAAAAGCAGAGCAAGCCTTTTAAGTAAAGAATATTGATAATGATACATTGATAATACCACTGCTACAAGATGACAATTCCATATGGGATGCCCCATCAGGTCACAGATGAAGTTTTTCAGTGCTTTCATCATTAAAAGATTTTCTGAGGTTTGCTTCCCATTTCTGGCTGCCTCAGAAAAGAATGGCGCTCGCAGAAAGGTAACAAGACTGGCAGCAACAGTTAGGGGAGATGCCGTTTCCCTGAAGGGTCTGAGACGGTGTGACCAGCGAAATCCCAGCCTCAACGCTGGGAATAACGGCAGGGTTTCGAGGGAAAGACCAGCATGTTTCAAAAAACGGCTGCCCAGGACTCCGCCGCCGGGTGGTGGTGTAGAAGTGTTACATACTGGGCATAAACGGAGTCGAGAATTAGAAGAACCGAACCGTCTCAGCACATGCCCCAACATCTCCGGAGCTAAAAGCGCCTGCACCGGGTGCGCCAGCTGATCGCCCCGGGTCCGGAGCTGCACCGACGCCCCCAAGTTACCCTCAGGGTCATGAGAACACCTCCCCGGCGGTGCGGCCCCGCTCGGCTTCCGGAGCGAAGCGCTGCCTGCCCTCACCGGGAGAAGACCGACACTGCCGCCAAGGCCGCGGGGATGGCCGGGCCAGGACAGGCCCCGCCGCGGCCTGCGGCCCGGCCGGCCCTCACCTGTAGGCGCTGAGCAGGGCCTTGTTGACCAGCACGATGAGGAAGGAACACGTCCCATAGAAGAGGGCTGAGAGCACCCTGGGCAGCGCCGAGGCCGCGGCGGCGCCCGCCACCTCCCCCGCGGCCTGCCCGGCGCTCATGGCGGCGAGAAGCGGCGGCGCCGGGCAGCGCCCCACCGCCGGCTGCAGGAGCACGACCGGCCGGGCCGCCGCCGCCCCTCCTCTTCGCCCCGGCACGGCCCCGAGCGGCGGCTGCCGCAGGGCGCCCCCTGGCGGGGCGGGGTGCGAAGCCAGGGCCCGGGGTCCCGCCGCCCCGCCCGAAGCCGTCTCCAACGGAGGCGTCTCTGTAAGCGGCACCCCCCCCGCCACCGCCGCCGGGCCGATTGAGGGAAGGCAGGCGCGGGTGAAAGTCCAGCGCCACGTGCCGGCCGCCGCCCCCGGGGAGCGCCAGGCCGGCGGAGCCGCTGCCCGGGCTCAGCTCCGTGCCCTCCGCCGCCCGCCGGCACGGCCCGCTTGGGCTTTTTAAACCGGCCTGACGGGAAAGGCGTTCGGCGCCGCTGAGCACCCGCCCGCGGGGTGAAAGCACCTGGGCTCGGGCTGCAGCCCGCTGCGGCTCCCCGAAGGGCAGACGGTCTGGACTCAGCTTCACAGGAGCTCTCGCAAGCTTGTCAAACTGTTTAAAAAGAAAGAAAAAAAGTCTAAAAAATTCACTTTGGGCGGTTAACTTTGTGTCAAATTTCACGAGGCAGGTGCAACACCTTCACGTGCTGCAGCCAGCCAAGCTGGTGGGGTTAGAGAAGGCAGAGCCCAAGTATTAAAAAATTACCAAACAGCACACACTAAACGTGGAAATTAAACCAAGTTTTTATTCAAAGCATCTATTAAAATGACAGCACATCCACTCATCTGCTGTTAAGTCACACCGAACTACAACTTAACCTTTTGAATCACTGACCACTTCAAGATCTCTTGTATATAATCACTGCCTCATAAAACAAAAAGCAGTTTCCCCATTTTTTATTTTTTTACTTGGTATTTTATCCAAAACTTGGCATGACATAAAACTGCTTCAGCTGTCAGAGTTTTCTCTACAGCCAAGTACAATTCAGTGTACTTGTCATACTTGAAGAAATATTCTGCCACTTGCCCAACACATTACAGATGACTGGGAGAAAAAAAAAAAAAAAAAGAAATTGTAATGATGTCATTTACAACTCCAGTCTGCAACTGGCTGGTAATTACACTGTGAAATACTACTCAGGAGCAATTCTGAGTTATGACTCAGAAGTACAACTTCTGAGTTGTATTTATGAGATTTATGCTCAGAGTCCTTTTGGTGATCAGACCATTCACATGCAGCCAACTGAAGCTGCATGTAACTTACTTGACAAACTCCAAACCTATGCACAGGAATTAGGCATTTTACATAGGTCAAGAAGCCTAGGACGATCACAATGTTTGTTATTTTCAAGCCTAAAAGACTTAAAACAGAAAGAAATTAGCTTGATGTTAGCTAAATTTAGGAGCTGAAAGCAAAAGTTAAACCGTATCACTGGTGCAAAATTATTTACATTCAATTAAAGTGATTTTTTTTTTAATTATTCAATTACTCTTTAGTTAAGTGCATCAATACTTGACTTAAACTGGGTTAATGAGATTTTCAGCAACAACATGTTATCAATTATCAGGTAACAGAATCCAGCAGTTGCAGTTTCTGGTGTAAAATCATGTTACTTCTCTGGAACAGCTGTATACATCTGGTCAGTCTCTATCAAGTGACTGATAAAATTATTTCTTCCTCTTGCTTAAGTGAGAAGGAAAGCGGCTTCCCTTCTCATCTGAATTTCCTGACCTTCAATGAGAGGAAGGAGTTAAAGCAAGCAGATCAGTAAATACAAATTATTAATATCCCCTAAAGCAGTAGCTTAATAGAAAAAAAAAAACAAAAACCAACAAAAACCAAACCAAACAAACAACAAACCACACAACAAGAAGTCCAATCTGAAAATAAAGTTTCGTTAGCATATTAGGAATCTCTGGTTGCCTTCAAAGCAAAACACGGAAAAAGATCACCATGAGACATTGCTATTGAAAGTATACAACATTCACAAAGTGACAAAATATCTTGCTAAACATTTTATATCAGCATCTGAGTACTAGGCAGCATTCTGTAACTTCATTTATTTGGGAAATACATGAAATCACAATGTTAACACACTTTAACTATTTTTGGAAGCCTATTTTCTAGTTGTATAGTGAATACTTTTCTGCAGTGTTTAAGTGATAGCTGTGCTATAGTTAGTGAACACAAAATTGGCATGTTATCCTGAAGTAAAGCAATAAGGTGGCTTTATGCACAGAAAGTACAGAGGCTTCTATTTGCTAATAATCATATAAAAGTAATACTTTAAAACTTAGTGTTTGCTAATAGAAGATCTAAAATAATTCACTACAAATCCACACCACCCTGTAAATACCCCCTTTATTAACAAAATCAAGTGCCAAATCACTACAGGGTCCAAAAATATCTGAAAAAAAATCACCAATTGTTTACCTTTGTCTAGACTTTGCAAGACTAATCATTTTCAGATAAACCCAACAATGTGCAAAAGTTCCCAACATCACATGCTAGGAATAACAAGTGCTACCAAGAGATTTTGCTGAAGTCAAATCAGAAAACAGAACAGCGGAGTCAAGCCTCATGCCTCAAGCAGTCACAGTGAAGATCCTGAATGATCTTAGTTTCCTGCATGAAGCAGTTTCATCCCCAGTTTTATCTACAAGCTGCAGTAACTAAGCTTTGCCTTCCGCCTCAGTGATACTAGATAAAGATATACTGACGTAAGAAAAAAAACCAAACAGTTTCATTGCTGCTTACCAATATCTTCAGACCTACCAGTTAATATAAATTTGCTTTAATAGTCAGATAAATACTTTCCTTTTTGTCAGCCCTTCTTTGGCCACATGTACCATTCTGCTAATCATGAACACTTTGTTCAGAAAGTGCTTTCTGGTGAAAACTGCTTCAAATAAATGAGTTAACCTTGCAAAATCTAGTTCCCCACAACACGTAAATTTGTCCACCCTGCATTACGCAGTCCCATATTTACAAAATATTTAGAAACTTTACATCTGTCTTTTACCTTACGAAAAGTGCAATTCTCTTACCCCATGTTATGGGGCAACAACATTCTTCATAAATTCTACAGAATAGCAGCCTATGATAAGCAAATAAGGTGCTTAGCTTATGCCCAGGGTCTAACTGGTTAAATACCACCAGGAAGTACATTTTGTATAGGCAGACTCTGCTCCACTCTACTGTCGGAGTGGTGCCACATCAAGGTTTGCAAGCTCAATGAGAGCCAGTGCGCCATGCATGCGTTCGCGCTGTTCCTGGAGGCGGCTGCGGAGAGCAGCTGAACAAGCGCTGTTCTTCTCTTCACCATCCTCTTCATCAGACTGAAGATACTCCATTGGGTCCTGCTGTTCCTGATCTGTTTTCTGGATTGTTTTAGTTTTCAACGAAGGAGTACGCTGTTCTCTTGTCTGCCAGTATCTACAAAATAAAACGCAGGGAATGCTTTTAGAAGATATACAACTGACTCGCACACCAACAATTCAAAGCTGGCAAATAACCTCCCAAGTACTAGCTTGCATCTGACTAATGCATTTGGCTTTATCTTTGAGCCCTTATATGGTACTCCTTAAGCTGTCAAAACTCTCCTTTATTCAGTATTTCAAGTGAACATCTCTGACAGGTTTATTCTCTAAATGGTGTTCCCAGCAGGCATTTCTTCCTAGGCATACACCATCATTCACCTTCATACAGAAACAAATTCGGCAGGACTATAGCACTAACTAACAAGGTAATAGCATGTGTTGATCAAGCAAAGAGAAGCATTTAAGCAGAGGGTGAGAACAACAACAACAAAAGATATAAGAAAAATTCTCATGAAGAACTTTGTCCTGACCAAGAGTTTGCACTTCTTTAAGGAAAGGAAAGGCCAGGCTGGTTTTGGTTTGCTGGGGGGTTTTTTGCCCCTAAGAATAAAATGCTTTCTCAGACCACTCTTACATGTTTTTAGAGAAAGATGACACCATGACAGAACTTACTTTGCCAGCCACTCAGCCACAGCTTTATTGTCAGCCGTCTGCTTCTTACTCAGCATGTCTGTGAGCTCTTCCCTCTTCAGTCGGGCATATGGATGTTCGGGGCAATGACGGTTTGCGTGTGTGAATCTGCTTAAACAGCCTTAGAAAACACAAAGTCACAATGATGAAGTACACATTATGGAAAGCAGCCAACCAATGAGTAAATAACGTACAGCATCTATGGGATGAAGGTGCTGCTGAATCCAACCTTCCTCACTCACAAACCCCTACGTTTGGTTGAAAACAGCAAGTTCTACTTGCAAGGTTCACAACATGCCCCATCATTTACGTATTAGTATCAACTAGACAGAATTACTGATAACCTGCTTACATAACATATGCAATCCATACATATTTGCATTATTAATGCAGGTTCTGTGCAGCTTGTCCCTTCTTTAGAAGCTGCTCCAAAATTAAAATCCAAAGCTTTTGTGGATCTTAGCCACAGGGACATGCATACATTTCCAGTACTAGACTGGCCCCAGTTCTGAAAGCTGCAAATTGTCCTCTGAGGGCTCACCATTCTCTGAGCAGACGAAAGGTTTCTCCCCTGTGTGAAGACGCTGGTGAGTTTTGAGCTGCCCACTCTGAACAAAGGCTTTACCACAATCTGGATAGTCACACAAATAAGGCCTTTCACCTTAAAAATAATAACAAAGCAGATTTATGAAAGCTGAATATACAAGAAGAGTCACAGTATGCAGTGGTGGTCCCTTGGTTGAAACTTATACAAGCAAGGTCTCCTCTTACCCACTTCAAAAACTCCTGGCATAGCAAATAGCAGAGATCCATTTTTACTTCAAACAGATCTTTCCTCTGAGGTACATGCTACTGGGTAATACAATTATTTCCAGAGGGGGGAGGAAAAACCCAAAACCCAAATTATGTTTTTCCTTGCCATATTTTCTGATTGAAGCCTTTTGCACAGCATTACCTAAGCCTTGTCCCACAAAACAATGCACATACAGAGCATGAAATATATGAAGTGAAATGAGTAAATGGACATGTAATGTAATTCAAGTTGCAACCAGATGAATTTTATCCTTAACATAGCCTCAGCTATGGTAAAACAACTGAGGTCAACAGCATAGTAACATACAGAGCTGAAGAAATATCTTACGAGGGAAGACTATTTGAGAAAAATTGTAATGGATAAATGGTGGTTGCAAGAGAAACTTATTCCAGACTTAAGCCAAGAAAGTTTTCTTTGGCCAAAGACTTCCCAGTCTCAACTGCAACAAGAAGAGGGACGGCAGGTATTCCTCCCTCAAGAGGATCTGACTGCATGCAATCATGCTAAAACATGCCATGCCACCTCTCCTCGGGAAGGGTGACAAAACCACGGCAATGCTGACTTACTATGTCAGAGGAATAACACCAGGGTAAGTTCTGCTCAGGTCAGTAGCTTGTACAAGTTCAACACCTTAAAACAACTAAGTGAAAAGTGAAATAAAAACCTCTGCTGACTAAAGAGCACGAGGGAACTAGTGTTTAATATTAGTATCTAGATTAGCATTAACAACTTGAGCGACAAAAGGAGACCATGGGAGCCATGGTTCTTCTGGGATTTATTTGCTTGGTTTGGAGGTATGGGGGAGAGTGTTGGTGGTTGTGTTGGTATTGTGAACTACCTTGGGGCACACTTTATTGCATATAGAGAGTTCTGCTGGAACATGAAAAGCAAAAACAAACAAACAAACCCCAGCATCTCCTGTTCAGTTCAGATGGGTATTGAGTGAGTTGTTCCTACATTTTAACTTAATTGAGTTGCCTTCTACATGCAGTTCAGTAAATAAGAGCGACCACCTCCATCCCAAAAAGTTAATTCTAGGCGCTAGGAGAGACAACTGGGTTAATTCTAGGCGCTAGGAGAGACAACTGGGTTAATTCTAGGCGCTAGGAGAGACAACTGGGTGGTGATTTTAACCATTTGAACTCTTTTCTCAACATTTAAGTTAGACTTCTAGCTTGTTACACTACTAGTTATCATGCACTTTTTAAGTTACTGTCTCCTCTTACAGTTAAACTTCAATTGCTGTATAAAAAGTACACCACCAAGAAGGAAACAAATCACAGAGTCGGAATAAAGTCAGAATAAAGAGAACTACCACGTACAGAGCACCAAACTCAAAAAAGGCTCTGTCTCTTGCACAGTAAGCCACTGACACCAGCAGATACGCTTCCCCACAACAAACTCGGTTAACAAAGGCTTTGATTGGACTAAAAAGGCTTGGAAGTATGATTAACTTAACAGTTACAATAAAATAGTAGTAGGTGGAATTTGCTGGGGGTTTTGGCATGTTTTGTTTGTTTTTTTCAAGTTGCACTTTCCCTGTACTCACCAGTGTGAGTTCGTTTGTGGGCCTGCAGTGATTTCTCTCGCGGAAAGACCCTGTAGCAAATGTTGCAGCGGATGCTGCTGGAGGAGTGCACCCCTTCATTGATCAGCTCCGGGACCGTGTCCGCTCTTGGCCGGCCACGCCGCAACCTGTCCTGCGTTGAAATAACCGCACAACTGAAACCCCGCGCGCCCCCACCTCCGCGGTTCAGCCAACCCACCCCCACTTTCCCCTCCAAGTGGTTTTCGAAGCCCGGGGTGTGACAGAGAGCGGCCGCCGTGCCGTTGGCACCATCAGCAAGGTGGCCGCCATCCCACCGGGGGGGCGCCGAGCCCTCCCCCTGCGCGCGGCTGGCACGCGTCGCGCCGAGAGAAGGCGTCAGGCACTGACAGCGCGCGCTGCGAATTAGGGGGTGGAGGGAACAGACAAAACAGAAAACAACCTTTTTGTTTCCTTCCTTTTTTTTTTTTTTTTTTTTTTTTTTTTAAGTCTTGAAGAGAAGGCGCGCAGGAACCCCCGCCGAAACCGCTCCTCAGCCTCCTCCTCCGCGGCTCCCGCACACCCGGCCGTACCTGCTCGCTCACGCACGCCGCCTCCAGCGGAAGTGACTTCACTTTAAATCTCCGGGCGGAGGCGGGGGAGGGGTGCGCGGCGCGGACTCACCCTTTAACTCCGCCGCCCGCCCCGCACCGGCCCCGCGGCCGCACTCACCTTCAGATGCCGATGCCCACCACCGCCGCTCGGGCTCCCCGCCTCTTCCTCGTCCTTGGCGGGGGCTCTGCCCGCTCCCGCGCGGGGCGGCGGGAGGGCCGAGAGGGCGGCGGTGCTGCCGGGGCTGAGGGTCACGTTGTGGGCGTTCTCGCCCCAGCGCCAGGGGTAGACCATGAAGTCGCTGAAGCCGGGGCTGGTGGGGACGGGCAGGGCGGCCGTCGGCTCCTCGCGGGGCTTGATCGGAGTGGTTTTGATAACGGAAACCAGGATACGCTTCGGCGAGTCCTGGCAAAATATCACGGGGAGCCCCGGCGGCAGCCGTTCCGCCATCGCCCACCGCTCGCAGGCACCGGCGCGGAAACGGGGTGAGGGCGTGGGGCGGCTCCGAGACGGCTCAGCCCAGCTGTCCGCCCGAACTCGCCTCCTGGCTGGGGGGTGTGGAGCGGCACGGAGGTCCCGCAGCCGCCGCCACCTGTCGCCACCCGGGCCCGCCTCAGTCGCTCATCGCCGGGGACGGCGACTCCCTGTGGGGTCTCAGTGCCTCCCTCCCTCCGCGGCCAGCCCCGAGCGGATCCGCAAAGTCAGCGGCAGCCCCTGGCCATAGCAAACGGCCGGAGAAAAGCAGCCGCCAACTCTCCCCACCTTTCCGAAACGGTACCGGCCGCGCTGGCAGACCTGGTCCCGGCGATGCCCGAGGAGAAGAAGCCGCCACAACCCCTCCGCGCCCACAGCTCAGGCCGAGCCCCAGATTTTCCCGCGTTACATTTCGCGCCTGGGCGTAACCAATCACCCAACCCGGCGCTGGCGTCACGCAGCAGCGGTTCCCGCCGACCAACCGCTAAGTGGGCCACGCCCTCCGGGGGGCGGTGCCCGAGCTGGGCGCGGGCGTCGCCTCTGCCACCCTATTGGACAACTGCTCGGCTCGCCGGCTGAATTCGAAACTGAGCGGGCTCGCGGGGCCGTGGGAGCCGCCCTGCCTCGGGGGAGATGTTGATTGGCCCGCCGCAGCGGCGCTGCCACAGGGGGACACACGGATTGGCCCGCCGAAGCGCGGGTGAGGGGAGAGGGAGGAGGAGATGGCTGGCGCGCACGGGCTGCCTCTGAGCGCGCCTTTTGCGGTCGGGCCGGCGGGGGCTAATCGCCCGGGAAAGGGGAAGCCCTTTCCCTCACCCCTGCCGCCCCCTTTCCCCCGCTGCCCATGTGCCCGTCGTTGAGGGAAAGGAGGGTTTCCCGTGAGGAGCGGCGCTGCGGAGGCGGCAGGCGCGGCCGTTACGGCGGTTGCGGGCGGCGCGCGGAGGGAGGCTGCGCGCCTGCCCCCTGCCCCGCGTTCGCGAGCGTTGGCCGGTGGCGGGCGCGCTGGCAGCGCCGCCGTGTTACACTCAGGGCGGCAGGCGGCGGTCCCAGGAGCGTAAGAGGTGTATCTATACTACCGTCTGTCTACGGTGCTGAAACGGCATCTTAAACCTATAGATTTCCAGCCGACATCCTTTGAAACAGTAGGCCGAGTCTAGTTCTGCTTGGTGCAAGTGGATGGCTGCAGGGAGGCTGGAGTGCCAGGCTGCCACGGCCACGGGAAATGGGGATTTGTCTCGACTTTTGCTCGTCTGTGTGAGTTAAGGTGTTGCCTATGTGGCTGATCTGTGAGAGGTTTTGTGGCAGCAAGGAATGGTTTGGGGATACAGTGGCATACACTGATCTGGCTTTTGCTGGTAAAAACATGTAACAGGTCATATGTTCAGCTTCTCAATCTGCAAGTATCATTATGCAAGTGCCTCATTTATTGAATGCTTCGGAACTAAAAAGTCTTTAGCTTTATCAGATACAGTAGTACAATTTTTTTTTATGGTTTTCTATGTATTTTAAAGCAGGAGCAATTTCTTGGCACTTGGTGTGGGCCTTTTGTGCAGAAGCTAACCAATAGCATTACATTAACATGCTACTTTTGCCTCACTGTCTTACTATCACAGTGAGCTTTACTGACTAGTTATAGGTTGTGAAATAAGTGACTCAAATTTCTTACATTGTCGGAGTGGGAAGATGGGCCCGGAGCAACGACGGAGTCTCAGTGTGAGTATGATCGTTCTCCTTTATTCCATGTTTTAGCAGAGTTTATATAGGCAAACAGCA
>JAOTQQ010000019.1:44528253-44563299 GCA_026546715.1 Gallinago undulata
CCCCTGATCCCGTGTCTGAAACCGGATTGTTCATCCCAATCAAGTCATGTCCTTTTGCAGACAGCCATTCCTCCACATTACATTCATAGCTAAATTTTGAGGTAAATACCAAGAGCACAGAGAAGCCAGGAAACTAAAAACAATGAAGTTTTTTTCCCTTTTCTGCTGTATTTACTGCAGTTTGTATGCTGTAGAATGCTGCCTTGTAAGAGTGTTAGCAGCCGTCATTACTGACAGGAACAGGAAAGTGCAGGGAAGAGCAAATTTGCAGTGTATGACTACTAACTCTTAGTTCTTCCAACATAAAAACTAGTACTGGACTTCAGTATTAAGTATCCATCCAGAGATAAGCAGCCCTTTCATTATGAGTTACATAGTTTGTCACAACTATCCTTTTAAACTAACTAAAAAACCCCTAATTTTTGCTTAAGTAAGTTCTTGTTCATGTATATATATATATATATAAAACTTGATCAAAGTCCTACCACTACAGGCTGTGCTTACCAAGCCAGAAAGAAAACACTAGCCTGTAACTTTTGTTCCCATACTGAGCAAACATGTTTTCATGTGCTTAGATCTGACCCATTTTAAAAGCTTCAGCCCTTAAAAATAAACCGTGGAAGAAAGTTCAAGTAAGAGAACAATATTGTAGAGGAGTGGTAATACAGAAAGACATTTTAAAATCTAACAGGGGAGAAAAAAGCCTAACTCGTATTAAAATAACTGCATCCCCAAACCAAACTGTGAATACCTTCATAACTTTCCAAAACTACACAACAGATGCTTGAAGTAGTGCTTGTAGCTGCTGAGAACTCCAGTGACTGATGGAATTAGTTTTATGATTCGGTACATAAAATTGTAGATATTAAGAATGGTGAAATGTATTGCAAGTAACTGGATATCTCTGTACTTGCCCTATGCCACCTCAGTGTACACATTAAATTTTGTAATGACATTCAAGGGCCTGTCACTAGATTAACTTTTTAACATGGATTTCGTAATTTTTTCTAATGTAAAATCCTAGATGTTTGCTAAGGGAGGCAGCTCAAGAGAAGCAAGAGGTGAGGAGATGCCACTTCCGATATTTTAACTGCTCTGAACAAAAGTTTTTCATGTAGTAATACCAATGACCAAAAGGAGAGAAGTGGCCTCTCTGTCAGAATCCTGCTAATGGAAGAAGAAAAGCACACACTCAAAATGCATGTAGTCTAAAGGCCTGAAAATACACTGCCTTTCAGTACATACAGTCATACGTATTAAACTACTTGTTCAGGTAGTGTTATGTAAAAACGGTTCTAAGATACTGAATCTTAACAATATTTGTGTTTGCTCTTGGTGGTATTTTGATGCTATGCTACTAGCTTAATGTATAAAAGAATTCATATTTTAGTGTTAGTGTAGAAACAAGAAAAAGTTCTCTCTGAGAGGTAAAACACTAAGATAATGAAACATACAAACTACAATCAGATAAAATCCTACCTATTATTACAACACAGCATGCCTTTTATTATACACAACATAATAAAGAGTGAAAGGAGAGGGAGTGCAAATTCGGTAGGAAACAAGGAATAAATACTCAGCTAGTTAGACGCAAGAAGGACATCACAATTCAGGAGCTTGAGGATAACAAGCTCAGAAATAAAAACTAACTCTCAAACTGAAATGGAACACAAATACTTGATAAATGAAGAGGAAACAAGGTTCTTTGTCTCTGAAGCATGCGGCAGCTATTTCTAGTGATTCTCCAAAGTTCAAAGCAGAAAATGTCAAGATAGTGATGGCCTTTAGGTAGATAATAACAAATACTTAATGACACTGCAAGTAACTTTATTGTATGTTGTAATATACATTTATAGCATAACTTACCAATAGTCATAATATATTTTATCTAAGTGGTTTTTATTACATGTCCCAAGATTTGCTTTATATCAAATTAATATATTGAGACAATAACATCACTTATGTTAATATAACTCACTTGAGGTCAGATACTGAATGCTCCAGACGGAATGAAACAGAATGAGGTAAGCATACCCATAACAAAGATAAATTCCCATCTTTTCCTGTGAAGATGATCAAAGAATAGGAGTTACCATAAGCAGGTCCATCTTCGGTGATGTAGTTCTTTTCCGCTTATCTTAAAACTTCACATAGTCCATTGAGTTCAGTAGAATTACATTTACATTGATTGAAAATGTGTGTGATGGCTAGATCCACTAAGTGACACAGTATTACCCTACCTACCTGTTCGAGTGCCCTGCTCCGGAGTGGGACTTTGAGCCCTGTGGTGGGTTTGGGATGCTTCTATTCCAGACAGGGCCTATTTAGGTGCAACAGAATGAGTTTCGTGTCTGGGGATGAGATAGTGGCTGCAGGAAAGGTCAAGGACAAGATGCCCCTTGCTGGTGATTAAACACTTAGCTGTAAAAGTCAGAGGAACATCAGCCTCCACCGTCTCCTGTTAGGCACCTTTGCATTTTAGGAAAAAAAAAAAAAAAGAACCAAGATGTCTGTTGGTAAAGATGTGATACTCCATATCTGTACCTGTTTGGAAAGCTTGTGTAGCGTGGCTGTTCTGCACATGTGAAAAATCCACTCGCAAAGAGAACATGGATGGAGGAGCAACTTCGGCAGGCAGCCCTTATCATAGCTGAAATAAGATGCGAAGTCTGGTGTCAGAGAAGTTAGGTAGCTGTGCTTCAGCACACAAATTCAAGATTTGTGTGCAAATATGTAATTGTACAGAATCCGTCACTGTTACTATTCCAATGTGAAAATCCAGGCGGAATGTTTGGGTTCATGTTAACTGCAAAATTCAGGCTTTCTTTGTCCAACTCTTTTTTGTGTAAGTATGTAAGTTGACAATCACATGCTGTTTGCCCATAGTGAAAAGCTGCAAATGAACAGATTATGGGTTACTTTAATCTGCCATGCAAGACGGCTAATCAGTTTGGGGTTTGAAATCTCTATTAGAGAAATTTTCTTTTGTTTGATAATTCAGAGCATCAGAAAACTAAGAACTTTTTGTAAATACTTACATTCATTTTTAGAAAGAGAATTATACAAGATATAACTAGTGCTATTTTTTGGTTATCATTGTGGAATTTCTCTAAGAAGTTATACTTCTTTAATTTTTATTTTTTTTCCCTCTTTTGAAACTTTGTGAAAACAAAGCCAAACTCCACAAAACACCAAGTCTCTAATCTTACTGATGAAATATTTCTAAATTCCTCATTTTTGTCCCTATCCAAAGATACTATGACCTTTAAAATGCCTATTAAATCTGCAAGTGCAGTGTCTCTACTGTCAATAATGACACCGTTTTGTCTGCCATCTTTCATATACAGCATAAATTCAGGAGGCTTAGATTCAAGCTTGTAAAATGTTTTAAATAAAATTTCTAAAAAGCTTTCTGGAAACAGTCCTTTGTTGAGGAAATCTAGCTGCAAATGATACCCAAAGGCTTTATGAAAGCCTGCAAAAGATTTGGTCGTTTTTTTGTGGATGTGTTGTGGTAGTGTGGTTAATGTGTTTCTCCAGAACAGAACTGGACAAATTATCTTTCCAATTCCTTTTTTTTTTTTTTTTTTTTGTAAAAATACATGTATTTTCATCTTTCTACAAAATAAAGCAACTATTCAGAGGCAAGCATAGTTATCTAGATAAACATTTCTTATACAGTATTTTATTATGGAGATACCTTCAGAAATTTCTATTTCATTTTCAATTTTAGGTAGATACTTTTTACAATTTAAGAACTATGCAGAAATAATGGTAATATATTCTCTTTCTTGAGAATTTCCTGCTTCAATTTGAAACATGCCAGAACCTAAGAGATCCGACCTTACTACCAGGATTTTTTAAAGCTGTTTCTGAGCAGATAATTGCCCAATTTAGTTTCTGTCATGCAAAACTGTTTGTGGTGTCTTGAATGAAGATGAAGCTAGAAAGGGCACAGTTTTAGTTTTACTCTGTAGCAAGCATGCCCTGTATAAATGGGTCTATGTAAAAGCTAGTGGAGATGCATTGATTATGTCCAGGGCTTGGAGTAATGTGTGGCAGATATGCCCTATTTTGTTTTATGATGATGTGCCTAGACCTATCTGCACTCTGAGAGGGAGGGAGGAGATGACTGTTATGCTGCCAGCACTCTCTGATCCTGCCTTTTGAAGCGCAGCAGGGAGTCTGGGTTTCAAAGCCCTGTACTGAGGAAAAGATTAATTTCAAAACAAGATGGGATGTACGCTGAAGTTATGTAACAAGGCATTAGTTTCCCACAAACAATCAAGATAAAACCATAGTTTTTATCTATGACTGTAGTCATTCTTTGGGCAATTGTGTCTGAGGGGCAGGGATTTTTACAAGCATGTGTTTGGGGTTACTGTAGCTGATAAGAGGGGCAGGGATGTTTTGTCTGTGCAGTTGCCTGTCCCCCGTGAAGAAACCCTGCCAAGTCCTCAGAAGTGTTTGCACTGCTGTTCATATTTACAAACCTCAGAGATATTAAGTAAGAGGACTTGTACCTCGCTCAAGGCTGTGGCTGACATGGCTCCCACGGCCACAGGGGTAGCTGCACATAGTCTTTGTCACAGAGGCTTAGTGTTGTCTGGGGAGCTCCACTCACTGGTTTTGCTGGGCAGGGCAGCTTTCCAGGTTAAGCTGTAGAACCCACACGTCTCACTGTAGCGCTGCACTTAGCTGTTGGACGTGTTGCTGCATGCACTGGTGGAGGTCTGCCAATGTAACGAACACCACTGCGGTCTTAAGCAGAAAGGGGCAATTCGGACACTTTGTGGGAACACCAGGCTAGTTTATCCAAGTGTGCTGGCCACCTGCTCCACCCTTGGAGCTTCCAGTCCAGTGTGCTCCGTCTTTCATTAAAGTAATGTTAGTGGATGTGGATTATAAGACCCATGGCAACACAGTTATGTGATGACATCAGATTATAATATCTTGTTAAATAGTCTACCCAGACATGCATATTGTAAAGGAATATGGAATGTTAGTAGTTCTGTTTAAATAAAATTAATCATTGAGTGCTAGGCCACATTGGCGTACTGCTTACGTAGAACGCATTCTGCGTTAAGTAGCTCAAGTTGCCGAAGCTTTGGGCTGCTAGCTGCAAACTCACCTACGGAGGTTGAACTTGTTTTGAACTTCTACTTAGTCACATAGAAGAAGGGCCTGAGATGGGAACACACTGGGAGACAAGGAAGCTCCAAGCTCCACTGCCAGTGGAGGATGCAGCTTGGCAGAATAAGAACAGTTAATGGCCCTGCTGGAGATGGAGCAGGAATCCGGACAGGAGTAAGAGGACTCCAGACCACAAATTACTGTTGGACCAGGGGGTGCGTGCTGAAGGCATGAGGGGATGTATGGATTGGGAAGCTACAACTGCCCAGATGTTCCTGGGTTCTAAGTCCCACTCTGGAGAACAAGGCCTCCTTGCTGTGCCACTCCAATTAATTTTATCTATTTTCCTTTGGATTACTGGCCGAGACCCTGCTGCAGGAGGCCGAAGAAAGCCCTCGGGCACGTACAATCAGCCCCGATGGTGCCAAGAAACCCGCTAGCCCCGCGTCGGCAGCATCTCCTGAATAACGCACAGCTCATTGATAGCGATCAGGCCGGACCCCACACCCCTCGCTGGCCGGTGGGCCGGCGCTGACTGCGCCCTCTCCGCGCACAGATTGGCAGTCGCCGCACGCCAGGGGCGGGGCGGGGCGGAGCCTAGCGCCGGGATTGGTTGCTCGCGCCTTGCTATTATTTAGTATTGGCCGCGCCCGCTGGCAGCCGAGGGGTGGCTGTCTGGGCAGTGCCGGGTCCTGATCCTGCCGGTCGCGGGGGGGGGGAAGGGGGGGGGGGAGGGAGGAGGAGAAGAAGAAGAAGAGGAAGAAGAAGAGGAAGAAGAAGAGGAAGAAGAGGAAGAGGAAGAGAGAGAGGTGGGAGGTCCTCCGGGGGCGATGATGAAGGGGACGGTGAGCAGTCCGGAGGGTGCCGTCATGCAGGACAGCTTCAGATGCCCCATCGCCAACCGCTTCTGCCAGCTCCCGGACGACGAGTCGGACCCCTTCGACATCCTGCGGGCGGTCGAGCACTGCCAGCAGCCGCGCAAGAAGCGCGACGAGGCGGTGGCGGCCGGTAGGAGAGCCAGTGCCGGCGGCAGGGCGGCGGGCGGCAAGAGGGAGTCTCAGAAGGAGCACAAGCAGCCCGGCAGTCCCCCGGCGCCCGGCGGGCCGCCGCAGCCCGGTACGCCTCAGCAGGGCGAGGCGGGGGGAGCAACGGGGGCCGGCGGGTGGTGTTGCCGAGAGGTGCGGGGTCCCGGCGGGTGGTGCCGGCGCAGGCAGCCCGGCCGCTGGCTCCGTGTTGTACGTTGGCAGCCGTGTGGTGGCGGCCGGCCGGTTGTGGGTAGCAGGGGTGGGAGCAGGGCCGAAGAACGCCGGCTGGTCGTGCTTTGTGAACGCACGGCTGGAAGTCCCGGCGGCGACACGAGTGGCGAGCGGAGCAGTGCTGCGGTTGGACGTGTTCTGGCACGGGCCCCAGGTAGGCTTGCAGGGCTGTGCCGGCCTTGGGAAGGCTTCCGAAGTTGAAGTGGGGCTGTGGGTGTGCGAGTGGGGACTTTAGGAATGGTCCCAGGAGACGAGTGGAAAAGCATAGACTTTTCTACTACAGCATCTGTGGCGCTTGGTGTCCCTGTTGATGCGTTCCATCACTCGCCAGCCCGGCTGGTTTCCTTCTTATCACACACAGAGATGCTTTCTCAGCTCATTTTCTCAGTACGTGTGAGCTTTCTGGCTCTTCATTTTCTTCAGGGTTATAATGTGTCTGGGGATCTGTGCTGGGATTGCTGTAAGCTGCAGTTGATGCCCAGACCTTTGAAGAAAGACTTGTTTCCTGGGTGAACTCTTCAGCACAGTGTTCAGGAATGGTCTGGGCTGTTTGGCAGCCGCAGGGTTTTGATGCTAAATGTTGCTTGGGGGAATAGGGAGCCAAGTCGGCTTTTATTAGAGTATCGGGCATAGTCCTCTTTGCAGCTGAAGGCTTTGCTGGGGTTCAGCTCCTTGCATTTGGAGGCATTTTTGTAGGTGTGATTGTTATTACTTACCTGGTAATGAGCTTCAGGTTGCTGGACTCGGTGCTTAAAGTATCTGAAAGCTACCTGATGCCTGATGGTTTCCAAATATTGAGAACCTCTGCACAAAAGACTCTGCTTTTACCCTTCTGAGTTGTTCTAAATTCCCATTTTCCTGCAGCGGACAATGAAGTTTATCACATTAACTATTCTTATAGTATTAATTTCTTCCTGTAGTAAAAGCTTCTGTTAAATTCACAGTGACTGAACTGTCTGTTTTAATGCCTTAGAAAGAGGTGTGGCCTTTGAGTTGGAGTTATTGCTCCAATATGCTGTTGCCAGTATTACCAATTCTATTGCTTAGACTTACAGCCTGACACTGTTCCCAGGGCAATTATTTGACCTTGTGGAGTGGAGAATCTTTCAATGCCAAATATGTACTAATTAATGAGCATCTTTGTAGAGGATTATAAAGTTGTCACTGTTCCTTTGGACGGTTGTATGAAACGTATCTTTTGAGATTCCTCTGCGGTTGTTAAGTGACTTTGTCAGAGATCTCTGCATGTAAGACCAATGCTTACACTGGTAACAGGCTTATTTTATTTAAAGGATACTTCGCTGTGGTTATCAACAGAATGCATAGGAGTCTGATCAGTGAACAGCAGAGTCTCAAGTGTTGAAGAACTGGTGGTTATCTGTAACCTATCATGGGAGTATGTGAAGAGCATTATTTACTTCCTACTTATCTGTAGGTGTCTTAAACATACAGGTTTTGAGTGTAATTCTGAAGTAATGCACAGTGGCCCTGTGGAATGTTTAATTATTTTCTGCTACCTTGATATTAAGAATCCCAGTTCTCTCTTATAAAGATATCAGGTATATGCACCTTGTTTTAATTTCCTGCTAATTTAAATTGGAGAAAAGACTGCTGGCTTATAGTAGCCTTTGTGAAAGTGAATTAACATCTGTCTTAAGACTTACATGGTCTGAAAAATGCAGCACTTTCGCCTTTAAAGAAAATATCCTGGGTTTTGTGTGCGCTATGTGTTCATGGCTCAGGCTTGTTGGGAAGTAAGGACTCCAAATGCATAGTGCTCAGGATGCTAAACCAGGGCAGGGAGTTGAGACTTGGTTCTGTCTGCACACTCTTCCTTTGGATGTGCTGTCTTAGTAAACCTGCTCAGAAGGACAGAGATCACCCTCTGAACTTAGGGCAAATACAATGATTGTGTAGCCAACAAATATAAAGCAAGTGAAAGGGAAAATATATAGCAAAAATATAAAGCAAGTGAGGGGAAAAACTTTTTTTTTTTTTTTAAAAAAGGGTGGGGGGCAGCTTTTTATTTGAACCATATAAAGTTAATTTGTTATAGAGGATTCAACCAGAACAGTTCTGGATGTGGTAAAAGATTCAGGGTACTATCAGCTTAATGGTTGACAATGCCTACCTGCTTGGGAAGGTCATCCTACCAGCTCAACTTGGCATAAAGCTTCATTGCTAGAAGAGTGTAACTCTGTTTGTGGAAGTAAATAATACTGATTAAAATTACTGAATTGTGAAACTAATGACTGAACTATTATTAAAATAATGAAACCAAAACCAAAAAAGATTTTCTTTTCAGTCTTTTGCAGTGATTTTTTTTTTTTTTTGGTCAGATTTCAGGCATAATTCCCTCTGATTTCACTGATTCACTGATAAAAAAAGCATCTAGACCCATCCAAACAACTGAATCAGATTCTGGTATTATGGCTGAAAAACAAAATTCAGCTTGTGTTGTACTAGTCTTAATAGAAACATCACAGAACAGCCTAGGTTGGAAGGAACCTCAAAGGATTGTCTGGTCCAGCCTTTCCTTTTAAAGGTACCAAAAAGAGATCACCTAGAACCCTGTCCAATTGCATCTTGAAAACCTCCAGTGTCAGGGCTTCCACTGCATCCCTGGGGAGGTTGTTCAGTGAATGATTGTTATTAATTTTTTTATTGTGCCGAGATAAAATCTCTCCTTGTGTAACTTGGACCTGTTGCCCCTTGTCCTCTTCATGTGTCTCCTTGTGAAGTTACAAAGACAATGGAGGCTACCTTTCAAGTACAGGAATATTGTGATGTGGCCCCCACCAAGCCTCATCGGGCAGGCTCTCCAGCTCTTTATCTTCATGGCCCTCCTTTGGACCCTCTTCAGACTGTTTCATCTGATTACTGGGATGTTTTGCTTGTTTGGGTTACAAAAAGTCTTGTTAAAAGTTTCATTGTTTTTATTTTATTGTTGTATTATCTCTTGAGCATATTAAATGTCAACAAAATAGTCTTTACCTTTAGAAAGACTTGAAGCAAGCCTTGTCTTCCATTTTGCAATATATAAAAAGTTTTACAGCAGTCTGAGAGACTTCTTTCAGTGTTATATTTTGGTTTTTAGATTGGAAGATTTTCTCACAAAGTTCTGTAATTCAGTATTTTTAAATTTAGTTCTTCACTGCCTTTCCAGGGGAGTTTTTACTTAATTTCTGGAGTTGTTGTCAGTTTAAAACAAACCTCCTAAGAGGAATTTGTCAGATAATCCAGTACTTCTACCTTTAGGACCCAAATTATTTGTTATGAATTGACACAACTGCAAAGAGACTATTTTTTAATCTTGCTATATGGTGCCTGCCAAAACTTACACTATTGACCTGAATGATGTATTTTTTTCCTCTTTACTGACTGTGTTGTTTTGGGATTTTTATTTTATTTTTTAGCCTCCTCTACAGAGGATTTGGGTAAAAGCTGTGTGTAGGTATTGCAGCTCTTATAATTGCACCACTTAATGTTAACTCAGTTCATTTTTAACATAATGGCCAAAGTGCATTTGCCAGCTGTTCAAAAGGCCCAGTTGCAGTGCTTGCATTCTTTAATGGTCAAGCAAATTAAATTTGTTGATCATGCAGTAATAAGCTCTGTTCCATTGAAATCACTAAACCTTTGTTGCTAATACCTCTAAAAGGTTTTCTTCTTCCATGTACATTTGATGATTTGTGTAACATTCAGATGTAGTTCCTGAATACTATGTGTTTGAGTTTTTAGCTATTTTAAGTTAACGTGGCACAGAATGTCTCTGAGAAATTTTATCTTATACTGACTGCAATTTTCTTATTTTTAAATAACTTGTGCCACTATTGTTCTTTCAACTACATCGTCATAAGAATTGTTCGGAGGAAAGCTGCAGTTGGCGATTCTGTAATTGAGTACTGGCACATGTCTCTGCTGTGTTGTATGCAATGATTGAAACCTTTTTTTTTTTTTTTTTTGTATTTTGGGGTAAGGTATTTTTCTGCAAATAGTATAACCAGCTGTGCTTTAGTTCATAAAATTAATTGTTTGAAGTTTGGAATTAAATCACATACACATGGAAAGGGGAGAAAGTAAGGTTCTGCAGGCTTAAATCTGCTATACTCTGAAATACAGCCAAATACGTCCCTGAGAGCGTGAACTGTCTAACTATTTCCAATTATGCCGCTTTACTGTAAAGGAGGACCAGTTGTCCATGTATAGGTAATGAGAGACGGTAATGCAGTAGCATCTCTTCATGCAGCCGTAATTCATGAGAGAGATCCTTGAATTATAGCACAGTTTCTCCACTTGCCCTCATTCCAGACCAACCAGAGTGGTATTCATGTTTGGTTTTGGTTCTTACTTCGTGGCCTCTGAACTCCTATTAAATAGTTTCTTGAGATTCAGATTTTTTCATTTAAAATGAGCTGTTAAGCTGAAAGCAGAGGAAAGGAGGGTCTCTTGAGATAAGTAGGAAGAGGGATTTGAATTTGGAACCGGTGACTGCTGCTTTTAGTGTTGTTTAATATCTACAAGGCAGTGGAAACTTGCCTGAAATTAAAAATTTTAAGCACAATTTATTTTTTTTATTTGATGTGTATATATGTGGGTCTGTGATAAAAGAGCTGTGAGAGGAGTAAATAATGGAAGCTTGCTGGTACAAGATTATTTAGCCTAGTAGAAGAAGAGTTGCAGGGCAATGACACAAATTATGTAAATGAGCTATAAAATGAGAGGAAATTCACTATCAGTAAGTGTAAAGTAATATGAGTGGGAGAACGTGGATCAAGGTAGGGGGCAGCTTTTCAAGCTATATTGCAATGTGGAAGATTCTTCTGTTTCAGACTGTTGTAGTTAAGAGAACTTGGAGTCATTGGGACTGATAAGAGTAGAACAGCAGGTTTATTTTGAGTTGCCATGTAGGAGGGAAGCAGTGTGGGGATTACTGAGGTAGCGGTAGCAAGGAAAATATAAAAGGATATTGATATGCCTTTGAAAGAATCTCAGCTTCCCACATCTTGAAGTGTGATCGGTCACCTCACAAATGTTAAAACTAGAAGCAGCACACTAGAGTGACATGCATGATGAAACTCACAGAATGATTTTTGTATTGGAGGAAATATAAATTCAGGATTTTATTTTGAGAGGAGGCATTGAGGTTGCAAATGGGGTGTATATAGAACTGCAGGTGAGACATGGAGAAAGCAAGGCATATTTATTGTTTCTTATTATACAGAAATAAAAGGATTTAATTTCAGACAGATCTTCTAAGATAAGGAGAAAGATTGCTTTTTGTACTGTGACACTTGTTGCTGTAGGGTGATGTGGATGTATCATGTATATTCAGACAGTAGTCTGGGTAAAGACACGGGAGTCTGTCTGTGGATCTGTCCTCCATAAATCAATGCTTATAGTCTTTGATACAGAAAACCTCTAAGGCTGGATTCCCAGATGGAAAGTATTTTGTCATTGCTTTTTTCTGTCTTCAAATACATGCTATAAGATATACAAGTCTTTCATCTGGCTACTATGGCTGCTCTAATGTTCCTCCTAACTGAATGAAAACTATACTCAGTTTGCCTTTCCTATGTTCCTGTGTGCACTACTTGGGCAAAATACAAATAACTCTTCATTTGGCACTTCTTCATACCAGACTGCATTTGTGGAAGTGGGACATTGATGGAAATGTCTCACTTGTTGAGTTGATTTCAGCCTTGTGTGAATTCATAAAACACTTGTGATGCAGCGCTGTCTGCTGGAGTTTTGGTCAGAATATAAGGTTTTGATGCTCTTTGCAGCAGTAATGTCCCTCAGCCCACGGATTGCATGCCAGCTGCCACTCTCACCTGCCATAATCATAAGGGAGTGGAGAAAAATGAGAGATATTTTTGCTCTAACTTGTAATTACTGATAACAGTTGCCAGGTGAGCTCCTTGTAGTGTTCTTCTAAAGTCAAGGTTTGCTGCATAAAAATCTTTTTTTTTCCCTTAAAACTAACAAAAAAAAAAAAGGTGACAGCATGCTGTTGCAGTGGGGGCTGGTGAATAGCCCACAAAACCTAAAAAACTGTCTTCCTAGCTAAAAGTCCCACTTATTTGAGCATAAATGATACATATAGAAGACAGATAGGGAGATGACAACAACACTGCAAAGGCAGATAGATTTTGCTGCATTGTTTTAAATCTGACTGTTAGTACATAGAGATCCAGTATTTGGGAAACCAGGCAATGCAGGTCTTAAAAGTACAATTTCTGTTTTCCTAGTTGCAAGTTCTGTGATACATACTTATTAAAAACACTTTTCTAGAAAATCTTCCTGTCTAAATGCTGCAGTCTAAACAAAATTAATACTGGTAATAAAGTATTATTGTGGGGAAATCAAAAACTACTTAAGTGTACGTTAGTGCTGTATGAGTTACAGTTTTAACAACAGCTAGTAAAACTGACTTTTTTCTCTAGCAATGCCTAGGTCTTGTACCTGGTATTTTTTGTATTTATAGATGTCTTTCTCTCCAATAATAGCTCAGCTGCCGCTTCTGGAAAAAAAATAGCTGGATGTGTTCAAACAGTTTAAACATCAGATTTCTTTTCTGATTTCTCAGTTTAGAAAGAAAAGTGACAGGCAAAACTCAGCTGACATACTGGGCTGCTGCAGTAACCTCCTGGGGAAGCAGTGGTGAGTTGGGGAATGGTAGGCAACATCTTTAGCTGAATACAGATTACAGGTGTAAGTCACAGGAAAACCACCTTAAAGATAGGCTAAACTTGGTGACTGGAAGAGGGTGATCTTTGGTTTTCATAAGACCTCAAGTAGGTGATCCACAAACTCCAGAGCTTTTTTCTTGGTTTTGAAGAAGACCTGCATACCAGTCTACATATGCAAACAAGTTGTCAAAATTGGGGTGCACTTAAAGAGGTAGTTAATGAGCATAAAAAGCATAGCCCAGTTTAAGTGAAGCTGTTTAAATGAAAGAAGTGTTATGCAAGATTGCTCATGGCTGGTTGGTTTGTTTTTTGTTTTTTGTTTTTTTTTTCCCCAAAGGGTAGGTGGCCCTTCAGCTTCTGAAATAAAAATGAGTCTGCATTGAGATAGACATATAGCAGAGGATTAAAATTGGATAACTTATGTTATCACTGATGCCAGGCTCCAGTTGAGTTTGCCCTTATATACAGAGCTGAAAGCTGTGCTGGCATTCACAAGCAGTCACAAGCTTCTGCCCTGAGGGTGACTCTGCTTATTAGAGAGGTGTAGTTGCCGAGTACTGTTTTAATCGTCTGCGGTATGTCTGCTAAACCAGTTAAAAATGTTTTATAGGAGTAATAAGTGCCACAAATATTCATTCTAGTATTTAAAATCCATCTGCAGTTAATTATAGCCACCTGTAAGAATGAGAGTGAAATAGCGAATCTGAAAGTGAAATTGAGGTTAATATGAAGTAAGGAAGGTAGTCTCTGACATCCTTGCTAAATTATTCTGTTTAGAATAATTTATGTTTCTGATAGCCAGTAAGAGGCTCAAAACTAAATAAAAATGCACTCTTGTGTTGCAATTGCACATTCAGATCCAAACAAAACAAGTAAAAATGAGGTCAGAAATGAGTAGTCACTTTTTCCACAGCAAGATTCCCATTAGAAATTAGCACTTGTGTAGTTGGTAGTGTAGTTGAGATGTGCGTAGAGCAGACAGGTTTCTGAATAGCATGTTCAATTCTGTGTTCTTTATAATTTTGCTTTTTATTAAAGTATCCTGGTTTGAAAATCTTACTCAGAAAATTATTTCAAAAATTGCCCTTTATCCAGAGATTACATAGTAATTTTGGGGATGGAAATCATAGAATGGTTAGAGTTGGAAGGGACCTTAAAGATCATATAGTTCCAACCCCCCTGCCATGGGCAGGGACACCTCCCACTAGACCAGGTTGCTCAAAGCCCCATCCAGCCTGTCCTTAAACACTTCCAGGGATGGGGCATTCACAGCTTCTCTGGGCAACCTGTTCCAATGTCTCACCACCCTCAGAGTAAAGAATTTCTTTTCCTAAATCTCCCCTCTTTCAATTTAAAAGCATTACCCCTTGTCCTATCGCTCCACTCCCTGATAAAGAGTTCCTCCTCATCTCTCCTGTGGACCCCCTTCAGGTACTGGAATATTCTTACTGCTGTAGGGATCGAGCAACTCAAAAATCTTGACGAGAAAATTACTGGAATATAATATGTCAAGTGGTTTGTAGGTTAAAGAAAACATAAGCTAGGGTTGCTTCTGCAGCACAAATAAAACTATCTTCTGTGTACAGATATGACTGTCCTTACTATATACAAAAGGCTTTATTTACCACTCTTCCACTATGTTCGCTAAATGGACAGTTCTTTGAAGTTGTTTTTTTTTTTTTTAAATATGGTGTTACAGGCTTAATGTTAGCCACCTAGGCTTTGATAAGAGATCTTATATGGGCATTTCTATGGAGCTATGAATTAATTTGTTTCTTAATATTGTGACAATTGGCTTTTTTCTCTTTCTGTGCAGGCAACAGAGGTACAGTTGACAGAACTGTCACTTGTCGAATGCGAGTAACCTCAGTTCAGTAACTTGCTCAGCGTTGCACAGGTGCTTTCTGTAGAAAGAATAGATCAGTTTCCTTGGTCTGAGAGCAGTGTTTCTGGTGATTAACTTATATCAACACCTTTTTCAGCCAATAGTATTAAGTATAGGGGTCAAGCAGACAAAACGCTTGCTTGCTTCTGGAGAACTTTGTCGTAAATAGAGCACAGAATTTGGGAAAATGGGGAAGGAAACACATAATGAACTTTAATGCTATGCTAGATGTACATGGGTTGAGTGGATAACCTCCATTTATTCTGTTTTGTAATACACAGTTTCTCTCCATTCACCCTGCCTGGCCTGCTGCTGCTTATCGCTGACAATTTCTGAACAAAGCCTCAGAAAGCTTAAATATGTTTTATCTCAGAATTTGACATTTCAGAATCAATTAGTGGTGTTGGAGACTTTGTACTTAGTGCTTGGGTTTCTGCTACTTAAACTCAGTGGCTTGTAGTGTTGTTGAATGGTCCTCTCTTGCACAGAATGGTAACAATCCTTTTCTGGTTGTTGGTTACCATAGCTGTGAGTTTAAAGCAGACATACAGGCTCAGACTTTTAATTTCAGCTCATCTAGCTGGAGATGTGCTGTCTCATGATCAGCAATTAACATCTGTCTTTAATGGGCCTCCTCTTTTCCCCACCCTCATTGCTCCCACAGCTGTCCTGCAATTCATGTCTTCCATTGAAGCGTCTCTGACTTATCCTGTAGTACGCTAGCAAGATCTTTAAGAGAACATGAGAGAAACAGGGTTTGTTTTCTGTTTATTTGGCTTAATGTGAGTAAAATGAGATTTTTCTCTAGCCTGTCTTTTGTGGAAATGTCTGAGCCACGTCAACACCTGTAGTATTTTTGCTGAAGACAGGTTCATCAATACAGAAGGGAAAATAAGTAAGTCTTTAAGTCTTTAAAATACACAATGTCTGGCAACATTAACTACAAGGGCTTTTAATATTTTGGTGAGTTTGGAACTAGAGGGAGTAAAGCAGAAGACTGTAAGATGTAACCGACTCATTTCAGTCAGTTTGGTAACTGCAATTCCATTATTATTAAACTGCTAGTAATCTATATCTGTGTGTGCAGGCCAGAAGCGAGCACCTAAGCGGGGAGAACAGCAAAGATTCAGTAACAGAGGTGCAGAAGTGAAACAATACAAAACTGAATGGAGACCATCTTTCAGGAAATCTTCCTATGATGCAGAAGGACAAGTGGAATTCACAGTGGAAAGGTATGTATTATACGGGGAGAAGTAAGGATCCGCATGGGGTGGGAAGGGAAGACGTAACTTTCATAAAAAGAGATCCAGTAGCCGGATGTGACTTTAAGGCATGGTTGCATTATTAATGTGTTGATTTGTTGCAAGATGACTTAGTTCATGCCCGTTAGCTGTAATTCCAGCTTCCTCACAGATCAATTTAGAGCAGTTTTGTTAAATGTTAGAAATAAAAGGCAAAACTGAAAAGTGTAAAGATCTGAAAATGTAACCCCTAGTCTGCAACATAGCATGTTCATTTCTGAGCTCGTGTACCAAGCTTTGCAGAACACGTGGTGCAGGTTCCAAGTTAAATTAATTTTGTAGTTCAACCTGAAAGTAAACCTTTGTTTACTATTTAAACTTTACTATTTAAACTTTAAAGGCTTACTACTAAACCTTTGTTGCACTATTTATTGCTTGGATAGTGAATGTATATCAATTTTGCTTTCTACATAAGTACTACAGAATTCCACTTAAACCTTTAACACTTGGGAGCATGGCTGTTTTTACTTTGTATTACAATATTTGTTGTTTAAAAAAGTCCCTGAAATTTTTAGCAGTTGCCTATAAATCTGGGTTTAGACAGTGGAGGCTGTTGCTTGCTGAGTATGTCATAGTTCCCACTGAGTTCAGTTTATGTCCATTTTAATGACAAAACTCAAACAACTGTGCTGTGCGCTTTGTAAAGATGTACTCTAAAAATTGCACAGTAGCTCTCTTACTGACTTCTTTCACAGCTGCACAAATACAACCATACAAATTTTTTGCTTCTTGTTAACTGTTCTATAGAAACAAAACTCTGACTAGAAATCTTCCTTTTAGACCATTTGAAAGATTAGACCGTGAAGGGTCAATAAGAGGTCATGGCGCAGGAAGAGGTGGAATGCGAGGTAGAGGAAGAGGTGGTGGAATAAATAGAAGCTTCAATGGTTTTGACCAAAGAGGAAAACGGGGATTTGAAAGACAAAGTGGGAATGACAAAATGTAAGTGTTCTGTAACCTGCTACTTATGTGGTGTTCAAGTAAACAGTAAAGTAGTGTGTCTGTTCTAGAACTGTATTCTGTTCCCCTCTTCTATATCCAAATTGGCGGGCAAAAAGTCAATACTGGTTTTAGTTTGAAGCCCTAATGAAAAAAACCTCTTTAACTCATATAACCCTGTTTCTCTCTCCAGAGGGATTAAAGCAGATGACAAAAAGGGTAGAGGTGGAGGTGCCAATTGGGGAACAATTAAAGATGATACCAGGTACAACATGTACTTGTGCCCACCATAGATCAACATTTTCCATGGCCCACATTAGGTCATAATTTTCTGTTCATCAGTTTCATGTCCATTTTGAGCTTTGTAAGCCTTGCTTTTATATTAATTGTTGTGATGAATGTAGTTTTATGGTTTTCTGAACTAGTTTCTTTCATGTTGGTGAGATTAAATTGTAGCAAAGGCATGTTGTTTCTTCAGTTAGGACTGCCAGAATCTATTGACTGGGGGTAAATTGTCTCTTAACTGAAGTAATTTTCTCAATAGTAGAGTGAGACTGTGATATATAATGGCATTGCTACAAGAGGCTGATTTAAAGATTGAAACTGTGTTAGTGAGCTTAAAGTCCAATTTTTTTCATGTTTAAATATCATTTCTAAATTGCAATTTAGTGTGGCTCTTATAATATTTAGCTGACTGTACTTCTGAAATACGTTTTGAAGTGCATGGGAGGATCAGTAACAGAATATGATGGCTTATTAATGGTCAATTACATTAATAAAAATGGGGAATTTTCAATTCTGTCTTTTATTATTTTCTGTTCAGAATTCCAAAAACCTCACTGGAAGTGTCAGCTTTTGTCCATCCTTTGCACCTATCAGTGTCCTACTTTTTCCAGTAGCTTTTGTTCTCATATGCCTCTAGAACCCTTTAATTGAAGGCTGATAAAAGGCAGAAAAAAGGCAGTGCTTTGTACTTACAGCAAAGATCTCTGGCAATGTACACACTCCTTCAGAAAATTGTTTTAGAAATAAAATTTTATTTTTAAATCTTAGATCATGGATTCAGGCAATCTGGCTAAAAAGTAGAAAAGTACAGCCTTGATGGCTAATAGTTTTGGTGTTTGATATTCTAGCTTCTTCTGAAAGGCTTTACTTTGCTTTCTTCTATAATATTTCATGCTAAAAGTAAATATTGGTTAGGTACTCCAGTCTTTCAAAACAAAGAAACACACTTCTGAACACAAATCTAGCTGAACAAAAGCACAAAAGTAGCTTCTGTAGGATGTCAGGGAATGTTGTGTGAACTTCATAAAGTACAAGATTTAAGACCCCATGTTTATTCTCCCTATTTATTTTTTTCAAGTTCAGTAGAATCAGAAATTATGATATACATATGAGATATCTGTACTTTCTTGTGATGTGGTGTGTCTGGTAGAAATAACACTAAATTGGAGTTGTCTAAATAATTCCAAAAGCATGTCTGTGCCTGAATAGTGGTCAATACATCAAAGCTAGAAGACATTAATTTTAAATATATATGCCTATCAGTAGCATACCTACTTTCATGCTACTGCTCACATTTGATAGTGAACTAATGTCCATGTTATAAAAGGTACAAACTTGGAGTATCAATTTTTCAATTTTAATAGTTGAAAAGAAACAAAAAGGCAAACCCAAACATCAGTGATATACTGTAATCAAGTACTGGTATTAGTATTTGCAATTAAATTATTTTGTCTTTGTGCATGCTTTTCACTTTTCTGATTAAAAGGACAAAGAAGATAGATTTATTTTTTTTCCCTAATACTTCTCATTTTGTTAGTTGCTCAACTAGTCACTTAGTAGACCTACTTTCTGCTTATGATCTTAGAGTTTTTCTCCTCTATTTTTTCCCTTCCCAAGGAATTCTGGAAAAAAGTGAGGTATTGATCTACAAGTTTTATTTTCCAATGTGACCCATGCAGACTTTGTGGTTTTTCTGTTTACTTTTTTAGTGGGATGGAACAGACTGCTCCTATGGAAGAGACTGCAGAAACAGCTAAGCAGCCAGGGGCATATGAAGGAAAGCCTCTGAACAAGTATAGTCTGACTGAAATATTTTCTTTCTAAATGCAAAGAAAACAATTGACTGTTACTGATATGCTTGTATTGGGAGGCACACTTGAAATGTGAACTGAGAAGTTTTGCTGGTGCACATACTTAAAAATAGAAAAGCTTTTCCTATATTTGTCAGTCAAGAAAATGCATCCCTAATTCTGACTAAAGCTTGGTTTATACAGCTGCAAATAGCATTTAATTGCTCAGTGATGCTTATGTTTCTAAGATTTGGTCATAGTTTAAGAAGCAGCTACATATGGTCTGATACCTTTTCAACTTGGCTGATTTGTAAAAGCTGCCCTGCAATTCAAAAAATGCAAGTAATCTACAAGAACAAAATTCTGCATCATGTACTATTTTCAGTGTGGTAAATATTGTCCTGAGGACTCACAAATCTGTATACAAAATATGAAGTACATGTACCTCATTGCACTTATCATTGGAGGTAGTGTCAGCCTGGTGACTGTATGTATTTTAAAACAAAGAGGACACATTCTACAACTAGTGCCTAGGTAATTAGGGATAGTTGTATGGCATCCATTTTAACAATGTGGAATTATTTTTGTTGTTGTTTTAATATTTGGAAACTGGTGGGGTATAGTTTTCAGGTTTCAGAAGGTATTTTAAAGCCTTGTATGCTTACATTGCCTCTGTCCAGAGTTGCTGTCTTCTGGCAGGTAACATACACCAGCAAAAGATCCTAGCAAGGTTTCCTTCCGTTTTCCCTATAGCCTCAATATTGAGGGTGTAGGGGCGTGTGCTCACTCTAAGGTACTGCTAGGATCGTTCTCATTTTGACTCTTGAACGTAGTATCTCCAAGGAATTAATTTCTTTTCTACTGCTCTATTGCAGTTGTGTGCTTGTATTGAGGAATACCTGAAAAACTTGGGTTTGTTTCTTCTCTTATTCTCTTTCCTGTTGTAACTGTTTCCATTTACAAGAAAAAAATGTATTGCAGTAAATCAGGAATAATCTGTCTGCATGGAGATACCAGATAGCTGCCTGGTGTGGTACTAGCTAAAACTTTCAGTGCAACTCTGGTATTAATGTGGTCTTCCCTTCTGGACTGTGTCCACATTGCTGTTTTTGAGCTTCCAATTGTGAAGTATTGCAGGACAAGGGTTTCTTTGATATTTTCATAATATAAATCAGCTTGGTTTTTTCCACATCTTCAAATTTCCTTGAGTGTATCAACAATATCTATCTCTCTTTATCACATCCCAAACTAATGCTAATAGTTGTGGGGGTTTTGTTGCAAGTACTAAGTACAAAATATATAAACAGTACACCAGTATAAGCTTTCTTCACAGCTGCTTTCTGTTGAACTTGTCTTCACAGTCTGAACAATGTAACACACTTCTGTTGACTGGTAGTTCAAATGAAAAGATTTTTCTTTTTATTCAGTATGACACATAGTCTAATCAATTCCTATGTAAGGTATTTGCAGGATTAGTATTTATTCTGGGGGTTTTTTCTTCCATTTCTTCACACAAGACTTTCTTCCTTTTTGGTAGCTCTATATATTCTTCTGGTCATTTAATAGGAAGCCTTCAAAATTTGTCTTCAAGTTTTGCTGAGCTAGTTACCTTTCATGTTTTTTTATCTTATTTTGCTTTTGTTTGGTTTTTTTTTTGTTGTTGTTTTGTTTTGTTTTTAATAATGTCATAAAGCTATCTATAGAACAGGCCAGATCTTCACAAGTATTTGGTTCAGTGTCTTTCTTCTATAGTTAACTTGTACAGTTGTTGCTTGCTCTTACCTTGTTTACCCTTGAACTTTTCTATAACTGGTGGTGATGCTCCTGTAAATGATGTTTAATAAGAAAGATTCATGTCATTGATTTCTTAATAAAAGCCGGATAAAAACTTGTACAGCCAAATAATACAAAAACTGACCCGAAAAATATCCACTATAATTATTTTTAATCATACGAAAATAATCAGCCAAACAAAACACTGAAGCAGTAGGAACTGTTACTGAAGGTTCCCGTTTGTTTTTTGTTTTGTTTTGTTTTTTGTTGATTTTAATGTCCTCTATTGATAGAGATGTCAATTGATGGTCTTTCCAATACTTTGAAAATTGAAACTACCGTTTGGGGTTTTTTCTGCTTGTTGGTGTCTTGTCTTAACATCATGGATATGCAAAATTTTCTTTTTTTGTGTGTTATGTATGTTTCCCCCTCAGCATCTCTTTGAAGTATTCCCATATAGATCACATATTTTAGACCTTACATCTGTTCCAAATGAAACTGTTGATGGTCTCCTCATAATAGTGATGCAGTGAAAGACGCAATAACTGGAGTTATTAAGCAGGCATTCTTTATTTGCGGCACTGGACACGTAGGGAATTCGTACCAATGGTCAAGGGGTTCAGGCTTATATTCCAGCAGTACATGCGTATTCATATTACTTCCCATAACCGTTTAACGTATTCATTATCTTTCTGAGAACTCATTATCATAGGTATTCATCCCTATTCACATGCATGTTGTGATGTCTAGGGTCCGCGAGGACCTAGAGACCAGAGATTCTGGTGGCCTTGTAGCCTTGCTCCACCACATTCGGCCCAAAGCGATTTTGCTGAGGTGTGTCAGCTTTAGCAAGCTGCTATTTCCCTTATCTCTCAGGATGTTGTATTCTCTGCCATTGTGGCTCTTGTTTGCCCCAGCCCTCCATGCCTAAGCAAGCACCATTGCCTCTCTGATCCTCCACTAAGCCCCCTGTTCTACACCAGCTTCCCACATCATCCCACACTATTAGTGTGCTGTTTCATGGGGGACATGTTCAGCTTGACTGGGTTACCTGCAATACTCTTGCATGGTTTGGGGCATTGGGGTCCCTCCTTTAGAGCTTCTGCTCTTCAGTTCTTTCTGTGTTTGAGCAGCTGATGCTTTTGGCTGAGAGTAGTATTCCTACTTGTGCCTGGGACTTCTTGGTGGTGATTGTTTTGGTTGCTTGTTTTCAAATTGCTTACTTGGTAGGTTTAGCATTGTGTCACTTTAGTATTCTTGAACCCTTGGGCTACTGCCCTTTTCTTCTGCAAGCTTTACACCACAGAAAATGCAGTAAATGTATTATGTACTACACTGTAGATAGTGGCACAAAATTGGCCTGTAAAACTCCACTCAAGTGCTTGTGTTTCTTTTGCAAATTGAAGTATTGATTGCTACTTCACAAGTACTTGTTGCAACCAGTTCTGTATCTTTCTCAAACTCTCGCCAAGGACTGAAATAGTGTCTCCCTAACCTGGTGAAAACTTACTGGGTGAGGAGGGCAAAAAAATTCCTGAAGTTCAAATAGGTAATTTACTGGTTCTGAGATACTGGTTAGGAAGAAAAGGAAACCAATTTAACAGAGCTGCTTTTTTTAAGTTTCCTTTCTTTTTTTTTTTTTTTTTTTTTTGTTCTCTGGGTGCTTGCAACTAGTCTTGTTTTTCCAACACCTGTTCTCAAAACTGAAGCTAGATAATCAAAAATTATCTAGCTTCTTACTCTTGAGGACAACAGAAGTAAATGTTTACGGTACAATTGGTTCTTAATACTCTTACACATGGAACAGTGCCTGTTGGTAGTAGCAGTAGCTGCATCGTTCATAGAATGGTTTGGGTTGGAAGGGACCTTAAAGATCTAGTTCCAAACTAGGAGGGACACCTGCCACTAGACCAGGTTGCTCAAAGCCCCATCCAGCCTGGCCTTGAACATTTCCAGTGGTGAGGCATCCATAACTTCTCTGGGCAACCTGTTCCAGTGCCTCACCACCCTGACAGTAAAAATTTCTTCCTAATATCTCATCTAAATATCCCCTCTTTCAGTTTAAAGCCATTACCCCTTGTCCTATTGCTCCACTCCCTGATAAAGGGTCCCTCCCCATCTCTCCTGTAGGCCCCCTTCAAGTACTGCTATAAGGTCTCCCTGTAGCCTTCTCTTGTCCAGGCTGAACAACCCCAACTCTCTCAGCCTGTCTTCATAGGAGAGGTGCTCCAGCCCTCTGACCATTTTTGTGGCCCTCATCTGGATCTGTTCCAACAGGTCCATGTCCTTCCTGTGCTGAGGACTCCAGAGCTGGATGCAGTATTCCAGGCGGGGTCTCACCAGAGCAGAGTAGAGGGGTAGAATCACCTCCCTTGACCTGCTGGCCACACCTTTTTTTGATGCAGCCCAGGATGCAGTTGGCTTTCTGGGCTGCCAGCATGCACTGCTGGCTCATGTTGAGCTTCTCATCCATCAGCACCCCCAAGTCATTCCCTTCAGGGCTGCTCTCAATCCATTCTCTGCCCAACCTGTGTTTGTACCTGGGATTGCCATTACTGAGGTTCAGGACATTGCATGTGGTCTGGTTGAACATCATGAGGTTTGTATGGGCCCACCTCTCAAGCCCACCGAGGTCCCTCTGGATGGCATCCCTTCCCTCCAGCGTGTTGACTGCGCCACACAGCTTGGTGTCATTGGCAAATACTCAATACCCCTGTCCACGTCAACAAAGATGTTAAACAGCACCAGTCCCAGTACTGACCCCTGAGGAATGGTACTCATCACTAGTTTGCACTTGGACATTGAGCTGTTGACTACAACCCTTTGAGTTCAGCAACCTTGCCAGTTTCTGATCTACCTAGTGGTCCATCCATCAAATTCATGTCTTTCCAATTTAAAGACCATGATGTCATGTGGGACAGTGTCAAATGCTTTGCATAAGTCCAGGTGGACAATGTCTGTTGCGCTCTCCTTATCTACTAGTGCTGCAGCACCATCGTAGAAGGGCACTAGACTTGTCAGGCATGACTTGCCCTTGGTGAAGCCATGTTGGCTGTCAACAGTCTCCTCGTTTTCCGTGTATCTTAGCAAAGATTCCAGGAGGATCTGCTCCACAATCTTGCTGGGCACAAACATGAGACTAACTGGCCTGTAGTTCTCCAAGTCTTCCTTTTTTCCCTTTTTGAAAGTGGGGGTTATGTTTTCCCTTTTCCAGTCAGTGGGAACTTCAGCAGACTGCCACAACTTTTCAAATACGATGCAAAGTGGCTTAGCAATTTCATGTGCTAGCTCCCTCAGGACCTGTGGATGGATTTCATCAGGCCCCATGGGCTTGTGTACATTCAGATTCCGTAGAAGGTTGTGAACCTGATGTTCTCCTATATTGGGTGGTTATTCATTCTGATAAGCCCTGTTTTTGCGTTCTGCAACTTGGGTGGTGTGGTTAGATCTGTTGCTGGTGGAGACAGAGGCAAAAAAAGTCACTGAGTACCTCAGCCTTCTCCATATCCTGGGTGACCAGGTCTCCTGGTTTCCTTCTGGAGAGGGCCCACAATCTTCCCTAGTCTTGTCTTTTATCTCTGACATACCACCAGTATCCTTTTCATTTAACTCACTAAACCATTTTGGTTTTTTTCTTAACAGTCCTTCTAATATAGTTTCAGACCTTCTTAATCAATATGGAACTAGAAAATGCTTGCTGGTCTTTTAACCTTTAACTTCTGGTTGATATAGCTGGCATTTTCAAAATAACAGGGTGTGAAGACATATCAGAGTGTAGGCATATAGTACAGGACTTGCATATTTTTTAATTTACTTTTTCTGCAAAGTGCATTTAAAACCATGTTCATTCTGACCAAAATTCAGGCTGTCTTACTGTTCAGTTCTGCTTCTGTCTGACAGAGGTTCTTCAGGAGAATATTCTGTAGTTTTGACTAGTAAGAAATAGAATAGTTCTATGGAAGATCAAGTAGGAAGAGGGATCAGGCCTATTCCTATATAGCTAAAAGTACAGAGCACTCCCAATCAAATGTGTCTGTTCTGATGGGGTGTATGTACTACTTCAAAACCAAAATGCACAGTTCACTGTCATTTGACTCTGCATCTTTCCATGATAAAATAAATTTCCAAATTGCATCTAATTAATTGTATATTTACATTGGAAAATTTGTCATATTCTCTCAGAAGATGACTTGGAACTGCGATTGAGAGAGGAAAGAGAAATCTGTAGGTACTCCTACCACAAGGGATTAAATGAAAGGGTTTTCTGGAAAAATCAGTGTTAGGGAAATACTTAACCAACTTCACTATTGCAACATGTAACAGTTTTGCACAGAAGAAGGGTTTCTCGGGTTTCTGGGAGTAGTCAGTGAAGGTTATCCTGTAGTTCATGCTATTTGACTTGTTTCTGCAACAGACAATTATGGTGATTAAGTGACTTATGCTCCCTGAATGTGATGCAGCATAGTAGGGACCAGCTTGATGCAAATATCATTAAAAGGCACACTTGTAGTGTACTGTAATAGCTGCTGGTCCTGGGCAAGTAAGTCTTGGTCAGCCTCAGGAAAGTGAGAGAAGAGCAGTCAAGGAGTGGTAAGTGGAGAAGAGTCTTTAGTTTTGTCTTGCATCTTGTCTTATGAATACAGACGTAAAGCCTTAGGTTCTGTCTTTACAGTTCAAAAATATGCAAGGGCAGATTCTGACATATTCCATCTGTTTTCCTTGAACATATCATCATTACTGTACTTTGTGACACATTAAAACTAGTCTGGGACTAATCTGGTTTTGCCAGGTGATAAATACTCTCTCCTTGTGTGCTACTATGTCTACAAAAGAAATCAAAGAATCATCTTGTGAAATTAACAAAGGAAATTTTAAAAATTACCTAGATCTATGGTGTGATCATTGTGTCTTTTTGATGATTGAAAGCTGCACTGAAACATGAATCCATCTCATTGTCATCCTGCACTACAAGTCAATAAAACCATTAAATTAGGGGTTTTAAAACTGCTTGGTATGCTTTTCTTTTTTTTTTTTTTTTTTTTTTTTTTTACTATGGCTGTATTTGCTAGGAGTAGACTCAGTATTAAACAATAGGGTTGAGCATATGCCAGATGAAAAGACAGACTGCTTTTGCCTAGAATCTGAAGTGCTTGAACGTACAGTAAGACTGTATAAATACCAGAACTTGCTGCAGGAGGTTGGAGGCAGCATTTGTTCATAGGACTGATTTCCAACAGGCCATAAGTATATTTTCCATCTTGCATTAGTGGAAAACTTGCACATCAAGTTACTGTGGGGAATAAGGGAAATTGAGGGTAGTAATTTGATGAGAAACATTACAAATGTTTTGTTTAGTATCCTTATTTCAGAGATTAGTGTTCTTGTTCATCCTGGCATGTTGCAAGCTAATAGTTCTTACTTTATAACTTTAAACCTTTAGAATTGCTGAAGGAGAGCCTATGGAAGAAGTAGTTCAAGAAATGACATTAGATGAGTGGAAAACTCTTCAGCAACAGAATCGACCAAAACCTGAATTCAACATCCGGAAGCCAGAATCTACTGTTCCCTCCAAAGCAGTGGTGATTCACAAGTCAAAATACAGGGATGATGTAAGCATTGCTTCAGGAATTCTGTAAACTCTGCTTTATGTCCAGAGCTAGGAAACTGTTTCCACTCTTTTTTTTACTAGTTTTAGTATAATCTGAACAGACTACAAATCAGTATTTAACCTTTGTTACTGTAATCATATATATGCCCCCAAACTTGCTTTAAACTTAACCGTCTGTTCATTTTCTTCTCTCAGATCACCCCTATTTTGTATGCAAATACATAATATATCAAGTAGTTCTGCCTTGTAAATTTTCTTCAGATACCAAAATAGCTCTGGAACTTTACGGTGAACAGAAATAAACTAAACCACATTGAAAATGTTGAACTTAGAGCTAAGTCTTGACTATATAAAACTTGTGTCCTTGCTGCTGCCACCTATGTAGATCTCTGGTAATGCTGCTAGAGAAACTTGGTTTATTAAATGCTTCTTATCCTAACTTTGAATCCTGTTTAGCTTACTTGCCAGTATATACTTGCATGTATATATTAAACTCAGGTCTTATCATCTGCTAGTCTGGATGCTAAGTGTTTCTCATCTGTGATGGATCTCAGCTTTCATTGTGTGCTTGAAATATGTAAATATTTTTTTCCAGTTTTATGGTCCTGCGTCTTAGAATTAATTCTGGAGAGCTAGTTTTGCAGTAACATGCTTTTTCTTCCCCCTTTTCTCTAACTTTTATTCTACCATATCACTGGGGCTGACATTTCAGGGAGAACTTCTAGTTTATTGATATAATTGTCGAGAGAGGGGAGGCTTCTTTCACAGATTCATGCCTGCTTGTATTTCAGATTTTGGGTGGTCACAGAAGTATGTGAATATATTAATAGTGTAATGGAATTTTGATCACTAAGATCTGCATACACATATGAATACACTTATTATAATTTGTCTAGTTATATTATTAACATCAAAACTTCCAACTTCTTAAGCCTTTATCACTTTAGGTCATTGAGCCCTTTCAGGGACAGGCACTAATACCAAAGTGGCCTTTTTTGCATGGCTTTTGGTGGCCACAGTTGCCATTATCCTCTCTTCCTCCTCTGAGGGAGATGGTGGTAGGGGTGGGGAGAACATTTTCCACAGGCTTTGAAGAGATTATGCAAGTGTGTGAATAGAGCATGGAAATTTCTGTTCTTTTGCCTGTACATTTTCTTGGCTGACAGTCTCAAGGGACCTTGTCAAAATGAACATAGAATAGGATGTACTGGAACTGGGTAACATGGACAAATCGAATCTCTGTAGTAGACACTCAATAAAAGAAGTATCCATATAGGATATAAGTCACTATATGGGATGTTTACATATATGTTATCATTACTACAGTGCACATTAAAATTATGGTGGGAAGTAATCTTACATCCATGAGCTAACACAGAGTTAAAACAACAGTAATTTCATAGGTCATAGGATTGTCTACGTTGGAAGGGAATTTTAAGATCATCTAGTCCAACCATCAACCTAACTCTGACAAAAACAAAAAACCACATCACTAAACCATGTCTTAAAGCACTAAGTCAACCTGTCTTTTGAATACCTCCAGGGATGGTGCCTCAACCACTTCCCTGGGTAGCCCATTCCAATGCTTAATTACCCTTTCGGTGTAAAAATGTTTCCTAATATCCAATCTGAACCTCCCCTGGCACAACTTGAAGCTGTTTCCTCTTGTCCTGTCGTCTCTGCCTTGTGCAGTCAGGTGCAGACAAATAGTCTAATAGATTGGTTAGTAGCCAAATACTATACTATGGCCTTTTAACCATTACTTGAACATAATTAAGTAGTAGGAGTAAGTAGCTCAAGCCTGATTCTCCAGTTGCTTAGAAAACCTTGTAGGTGCTATTTCTGAAAAACTTCTTTGGTGTTATAGATCTAATACAGAAGATTTTTGTTGCCAGGATTCTCTGATCCAACAAAGAGTTATCCTAACCAACTGGGAAAGCTAAAATTGCCTTGCAAAACCTTGTGCAAGTTAAGGCCTAATTCAGGCCATTATTCTGAATGTAATCTTGATTTATCTGCTTATTAGTCTGCAATATAAAAATGTGCCAGGGAGGGGAGAATGCTGTACATGGAAGCTATGGACTTTAACCAGATCTTCTTTTTAGTTGCAAAAAGAATTTGAAGATGAGTCTCATGTCTTTCGAAGACCAGTGAATGACATAACGTGCCAGCTGGATATTAATTTTGGGAGTCTTCCTCGCCCTGGTGGTAGATCAAGAGGAGCACAAGGCGGTCGTGTTCATAGCAAACGAGCTGAGGAAACAGGACCTCAACCGGAAGTAGTGGTAATGGTTTTTATGTATTTTATTGTCATTTGCTTGGAGATTTTTTTCAGCTACTGGTATGTTTGTGTGTCCTGCCCCTTTTTTGTGTAGAATTACTGATATCTGTAGTGACAGACTTTGTATCTGATTTCTGCCTCATAGTATGTTGGCCTGGTTATTTTGAGTTCCTGATACCTATCATGCTGCTCAAAATTAAATACCAGCTCAGGCTCACAACTCTTAACACATAAATTTCAAAAGGTCTGATTACTAGTAGCTGTAATGGTACCTAGAGGAAAGAATGCAATGAAGATTTGTTTCTGCAGTGAGTTTTGATACAAATTGGGAACTAATTAAAATGACTCAAAGCTTGTATCACCCCCCAAAAATTCAATATAGTACTTTGGTTACTGAGAGTGAGATCATCAAACTGGGATCCCACAGATGACAGAATGAATTGTACAGAATGATACAAATGTTCAGTATAACCATTAAAAAAAAACTTCTGCCTTTTTGTCTTAAAAAAAAAGCATTTGCATACTGAAAAATGACATCTTTATTTTTCATACTGACTAAAGGTCTCGGTTTATCTTTGTCTAATGTAAGTAAAATACTTTAAGGTTGGGAATTTAGAAAATGAGATGGAAGTGATTTAATGCGTTTGTTTCATCTGAATGAAAAAGGTTCTGTATAATAACAG
Source organism: Gallinago undulata (assembly GCA_026546715.1). Taxonomy (NCBI): domain Eukaryota; kingdom Metazoa; phylum Chordata; class Aves; order Charadriiformes; family Scolopacidae; genus Gallinago; species Gallinago undulata. Next base: position 44,557,880 of record JAOTQQ010000019.1, read on the forward strand.
AATATAGAGTTTAAAACTATAATCCAGTATGTGCAGTAGCCTTAGAATGGTTAAAAGATAATTCTAAAACCAGACAATATTTTGGGTGAGATTGCTTTACTTTTTTTTTTCATTACTTTAGTGCTGCAGAACTTATGATCTTCTGTTCCTCCCCAGGCAGTACATTCACTGGATAAATACTGAAGATTATAGTAGTTATAACTTCTGAGATAAATGCTTTGCATTTCTGTGACAGTGATGGATAGAAAGCATCTAACTTCACTAGAAGAATGAACCCTTTTCAGGGGTAAAATACATATACATAGATGTCAGATGCTTTTGAAATGCATTCAGTTTTATAAAGCTTCCTTTCTTACCTTATAGGTGCAGCTTGTTGCTCCAGATCCTGATGATCCTGAAGATTTTCCAGCTTTAGCTTGAGGAACTGTCATGAATGGTGTTACCTCAAACTGGCTTTGGTGTAGCTGTGTATCCAGTTTTATGCTGGTGTGGATAAAGAAAGTCTGTTTCTACTGGAAAAGCTGTTTGGGTGTTTGGTGTGGAATGATAGCAGCCATCTGCTAATGGAGTTAGGTTCAGTTGTCTTCGACACCATGGTGAGAAGTAAACTGTGCAACATGGTCTGCAGTTCACTGCATATTTGAAAGCTGCTTTCCCTGCTCCTTTGAATGAAGTGTATATTTTACACAGTCACAAGTTACAGTTCTTTGTAGAGTTTGACAAGTAAAGGAAAATGCTCATTGATTTGGGTGTGAGGTATTATTACCACAAGTCAGAGTAGCGGATTGAAGCTTTTGCTTTTTGGATGTAGTGTGGAAAGAAAAACAAAATCCAAATGTAAACAGTATACCTTACTCACCCAAAACAATGAACATCTTTCTAAACATAAGTGATCTTTAAGGCAGCACAGATGCTTATAATTGGTAGCTAAGCATAAGTCTTGTTTCAGTAACAAGATATAATCTGCAACTACTTTGAAGATGTTGAAGGTGAAGTAAAAGCCTGAACTTAACTTTTAAGGAAGCTTTTAATTTTAGTAGGAGCAACTACAAACTAAAATGTTTCATGCCTTACCAAGAAGTTTGTGTCACATTGGGGATGAGATAGGATGTTCTTTCCTTGCAGCTTTAACATACTTCCTCACTTGAGCCAGCTACCTTAACTTGTTCCCTGTCAAATGGGACACTTGGAGCCATTCTCAGGGATCTGAGGGAAACAAGGAAATGATGAAAGAAAGAAATGAAGGACAACCACACTGGATATTTTAGAAGTAGCTGTTGGTCTCAATAGAGTCTTCAAATGCCTGCACAACTTCATTCTTTAAATTTACTGGGAAAGCAGATGAATAAAACCTTTCCTCTTTTCCTGTTCCCTGCCTCACTTTGTTTTTTATCACTTCTAGGCAATTTCCTTTGAGAACAAGTAGTGGATGAGACTTGAAGACAAAAAAGGTTTGCTTCAGAGTAAGCTCAAAGAGTATTCAGAAACTTAAAGTAACTTAAGCAAGTAGGGTATAATAATCCTAGAAAAACTACAGACTCTTTTATATATGCTCCAAACAGATGGTTTGCAAAGCAGTGCTACCCAAAGAGCATTTCTTACATTGTGAAGTTACTCAAATGACAATTCGTATGAGTTGGAATGCCACAAGGAGCTCATTTTAGTGGCATAGAGATACTCTGACAACCTGTAGTAGAAAGAATGTACAAAAGCCAACAAAGTGTTGGTGTTAGAGGAACACATGCTGGAGCTTCTTTTTGAGTAATTGAAAGTGATGAAATCACATAAATGACTTTCACCTTTTAGGAGCAAGCTACTACTTGAAATCACTGCTGCTACTCTTTCAATAGATGTTTGGGTGTTTCTGCTGAAAATGGCAATTTCATTATTATAGAGCAGAAGTGATTTTCTCTTAGAGTCTTAGATTTTTTTCACTTGTTCTTCCCTTCCTGTCCCATCAGACAGGGAAGAACGTGTCTGAAATTTTATTTATGTTTTTGCTTGCAGGGATGAGCGTATGTATAGGTGTGGAAAGCTGCTTTGCAAGTCTCAAAGTCTATTTTCCATCATGTTTTGGAGATACAGCTGCTTCTTTCACTAGTACCTGGTTTTGCTAAAGAAAGCAGTGAAATACTTAAAAGACACCCTTCCTTTTCCTACTAGAAATTTGAAATCTTGTTATGCCAGCAGGCAGAATCTGGTGCAATGCAGTTGGTTCAGTTATGACTGTTCTCTGGGAAGGCTGAAAGGATTGTTTTGTTTTTTTAGTCTGGTTCCTGATGCTGCAAAGTTACTGTTTGGTCCTCTGGCTTTCTAAAAAGAATGACAAATAGGTTCTTTGGGGAGTGTTTTAAAGGACATGTTAAAGTGTATCTGTATAATGAGCATTTGGTCAGTGGCTTATTTAAAAACTCCTGGTTTAAAAAAACCCACAACCCCAAGTGGACTGCTTAATGAAAAACAAAAACAAACCCAAGCACACAAAACAAACAAAAAAAGCCCACACCCAAACAAACAAAAAACCAAAGCAAACACACACACACCCCCAACCAAACAAAACCCACAACCTACCCAACCCAAAACTTTGTGAAAATGAGTTTTAGTATAGTTGGTTACTGCTCGTCAAATCAAAAGTGTTTAGAGCAGCTAGGTGTTGACAATTTTCATTTACAGTTTGTCAAACTTGAATATGGCTTAAGGGTTTCTCTAGTTGATAGTATCAAGTAGAGAGAGGAAATTACTAATTTTAAGTGATGACAGTGATCAGATTCCTTTGCCTAGTTGTGAAAAGAGATCTAACTAAATCTCAGTTATCTGTCATGTTTAAAGTACCAAAATAACTGTATCTGTTAAGCACATGTCTACTGCTAACAGGCATTCCTGGTTTAGCTGTACTAAGAGCTTTACTCCTTCATGTAAAGCAGATGGTAGCATATATACACAAACAGTAGTAAAACATGGCATACATCAAGGAAGAGATTAAACTCTGTTGCAGATCTTAGTCATGTTACTCTGTAATGCAAGGTACTTTGCTGTTTGGATTACTGTAGTGAGTGGCCTAGGAAAAACTACTGCATTTCAGCTTTGATTTTTATATATAGTAAATCACAGTAAGTTTGGAAAGAAAGGAATTCATCCCTCTCCACAACTGTTGTTTGAATATGATAGTGTTGAATTGAATTTTTGTCATAACATGGTATAGGATTGTAAGAGTATATTCCTATGAAAGTGACTTTAAATGAAAGAGGAGAGGAATGTCTGTGCTTGAGATAAGAACGCTGAAGAATAACTAAAGAGACCTAGAAGTAAAAAGCCCTGGAAAAAAACTTCAGTTAATAAACAGAAATATTAGACAATCGAGCCCGTGGGCAATGAGCTTTCAACTCTGGTTACACTAGCTGATGTGAAAACAGGGCTGGGGGGCAAGTGCATAGAATCATAGAATAGTTTGGGTTCAAAGGGACCTTTAAAGGCCATCTAGTCCAACCTCCCCTGCATTAAGCAGGGACACCTTCAGTCCCAATGAAGATTAATCTTAATCTTCAATTTCATTTTAAACGCCGTGAGAGCAGACACTCGGTGGGCGAGGCGGCGGCAGCACCGGCAGCACCGAGGGCGAGAAGCCAGGTGAGCCCGCGGGGAAGGTGGGATGTCGCTGTGCGGTGCGTTTCCGAGCTCAGGAACCCCCACTCACAGCCCGAGCCCCAGCCGGAACCCGGAAGCCGGCGGCAGCCAATCAGGCGCGGAGGGGGCGCGGCCGCGGACATTGAAAGGCGGGGAGAGCAGACACTGGGTCGGCGGGGCGCGGGACAGGGGAGTGTAAGAGGGGGAGAAAAAAACCACAACAAACAAACAACCCGAACAACAAAGAAAACCCCACAAAACACAAACCAGTTCAGTTGCCTGAAGAGACCGGATAGAATCATGATTGGAACTCGGTCAAAGGCAATAAAAACAACAGTGGCCCGACACGGACATGGCGGCACTCAGGCAAATGGCTGCAGTGAGTGCTGGAGCCTGGTAATGAGGGACAATAGAGACAACACCTGTGTCAGGTGTGACCAGATCAATGATCTGCTCAACATGGTAGCTGAACCGAACGAGGAAGTGAATAGACTAAGGGAAGGGAAACCCTTCACAGCCCCCCTCATCTTTCCACTTGCCCTTGCTCGACAAGTATGGGGCACTGGAGGCTGAGAGTGAGGCAAATGAGAGGGCAGAAGAAACACCAACTGGGGGGTGCCTAAAACAAATCAGTCTCCACCTCGCATTAGAATCTCTGCCCTAAAAATGGAGGAGGGTAATTGTTATGGGAGACTCCCTTCTGACGGGAACAGAGGGCCCCATATGTCGTCCGGATCCTTCCCACAGGGAAGCCTGCTGCCTCCCTGGGGCCCGGGTCAGAGATGTAACCAGAAGGCTGCCTGGTCTGGTACAGCCCTCTGACTGCTATCCCTTAGTAGTTACGCAGGTGGGAAGTGACGAGGTCAATACCGGAAATTTTAAAACAATCAAAAAGGACTTTAAGACACTGGGGAAAAGGGTCGAGGGATCAGGGGCACAGACAATCTTTTTGTCAATACCCTTAGTGGCAGGAAGGAATACTGAGAGAAATAAAAAGATACACACAATTAACAAGTGGCTCAGAAACTGGTGCCACCAACAAAATTTTGGGTTTTTTCATCTTGGGGAACCTTATATGGCACCAGGTCTGCTAACAACAGATGGAGCACACCTGTCTCAGAGGGGGAGAAAGATACTGGCAAGTGAGTTGGCAGGGCTTGTTGAAAGGGCTTTAAACTAGGCTTGAAGGGGAGATGGTGTTAAACACGGGTCCAGCAAAAACAAGCATAAGGAGAGCCTTCAGCTCTTGAAATGGGAGATGACAACCGTGTCAGAAGGGTCCATGGCCAGTGGCAGGAAAACACATCAGGGTTGGCAGGCTCTAGTGGTAGCAGTGCTGCATGGACACATGCTGTGAACACTGTAACAAAGGCAAGGTCTTGCAGAGATGGACCAAGAGACCCTGAGAAAAAAGGAGATAGAAGGGTAGTTGGCACAAAGCACGTTGGGGGCCCCTCTAAGAAGGAGACACAGCCATCGGACCAGCTAAATTGTCTCTACACCAATGCACACAGCATGGGAAACAAACAGGAGGAGTTGGAAGCTATCCTGCTACAGAAAAGCTATGACATAGTAGCTATTACAGAAATTTGGTGGGATAAGTTCTATGACTGGAATGTGGCCATCGATGGCTACAAGCTGTTCAGAAGGGACAGGAGAGGAAGAAGGGGTGGAGGTGTTACCCTCTATGTAAAGAAGGGGCTAGAGAGTGAAGAACAGTTGCTAAAGAATAGCCATGAGGAGGTCGAAAGCTTATGGGTAGGAATTAGAGATTGGGACAATAAAGGGAACCTTGT
>JAOTQQ010000019.1:44563399-44589844 GCA_026546715.1 Gallinago undulata
GAGGCCCTGGGCAACCTGGTCTAGTTGGGGGTGTCCCTGTGACTGCAGGGGGGTTGGACTAGATGACCTTTGAAGGTGCTTCTGTCCCAGATGATTCTATGATTCTATGATTCTGATTCTAGATCAGGTTGCTCAGAGCACCATCCAACATGACCTTGAACATTTCCAGGGACAGGTTTCTGGGCAATCTGTTCCAGTGTTTCACCACCCTCATTATAAAAAATTTCTTCTTTACATCTAGTCTAAATCTATCCTCTTGTACTTACCATTACCCCTTTTAGTTTAGAACCATTATCTATTGCAACACACCCTGGTAAAAAAGTCTGTCTCCCTCTTTCCTATAAGCCCTCTTTAAGTACAGAAGGACCACAAGGTCTCCTTGGAGCCTTCTCCAGGCTGAACAACCCAAACTCTCTCAGCTTGTCCTTATCCTTGTTCCATCCCTCTGATCATTTTTGTGGGCCTCCTCTGGACCTTCTCCAACAGGTCCATGTCTTTCCTGTGCTGAGGGCTCCAGAGCTGGACACTGCTCCAGGTGGGGTCTCACTAGAGCATAGTATAGGGCAGAATCGCCCACCTTGGCCTGCTGGCTACACTTCTTTTTGATGCAGGTCAGGAAATAGTTGGCTTTCTGGGCCAATCTGCAAGAACGGATTGCTGGCTCATGTCCAGCTTTTCATCCACAGGTACACCCACGTCTTCTCTGTAGGGCTGCACCCAATCCCTTCATTGTGCAGCCTGTATTGGTGTGCAGGACCCTGAATTTGGCCTTGTTGAAGCTCATGAGGTTCACATGGGCCTGTTTCTTGAGCTTGTCCAGGCCCCTCTGGATGGCGTCTTGTCCCTCAGTCATGTGAACTGCACCACTCAGATTGGTGTTGCCAGCAAAGTTGCTGAGGGTACATTCCATCCCACTGTCTATGTCACTGATGAAGGTATCAGAACCATGAAGATGATGAGAGGACTGGAGCAACTCTTCCATGAAGACAGCCTGAGAGTGCTGGGGCTGTTCAGCCTGGAGAAGAGAAGGCTCCAGGGAGAGCTTATAGCAACCTTCCAGTACCTGAAGGGGGCCTACAGGAAAGATGGGGAGGGACTCTTTGTCAGGGAAGCGTAGTGACAGGACAAGGGGTAATGGTTTCAAATTGGAAGAGGGGAGATTTAGTTTAGATACCAGAAAGATATTCTTTCCTGTGAGGGTGGTGAGACACTGGAACAGGTTGCCCAGGGAAGTCGTGGATGCCTCATCCCTGGAAGTGTTCAAGACCAGGCTGGATGGGGCTTTGAGCAACCTGGTCTAGTGGGAGGTGTCCCTGGCCCTGGCAGGGGGGGTTGGAACTAGATGATCTTTAAGGTCATCTTCCAACTCTAACCGTTCTATTATTTAACAGTAATGGTTTCAATACGGACCCCTGAGGGACACCACTCATCACCAATTTCCGTCTGGATATTGAGCTGTTGACCACTGCCCTCTGGACCCAATCAGCCAACCAATTTTTCGTCCACCCTTCAAATTTGTATCTCTTCAATTTAGAGAGATGGGAGGGACCATGTTGAAGGCCTTAGAGTAATCCAGATAGGTGACATCCCTTGTCCCACTGATGTAGTTACTCCATTATAAAAGGCCATGAGATTGGTCAGACAGGACTTGCCCTTGGTGAAGCCATGCTGGCTGTCTCGAATTGTCTCCCTGTCCTCCATGTGCCTTTGCATACCTTCTAGGAGGATCTGTTCCATGACCTTCCCAGGCACAGTGGGGCTGACAGGTTGGCAGTGCCCAGGGTCCTCCTTTCTACCTTTTTTAAAAACGTCTGCAATGTTTCCCTTTTTCCAGTCATCAGGAACTTCACATGACTTCTCTAATATCATGGAGAGTGTCTTGGGAACCATAGCAGCCAATTCACTTGGGACTGTGGGACGGATCTCATCAAGTCCCATAGAATTCTGTGTGTTCAGGTTCCTGAGGTGGTCACAAACCTGATCTTACAGTGGGAGGGACTTTGCTCCCCCAGTCCCTGTCTAACTGTCCATCCACTGGAGCAGTGTGGGGAGAGAGGTTGCCAGTGAAGACTGAGGCAAAAAACTTGTTGAGAACATCAGTCTTCTCCTTGTCTGTTGTTACCAGTTTGCCAGTCTTACTCATCAGGGGAGGGTGCGCTTTCTTTGACCTTCCTTTTCTGGCTGACATACCCGTAGAGGCCCTTCTTATTCTTTGCATCCCTTGCCAACCTCAGCGGCAGCTGTGCCTTGGTCTTCCTGACCCTGTCCTTGCACAACTGGGCACCATCCCCATGCTCTTCCCAGGATGCCTGTCCCTGCTTCCACTGCTTGTGCATTTCCTTCTTGCCCTTTAGTTCGACCAGCAGGTCTCAACTCAGCCGTGCCAGCCTCTTGCTTTCCTTTCATGATTTTTATACCTGGGGATCAAGAGCTCTTGCACTGTGTGGAAAGCATCTGTAAAGATCTGCCAGCTCTATTCTGTTCCTTTGTTCCTGCAGGTAGCCTCCCAGGGAATCATATTGACTAAGTCCATGAAGAGCTGGAAGTTTGCTTTCCTAAAATTCAGGGTCCTGAAAGAAAAAGGTTTCCTGTAATTCAGAGATCTGAAAAAAAAACATATCTGTTGCCCTGGTAGATCTCTGTCATTAAGATTATTCTAACACAATGATGTTCAAGCCATTTTTTTTGCCTTCAGAGCTGTTGCAGGCACATGCATGTACACCCACATCCACATATATATATTCACATATATATATACACACACATATATATGTAGTGTTGAAAGTAATGTAACACTGACTCATTGTCACTGGATCAACAATTGAATGCAAAACATGGTTATCTTTGCAGAAATAGTACATTTCAGTCACTGAGTAACTGGCATGGAATTACGAGCTTTTCTTTTTTGCCCATGTGCTGGGCAACTACTGAACAGTTTGGACAGGAAAAACCTTCAGTTTTTGAAGAAGTAACACTTTGTCTCTATTAGAATTTAATGTGAAATACACGAAATCTTCAGCTGGGTTTTATTCATGTGCAAACAGACCTTTTTGAAGATGTGATGCAACAAATACTGCAGATGATAGCTCTGTCTTCAGAGCAGCTTTAGATACTGCATCACGTTCAATGGCAGTGTTATGTTTGAGATGAATGACTTCATGAGACAATGAACTGAATAAAGTTTTTGCTCTCTTGCTAGTGTGAATATCCATATTCTGTTTCCTGTTGTCTCTACAATGTTTTACAGCCAGTGGACAGGACTCAATAAGCTGCTGTCTACTTTTAGCAATGGTAGTTCCTCAGTCTAGGTTTGTACACTAGTTACTATTTGAATAAAAGTTACTGTTTTGCATAATGCAACTGAATTAGCAGGATAGCTGTGCAAACAGGTAAAAATAGCAACAAGACACAGATTTATTATCTTCTGGCAAGAGAAAAACTAAGTTGACACTCTATAATCCAAGAATTCTGTGCTTGGTAGTGGTTTGGTTATATTTCTGTTACTTATGGATAGAATGCTCAGAGATTTTCCTGACTTTAGCAAAGGCTCTGAAACTTGGACGCTACTGTGGGAAAAGTAAAAACTAGTAACCTTTTCAATGAAGCTCCACTGAAGCGAAAGAGGACTATATGCTGGAAAAGGTCTGATAATGGGAGGAAGGGAAGGAACCCCTCAAATAAGGGGGAAGAAAAAAACAATAAACCAACATTAAATAATACTTCACTCAAAAACAGAGATGATGTTGGTGTGGAAGAGATAGAAAAAAAGCTCCTAGAAACAGGACACCAGGACAAATGTAACCTGTGTGAGTACTGAGCAGAGATTCAGTCCTAGAAGCATGACATTTTGGGAAGAACATTTTTTAATAGAAGTATTTGAGTTGATGGATATTTTTTGCTGTTGTGTTAGGATTATTTTTTTTAAAGACTAAACTAGACCACCATCAGCTCTTATGCAAAAAGAAGTGTTCCTGAAAATACTTTTGAGAAACCTTGACTTTCATGGTGTCAAAATGTATTGTATTTAATATGATGCCCAAAAGCGTTTCCAAAAATGAGTACTGTATAATCATAAAGAAATTAACCATAACCCTACCTGTGTTTTTTACTGGGTAACAGTATCCCAACAATTCAAATACAACTACTGTTGTTTTCCAAAGTGAGTCCCCTGAAATACACAGCCAGAAGTTCTCCATTTTTGAAATTTGAAAAGTATATGTTTTCAGGATTTGTGCTTAATTACAGGTTTTCAGGCAGCTGAGATTCCTGCATTATTTTTCAGAGCACATATGAGTCAGTGTGGTACAGATATGATGGTTTTGTGTTGAATTTTTTAAGAAAGCTGGAAATAAAAGTGAGCAAACAAACATCTGATTATTAATTTAATTTTACACAATTCATGTTTACATTTCTCACAATTCAATATTTTGTATAAAATCAAATACGATAGGCAGTATTTTTAAATGAGACACAAATACTTATTGAACTACATAGTATTACAAGGTAATATGAAGCTTTATCTTAAAAATACCTTCAGCAAAATAAACTCCCATTCTGTCAATCCAAGTTAAAAAAATATGATTCGAAATATACAATTTAAAAGTAATCAAGATGAACAGAACTGATTAGTCAAGAAATTTTAGATCTTGATAGTCTGTACATGAATTTATGCAGGACAAACAGTCTGCAAACCATGAATATAAAAACTGCAGTGCAACAAACTGGTGAAATAACATATTTTTTTTTCCATTTTAATGCATGAGTTTCTACATTTTTATATATTTTTTTAAATCAGCAGCACTTCCTCTATTGTCATATTGGGGCAAAAAGGTGAGGTCTGGGTTAACATTTGAGTTAAGTTACTGATGTGTAATGGAAGCTATCAATTTAGAACCACAGAATGGTTTGGATTGGAAGGGACCTTAAAGATCATCGAGTTCCAACCTCCTGCCATGGGCAGGGACACCTGCCACTAGACCAGGTTGCTCAAAGCCCCATCCAGCCTGGCCTTGAACACTTCCAGGGATGAAGCATCCACGACTTCCCTGGGCAACGTGTTCCAGTGCCTCACCACCCTCACGGTAAAGAATTTCTTCCTAATATCTCATGTAAATCTCCCCTCTTTCAGTTTAAAGCCCCCTCATCCTATTGCTCCACTCCCTGATAAAGAGTCCCTCCCCATCTCTCCTGTAGGCCCCCTTCAGGTACTGGAAGACTGCTATAAGGTCTCCCTGGAGCTGAACAACCCGAATTCTCTCAGCCTGTCTATGAAGGAGAGGTGCCTCAGCCCTCTGACCATTTTTGTGGCCCTCTGCTGGACCTGTTCCAACAGGTCCATGTCCTTCCTGTACTGACGGCTCTAGAGCTTGACACAGTACTCCAGGGGAAGTCTCACAGGAGTGGAGTAGAGGGGTAGAATCACCTCCCTTGACCTGCTGGCCATTCTTCTTTTGATGCAGCCCAGGATGCAGTTGGCTTTCGGGGCTGCCAGTGCACATTGCCATCTCAAGATGAGGTTGTCACCCACCAACACTCCTAATCCTTCTTCTCAGGGCTGCTCTCAATCTCTGTCCAACCTGCTTGGGATTGCCCAAATTGGGATTTGACCCAAGATGCTACGGCTTTTGAGTATGCTGCACACTTTTGAATAAGAGATCAAGGGAAAATCCATCTGTCATGTATTTTAAAGAAGGGAAAGAATTTCTAAGGAAAAACTCCCAATTGATGACAGCAGAAGTAACTACCTTCAGCTGCTCTGTGTGGAACAATGGTGATGCAGCTGCCACCAAATATTCCATTTTGGCACTTAATACTTCACAGTTCAAAAAAGATTGAGAAATCATCCCTACCCCTACTCACTCCTCATTCTTGTACTTAAGACAGCTTTGGTATGGCGTAATAAAAAAGCTAGACAAAGTACTAAAAAGAAGAACAAACTAAGCAATACAATTAGATGGGACACAATGAGGTAATGAGGTAATTTTCTATGTAAGGCTGTTTGGAGAGTTCAATGACATCTACGTGTTTCTCACTAAGTTACTGGGTAGTAACACATTGATGCCAAACATGCAGTTTTGGTTTAGCTAGAGTTGCTATTGTGTGTTTGTGCATTTGTTTTATACAAATTTAGTTCTGATGAACATGAAAGTGCTAATGGCTCTGCTGGTTACTGTAAAAGGGCAAATTCCAATTTGGAATGAGCGTGAAATAGATTGATCATTTGTAGGTTAAAAGCAAGGACAATAGAAGAGGAAGCTCAGCGGAGAGAAGGGCAAAGCCAAACACAATAAATATTACTATATCTTTCTTGCTTTGACTCTTACCCTCTCACCTTGATATCTGTCATCGAATTTAAAGTTAACCACGGATCTGTAGTTAATCAAGCTTTTATGTACTGACTTTATAATTAAGAATGATTGTAGGTAGTTGCTAAGGAGTGGATTGAAGTGACGTGTTTGAAGGAACAACTGTAGCCTAATTATTTCATCTTCCTGGGACACTTAAAACCTTAAATGAACGTCTAATCAAGACATTTCTACGAACAATGGCAATTTGGCAGTGAAAGCCCAAGTCCAGGCGTTCTTAACTGAACTGTTTTCATTATAATACTAAAACACACACAGAGATGTCAAAAAGACCCAGGTGAAAACCCTTCCTCCATGCAGGCACAGTGACTGAAGAGAATGACACAGCAGATACTATAATTGTATGTAAATTGCTAAGCAGTCCTTGCAACTGGACATGTACTATCTTTCACTTTTGTTTATAAATATAACAAAGAAACCAGGGTATGCTTGATTTGTGGAAATCCACTGAGCACCCAGGACTGAATTTGCAATATCTCCCCTGTGTGTCAGAACTGGTTCATTGCACACCGGGCAACAAATGTGCTTTTTGGACAGCCTCCTCACTAGTTGCATCCCTTCTGCTTTCCAAGATAAGAATTTTCTTCAAAAATAAACACAGATTCATATTTGCACAATAAACCTACTGTTGTGGTTACCTATACTTCAGCTTTTGGGCAAGTGGCTTAAACAAAAAACAAAACCAAGAGAAGACAGGAAATTTTAACCACTGTACCAGGGTGGATTCTGTCATTCTCTTTCAGGTGCTTTTTCACCTAGAAGAAAATAGTGGTGAGCATAAAGGTTAAGAGGAAGACAAAAAGTATCTGGGGTCTGAGCCTCAACGGTGCTTTATTTTGCATCATACAAGCCTCTTCTATTTTCTTTGTATTCATATTTTCAAATTTTGACAATCTAAACTCATGAATGCTAATTGTAAGCTTATGCTTCACATTCCACTTCCTGTCTGAGCCATGATGCTCTTGCCAGAAAATGTTTTCAGGCTGACATGTGGTTATCTGTACTGGCATTCAAAAATCATCAGCCTAACAGAAAGCTTAATTTTAATTTAAAAGGACGTAGATTGAAACAAGTCACCGAACCTGCCCATTTACGTTCATAAAAAGAAAATTCTCCCCTCCTTGCAGAAGTAATCTGTATCTGTGAAAACTTCCGTCATTCCATTGCTAACATTTCAGATCTCTCAATTTCTTCTACCTTCTACTGTAAGAGTCACTAAATCAACAGACAACTATCAAATTTAAGGCTATGTGGTAACAGTCCTCATCTGAAAGACATGCAGCTATAAACTTCAGTTGGCAGACAAGGGTACTTCACTGCAAAGTCAGCTTTGAGATTTTGTAATGTGAAAAGTGGTGGGGAAAAATGCTTGTAGTAGATGAAAATTTCAGTCTCAGACAGATTCCTCTAAAAATTACACTGCTTTTTAACGGAGGTAAGCTGTAGTTTTTAAAGTGTTAATGAGATGTTAAAAGCTATACCTAACCCTGAGTTCCACTACTAATCTCAGTGAACAGCAATCTTATTTTCCCTTTTTTTGTGTGTTGCACTCATTAAGTGTCTCAAAGCTAAAAATCAGTGACACCCACATGTTAAGTATACTGATAAAACCCGGGAAAAATTCCAGCCTTTTAGATACGTTAATCTAAAGTTTCAACTAGAAGACTTGAAGATAAGAGAAGAAACAGTAATGATATTTCAATATGACAGCACTGCTTTAAATGGTACGCTGTTTTTCCTCCCCTTTAAAATCATACCAGGTTTAAAGCAATTACAAGTAGTTAAAAGAGCCACTTGCTGTGAACACTTTAAAATCTATTATTATTAAAAACAAGTTAATTACATATAGTTAGCTTTTTCAAAATAATCAAACCACACAACCTTTGAAAATAAAGCACTCTTTGGTGGACAATATTTACTCTGTGCACTCAATACTTCAGCTTCATAAAAAACTTCATACAAAATAATAAAGAATAGCCAATTACACAGGAGAGTACCAATACTATAGGAAAAATGCTTTTGTGTTTGATTTTCAGTCTCAAGTGGGGACTTGAGATCAGTCTGAATGAACAACACAGATTTATATACTTAAAAGCTCCCACCATCTTTTAATTTCTGGTGGTCAGCAGCTAAGTGATTGCCATCACAATTTATACACATGCATCGTACATACTAGCAAACCCTCTTTATAATAGAGAGCATAAGTATTTACACCTGAGTCTAAACGTACACAGATTTTGTTGGTTTTGTTTGCGGAAGTGTTATCACATTAGAAAAATGTCTACCACGTATGTTGACGTTCATTTTATTCTACAAATATGGAAGAGATTCTTCTGTTTCACTTTTTCTGAAAAATGGAGCCATAGTAATCTTCCTTGAATAGCATCAAGTCCCCTCTAGAGGTTATATCCCCTTCATTCCTGAATATCCTCTTCAACGCTGGTTGCTTATTTGAAATTTAACACAATACTGTTCTAGTCCTTGAGATGGACTGGCTGCTGAAATAAAACATATTTGAGGAAGAAAGTTAAATATGTACTCAATGTATGTCAAGCAAACATTTCTGAGAAGGTAAAATGAACAAACAATATTTCAAAGAAAGAAACAGAAGATAAAAGTCACTGCATTTAAGAACATAGCAATACTGGCTGTAAAGAAAGCATAGGCTGGTCTGATTATAGACAATATGAAGAAAGGAGGCGTTCCATACAGAAAAGCAACAGAGGATTGAAAGTACCATAATTTCATTAAGCGCGTTTGCTGTAAAGCATTCCTTTTCTTTCTCTCCCTCTGAGGTATCAGACTGTAGGAAAAGTAGAAAGAATAGCAAAGAAACACTATTTTTTTTAAAGCTAGATTTAGATCACATATACAGAAGCTCCAAAATGCTGCAGGTAGTTATCAGTGTTTGAACAAGGGTGCAGAAGGCTGCTTTACAATTCCCAGCAAAGCAAAAGCATATAAGATTTTTGAAGCGTATTCCTCTGTTAGTTTTTGTAATATAACTCTCTGTTTAAAAGCAGTAAAGGAATCTACACAATACAGTTTTCATATATTTCCCCACATGTTCCCAATTATTATTTTGTAATAACTTGACCTTCATTCCCTTAAGCACGTCAACCTACCAAAAATCTTTCGTGACTCAGGATTTAACTTCTAATCAATTACTTACTATATACATAATCCGAATTCTGTAATGTGTGGTAACGCAGAAAAGACTGTTTCATTTGAGTCTTACCATAATTCAATATGTATGCATATGTGTATGCACCTTGTTAAAATACAAAAATTAACTTCTTGGTTAACTGCTAAATTTACAAGGACATCTTAGGTGTAGGAACAAATGCATCCACAGAAAAAGACTGTGGATAATGCTCTAGTAATGTTTCTTGCAGTTCAACAGTGTTATTTCGATCACAAGATATAATGTGTCACGTACACCAGTGCTGGTCTCTCATAGATGGCAGTTGACATCTAGAGATGTTCTGCAAAGGAAATTCAGTGAATGTTATGAACAAGACTGAAATTCCCTAAATTCTCTTTGCAAAGCCAGAATTGAGTGTTTTAGCTGTAAGTGGCTGTTTTGACTGAAAAATCATTCTGGGGGGCATTCTATGATAGTGTTCTGAACAGTCTGCAGGACGAAATGGCAAATGAATTACCCAGCTCTGCAGATTATATTGTGTTAGGATGGTCACAAATTTGATTCATCTACATTAAGAATTGCCTAAAACAACGTAAGGCATCAACAAATAAGATTAATGTAAGAATACGGCAAGATGGTTCTGTTGGAACAGAAGACAGAAATGGCAAGAAAATGAAAGAATAAGGGTACACAGTAACACTGGAAGTTCAAAGAAGGCAACAAGGTCTTGACAAACACAGATGTTGGTTAGGGCATGATCCCAGTTTTGTTATAGTAATTATACTCCTCTACACTGCAATCCACTTGATCTTGAATAGGTGAATCAATTTGAGCACTAGGAGGTAATGCAAACTGCACAGACTTCAAGAAATTAAATACACTTAAAAGAGATGAAGGAAAAAAAAAAGATGCTCAAAAAAATAAATGAGTGAGGTTTTGCCAAATGCTACAAGAAAAATCAAAGGACACCTACAAGATTAAAAACAAAGTACTGCATTCTAATTCCATGAAATTGCAGTCAGACTGACGTGACCCTCTAGAGAGACCAGCACCCAAATAGTCTCTCAGATAACAAGGTATTCAAGAACTCCAGGACTGCAACATAACTATTTAGGACAAATTTGATTATTGGATTCAAGCACAAAGTCACTGAAATTCTTTGACCTCAAAAATCATTAAAAAAGAACCTGTATGTGGAATGAAATATTTGGGGGAGAAGTTTTAGAAAATCTATTAAAATATGAAGTACTTTATGAAGTTTGAGATCAATCTGCTCTTTGGTCCACACAGTCATCAATCTGGCAATACACCTAAAGGATTTCTTTCAAAATAACTGAAATCTTCTATGAACTCTATGTTAGGGATGTTGATTCCTACCTAAGGATAGATATTCTCATCTCACACACCAAAAAGGTCAACTTGGGGGTGTGTTTTCCAGAAACTGAAAATCTCTGTTCAATTATGCATGTGCATGTATACAGCTACCGAGAGTTTCAAGGAGCTTAAACTGGGAGAGGTGTGAAGAATAAAAACAGCAGGCAGAATTCTATCAATCTGTTTGGACCCAAACTGACATGGTGAAAATGATGCAAAATGGAGAAAAAACCCAACCAACCAAACACCAAAACCTTGAGAAATACTTCAGATTTTTAGTAATCCATGAAAAAGAGATTATATTTTAACATACTGATATATGAATCAAAACATATAGCCATATAGCCATGGCTAAAATTTCTCTGACTAGAATTTACTGCAGTCTACTATTAATGACTATTTCTGTTGCCTGATAGAGTGAACCTTTTTGTATTTCTGTTACCTTCAAGGGGGAAGAAAAGCTCTGTGGGGGAAAAAAAAGCTGCATAAGAACATGCAATTATCCGCAATATTTCTAAATCAAGCTACATAACTACTAATGTTATTTGGCCACCTTTTACTCTCCTCAACAAAAGTAAGGCTTTTCAGCACCTGACAGACCCATTCAAAGGGTTTTCACTATAAGCACAAGACAAACTCTGGTCAATTTTAAGCACTGGGAATTGCTTGGAAATTATATTAAGCTACACTTCCAGGCTCATCTTTGATAATGATGTGGAGAACTGCCATAGCTACACACGCAAAGAAATATACTAGTAGTGTGGCCATGTGCTTCTAGGCCAAAAGGCAATTTCAGTCTTTTATAAATTAATTTGAATTATAAATTTCATTAAGCTTTACTGAACACATTGAGTTCAGATTATCAGTTGTACTCTCAGCACAAAATCTCATAACAGCACACACATGCATTTTATCCACTTCACCTGTCCACTACTACTGCATTTTAGTCATTTATCAAATTTCTCTTATTTTTGACTTCATGTACTGACTAAAAATTGACTGAACACTGTGAACAACTTTTCTACCTCTTACTTCAAGCAGAGGTTTGGTAAAGAAAGGCGCTTTTTGTTAACAAAATCCCTCACTTTCAGTAATTCTGACTCACATTAGGAATTACAATATAAAATTCTCAAACTTGAAAGACTAAGCAACATGAACAAATGACTTAAGATTTAAGGTTCCGGATATCCTCAGTACATGACATAAACCATAAAATTGTTTCTCATTTCCCATTGCTTGGAGGAGAAGTTGAATTGTGCCAAAGGCTCCTGTCAGCAATGGATATGCCAGCTCAATGTATACGCCTAGAGAATAGTAACTGGATAGAGCGTAACTCTCACCTTTTTAAACTGTTTTTTCTTGCAGCAGACCTGGTAGTTCTTTTAGTAATGTCTGTATTGTCAGAAATGCTAGGTTCAGAGGTTTTATTTGTCTGAACACTGGACTGCAGAATTACTCTGAAAAGAGCAGGAAAAAAAGAAAGATTATATAACCTGAAAGTTTCTAGGAGAGCTGAAAAGAGGTTGAAGCAGAGCTAACAAGTATCAGCTGGCTTTTCACATCTCATTCTGAAAAGCAAATTGTTCTGCCTGAAACACATTCTTCTCTTTATAACATTCTTAATTACGATATGAAAGTTGTTTTATTAAGGGCATAGCAGTTTGGTTCGTTGTTTGGTTTTTGTTTCTTTGCTTTCAATGAATGGATTAAATTAATGGCTTTGAATTTCCTGCTAGGTTTTTGGAAGATGAAAAGCTAAGAAATTGTATTTTAAATTACTGCAACAAAACAAAACAAGATAAAATCTGAGGTATGCAACAAAAACATACATTATTTTCCAGACTGATATGGAAAGGAATTCAGAAAGAAACCCAAGTAATTCAATTTGTGAGGGTCAAAGTCTAAATCTCCTGCAATTAACTGTGAGATATTCCCTTCAAATACAGTAGGAAAATAATTGCATATGTTGGAATTTTGTGCTTATGGGTAATTACTACATCTCACGCAAAACTCAGCTTTACATGCTGATTTTGCTTAATCGCTCCTCTGGAAGACTCTAGAGCAATATATTGACTACCTCTCCTAAACGGGCAGATAAATCCTAGTGTTGCTTACATCAATAACAATAGAATTCCAGGCTGTGAAATGCAAACTATTTTTAGCCACCAGCCAACTGGTTCTTTGGGAAACCATGTCTTCCGTTTTCCTAAATACTTGTAGCGAAATCATGGTACTATGGAGATAAAATGTGACAGCTGGTCAATGGAGTCCACAGATATCTATTTAGTGCATCACTTTCCATGTCTGTTCCCTAGCTCATTGCATCTGTGCAAGTTTCCAACTATAAAACTATTCATTTTAGATATTCAGAGCTAAGAATAAATTACTGTTTTCCCCTGCCTTTGATTGGAAATCAAAACCTTCATTAACTGCAGTCTGGTTGATTAATACTCTTGAAACTGTTTTCAAGGAATCCTAGATATGAACATGAAATGTAACTTTTGGAGCAAAAGTGGACAGAAAAACATATGAGAAAATATAAGTATTTTCATACTCACATATTAACCAAAAACAGAAATAGAAAAAAATTCTATGCTTTCACTGTTTTATATGGATTTGATAACAGAATTAGAATATGCTTTGGTGATAACACAATTTCATCTGAAATAAACTGTACAGCAGTGAAACTGATCAGCACCCTTATTTACCACATAATTCTAGATCGTGTAGCAAACAGATGACTACAGAACCACAAAGTTCAAGTGTTTTAAATTTCTAATTGAACAAATCTCTCTGAATATTTCAGACTTGCAAATTCTCATCACTTCATTTGCAAAAGTCCAAATCAAACAGTCTTCTCTTCCTCTGAGATAAGATACGAGACTGTAATGGCAAGTACTAATAAAATGCAAAGCAAATTGTACCGTAAACACAACACATGCGAAGGCAGTTATTCAAGGAATTCAGTTATTTAAGAGGCTGAAAACAAAAACCAGGTACCTTCTGTAGAAAACACAAATTCTTCTAATAGAAGCCAGTTCTCCTTGCGCAAGGTGAAAAGATTCAAAATATATAAGTTCACTTTAGAATTCCTATTGTGTTCCAATGTTAAAACTTAAAAATCTCTTTCAGTGCCACAGTTGTCATACAACATTAGGCAAATCTGGGCTACTGCACTTTCAACTAAGCTGCAAAAATTACACCAGTGGTGAAAAAAAGACCTGCGTTGTACCTTTTATCTGTGCAATTAGCAACTTCCAGGACTGAATTTAAAGTATGAAACTGGCTTAACCTCATAGCATTTAGTCACTGAAATATAAGCATGACCAAATCATGGCACATGCTGGTTTATTAGTGCTCATGCAGACAGAAATATGGAAAAATCATGTTTTCTCCTTAAATATATACATACAGAGTCTTGCTGTATGAAATGTATATTTCCTTTATATGTATATACCTTTATAAGAAAGGTACATATAAAGAAAGCAAGTTATTTGAAAGTCATCTAGTGGTTATAATCTTTCTCTTATAGGTGCCCATTCTTTCCAGAAATCAGAAGTTCAGAGAACAGGTCAGTATACATGGCTTAGACCTGCATACTTAGCTAGTATGAATGGAAACACCATGAAGGGTTAAGATATCATCTTGCACAAACACTTCATCTTTATAATGTATCATAGGTAAGTCCTTACTTCCCACAGAATTTCATTTTATCAGTTCAAAACAAAGAAAGAAAAGAGGCTTTAAATGGGAATGTGACTCACAAAAGATAGACACCACATATAATTACACCTTAAAACCAAGCCAACCACAACATCATCCTCTTAAGACTGCTGTATCTACCAAAGGGTAGGGATAAAAAGACCTGGCTTATGGGTCATCAGAGCCAGTTGTGAGCATGTTAGAACATATAACATCATCTGCTCTTCAGTAGGTATGTCATTTTTACATCTCAGCAATATACAACTTCACACTGCTACTCAAGAACAAAGATCAATTGAAATCCCTGTGAACAAAATATTTGCTGAATGAACAGATACATTTGAATAAAACTAAAATTCTAGACTTCCAAGGCTGATAGCACCTCAAGGGAAACAGACGAGGTTCCATTTACACAATCATCTGACATTGTGTTACAACTAAACGAAGTTGCCTTTGGGCCTAACAACTGTCATCTTAGAAGCAGTAACAGTGCTAGCAGAGCTTTTATTAGCACGCATGTTAAAGGCAAGAAAAGAAACTATCTTCAATGTATGAAATTTTGATTTAACACAATTAGACTAGCAACCTCACCTGATAGCAGGTGTAATTGATAGGTCTTATAATGAGGTCACAGTATAGAGGAAATCCTTTCAAAATCTCAGCACCAAAATATGAAATCACGAACTACACTGGAGAAGGGTAGGATCACCTACCTTAATGTTTTGTAACTGTTCATGTAAAATAGCATGTAATATTGTACATGACAACAACCAAGTTCCAGAAACACCAGCAGAAGGCCCATCTGATGTACACAAAGGTTTTCTAACTCAAATATGGGATTTTTTTCTTTTTTAAAAAAGCAGAATGTTTCCTGAACACAGACTACAGGATGCTGTAGGCTACTAAAACTGGTAACCTGTATATCATAAGAATTTTTTCATCTCCAGTTAATCTGTAATGAACTCATCACTTGGCATTTGTGAACCTAATATAATCCCCAAACACCACACTAGTTTATGTACTACTTTCTTTTTCAAGCTAATACATTGACCTTTAAACAAATCAAAACCTACTTAAATGGAACAGTGTTTGAGGTCAGTAGCACCATCTTTTCAATAGTTCATATCTATTGAAAAATCAATCAATTACTGAAAAATCAATCCTCATAATGAGCTTTTTTAAAAGAAAAATGATTACATTACCCTAAGAAGGGATGAGGGGAAAAGAAGTTACCCAGGAGTATGTCTCCTCTGACCTGCGGTGGGCATTTTATTCTTGCCAAGGCTATCCATTTTATAAGGTCTGTCAAATGCAATATTGCTTTCTCCTTTACTACCCCAGTTTTTTGAGGAAAACAGGCCAGAGATCTCTACCACTGTTCCAAGTCACTAATAGGCAACAAGTGACAGATACGTTTCAGTTTACAGGGCTCCAGCCAAAAGGACTGCCAGGCTGGCCCAGAGAAATTCATAATACTGATTAATCATTTGATCTCTTAAAACACAAGGGGCACTAGCTGTTAGTCTAACTTTTAAGGGAAGATTAAGTGTTTTCTCTTCTCTGACATAAACCAACACTGCATGATTGTCAATCCTGGATATGAGGCAGCAGCACCAGTAACCCAATTGTTTGCATTGTGACACATTTACCAGCATCAAACAGTCTTTTCTCTATCCCTTTAGCAAGTGAGTTTTTAGACAGAACACAGAAACTGTAAGAAAAAAAAAAGGGATGGCAATTGAGTGAAACTGATCTTACAGTACAGGAAAACAAAGGACAGATTTTTATTTTTTTTTTTAAACCAGTGTATTAAGTTTAGCTTTTTACACTGTGTTTGGAAATCTGAAGTCTGATTTCTGGAAAACATGGACAACAAGCCTCTCATTTGAACTGTTTTCTTAGACAAAGTTAAGTACCAATAAAAAAAACTGCTAACGTGACCTTTAGTTTGGCTTTGGTTTGGTTTTTGTTGTTTTTTTTCTCCAGAAAAATAGATTACGATGACCATAGTAGGGCTAGTAGGGCGACTGAATTGTTCACAAGTCCCTCAGTTATCATTATTTAGTTATTAGGCCATTTACTTTAGCAGAAAGTGTTCCATGATTTTTCTAAGTTGTGACAAGAAGTTGCAAGGCTCAAGGTAACAAAGACGGAATCTCCTAGCCTTAATGTTCTGCCAGGAGAGAATGCCTTTTCTTACTTAAAACTCTGGTGCAAAACACTTTTTCTGACCTATTTCCTGGCAGCTCCATGCGCTGCTGAAGTTTTATTTGGCCAAAAGATGGAAGTTGCCATTTGATGAAAACATTGCCCTTTTTAAGTGGAAGCAAGGCACAGCAGTCACTGCAGCCACTCTGACACAAGCAGTGTATACAAAGAGTGAAAACTATACTCAAGGAACTAATATGTTTTTAATGCTTTGTTCAGCTTCTGAATTCAAGTAACAGAAAAAAGGGATTTAGGTGGTCTCATAAAGCTCTATAAAAAAATAATTGAGAACTAAAGAAGATGAAGCTAGACTGGATGGCTAAACAAGTGACCCTTGACCTAATACTGTAACCTGCCTCATCTTCTGTTATGTTAAAAAGGAAAAAAGAAGTCCCAACTAACTGCCTCTTAATGGCATATATTATGTGCCATTATAACCTCTTAGTAAAAATTATGTGCCACTATAACCTTGTAGGAAAAATGAAGACTTACTGACATTTCTAACAAATTCTAATTGCTGGCATTTCACATGAGTAAAACATCCTTTGGGAAATTAAGGTTCTTCACAAATTCATGATTTTCAAAATAAAACTGGCACTAACAGCTTAATTTGCAACACGCAAAGAATAGAATTATATTTTAAAGCATTTTTCCCTTTTTACAAGTAAAGCATACTTTTCCCTTTTTACAAACATAGTTTTGCTTATATAATTTTGCTTATCTGCATGCAAAGAAGAAAAGCTTTAAAATTAGAAATTATCCTAATTATAAAAGCTTTGTGTATTGCAAGCCAGCCATAAAAATCACTCAATTATTCCAAACTCTATATACAAAAATACAACAAAGCCAGAGCAGTGAAATTCACTCTTGCAACAAAGCTGGTAAGAAACATGATGTGAAAACATGCATTTATGAGATGCTAGACGGAAAGCGTGAGGTATTGTAGAGAAATGGAATGGGACACTTACACAGTGGCTCTCTCTCAGGGGGTCCTGATGGTTACTATGTTCTTAAACCATCTAGACAGAATAGCAGGCTGGGCAGAAGGGAGCCACATACAATCCACCAGATGACAATGCTACACAATGTAGACACCAGCATAGCTAGGAGCCATCTAAAAAAGGGGTTGGAGGGGGAGGAAAAGATGAACAAAAATTCAAAAGCAAAAGCTATTGGTGCATTTTAGCTTAAGTTCTTCAAACACATATTGCTCTATAACCATTGCCAAGCATTTTCTTACTTTCTATGACTATAACAATCCATGCAATGATAAATTGCCAAATGTTGCTGGAATCAAAGCCAATTTTCTGAAATCCTCACTATAGTCATATATTCCAAAGAAAGTTTACATTACTCTTTCAAAAATAAGTGCATGCAGTACATCTCTGACCACTTGCTGCCATCTCTTATGCAATTTGATCAGCCTGTACTCATATATCCTACTTGAAAATCATGTATTTTAACACTAAAATAGTAGATCAGATCACTTTGTAGGAACAATTTATGTACATATGCTGATGATGGGGTATATTACCTTCCTGTGTTCAAAGTAGCAAAAGCTAACTCATAATCCTGTGCCAAAGGTGCGGAACTTTGCTAACTAGAACATACTAAGTATAATTAGAAGTATCCATTCATCAAAGCATATAGAGCTTCTACAACCAAATACAATAAACGTTAACAAATGTTATACATAAATCCCTTACAACTTAAATGTAAGAAATGTCTCCAGCTCTCAAAGTCTGTAATTGTTCCAGCTTCTGGTGCTCTAACTTCGCTTTTTTTTTGTTTCTTTTCTGTGAAATAAAACTACATAGAGGATTCTGAAGCTTTTTTTCTGTTTGCTTAGATAAAATTAAATAATTTCGCTGCAAGATTAATTGTTTTTAACAGCCTGAACTAAAAGGGAAAAAGTCTGACACCTCTTCTAGTAAGGAAGACTCCTGACTCAGGTAAGGCAGCTTAATATTCCTAGTGATATTTTCATTTAACAATAGCAGCACAAATAATGTAAAACGATATACATTAATTTTTCATCAAACTATTTCAAACTGCAAACCATATAAGTAACTCAGGGGAACAGGAGGAGGGAAATTCCAACTCCCTGTGTGACTATGCACACTATAAAACAACTATAAGCTCTAGATCAATTACTTTAACACTACAAGTACAAGTAAGTAGTAAGTACAAGTAAGAAAGTAAGTACAAGCTAACTAGTTTTGATTAAAGCAGTGATTGCAGAATGCTTCATGAATGGAGTAATATTTTAATAGTTGGTAAGCTTCCTGAATATTAAGACAATGGCTTTGAATAGATTATCATACAGACTATATTCATTCTATGGAACATACAATAAACAAGACCTTTCAAAACTTTTATTACATGACTTGAAGTACCTTTTATGAAAAAATATTATGAAGTGGAAACTAACTCTATGCGCACTAGAAATTAACGTGCATTGCAGCTGTTTCTATACTGTCTTATTTGAGTTAACTGAGGTGACGTATTTTGTGTTTTTTTTTAATGTCCACTGTGTACAGGCTTTGTTCTGAACCTGTTGTTTCTTACATGATTGCCTGTGTAAATGATGAGCATGAACAAAAAGGAATCTTTTAAGACAAAAGCACAATTCATACATAGCAATGTGTGACTTTCAAAAGACTTATTACTTTACATTCAGCACATTCTTACTACATACCTCTCACTTTTTCAAAAAGTCTGATGACACTGTTTAGCCTTTTAAAAAAAAAAAAAAGAAAAGAAAAAAAAAGAAAAAAAATGGCCAGCAGCTAGCAGCATCATCCCCTACAGAAAGACAGCACAATAAAAGCCAAGTTGCCTTTAGTCTGTGATTCTGGTACTGCGTTATTTGCAAAAATCTGACAGTTAGTGGTCTCCATTTCTGTCCTAGCAATCAAATGAGATCCAGATATGTCTTGCAAGTCCTGCATTCTCTTGTAGTTTATTTAAGGGCAGACAGAAAGTTTTTCTACCTACAGTTACTACAAGCTATAACAGATGCAATGGCTATTACAAACTTTCTTTTAAAGGTTCCTTGAGGAGAAATGGACTCGTTTTGAATTTATTTACTGAAATAGTGCTACTCCCTTCCGGATCTACCAGTTGTTATCCCAAAGCCCATAAGATTTGGGAAAATTTCCTCTCCAAGGAAGAGGAAGTGAAAGGAAGCTAAAGATTCTTATTTCAATTCCTAGATAGCTGACTCTACTTCAAAAAATGCATACTTTATTTCAGCCAATCAAACACCACCACACAGAGTCATACTCTTCCATTTTCATGCTACCAGAGGAAGCACAAGGGAATGTTTGTGATTAAACTAAAACTAAGGCATTCAGAAATACTAGAGGATCTTGTAAAGCACTGACTACTGGAATCAGAAAAAATACAGAAAACCAGAAACTGAGTGATGGAGCTCTTTAACCAAGTTTTCCTGCCTCCTTTACACTCACCAAGCCTTCAGAGAAATTGTGAATCTCATGCTTGTTTTAAATGAGTAAAAGCAGCCTTGGCAATAAACTCTTGGAGGCAAAGGGAAGCATGCTTAAAGAAGAGGATAAAAGTATTTATTGCATTTATATATTCAGGAACTCACGTTAACAGTGATGCAGTTGGAGCTTTCACCTGTCTTCTGCTTTTCAGAGCACGAAGTTTATCACCTTGTGTTACACATTTTGTTTCATCTTCATCACTGTACTGGATAAGTGGAGGCGGGGAAGGGGTAAATCAAGATTAAAATATAGACACTTAGACATTTAAGAATTAACCTTATCTTAAAACTTAAAGTTAGAATTATCCTAACTGGAAAGTTTGTCAGCATAAAATCAAAGGAAATTGACTTGCGTAAATATAATTCTGTTCTTTCCAGTTTCCTGTTTGCTGCTTTTAAACCTGTAAACCATTAAGTGGTCTCATGAATTACATGCATCACAATGTTGTCTGCCTTTAAAATAGTTGAAGCTTAATATCAAGTCTTTGCTTAGTTGCAATTTTCACTCAAGTACAGCATTTTCTTCCTTCAATTGCCTTCTTAAAACAGCAGGGTTTTTTTTAAAGGTAGCATCAAAAAGTATTATAGAAATCACAGTTACTTAGAAACTAAAAAGAGCAAAAAACCTTTCATCTCTGCCCTCTAAACACATACAATGAAGTAATAGACAATCCAAAACAAAATCACAGTGGTTTTGATTGCAAATTTTAAATGCTTTTTTTTGTTCTAATATCTACCTAATTATTAAAGTATAAGGATGCTCCTACTTCACCTGTGTACTGCACTTCATTTTTCATACTTGCTGTCCATAACTTCCCCCCCCATCCTTTGATACAAAAAGTGCAAACAGAAAACGACTTGATTAACATAGTTATACTATACCCACGGGTTTCTTCAAAACCTGAGAGATTCTCAACAGCAGTAACAACTTTTACAAGAGCACAATGTTCAGATGGTTACCAGTTCGATGTCCTTTTGGCTCATTCTCCTGTTTCTTGTATCGTTAATTGAAATATCATCTACTCCCGAGAGAATTCTTGTTACAGCAATTTTACGATTTCCTTTCAACTTTGCACGGAAAATATCTCCTTCTGTCCAAAGTTCTGCCTGTTTGCTATCATAATATGGAAAAAAAAGCCCAAACCACAACAAATTAACACTAAGGATTACGAAGTGCACAATAAAAGAAGACGAAAAAAGACATCTAGATCTATTTGTGGAATAACTTATAGTTAATCTACTTACTCCATCAGGAAGTGTTGTTGTGGTCCAATCACCGAACCAGGTCTATTTATTCTAATCCAGGCAATAGTTTCAGCAGCTGTCATCCGATAATGCTTCATAATATAACAGGCAATAAGTGTGCCAGTTCGTCCAAGACCAGCTGTGTAAGATAAAAAAATGGCTTCTTTTATATATCCGTCTTCATCTGGAATCTGCTGTAGCTACTTGGACAAACAGTTACTTGCTTAGTTTATTAAACAAGCCTGTTACTGATCAAACCTGCTAAGTGCAATCCACCTTTTGAATTTTTTTTCCATACACAAGGTTGCTAACACATTCATGGTTTTTTTTTCAGTGAGGTAATCTTCCAAAGCCATTGATTTTACAAATATCTTTATCTATCTTTATTTACTTATCTATCTATCAATATGTATAAGAATGTTTTTATGCATGGGATAAAACATCTGGCTTTTTTCCAACACTCTCAAAGCACCTCTTACAAATTGTATTACGTTGCCCAGAAACCAGCTGCTCTTCCAATCCCTCCTCTAACTAATCTGTTAATTTAGTTGCCAAGAAAAAGACAAATTTTGCAAAAAGCAAGTCTGGCACTAGCTGACTCAGGCAAAAAGTACTCCAAAATGAGGAACCTTCTTTCCAAAGACCCTCAAAACAGTTCTATTTACTTTTGGGGAAACATGAGAAAGAAAGAAGGACAGCTCCAGCTAAGCAGCTTCTGTCCTCAATCACCTGCTGTAAATGCCAAACCACACACCACCTTCTGTCATTTAACAAGAGACTGATCTTCAGTGCAGCCCAATAGGCAAGAGAACCACACACCCTTGATGAGCTTTAAGAACAAACTACAGCATTTTATTCTTTTCTGAAGAGTAAGAGCAGGTTGAGGAACATAAAAAAGTGTAGACACTATTAATATGATAAATACCAAACCACAGCTTAATTTGAAAGAAAACAAAGCCTTGTACCCTTAACACTCAGTACTCGGCCATAATTAACTAAGCAATATGCCAAATTTATCAGCTCAGTGGAGTGTAAGTATGGAGTATGCATTTGCTTCCCAACAGTCAAGATGATGTTTTTACCAATTCTACTTCACAGTATTACCTTGTTAAACACACAGCAAATGGATGGCAGATCCAGGAACAAAAATGCAGTCTTTGCGGGTCCCAGGCAAATGAGTAAAGAAAAGGCCATTCTCCTTCAATCAGAGCATTATCAGGAATGCTAGCGAGGCAAAGTTTGTGTCTGATAAACTGCTAGAGGGAAACATAGTTCCTCTAGAACCACAGAAAACTCTCTCTTTATAGTAGCTGCATTGGGCAAGCTCTGATAATCTTTTCCTCGGCAGACCGATTCTGCAGGAACAGATACAGCATGCCCAATGTAGCCTGTATAAAGGATTTCTGAGGGATAAAGATTTCTGTAGTTCTGGAAGAACACTCATACTTTATGAGGAATCTCCTCAAAAAGCTGCATTGATACTTTCAGAAGTTTATGACTTATGAACCATGTATTTTCAGAAAGATCTATACACCTTGCCAGGAATTCAAATTCCTGCTGAAGACCATCCTGTGACAGTGTTAACACTTTCTAGCAGAAAGCTGTTAGTATTAGTAAGCTCACTTTCCTCAACCTCGTTCTGGCAAACAGCTAGGAATATTTTTCTGGAACTTAAAAATTTAGAAGATGAAGTGCAGAACAGAAGCATAGAAAGAATATGTATGGAAAAGCTGCAGCTTAGCAGAGAAGTTAGTAACTAAATACAATATAAACATAATGGAATTATAATGCAGAATACCTCAGGAACTTTAACTATAAGCATCACTTGTAATATAAATTGATTTTACACTATACCTTTGCAGTGAACGGCTATAACACCTTCAGCATTTTCACAAATATTTAAAAATGTTTTAACTATAGTATCACTAGGTGTGCTTCCATCAGCAAAGAAGAGGTCAAAATGCTCAAATCCGGCATCTGTAAATCGTTTGGCATCATACAGTTTTTTGTTGAGGCGTATTATAGTGGTGACTTTATGTTTCCTGAAGTATGGGAAATATGCCTCTGGAGCATGGTGGGGATAGCCTATTTGAAAAAAAAGAAACGAAAAACAAAGGAAGAGAGTAAGGCTCAAACTACAGAAATAAACAAAGACTCAAAAACAAGACATGAAAAAAACTTCAAAACAGAATTCATGTCCAACATAAAGAAATAGACTAACCGAAAATGGAATTTTAACATAATCACCTAGGTCAGATACAATCAAACCAAGCGTTAAAATTTTACTGCCAGGGTTCTTACAAAAGAAAAAGAGCCAAGGAAAAAACACACTGTTTGAGGAACAATTTTTAAAGCTTGTTCTTACTGATAACAATCAACTAAGAAAGCAGTGGGCTTGTGTCCCCCACCTCCTCTTTTAAGCATACCATTTTCAATTTTACTTCTTGAATGAGGTCCACTGAAGGCAATGAATTTGTTTGGTATTATCCAGTTAAAATCTCCATTTTCTGCTCTCTGTCAAGAGAAAATGCTTGGTTTATCATTATCCCTGTATTTTCAGGCTTTTCCTTTTTGTTTCAAAATACATGCTAGATAGCCAAATGAAGTTATGTTAGTCGCCTGCTTTCTTTTCCATTGGGAGGATGACAGATGCTCTCAAACTCATTTTCTTGACCTTGTTCTCCTCTTTCTAAATCAGTTTTAGAACAACACAACTGATGCCCTTCAGATGAAGGGCAGCTTCCAGCTTTTAATTTTTGATACATTTCTAAATTATGACCTTATCTTTATTCAAAATTTAAATCTTGTTTTTTAGATTTTAAGAACAGAATTTTCTCTTTACAGGTAACTGGCAGCTTTACCTTTCTGAGACCACATATAGTCAAGAGTTGCAGTCCTTCATTGTCACATTCGTTTCCCAAGCCCCGAAGTGAATTTTACAGGCTTGGGGTTTCCCAGCCCTCTTTCCTTCTTTACCTCCAAGAATGTTATTATACCTTTGCCATGTATTCACAGATAAATACTTTAATTGTTCTCCACAATCCAGTTAGACTTAGACTTCTATGCCCTTGAAGTTTCTCATGAGGACTGTTCAAGCATATGTCCTGCGTCTAAAAGTGGCCCAATTGCCACTACTAAATCATCTTCCAGAGCTTTAATAATAATGGAGAAAAGTATTTATTTCCATTTCAGTTTCTGCTTTCCCCCCATGTTTGAGGCTGACTATGCTTAAAATTGAATTTCAGTATTCTCCCTCTGACTACACACCTTTACAATCAAAGTTTAAAGAGACAAAACAAAAATGGAACCTAATACTACTGAAAAATAGCACGTATTATAAACAATCATCTTAGCATTAGTAACAGCAAACAAATCAGAAGAGTGATACTGAACACTTACTTCATAATGTTCATATTCATCTACATCAAACATATTGAAATCCAGGAAACCATACTGCAAAGCCTAAAATTCAGAATACAGCTTTTAACAAAGAGAATATCTTTTCAATGAGGACACTTTATCACTCTTTTAGGTTATTGAAATCCTCTTAATATTTTCTACTCTTTCAGATAGATTTCTTCATCTATTTGGAAAAGATACAGATCAATTTAGTCTTGGTTCAAATCAGATTTGTAAATTGTAATATAATTGAAGTTAGACAAGCAAATCCATTCTTTTTTAATTGAATCACTATAAAATTCCAGACTACAGAAGCATTCAATCTTTTTATTACTGCTAGGAGTACAAAATAAAAAAGAGAAAAATAATTGGCAAAAATTATATATTGAAATTATGAGCACATTCTAAAATCTGCATTCAAGGACTGCAAATATTTTTGTGCATGAATGCTCTTATGATGCTAAGATCTTTATTGATTTTAAATTGTTTGCAGACACACAGTCGTAAGCAGACACTAGAGTGGTCCCTGATGTTCTGTAATTATCCACAACCATTATATTTACTATTATACAAAAAACTTAAACATTTGGTTAACTGGTAGTTTACCCATTTGCTGAGTCAGGAAGCACATATAAATGTAAAATTTGTAAATGTATAATTTAGAATGTAAAACACTACATTCTAATCTCCTCATTCACTGCATAATCTTCTGTAGTTTTACTTGCTGTTCATCGGTACTAAGAAGAATAGCAACTCACTTTAGGCATACAAGCAGTCAATGCCAACACATACAAAAAAGCTGAAAATCACAAATCTGCAATAAACTGGCTTAATCAGTAAACCCACCAGCATTTGGCAGAGACACTCACAATACAAAAGACAGTAGTAGGGTGGAGGGCTGCAGAAATCCCCATAGTACTACTCATAGAGACTAAAAAGAGTTCATATAAATTTCCTTGCCTTCAATGCCATGTTACTTCACCATTATATTGCTATAAAACACTAAATTATGATAATTTGTAGTTGTAAAAAAACCCCATTTGTTCTATTTGTATCACTAAAGGAAAACTTAAAGCCATTAGCACATGCTGCCAATGCCTTAAAAGTATCACTAACCAATCAAAACCACTTTCAAAGGCTATATTCAGCCTCAAATGTAACTCCGGGGGAGCACAGAATAAACCTATTGTATAGATCACAGAATCACAGAATCTTAGTGGTTGGAAGGGACCTTTGAGATCATTGAGTCCAATCACATTAAAAAAAAAAAACAAAAAAACACAAACCACAAAGACAACAAACAACAAAAAAAAACCCACACAAAAACAAACAAACAAACAAACAAACAAACAAAACCCCACCCACCAACTAAACCCCACACTCACAACCCCACACACAACACCCCAGCACAAACCAATGATGTTGGCCACTAGAGCATGCCCCGAAGAGCCACGTCTACACGTTTCTTAAATACCTCCAGGGATGGTGACTCCACCACC
>JAOTQQ010000019.1:44589944-44619987 GCA_026546715.1 Gallinago undulata
TAAAGTCTGCCCGCCGGAAGTCCAAGATGGAGGTTTTGTTAGCCCCCTTCTTTACCTCACTATGAATGGAAAACTTAGGGATTAGATGTCTGAATAACTGTACTGAGTGATTACATAAAAAAAACCCTCAAAATTCCCTCTTTAAAATCTTCACTAGTTGATTACGTAAGGTATCGATCAGCTTCTACGGATTCTGTATCTAGAAACTTTGTTACAATGCATAATATATAATAACCTATGCAACAATCAGAAAAATCTGCTACTGCCTAGTTTATTAAGCCTTCTTTCTCTGCTGGGCAAGATTTAGCTGACCTTTTGTAATACGAAAAATATAGTTTTACTAACCTTGTTTATTGCATGAAAACAGTCCAGCAATGTGAGATGAAAACTGCAAGTACCAAAGGAAGCATCCCTATAACATATGATGACCAAAACAGTAAAATTATCCCATTTTAATCCAGATGAAAACTGAAGATACTTCTCTAAAACAACTTTAAAAAATTGTTTCAAGATAATGACAATCATGGTGAAATAATTATATCAAACAATTACTTATTTTCCCATACTTTGCATCTTACAATAATAACAGAACAGAAAATAAGTTATGTTAACAGATGATCCAAGAGTGAGGTTAGTGAGGTTACTCCAGTTGTAGTTTTCATAGAACTGACATGTTCAATTTCTGACATGAACATTGAAACTGGTATGTTTCAGAGTTCATGTTAACAAACAGACAAAGACAGCACAAGCTCCTTCTGGCAAAAGCTAATGCCCGAGTTAGTAACATATTCTAACATACTCTTAGAACATTTTCTTCTGAAATAAACTTCCAAAAAAGCAAATTGTAACACAAGGCAAATTTTTTCTTCGAACTCCATGTAGAGGAAAAAAAGATCCTGTGCATATGTATACTGTGTATATGTGAACAGCTTCTTCTTAACAAAACTAAGATATACATTTGTGTAGATCTATTAAAAGATTTTCCTTAAGATGCATAAAATAGTTTATGCTTTAACATGAGAATAAACTAGTTTTCATTAAAACGCCTTCTTTCAACTACCATTTTTCAAATTATCTTGATCCAAGAATGGCATGTGCTTAGTATGTGACCATTATTAGATTCCATAAGCACTGCACAATAAGCATTCTACAGGAACACTATAATAAAAAAATAGATTTAAACTGAATTTACATCAATGAATACTATGTCTTGGCAGAACACTTCATTTTGAAACCATGCAGCCCTCATCAGCAGGGAATCATAATGTCTCAAAAAAGTAAACTATGTTCAAATTTCAACAGAGAGGAGGAAGAACTTCTGAAGAACCTGGATGGCTGCCTCTACAATTTGTATCCTTTTCCTCCCTAATGAATCAGCATGAAAGGTGGCAGAAAAAATCAGCAGGAGAAGGAAACAACATCATTCAGGTAAAAGAGAAGACAGGTAAAGGTGACATTGTAGTAGGTGTCTGTTAGGCCACCTGACCAGGAAGAACAAGTGGATCAGGCCCTCTGCAGACAGATAGCAGCAGCCTCACATTCACAGGCTCTAGTCCCCAGGGGATTTTCACTTCAATATCCACTGGAGGAACAACTTAGCAAGACATAAGAATCCAGGAGGCTCCTGCAATGAACTGGTGACATCTTCCTCCTCCAAGTGACACAGATGCCAAAAAGGAACAGTGCTCTCCTCATACTCACCAACAAAGAGGTGGTCATTGAGGATATGAAAGTCAAAGGATGCAGTGACTATGAGGTGCATTCAGGATCCTGAGGGCAGAGAGGAGGCTGAAAAGCAAGCTGACATCCCTAGACTTCAGGAGAGCAGACTTGGGCCTCTTCAAAGATCTGCTTGGGAGAGTCTCATGGGATAAGGCCCTGGGGAGAAGAGAGGCTCAAGAAAGCAGATTAGTATTCAAAGATCATGCCCTTCAAGCTTAAGAGCAATTCATCCTAACGAACATGAAACAGGCAAAAATGCCAAGAGGCCTCCATGGATGAACAAGGAACTCCTGTCCAAACTCAGACACAAAATAGCATACAGAGGGTGGAACAAGAACAGGTAACCTCAGAGGAATATGGATACACTGTTTGAGCATCCAGGAATGAAATTAGGAAAGTTAAAGCCCAAATGGAATTGAATCTGGCCAGAGATGTTAAAGAAAACATGAACGTCTTCTATTAGTACATAGGTAACAAAAGGAAGACTAAGGAAGATGTGGACCCATCAACAAGTTTGCTAATGACACAAAATTGGGAGGAGTGACTTGATACGCGAGAAGGTTGGCCTAACATCCAGAGGAACCTTGACAGGCTGGAGAAGTGAGCTAACAGGAAGCTCATGAAGTTTAGTAAGAAGTTTGAAGTTCTGCACATGGGGAGGAACAACCCCAGGCACCAGTACAGGACAAGGGCTGTCCAGCTGGAAACAGCCTTGCGGAAAAGGACCCAGGGGTCCCGGTGGACATGAAGTTGAACAATAGTCACTAATGTGCCCTGCAACAAAAAAGGCTAATGGTATCCTGGACACAGTATTGCCAGCAGGTCTAGGGCAGCAAGCCTTCCCCTCTCCTCAGTGCTATGATGCCACGCCTGGAGTACGGTGCCCAGTTTTCAGCTCCTCAGTGCATGAGAGTTACAGACATAGCAGAGAGAGTCCAGCAAAGGGCTGCAAAGATTTTTTCTGGACTGGAGAATCCCATATAGAAGGCAAGGCTGAGAGAGCTGAGACTGTTCAGCTTGGAGAAGGCTCATGGAGAGACCTTATACAAATGCCTGAAGGGAAGGTGCAAAGAAGACAAAGCCAGGCTTTCAGTGGTGCCTAGTGACAGGACCAGAGACAATGGGCACACACTGAAACACAGGAGGTTCCCTCTGAACATCAGGAACCACTTTTTCACCCTGAGTGTGACTAAGCACTGGCAGAGGGTGCCCTGAGGGGCTGTGGAGTCTCTATCCTTGGAGACATTCAAAAGCTATCTGGGTGTGGTCTTGGGCAACCGGCTCTAGGTGGCCCTGCTTGAACAGAGATGTTCTCTGGTCATCTGGACCAGGTGACCTCCAGAGGTCCCTTCCAACCTCACTAGGATTCTAAAAGTGAAAAAATAAATTGTTTACATCCTGCTAACAAAAGTTTCAGTGTTTATAGTGACCTTAAGTAGCAACTACCTGACTGACAATGACTTATCCTATCGGAAGGTACTGGTTTTTTTATGTAGATGAAGAAGATCTTAAAGAACAGGGCCTAACTAACATCTCAGTTGATTAACACAATCTGAATTCCTCTATTTGCACCAGGTTTAGTTGCACTAGTAAACTCAAAAAAAGTAAAGTTTTCAGACACTTAAATGGGCTACATTCTTTATTTCAGGGGCTGGATATGTCTTCAGAAGTCAGCTCTCTGTACATCTTATGTATAACACACCTTTGCATTTCTTTCAGTATTGCTGTTGAAGTGACGGTCTGGGAATTTGGGCATGGTACATGACCTGAGTAAAAAGCTAACATTTCCATCACTCACATAGACCTTTATGATATTTAGAAACAAACCTTACAATCTTCCTAAGGAGGACTTCTGTTTTTCTGGGAATATAAAAATGGAATTTAAAAGTAAGAAGTGGGATAATGGAAGTATGCAAATAAAGACAGGTGCTACTACTACATTATATTTTGCTGGTAGCAGGGGGGAAGTAATAGAAATTCAAATAATCAAAAGCCCATCTCTTGGCAAAACAGCTAGAAAACACAAACAAGCAGGGGCTGAATTAATCAACCCATGACAATATATTTGGACAGTAAACTTGCCTCCTAAGAAGTTTTTTGGCCACTCTTTTCTGCATATTGTGGCAGCCCATGGAACATTAGCTTAGTCCAACTTTTACAAACCCTTGTTTGAAAGAAATTAAGAAGTTGTTCCTGGCACATCAGACTGACTTTATTTGCTACGTTACACAGCAAAGCATATACCGCAAAGAGAAGTGCGTGGCCTGAAACAGCCAGAATTACATACCCTCAAGGGTAAAAAGACATACATTAAAGTTATAATAAATCATAGCAAGTTAGCTAGCATTCTCTATGCACAAAATAGTTTTTGCAGGTTATTGCATACATTCCAGAAGTGGGTAAAATGGAGTGCTAGAAGCATTACAAGCCATTTGTGATGAATGACGGACATTTTGATATATGTAACTACCAACTACTGGCACAAAACCAGACTGCCAAGTGAGAAGCAATGTAGATCAGAAAGCTCAACAAAAGTAGATAGAAAGCAGCACAGCTTTTACCTTCTGTCAGTACACCAGCT
This sequence comes from Gallinago undulata, assembly GCA_026546715.1. NCBI lineage: Eukaryota > Metazoa > Chordata > Aves > Charadriiformes > Scolopacidae > Gallinago > Gallinago undulata. Next base: position 44,594,248 of record JAOTQQ010000019.1, read on the forward strand.
GCTAACACCCCTGTTCAGCAGTCTGCACTTAAAGCTCGGGCAGTGAATGTGTCATGTGTTAAAACTTCAACAGCCTCCTTACCCCAGAATTGGTACGGCTAGATGCTACATTCTTCTTCAAAATATCAAGGTACAGGAAGTTCTAGCAACTTGTTATTTACCTGAAAGGAAGATATGAAACGCTTCCAGACAATATAAGCCTGTACACGTCTTCTGGGGATTCTCTCAGGTATATTATCTATTTTTGTAGAAAAGGACAGAAAAGAAAAAGATTATTTTATGATTGATATTAGTAACTTCAAGTTGCTTGTTTATTACAGAAAGTATAATTAATTATCACAAAGCTTAAAAGTGCTGGAAAAGAGTGGCGTCAAGAACAAATGTATGCAAGTGTGCAACAATAAAACTTACATAAAAAAATATGAAATACTGGTCAATCTAGAGAGATGTATATTTTTAAAGGAACTTTGTAGATTTGTGCAGGAGTTTTTTAGTTGGAGGCTACAAAGAAAAAATCCTGTCCCTCTGGATTCTTCTGTGTTTCTTGCAATCCTGCTGGACAGTCTGTAGATTTAGTTGTGTTTTTTTTTAATTAAGCTTTTAAGATGTAAAACAAAACACAAAAAGCCACAGACATATTAGCAAAGTTATAAATCATCTGGTCTACCAAACAGCGTATACACTCAGCAGACAAGATTAAAACAGTAATTCATGTATGTTTTGATTTTTCTACAGCATCACATTAGCTTGATTCCAAAGCCTGTACTTTCCCTTTGCACTGGTAAGGCAGTATTCAGGAACTAAATCCAAATGCCATTAAAGAAAAAAAAAAAAGAAAAAAAAAAGAAAAAAAAAAATAAATCTGTAGCCTCAGAAGCAAAAACCAAAGAAAAGAATGAAGTAACATACTTGAAGCACTATGTACCAAACTTTCTACTGTCAAAAACACTCAGAACAGAATTCACATTGGATGAACTCACGACAAATACCATACGGTCTTCCATGACAACATGCCTGATCACTTTTGTGTAGCCTCTAACACTAAACTATCCTTTAAGAATACCATAAAACTCCTCTTTTACACAAATCATGTCTTCCAAGAATATCAAACACCATCTCCAGCATGGCCAGGAAATAACAAATGTGAATAACAAGCTATCATTAACAGGTCAATATTCAGTCATTTCAAGTTAATACTTTTTCTTTAAAAATGTATTTACTGAGCTTTAACTCACTTCAGAAAGTTATATTTTTCATCAACATTCCGTAAAATTATAAACCTTTTTTTCCTTAGAGGTTTTTTGAAAGTAAGAGTCTGAATTAAAAATCACCCAAAAATCTAAGTGTGGCATTTTTTATTTCTGTTGCTTTCGACATTTTTTTCTTTTAAAAATTGACATTGCCTTTGAAATGTCTTTGATGCTGCTGCAAAGCCAGTTTGAAGAAATGGCTTAGCATACCTTCAACATCCTTGCTCCACACACACACATACACTTGTGAGGTGAGAATGGCTGGTGGAGCAGATGTTGCTAAAAAAAATCCAACCAAACCACAAAACAAACTCACCTGGAAGCATATCCTAAACAGACAGCTAAAACATACATGGCAACAGGTGAAGCCTTTCATTTTCCCTCTGATTCGATTACTGTGTTAAGTATGTTCTGAGAATTCTTCCTGTGCAATTAGCAAAACCAAAGAAAAAAACATCTGTCTTAGGTAGTTTGGTCAAGTAATGAAAACTGCATGTTTTGTCTGCGTGTATGCTTTCACTGAGCAGAGGTAAGCAACTTTTGCATTTATATTTGCAAGCATACACCTGGAATAGAAAAGAGACTTTAAAAGATAGAATAGAAAAGAGACTAAAAAAGTCTTAAAAGCGCAGGAGGCAGGCCATCCCTGTGTGCTGTAACGCGAGACATCAGGGGAAAAGACTGGCCTGGCTGAATAAAGAGATATAGTCACAACTTAGGGAAAAAAAAGGAGAGTTTATGGCCTTTAGCAAAAGGGGGAGACCACTCAAGAAGGTTACAACAGTGTTGTAGGGCTATGCAGGGAAAATATTAAAAAGCCCAAAGCTTAACAAGAACTTAATCTGGCCTTGGATGTTAAAAACTATAAAAAGAATTTCTATAAATATATTAGCAACAAAAGGAGAACTCCAGAGAATCTCCATTCTCTATTGGATGCAGGAGGTAACATAGTGACAAAGGATGAGAAGGCAGCTGAGGTACTTAATGTCTTCTTTCCCTCAGTCTTAAGTAGTAGAGTTGGTTGTTCCCTGAGTACCCAGACCACTGAGGCAGCAGATAAGGACAGGGAGCAAAATGAAGCCCCCGAAATCCGAAGGGAGGTGGTAGGAAACCTGCTCCAACACTTGAATATAAACAAGTCTATGAGGCCAGATGAGATTCACTCGAGGTACTGAGGGAGCTGGCAGAATCGCTCAGTGAGACACTTTCCATCATTTACCAACAGTCTTGGCAAACTGGGGAGGTCGCAGCTGACTGGTATCTAGCAAATGTGATGCCCATCCACAAGAAGGGTCAGAATCATGATCCAGGGAACTACAGGCCTGTCAGTCTGACCTTGGTGCCTGGGAAGGTCATGGAACAGATCATCCTGAGTGCCATTATGAGCTGCATGAAGGGCATCCAGATGATCAGGCCCAGCCACAATGGGTTCATGAATAGCAGGACAAACCTGATCTCCTCCTATGAAAAAGGGGCCCATGTGGTAGATGAGGGAAAGGCTGTGGATGTTTTTTAGTGGACTTTAGTAAGGCCTTTGATACAGTCTCCCACAGTATCCTCCTGGAGAAACTGGCTGCCCATGGCTTGGATGGGAGTACTCCCTGATGGGTAAAACCTGGCTGGAATGCTGGACCCAGAGAGTGCTGGTGAATGGAGTTAAATCCAGTTGGTGGCCGGTCACGAGTGATGTCCCACAGGGCTCGATACTGGGGCCAGTTCTCTTTAACATCTTTATCAATGATCTGGACGAGGGGATTGAGTGCACCCTCAGTAAGTGCCCAGACAACACCAAGTTAGGTGGGAGCGTCCACCCCCTGGAGGGTAGAAAGGCTTGGCAGAAAGATCTGGACAGGCTGGATCAATGGGCCGAGGCCAATGGTATGAGGTTTAATAAGGCCAAGTGCTGGGTCCTGCACTTGGGTCACAACAACCCCAGGCAGCGCTACAGGCTTGGGGAAGAGTGGCAGGAGAGCTGCCTGGCAATAAAGGACCTGGGGTGTTGGTTGACTGTCAGCTCAACACAAGCCAGGAGTGTGCCCAAGTGGCCAAGAAAGCCAACAGCATCCTGGCCTGTATCAAGAACAGTGTGGTGAGTAGGACTCGGGAGGTGATCGTCCCCCTGTACTCGGCACTGATGATGCCATATCTCGGGTACTGTGTCCAGTTTTGGGCCTCCTACCACAAAAAAGACATTGAGGTGCTGGAGCGGGTCCAGAGAAGGGCAACGAAGCTGGTGAGGGGTCTGGAGAGTAAGCTTTACATGGAGAGGCTGAGGGACCTGGGGTTATTCAGCTTAGAAAAAAAGTGTCTGAGGGGAGACTTCATCGCTCTCTACAACTATCTGAAAAGAGGCTGTATAGAAGCGAGAGTTGGCCTCTTCTCCCAAGTCACAGGTGATAGATCAAGAGGAAAGGGCCTCAATTTGTGCTAGGGGAGGTTCAGACTGGATATTAGGAAAAATTTCTATATTGAAAGGTAGAAACGAACGGGGTATTAGGCATTGGAATGGACTGCCCAGTGAAGTGGTTGAGGCACCATCCCTGGAGGCATTCATGAGATGGATTGAGATAGTGCGTAGTGACATGGGTTAGTGATGTTTATCAGTTAGGTTAATGGTCGGACTAGATAATCTTAAAGGTCCCTTCCAACCTAGACAATTCTCTGATTATATGATTCTATTAAAACCCCCATAGTATCATTGGATAGCTGCTCCTCCTTTGCCAGAGTTCACTTTTTATTCTGCAGACATATTCATTGCCTGAATTGGATATAAAGGTTCTTTTCCAAGAAATTTCAAGTTGTGTGCTTGATACAGTCATACTTTGCAATCTGCAGCACAGTGAACACATAGTGGTAGCAACCATATAAATCTAGCACTGCTTGCTTATCAGAAAAAAGAGCTCTGCCCCAGAAAAAGTTACAAACCAGAAACAGGAAATGACATTAGCAAACAGAAGGTAATTAAAGAGACAGAGTTTCTAGCCAGAAATGAATGACCTGGAGAAAAACAGGGATTCAGTGCTGTAAGGCTGAGTAATATACAGAGACTACTTCTTGTACAGCAGGCAAACAGAAATGCAGCTAATACTGTAAGCACATGTAGCTCTGAAAGGCCAAGGATTTCTCCCATACCTCATCTGAGCTTTTACCAACTTCTTAAAGAAAACAAGCTTCAATGCAGATACATCTGCTTGCAAGTCTAACAGCAAGTCTAACACTTTAAGTGTTGTATTAAAATAAGTCTAAAAAATGTTACAGTATACTGAAAAATGTTAGTTCTTAAGCACAGATCCAGCTTCTGAAATCACATTACCAGTGAAGTTGCTAGAAACACTTTTTCAACACAGACGCACATGTGTATGGACTTTCCTTAACATATGAACACTCACTATATACGAGTACACTTAAAGCCAATCTGATTTTGACACAAAAATCCAATGACTACGAGTGTTTAGTACATACAAAAAAAAACCACACTGCAAGAAGATGGCATTTTTTCAAAATATGCAGTACTTCTGTACAGCTGAAGCAATATACAGTTTATTCACTGAAGAAGGAAGCTCTTCAAGTTGGATTTCTCGGAATTTTCTGAAATAGAGATCTCGCTACACTTTAGCTGTGACACTACTAAACACAAGGGATACAACATGTTAACAGTTGCAGTAACAGCAATTAATGAAATGGTCAAATAGTGTTCTCACCGAATAGTGGCTTACAAAAATAAAATAGGTTAGTATGAGGGTATCTGGGACAGGTGCAGTGGTATGTTGTGCTTCAAAAGGGAAGAATGGCATTCAGTCTCTACACAGAACAGGAAAGACCATAAACAGATATTTACTTCACAAGGAAAGTACCCTAGCAGTAACACAGCACAAAAAGCTGTGACAATCAAAGGGGACACAAGATCAGTTTCTGTCACACCTTTGACCCAGCTGGGAATCTTGAATGCAAGCAAGGCTGGATGGAGGTTGAACATCAGCCTGGGTTCTGGCTGTGAGTGAACCAAATTCCAGATACCAAGTAAGCTTAAGGAATGAGGGAAGGAGCAGCGAAACCCAGGGAATCAACAGATGTCAAGGCAGCACATCGGCATTAGGAAGTAATGTGCATGAGTATTGTAGTCTGAGAGCCAGCACTGAACATCTGACATCTGCACTACACACTTCCATCAGCTTTTAAACTTAACAGCTAGTCCTGCAGACCAAACACCCATTACCTATTGGGATTGCTCCTAGACTGCTTCATGAAGTGAACCAAAATGCAGTGAGCAGGGTTTAATGAAAGATTAATTTCAAAAACATTCTCTTAACACAAACTGAAATTGCAATATAGTTATATATATAGTTTTATATATATATATGACTATACGTGTAACTATATATAAAAATATATAATACTGTTTCTGACCAGAAGGAAGCCTCTAAAGCCTTAACAATTAACAACTTCATCAGAATATGGGTGAATAAAGGACTAAAAAAAGCTAATAAATGGACAGAGAGAACGTAAAAGTGATCAGAGACCTGTAGTAGGCAGAAGTGTTGGAACAGAGAAGGACTTTCTAAGGCAGTAAGCAGAACTGAAGTTTCTGAAAGGAAGAAAATGGAAATGTTGATCTGATGAATAGCAAAACAAAGATGTATTTGTAAATTTGTGAGGTACATACTGGGGTAAGAAGAGGAAATAGCAAAAGACGTAACCTCCAGAAATCAAAACATAAACCGGCTGAAACTTATTTGCTGATTTTGTTATGTTTCTGCTTTGCTTTCTAAGATGACAGAAACTTTCTCAAATAAAGTTGTTTTCTTAAGATTAAAAAGTTTAAGGTTAAAAGATGTGTAGATGTGGCACTCAAGGACATATTTTAGTAATGGACTTGGCAATGTTAGGTTAAAGGTTAGAGTTGATGATCTTTTAAAGGTTAAAGATCTTTTCCAACCTAAATGATTCTGTAATTCTAAGCTAATGCTAATAAAGCAACCAACAAGAAGTACTATTAAAAAGATGAAAAATAATAAAATACATTTAAAGCAATGATACTAACTGTTATTTATCAGGAGGCAGCAATTTTGGGGGTAATTTTTATTCATTCTTGCATATACAGATGGAGAAAAGTCTATTACAATTTCACACTCATATCCCAAGAGGCTCTGTTCCTGCAGGTCAGGCAAATAGTTTTAAAAAAAAAAAGCTTTAAAAAAAAGACTTAGAGAATTCAGCAGACCTGAAATAAATCATCCACAAGTTGCACTGGTTTTAGAATATTTCTAAAATCATATGTAAGTGCAGATGGCCGTACATACACATCTACATACAAACACATACAAATACAAATGGAAAAACTCTTAAAATCCTTTACAAGCCTTTTACTTAAGTACCTTCTAGGACAACTGTTACAATAAAGAACTGACATCTTTCAAGCCAAAATAACATACCATTTTATCACACTGTGTAATCACTTGTGTACCAACAATTTAGAAATTTGCTTTCTTTATGCATACAAAAAAAAATAATCCTACTGAACTTCTAAATACAGCCAGAAATTTGTGATTAGCCGTTGAACCATTAATATTGTTCTAATCATCCCTTTCCTTTAGGACATCTGTTTCTAATTAAGGGACTGCAGGTGGCTCTGTGAACGGTCAAGAACCATCCAAGCGTTACTCAACTGGGAAAGGTGCACTCAAGCACTGCACCTGCCAACATTGCTGTGTAGTCAAACAGCTGCTATAATGTTCACTGAATGAAATAGAAGGACTTGCAGGGCTAGGCAACCCAGTCTTTATTTATAAGAATTTAAAATCAACCATAGAATGTCAGTGTTTTTAACAAGCCATGTTATTGTCTGATTCATATTAGTGTATTATGTCAACTCAGCACTATTTTTTAAACAAAGATTTCCCATATTAGTGTTACAACCATGAAAACAGTATTCACATTAGGATGGAAAATGCTCTTAGTAGAAAAGAAAGTGAAGCTCTGGTTGAAAAGGCACTGTAATCTTCAATACGGGGGATTGCCAAGTGAAATGGTAATGCTGCATGCAAAACAATACATGTTTGACAATAATCATCTATGACATAACTTACTGCTTTTTCAGGAAAATAAATAGGATAGTTAATTATGCTGTACTGTTAGAAACTATCAACTCAAGTCTGTGAATAGCACTTTAAATTCACATCTACTGGATATGCTAGTCAGTTAATACATTAGTTTTTCTAGCAATATTCCTTAGAAGAAAAGGTCAAATATAGCAAAATTAAAACAGAAATATAATGAAATAAAAAGCTTCCTGCATGGATTTGTGGTGTACTGAAGAAGTGCACACATGACCAACAGTCCCTTCATAAGCAGAAATACAGTCACTAAGCGGATAAAAGTGGCAGAGAGGGAATAACTGCCTGTCTGGCAACTCTCTTTGTTCGTCATAAACAAAAGCAAGAAACCCCCAATTAGTTTTTAAACAGTGGGGATGAGGTATAGAAAATCCTATCAGCTGGGAACTGGTTGGGCTGGGCACACCAGTACTTGATGACAGCTAAGAAAGCAAGCTAGTACTATCTTGAGGGACTGACAACCAGCCCCCCCTGTTCTCCTATGGAAACATGCAATCTGGTAAGAACATCATGAGGAAGAACCTAGTACAAACAGCAGGAAAGGCTGCTGTCATGAAGGCTAATGATAATTCCCCACAGTTCAGAGAAGGTAGCTTTTTAGAGGACACGAACAGAGAGAAAGCCAAAGAAAAAGACTCGAGGCAACTTGTGCTTACATGAAAGGCGAGTACCTTGTCCATCTCATCGCTGTCACTTGCTTGTCAAGCACAAGCACCTCTCACTAAAATGTTACTGAGGGTAAACATGGTTTACCCACCTGTAATTTGCACACTGCCACAGTTACCCATTTACCACCACTCAGCTTGGACCACTAAACAAACAGGTTTTCCTGCTTTCCCACAGCTCAGCCAGAGATAATTCTGCAAATGCCACAGTAAGAACAGAGCAGTTCAACATCACACAGAAAGGTTGTAATTGCTGCTGCAAGCTCTATCTTCTACCCAGTATTAGGCCCACAGCTAGGAAGGACACTAACAAATTGAAAAGGCAAAAAACAGTACTACAGATCAGAATGGTTGAAGGAAACACTGCTTACCCTGACGAAAGAAGATGAGAAACTAGACAAAGTACAGAGATGAGTCCTGGAGAAGATGACCTGAATTACAGCAGTTCATGGGGCGGTACCCTTGGAGGGTCAGCCTCCAAGTACATAATTAGTGCCAGGCCTGAGAAAAAAAACACTGTTACTAAGTTAATGCAGCCAAGGGGAGAGGGGGGGAGCTTGGGAATTGGGTGGACAGGGCACAGAGGTACATTTTCTTTCTTAATATAGAAGGAGCAAAGATGGAAGAAGCAGACTTTCCTCACCCACGGCCAAATCCTGACGAAAATCAAGAGAAGCCACTGTAGAGATCAACTCAGTAGATCACTGCTGCTTTGGTAGAGTGGTAAGGCCTGAGCAGTGCAGATAGCTTCCAAGGAAAAGCAATTTTTCTTTAAAAGGTGAAGAACAAAGGGTTTTTTCACCCCCCTCCCTTCTTTCCCCTCACCCTCTCCACCCATATAAAGTGTAAGCACTCAACCACTCACACAGAATTCTGGCTACCCTTTGTGTGGCTCAGCATGCCAATGTTATACTACTACTAATCTACTCAGAAGAATATTATCTCCATTATGAAGTATAACATCTGTAAAAATGAAACAAAATACAGAATTAAAATAGATGGAAGATGAACATTAAAGGGATTAAGATCTACATTGTTAAGATTTACTGTAAAAATCCACACTTTATTCTAAAACTATATATATAACAATGTGTCTGAAAACTTTGTTATTCAGTTTTAAGGTCATGTTATACTGAAGAGCCCTTTAGCTTGAGTTAGGCTCTGCTGTCACATCAAACTACACCTGGAAGGAAGCAGCAGATGCGGGATGGGGGAGAAAGAAGTGTGTAGCCTGGAGAGTTCAGAAACTATCTCCACTGAAGAGGAAAGAAAGACAAGTTAGATGAAAGGGAGGGTGAAACATTAAAACAAACCAATTGTGAAGAAAAGACTGGGAACAGACTTTGCTTGTAAACCAGGACACTAACAGCTGCCTTCATACTTCACCATAGTTAATGAAGACTTTCATAATTGCCTTAGTAGTCAAAATGAGCATATCTTCACACAATAGATATACACACATTCATATTTATCAAGAGATGTTGAATGATAAATCATGCTAATATATCCCAACCGCTTTGAGCAGAAGTTAAATTATATTCTGTTTAAAAATACAAATTTAAGGTCAACAAGCCATTAAAATGACAGGCTTGAAAGTTGATAGCATAAAAATATTGAAGTTTATGAGGACATACAAGTGCCAGAAGAGAACTAGTTATGTATAGTTCATTATAATTTAATGTAGTTATGTGTTAAAATGTGACCACATTTAAAAAAAAAAAAAAGGATAACAAAACCATAAAGCACACACACTTATTGTGTCTGTACTAGTCCTGAAAACCTTGCAGCCTGTTATTCCTAACAAGTAACTTAAAGGGCCTGCATCTACAACTATGCACCCAATAGTATGATGAAGTTATCAAAGGCCTTACAGCACGTGCAGACAAGTGCTATTTTAATTACTGACTCTGCAAAGGCAACTTTTCCTTTCTACTTCCTTGCTTTTCCCACCTGAGCTCCTCCAACCTGATACACTCCCACAAAGCTCCTCAAACTAATGAAAACTATTGAAATGGGAAACCCCCTGAAGCTAAAAAATAAATAAAAAAATCAAAGAAGAAAACACATTCAACCCACAGAAAACAAAATACAGTGGCAACCTACCACTTACACTGTAACGGATTAGAAATTAAATGATGATACCCAGTTCAAGCAGCAAAGAGCATTACCAACAGGACACAGTCTGGTTAAAATTACAGAAAAGCTTCTTAAAGTTTTGACTGATAGCTGGATGGGTCCTTCTTCATTAAAAAGCGAAGCACTCTGAAGCGGCAGGGGGATGCTTAAGCCTACTTATGTTTAAAATAAAGATGCCTCAGTGTATTTCCTTTCAATCAGGAAATATGCTTATAAACAGACATTTATCATGCATTCTGAACAGACTCCATACCATTGCTCAAACCATGGAAAACAACCCAATTCTCCTTGCAGAAACCAGAAATATGGGACTGTATGTCTGAACACTTCAGCAACGAGTGCTGCAATTAAGCCTGTCCCATCATGAAAGATCAAAGGGCAAAAAGTACTCAGGGGTAAAGTCTTTTTGTGATCCTCCCTCACTGCAATCCCTCCCACAGGAATCACAGAATCTTAGTGGTTGGAAGAGACCTTTGAGATCATCGAGTCCAACCACATAAAAAAAAAAAACCAACACAACAACAAAACAAAAACAAACCACAAAAACAACAAAAAAAAACCCACACAAAAACAAACAAACAAAAAAAACCAAACCACCCACCAACTAAACCCCACACTCACAACCCCATACACAACACCCCAGCACAAACCAATGATCTTGGCCACTAGAGCATGCAATCTGGGAAGAAACTGTACCCTACTGCATAGAAAAAACAGTACCAAAGCTAAAGTCTGTTGCACTGTAAAGAAAATCAGCACCTACCTTGAGCTACTTTACCATCTAGGACTTGCGATTACGCAAGACAGGCATCCCACAACCAAGGCCAGGATTGTTACTCACATAGTGCTTCACTATGCACTTCTCGTATCAGATTGTTTTGCCATTTTTGCCAGCTTTCCGTACTATGGATTCTGCTCAAAAATGTCAGATGCTGTGCTGCACAATACTAATACACATATTCAGAACAAAAGCTTAGGAAAAAAACCAACCCATTTATTTCCAAATAATGGCTGATAAGTGAAGCCAGCCCTTTCTCACTTTCTTGGCCTACTATGATCAAGTCACAAGGAAGTAGTAGTTTTCCTAAAAGCTGCAGCTGTTTTGTCACTATAATGCCTTAACTGTTTCGATGCAGTTTAAGAATGCATCATTCCTAAGCATGTGTTTCAAATACAGAGTGACACATTTTGAAATCTAGTTCTTAATTTGTAATAAATACTGTAGGAAATAGACAACAGTGAAATGCTGTGGAGCAGGAAATGGACCTGCATGATGAAGAGGCAGCAATGAGACTGCCAGCATCACAGTAAGTACTGTACAGCCTCGTACCTAAGAACAGGAATGACCTTGAGGTTATTTCTTTGGACTTCAGGACGTCTAACTTTGACCTCTTCAAGAAACTGCTTGGAGAAATCCCATGAGTGAGGGTTCTGGAAGGTAGGGAGGCTCAAGAGAACAAATACCACCTTTCTCCAAGCTCAGGATTGCTGCATCCTTAAGCACAAGACATCAGGCAAGTGAAACAAGAAACCTGCATGGTGGATGAGCAGGGAGCTTCTGAAAAAGCAAGGCTTTTGACACAGTCTCCCACAGCATCCTCATACATGAGCTTAGGAAGCATGGGTTAGATGAATGGACAGTGGGATGGATTGAAAACTGGATGAAAGAGAGCTCAGAGGGTCATGATTAATGGCACAGAGTCTAGAGGTCCATAAAAAGTGGTGTTCCTGAAGGATCAGTACTGGGTCCAGTCTTGTTCAATCCCTTGACCTGGATGGAGGGATAGAGTGTACCCATAGCAAGTTTGCTGATGATACAAAACCGGGGTGAGTAGCTGATACACCAGAATGCTGTGCTGCCATACAGTGCGACCTGGACAGGCTGGAGAGTTGGGTAGAGAGGAACCTGATGAAATTCAACAAGGGCAAGTGTAGGGTGCTGCACCTGGGGAGGAATAGACCTGAGGAAAAAGACCTGAGAGTTTTGGTAGACAACAGGATGACCATGGGCCAGCAATGTGCCCTTGTGGCCAAGAAGGCCAATGGCATCCTGGGGCACATCAGGAAGAGAGTGGCCAGCAGGTCAAGGGAGGTTATCCTCCAATTCTACTCTGCCCTGGTGGGGCCCCAACTGGAGTACTGTGTCCAGTTCTGGGCTCCCTGGTTCAAGAAAGACAGGTAACTGCTGGAGAGGGTACAGCAGAGGGCTACAAAGATGGAACATCTCTCTTACAAGAAAAGGCTGAGGGCCTTGGGTCTTTTTATGCTGGGGAAGAGAAGACTGAGAGGGCATCTGATCAATGCTTATAAATACTTAAAGGCTGCGTGTCAAGAAGATGTGGCCAGTCTTTTTTAAGTGATGCCTGGTGACAGGACAAGAGGGAAACAGGCACAAATTTGAACATAAGAAGTTCTATCTAAACATGAGGAGGAACTCCTTTACCTTGAGGGTGGCAGAGCACTGGAACAGGCTGCCCAGAGAGTTGGTGGAGTCACCGTTTCTGGAGACATTCAAAACCTGCTGGGATGCCATCCTCTGCAACCTGCTCTAGGTGATCCTGCTTTCGACTAGACAATCTCCAGAGGCCCCTTCCAATCCCCACCATTCTGCAATTCTGTGTGATTCTGTGATCTCAGGCAACATGAGCTCTGACCCCTCAAATCTCCAACATCAAAGAATGCATAGGTTCTCACTTCATTACTAAGTAAACAAGAGAGATGGTTACAATCAAGGTTTTACAAGTCAAAACAGAACATGAATATGGTAAATCACATCTTTCATTCTGAAGCATTCAGAATTTTATTCCTTGACTACACTTTCATGTACCAAACACTGATTCTTTAGATGCTGCTGTGGTGCAAAGCCAGTTGTTTTCCCCTCTGAAGTCAGGGAACTGGCTCAGTACATTTCCAGCGACCTTGTCTATTCCCACGGTTTATACCAGCTCTAAACCTACCACACGATCTCAATCCTTCTCCCAGGTTAACTGAAGAGATCACCTTGCATTAGAAAAGAAGCAGCTGGGGAAGAAAAGGTGTATTTAAATGTGCATGCAGTGAGAAAGTATATACTGTACTTCATGGAAGATAATATTTCTCTATTTTAACAAAGAAAAAAGACACCGTGTGTGTGGGTGGGGAAAAGGAAAAACATAACCAGTCATTGTTTCGAAATTAAAATATTCACAAAGAATTTTTTTAGTGTTGTTCTTATTTCTTAGGAGCAGAGATTGTAGTAGAGAGGAAAAAAAAAACAAACCCACAACTCCACATACTTGCTAGACTTCAAAAACTGTCCTAGTATGTGATACTTTACTATTTACTATTTACTTTTTTACTATTTGCTATTTACTATTTTACTTTACTATTTACTATTTACTATAAAATACATTAGTAGAAAGATTATTCAAGAGATAATTGTTTTTATCTTGCTGTTTTGGAAATGGAATATGAAAATATGAGCACATTTATCAAGCTGATGTAAAAATTTAAATACTTACTGCGTAGGAGCCTATGAGGAATGCAGCATTTGCTTGTTTTTTCTGATCAAAGCCAGTATAATGAATTATTTTCTTCCTTATCAATGAAAATGACTGCATCAAGAAATGAATAAGATTATGATTTTGCATTTTAGACCTTTCATGCCTTCTTTTATAAGATTAGAGGAATGCAAGGGACTGTTCACCTCCTGTCAGCCATCACTTCAGAGGTCCAAGTAGACTGTAGACTAGTCCTTCAAAAGCTTTGGAAGACTGTATTGCACCTCTACCCAGATTGTTCCAATATCCAGTGTAAATAATTTTTGATACAAATTACAGCAATCTTTCTTTTTCTCCTTAAATGCATTTGCTATTTCTGACTTTGAGCCCTAAGTAACAGCTAGTTGTTTATGGGAAGTAAATACACAGTGGCATTCTCAAACACATCACAGGTATGTTAAAGTTGCCAATGGTTTTGAAAACAGAATTTAGACTTTTTTATTTTTCAAAAATAAAAGACTGGCTCTAGATAAATAAACTAGCAGTTGTTTCTAAGGATCATAACCACTGGAAAATACATGCTTAGGTTAAAATATATTGAAAGTATTGCTAAGCTTCATCACAAATATATTTTTAAAATTTTATCTGAACTTGGCATATAGTTTCTAAATTATCTATGAAAGGGGGTGGAATGGCATTGCCAATAGAAAGGACACTTAGATCTGTGATAGCAGCAAAAACTATCCCCTACTGTCCCTTGAAACAAATTTTGACGCTCTTGAAACTGTATACTCTGATCAACTGCTAAGCTATCATAAAATGTCACTATTTAAATAGCAATGTTACTTGTTCAGATACTATTCAATGCTCTCAAGAGAAATAAACCACGGATGCCTAGCAGCAGTATGTTCTCAGCAATCTTAACATGCCTCTCCAATACCAAACCCAATATTCAAAGGGATTAAAATATAAACTTGTGTCGTTTCAGAACATCCTGTAAGCAAAAACCAGATAATCTTGTCTCCAGCAAACCTCTTCACAGTGCCACAAGGAGAAAGGAAGTCTGAATTATGCAAACTAATACCAGTGGCAGACACCAAGGAATTTAAAAAAAAAAACAAAAAAATCAAATCTCAGCTATAATAAAAATATAATGTTCTGCATACTTCCCAACTTTCACAGTTCACTGGCAGTTTCAAGATCTAAGTAGTTTTGAAGAGGCAAACTGCGATTCACATTAATGCTAATAAGCTTTTTTATCTGCCTAATAGGTTTTACATTCAAACATCTGTTAGAGGTCAACTAATTTGAAGTCATTCATGTTAATTAATATAGGAACTCTCTGTTTTAAAGACACTACGCTCTGTCAAGAGCCCAACCTCAAAATTTAGTAAGCACCCTCCAGAGAAGATAATCTGCAGTAGGAACACAGCAGTCTCCTTCAGGACTATGGCATAAATGCGATCAAAGATCAAATGTTGCTTCTTACAAAAGAGATGTCAGGACTAGAAGAGAAGCCCAAGTCAATAAAAGCCATCTCCAATAAAAATATGTTTCATTGCACCCACAATCTCACTTAATGCTAGCAGATTGCCAAAACGACTGAATTAAAGGAGGGCAGCTTTTTATTTAAAGAAGTCTGTACTCACTTAGCAACTCATCTTTTAGGAGCTTAACATTACTTACTGCCACAGTAGTGCATCTTCTGGGTCTTAGAAGTAAGTGTTTTTTCCCTCCTGATGCTCCTCCTCCCTAAATTCACCTTGATAAAATTTAGCATTTGTATTCAAAAATTGGCTGGATTAGGAACACAGCAAAGCACCTGAACAAAAACCTTGTGGCCCATTCGATTTTGCTCTCTGAAAAGACAATAATACTGAATAAAAAAATCCAAGTGTTACCTTTAATTTCTTATTTAGCTTGCAGCAGTATCTGTAGACCATCGCCAGATTGAGTGGTCCAAAGTCTGCATAAAAGCTGGTAGAAGAAAGGGGGAAAAGCGTACATCATGTCCGTAAATGTCTCCTCTTTTTTTTCTCCCCAGACACCACAACTCAAAACCAAACTGGAATACTTATGGTTTGAAAAATTCTCACTACTGTATCATTCTGTGACACCAGTTTAGAAACTCTATTTTAAGAGCAACCCAAAAGCTTTACTTTAAAGAAAGGCAATTAACATCACTAGTGAGAAGTGATCACAGAGAATAAAGATTAATTTGTACTTTAAAAAAAAAACAGTAAACACACCCTTGGTCAAAAATATTTAAAGAATTATAAGGACATACAAAGGCATACACTGTTCACTACAGGGGAAATTATATAACCATTGCCAGCTCATAAAGACTTGACTTGATTTTGCCATTTTTTTTCTCTTATTCTAGGAAGTTAAGACATACTACTTAATACTTAATTGTATTAAGTAATTAAGTAAGCAACCAAGGACAACTTGGCAGTCTAGTGCATACTTCTGGATATATATTGTTGCGTCATGTTCCTGTGTCTTCTGACAAGAATGGGTACAAAGGAAGATTCTGCTTTGAAAAGATTTTTAAGAAATCCTGATGGGAAACAGAGAAGCCATTCTAAGACATATAAATCATCACGGCAGTCTGAGAGGACTAAGTCATGTAATTAGTTCTATAATGGGAATGGTATGTTTCCCTCAGCTACATCTGAAAACAGAGTATCAATTAGACTGGTTCCTCACTGCTGTTCTAATTTATTTCTTTAAAAACTAGGAAAAAAATAAGTCTGTACTTACTTCTCATATACAAATTCATCATCTATGCAGAAATAATGGCTATTTGCAGCTCCACTCTTTGGTTTTTGGCAGAGAATTGCAAAATAAAGGCGATCTGAAAAGCAAGAAAATTTAAAGCTTTTATAAATGTTGCACTTTTCTGCTGAAAGTCTGTTGCACTACCTGTCAACAGAACAACTTTAAATGGTTTAAAATGAACCAAGTCTTCTTTTAAGTATTACCGAACTAGATATTATTATTTCTCCAGTGCTAAGCAACAAGGCACACAAAGATTGAGGTTTTCTTGCTCAGCAGCATTCCTGTAATCCCAAACAAAGTGTTCCAGGAAAGCTACCTGTTTGATGACTTTGCAATATAGGAGAAGCCTGACTTGCATCCACACAAAGAGCAGACACCCACCTCCTTTTGGCAAGAGACCCCACCTGTTGCACTCCGAATACCCACACACATACCGACCCCCACCAACTAAGCCACGAGTGCCTCAGCATGTCATAGCACCCACGTTAAACTAAACGGCGAAGAGCCAAAACACAAGCACTTCCCATCTTCATGTAAAACGATTATTTTGACATTAGTGCCATGCGATTAAAGCCTTGCAGACTACAGATGCCAGAGGGATGTGAGGAGGCAGCCCACTGCTGCCCACTGGAGCACCAGCAAAGCTACCACCTGGACATCCCCATCCATAACCCTAACACTACCCTGGCCACCCCTCAAAGCCTCTCTGCAGGCAGGCAGAAGGCATCTTGCACTTGTCCCAGATTCCTTTGTTAAACTGAATGGGAAAAAAATGCCCATAGTATCCACAGAGATAAATTATTTTTATGGCCAGGGGAGCCCCAGTGAACTTTAAACACTGACTGAGCTGCTGCTGTAAATTACTGTGCTTGTGGCAATTGGTCAATAAAAAATGAGACCTTGCAGCACCACATCAATACTTTTATCTTGTTTAAAAAATATCATTATAAAATACATGGATTAAAATTCAAACCTAAAAGAAATTATTTTAATTTTTGCAAACTAGTTGCCTGGAACAGATATACTACTTAAATAGCAAAAGAGATCACCTGAATATAAATGTACAGTTTCAAAGTATAATTTCTGATAAAGAAAAAATGTATTTTTTTTTCCAGAAAGTAGGAAAAAAAAAAATCACTTTATGCTTCAAAGCAAAATCCTCTATGAATAACACTTAGAAATCATTACCTGTATCTTGAAAATACAAGGTAAAGCAGTAGTGAAAGGAGTCCCCACATCTGTATTTCAACACTCCCATGCTCAGTTCTCACCTATGTACAGCAATCTCATGGGGTGGAGGCAGATAACAGCAGCAAAAAGTGTACATCTGCTAAATGCACATTTCAGTAGAGCAGCAGTCTGATGTGAATTGTTTGGCTTAAATATTTACAGGTCAGATGCAACCAGTGGGATGTACAGTAACTCCTAAACACGTCAGGCACCTACTTCTTTACTCTCTCAGCAGAAGCAAGGCACTAAACTTGCTTATTCAATTTCTAGTAGTCCCGTCTTGTAGGCACAGCATCTGCAGTACTAGCTGGGAAGTGCATTACCTGCTTAGGAACTTTTGTATGTCCCAGCATTTACCAAGGCATTTCCTAAAAATTAACCAAAGGATTAAATTTAGAGTAGCGCTATGCATTTTATGAAGTGACTAAACTGGCCCACAAAGGGAAATACGTGTGGAGAAGCAAGTGCACTGATACCCAAACTGGATGCAACATACACTATGGGGAAAACTGCTTCTGAGAAAAGCCGTCCTGGGAAAATGTTTAGACACATTTTGGGGGTGGAGGGAGCCCCAGCTTCCCACAGCTCCTGTGCATCCGTCCCCACCATTGTGTTACTCCCTGTACGAGTGTCAAGGTGAATTTGTGTGAATCAGAAACTGTAACAGGTGTCCTAGCACAGTACAAAAAAAAAAAAAAAAAAAAAAAAGCTGTTTTGCTGATTTACTTCCCTGCACCCTAAGAATGAGACCTAACATGGTGGGAGCAGGATCAACAGCAAAGGAGGAAGCAGAAAGCAGAACTGAGAGGATATGACACCTAGGGATTGCATTTAAAATGGCACTGCTAGATTAAACACGTCATGCTATAGCCTCAAACTATATCACATCACTTCTAACCCAATTTAATGACTAGCTGCCTACCAGGTCCCTCACAAGGAAAAGTTTTCTGCAGTTAGTTCACTGAACCAGCCCACTGTGGATTGACAGTGGGAAAACACAGCCAGAATGGGTGGCATCTGTCCTTCAGATCCAGTCTAATTATTTACTTAGGCTGAGCTCTCCACGAACAGAAACAACATCCTCATCTAAATCTGGGCAGAATGGCCACAGTATGCAAACTGACACCCTATCTTCTTGCACACTGGTTTCTTCATATAAACTTTACATCACTTTTGAAAATATAAAAGCACTACACAAAGAGTAATCCAAAATCCTCAAAGACAACATGAGGATCAAAATGAGAAGAAATACATTTGCACAGGTCAAAGACCTAGAACAATTTAGCATGTTGCTCCTGAATAGGATTTCGGTAACAGAATCACTTGCTTCCTCATCATTCCTACTTTTACTGAAAATCTTTGCAGCTTTTTCAACAACAGTGTGTTCTAGGCCTTTTGAATTGCTGTTGGCATTCAATTCCGTGCTGGTATCTGCACTGTGTTAATCGCTGCTATTCAGTGTTTACCTTAAAGAAACTCGAGTTTAAAGAATTTACAGAACTACCACACAGTAACAGCAGCATAACAGCAGCATGTGACAAAAGCCAATATCCTGACAAGCTGTCCTTTCCTGAGCACTGCTAACAATTACTCCCTATTATGTAAACAGCAGGCTCCATCCTTTTAACATGCTTCCTATAGGGAGATTTTAGAGATCAGCTACACAGAGAAGTCCTTTACCGTAAGTGCGTTTACCTTCCTACTGGCTTGCCAATACAATATCAACCAAATGCTGCATTACTTACCATGTCTGTTTTTACCTGTATTTCTGCAAACACATTCACAGTTTTATTTACAGTAGCCAAGGATCAGTGTGTTGAGTTTTAAATAGAAGTAACACACACCGAGAAAGGAGAATTCCTTTGATAAGGATCTGATTGCAGGATGCAGGTTTACACAGAAAATACACCAGAGGACTGATGAATTGATTTCACTAGGACTCCACAAAGGTTTGGACTGCAGGCGCAAGGCTTCCATTTTATTATTTTTATGCTTCCTTTGCTTATTTTAGCTTTTTAGTACTTCATTTACATATAGTGTGCTTAAGCACTTCCAGATTCCTGCAAATTTCTGATAAAAAGTCATCTTAAAACTATCAAACTAGAGCAGACCTTTCTAGTCATTTCTCAGAAGAATGAGAGCATAGGGCTCGCTGCCTTACAGACTGCATCTGCACTGCAATTAGGAGATATGATTGCAGTATGTTAGATATACTTCAATTACATTTAATTTTGTTAGTCTCATACAACAAAAGTTAAAATACAGAAACACGGACGTCACTGTAGGTAATTAATATGAGTAAGCACCCAACATATAACAAAATGAGCCTCCATACCCATAACCAAGGACTGTGTTACCACAGCTTTGCTAGAGCTGGTACATGAACTAATGAGATTAAAGCTAGCACAAGCATGTCTACACAAGCGTAATAATAATCCATCTGATTTCAGTGTGCATACAGGGGGAAAAGCAATTTGCTTGAATTTCAGATCTACAGTGTTCTGTGGCAATAGACATGTAAAAAACTGATGGATACCACTTCAAAATCATGGTCATGTGAATATAGAGATGACAAAATAATCTCCTTCCCTTTACTCTCAATACACCTGATGATTCTCAGGATCTGCTGCACAGGCCTTGGAGAAAGACATTTTAGCAATTCAAGACACAACTTGAATACCAAACAGGCACTCAACTGTGAGCCAAATCTGCATATGCTCAGCAAAGGTTATTTAATAAAAAAAGATAAATTTTACAGTTCTATTGTTAAACAGATGCCTTAAACGAGAAATTCAGAGGAGACTGACAGTACAAAAAACCCCCATGTTAGACTGTTTTGTTACCAGGAATGTAACCAGAGAGTTATTTACTATTGTAAGAGGAGAATATTTCTAAATTCAGAGTCAGTACATGGTATTTTGTTGCATTTGATTTAAAAGACTCCAGAATATCAAGAAGACACATGAGAAAACATAAAAGACAAATTCTGTTGCAATGTCAAGACAAAAAAGCAAAATTGTATTAGATTTTCTTTTTAGTTTTTCTATCCTTGAAATGAGTCATTCACTCATCACTATGATATTTCAAATATAAATGATGATAGAGTTGGCAATTGGAAAAACAGCCTGGCCTCTGGGAAAAAAAAAGCACACTAAAGCTAAATGAAGTTTTTATTTAACAAAAGACCATGAAAAAAATTATTTTCAGGGCCATGTCATCACTTTACTCAAATACCAGTCTTTGCCCTCTGCTGCTGTTGTCTGATACACAAGACTACTTCATAAATGTTGATGCACTTTCAGTGCTGGGTGAGAAACTAAAAGCTTTAAACTCAGATTTAAAATATTAGTTTCGAGAAAGACTCACAAGTGAGTGAGGTCATATTGATAAAAGAGTAAATACAACTTTTGTACTGATCTAGTTATACAATGAAAACTAATTGAAAGTATTATTAGTCAGAATGTTTGAAAACCAAATGATACTCATTAGAAGTGTCCCTAACATTAAAAAAAGCAGTTTTTTACATAATACACAAGGTTTAGAATGACAAACCAGCAATATCAGAAAAACAAAAGACAAGTCAATGGTTTGGGGGGAAAAAAAAACAAAACCCAAACATAAAACCAAAAAAACCAACCCACCTATCAAGGAACCTAAGGAACCTATTAAACTGAATGCTATTTCATAAAAACTCCAAGCAACAGTGTAAGTAAAACAATTCTCAGTAAGGGGAAAAAAAGGCCATACAGTACAACTCAGAGCTCCCTTTAAGATAGTAGTTCCTCACTGTAAACAATGGGATATACTTTTAGCAGGAGGACACAAAAATGTCACAGAATACCTCAGGGTGTTATATCACTTCAAATTTAACCCCATGTATAGTTATTATAGTTACTTCATTTGAGAATTAACTACTGAAAAGAAGTGAGAGTGAAACACACACCTTTTGCCTGAAGTTTATTATAATTTGCATTATAATTCCACATCTTCTTTAAGATATTATTTATAAAATCAGAGCAATGACGAAGACAAACACCCAAATAAAGGAAATCAACAGCTTTCAAGCACCTCACACAGAACTGTTAAGTTCTCTTTGGATCATATAAATTAGTTCTTTCAGAGATTAAAAGGATATGGGAATATGCTTCTAATAAACAGAAAAAAATGCATTCAGTTCCAGCAAACTGAATTCATACCAGCAAGCCTCACACATTAGCTGACAGAAAATGGTAAGGTTTACCAGGCATCTTAACAGACCAAACCAAACAATTCTTTACAATAATACCCTTCTTGAACTAGTCTTAATAGTAAACAAAAATATTAAGATTATTATGATTAAAACTTATTCTGACATATGGCTGATGCATACGACTCATTAGGAAATAAAGAAATGGGATAATTACCGTATTTTGAGTATAAAATCTATGCAAATAATGGATTGCAAGCTTTGCTATTTATGAAAGTAAGGTCATGCAAGAAAAGATCCATAGATCTTTACAGCTATTTCAGTTTGTTTTCTGTCTCCATATTTTAGCAAAGATGAAAATGAGGGTAGCCTGCAATATTCTTAATGAGGTTGGCACTGTTTCTGTAAACAGGTAAGCTAACGCAGATCTTTCAGCCTTTACAGAAGCTAAAATATTTACCAGAATGTCTACTTGCAAGAATAAAGCCTTATGCTTTAGTCTACCTCTAGTCCAGAACTACTAATTCATCTCGCAGAACTTCATTATGAGAAGGCAATACTGATAGTTCAAAATTTGAAATAACTTTAAAATTAGAGAAATAAAAAGCTAAGCCTGTGGGCTTATTATTTTAAGGTTTCTCTTTAAAAATATGCATGACATACCAGCGTAATAAAAATTAGACTATAATTGTTCCATTATTAGAACAGCAGCCACTGT
This sequence comes from Gallinago undulata, assembly GCA_026546715.1. Taxonomy (NCBI): domain Eukaryota; kingdom Metazoa; phylum Chordata; class Aves; order Charadriiformes; family Scolopacidae; genus Gallinago; species Gallinago undulata. The sequence goes on from JAOTQQ010000019.1 coordinate 44,616,806, forward strand.
GCAGAGTAAGAAGACCCAGACAAAATGAAATATTATTAAATATAATAATCTACTGCATTTTAATCAAGTTTGTTACACTGTGTACTGCTGAATATGGTGAAATCCCTCTGAAAAAAACACAAGACAAAGCCTCAGTGCTCAACTGTATTACTTAAGTGGAGGAACATTTCTTTGCAGGAGAAAATACAGTAATTTAAGGGGCCTATTGATGCCAGATGTGTATCATCAGATCCAAGCAACTGCTGTGTGAGAACAGTTAGACCTGTTTGCTAGAGGTCTGAGCTGGACTGGGCTGCACAGTGTTCTTGGTAATGAAATTACTTTAACATCAAAAAGTCACCACCTGCGAAACAAGAGGTTTCTACATTTAACCTTAAAATTAAACCATCATCATTTCCTATATAAATGGTTGCAGTTGTAGAAAAATACACATACAAAGTTATTGTAGCATTACAGTTCTGTGTGTAAGCACACCAGTGTGTTTCTCTGTGTAGATAAGGCCTAAAATGTTTTATTTTAGGCTGGAGTATTTAAGATTATATTCCCTGACAGTACTAGAACTTTTTAAAAACAGGAATCTGGTATGCTTTGGGAGTTTACATGCTTTCTACATCGCTATGCCCAATTTTAAAAACGAAATCTTACAGTTTTCTAAACATTTTGTTGTCTAGGAGGCACACCAGTTAATTTAAGGAACCCTGTTTCTTAGCACAGGTAAGACTGCTGCCTCATGTTCATGCTTGCTCTTCATATTTTTGCTTGCTCTGTGTACAGAAAATTTTCCATGTCCTTCAGAAAGAAGTGGTGAGGTTTATTTCTTGTTTTTTAAGATAAGTTGTAAATACTACCACTGTCTGATTCTGAATCAGGACATAAGAAGTAAAGTTTTCGGGGTTTTGTTGTTTGTTTGTTGTTGTTTTTTTTCGACTCAAGCCTAAATCCGGAATTATTCCAGTGGCACCCGAGTGTCGAGGAGAGGTGCGACGCCTGCCCATTATTTTACCCGTGAGCCAGGAAGCACAACGCGGGGAAAAAGATCTACAGCCCTAATACAAAGAAATTTGGTATTTCTGTTCCCAGCCCACAAAAGTACATTTTCACAGTTCAAACACATCTTTCCTTCACTCTCGAAACAGACAGCGCAAGGCAGCTGCTCGGCACGGCCAGAGTTACTGACCACCCCCCATTTGCTCTTTGGACAGGGGGCCGGGCTGGCCACGCACGGTTAAAGAACACTTCGCCGTGAAAACGCAACAGGGACGCAAGTACCGACCCACGGCACTGATGGCCGAGGCGCCGCCGGCCCAGCGCCCCGGCGGGGACAGCGGCCACCCCGCGCTGAGGGGAAGCTGCCGTCCCTGTGACGGGACACCCCCGCCGCCCCCCACCCCGTCCCGCCACCGGCAGCCCGGCCCCAGCTTGCGCCTCAACTCTCCCGCCGCGCTGCCGTCCACCCCGCGCGCCCCTCACCGGCGATCCTCAGGCAGCTCTCCGGCCCGGGGGGAGGAGGCGGCGGCGGCGGCTGCTGCTGCTGCTGCCGCTGCCGCCGCCGCTCTGCCTCGCCCCCCGCCGCTCGCGACGCCGCGCCCCGAGTTCTCTTCAGAGCTGGCGGACCCGGCGGTGCGCGGCGCCGGGCCTCGGCCCAGCTCTTCCGCTTCATGGCAGAGGCGGCCGCGCCGCTACGGTGGGTGCGAGGCGGCGCACCTCATCCCCGTCGCGCCGCTCCCGCGGGGTTCGGGCCGCCGGAGGGGAGGGATCCCGCGACGGCGGCGGCTGACGCGTGTCCTCGGAAACCGCCCCCTCCCTCCGCCCCGAGCTGGCGGCAGCTTTCGGCACCCCCGCCTACCCCTCCCGCGCCGCCTCCCATTGGGTCAGCGCGGTGTGGCGTCACCAGCGCGGAGCGGCGGAGGCGGTGATGTCAGAGTGGCCCTCGTAACAGGTGGGTCAGGGGGACTTTGGGACAGCCGGCGGGGCCGTGGGCGCAGGCCCTCGCCAGGACAGCACGGCTGGCTCTGGTGTGAAGCCGCCCCCCTTTGGAAATGTGCATTTTCGGTGGCGTTTCCTGCGGGGGTGACAATCTTCCCGGTGCCTCTCGTGGCACATGGCAGACGAGGGCCTCAAGGGGACGTGACATCGCGTGAGGCTGGCTGAAAGCTGTCTGGTACGTGCAGCAGGTTTTTGGTTCATACGTTCAATGGATTTATCTGCAAAGTTAAAAGGGCTGGATTTGAGTCTGCTTCTCAGACACTGTGGTGCTTTAAAACATACCCTTATTTTAAGTAGACGTTGAAATAGACCGAGCTGGTGGTTAACTTCTGAAAACCACTCCCTACCCACCTCTGTCTAACTGGCTGTGACAAATGTTCTACCATGTACTGAGTCAGTGATTATCTCCTGCTGGTTTCCACCTTTCACTGCATAACTTTTTAAAAACGCTTTTTCTAAGTAGCAGCAGAGATGTAAAATTATACTGTCACTTCAGAAAACATTTATGCCATGGAAGGAGGTGGCCATTGTTGTTCCAATTCATGATGCACATGGGAATCATTGTCTCACAGGGCACCAGCAAACCCAGTGAAGCTGTGGCCAGGTGCCACAATCCATCTCCACGCAATAAATGCAGGACAGATGCCCTAATTAGGATTGTTCTTCTACTGAATCCTCCCATTTTCCCTCTTTTTTTTATTTGTCTGCATTTTGCAAATCCTTCTGAAGAAGTGGTTTTGCTGGGGGAAACGCAGAGGCCATGGTGTGGTTCCTGACAGGACTGACATGGTGAGGGTGGATGACTTCAATTTACAGAGCTGTCAAACTACAACTTAATTCAATCCAATCCCCTTTAAGAGCCCACAGTTCTTTTACCTATGGTTAGCTTCATTTAATGCATTTAAAATGCAGCAGTAGAACTATTCCTACTGTATTTCAATTCTACTGAAAACAAAACAAGCAGAAAAACAGGTAGCCAAACGCTTCCTTTAAAATCAAAAGCACCAAGAACATGAAAGGTAAATGATTGCAAACCAAAAGTGGAACTAGAGCCAGTGTAGAGCCTTGGGAGTAATGATCTGGTGAATGAAGCAGGGTGGAAGCACTGCAAATAAACTGAATATTTACAGAATCACAGAATCACAGAATTGTGGTGGTTGGAAGGGACCTCAGAGATCATCGAGTCCAACCACAAA
>JAOTQQ010000019.1:44628286-44641025 GCA_026546715.1 Gallinago undulata
CATCCAAGCCATGGGCAGCCAGTTTCTCCAGGAGGATACTGTGGGAGACTGTATCAAAGGCCTTACTAAAGTCCAGGTAAACAATATCCACAACCTTTCCCTCATCCACCAAGTGGGTCACTAAGACATTTAAGACATATAAGACATTTACACAGGACAATACAACACAGTTGGCCCTTGAGCTGGGATATCTCCCAACTCTGTTTTAAAACTCTGGCCAAAAAGATCTTTAGGGTACATAATGTGCTTTGTGCTATGTTAACAGCAAAGACAAGTCAGTGCTGGATTATGAATAACAACATGAGGGAAAATGATCCCTGGCTGATAGCTCTTTACAAATTTCTAGCAAATAGATGAAATTATCCAGCCACTATTACAGCCCTGTTTCAGTAATGAAAGTTTATTTCATAATATGGATCCAGCTTTTGGCTTTTGCCAGGTTAACTGTGATCATAATAGTAACTGCAGACCTAGCAAATCAGTGTTTGAAGGTTAGCAGAGGAGTCCTCAACACAGGAAGGACATGGACCTATTGGATCGGGTCCAGCAGAGGGCCACGAGGATGATCAGATGGATGGAGCACCTCTCCTATGAAGACAGGCTGAGAGAGCTGGGGTTGTTCTGCCTGGAGAAGAGAAGGCTCCGGGAAGACCTTATAACAGCCTATCAATATCTGAAGGGAACCTGCAGGAGAGCAGGACTCTTTAGCAGGAACTGTAGTGACAGGACAAGGAGCAATGGTTTTAAATTGCAAGAGAAGAGATTTAGATACCAGAAAGAAATTCTTTAGTGTGAGGCTGGTGAGGCACTGGAACAGGTTGCCTAGGGAAGTCGTGGATGCCCCATCCCTGGAAGTGTTCAAGGCCAGATGCTTAGGACTTTGAGCAACCTGCTCTAGAGGAAGGTGTCCCTGCCCACGGCAGGAGGGTTGGAACTCGATGATCTTTAAGGTTCTTTCCAACTCAAACAATTCTATGATTCTGTGATTTGCTCATGGCTGTGTACTTCAAAGGCTAATCTTGCAGTCCAGAATGCCCTCACAATTATTTTGATTTAAAATGAGCTCAAATTGGTAAAGAATTGCTGAAAATTGTGAAACTTACATTCTGCTAGATATGATTGGATCTTAAAGGTCTTTTCCAACCTAAATGATTCTGTGACTCTGTAGGAATTTGAACAGTATTAATTCTCCATTGTTGTTGTCATCTGTCTTCTTTGTTCATGTAACAATTACCTATATATTATGCTGTCAGACAGATCTCTTCAACTAGCAGCCCATGAACCAAACATGGGCTGTGCAGCAGTGCTCCGAGGCCCCTCAGCTGTACTGATGGGAATGGCCTGCCTACCCTTTATTACCACAGAATGTAGCAAAGCAGGGAAAAACTGACCACTTTTGACATGCCTTGCTCTTCGTCTTGAGGCTGAAGTTGTTACCAAAGGCAGGTCTCTCCTATGTTTGTAACCATATGCTGACTGAAATGAGTTAATTACTGGACTTCTTACTATGTGAGAAAAGAATTGGTTACTGAGCTGATACTGCTAAGGATGGGATAACAAGAAGTAGGTTCACTTCAAGGTTCTTTCATATGTCAAAGTATGTAGTCCTATACCAATTGGGACACAGCTATGGCTACTTCAAAGAACATCCTTATCATCTTAAAGAAGCTGGCAAGCTTACGGTAAACTTTTACTGTCCTGAGATGACTCATTTCTTTAAAGGATAATGTGAAGAAGGGTATTCTTCCCCAAACAACCTCCGAGGAGCTCAAGCCTGCACAGAAGTGTTTTGCAAATATTGCAAAATTAAATATGCATGTGCAAAAGGGCTATTTGGTCATCCTAATTAATATATAAGCCTAGATGGAATTACATATTAGGTAAGTGGAATAATGAGAATCCTTGTGTATGAATAATGGATGAATGTCCCTGGTAAGGTGTGCTAGATTTGTGGATGTCCACAGAGCACCTAGCATTGAATAAAGCAATATCTCTCTCTAAACCGCTTCTGTTTTCGAGAGCATTTGTTTCAGGTGACAAAGTGGGCAGTCTGGGCACATAACCTTGTTGTGTTACATCTGCAGTAAAATCTGTGGGTAGTAGTGGGCAGGGCTCAGGGGCACAGCTTATCACTTGGTCATCGGTACAGCCTGGACCATGCCATTGCAGCTGGAAATCAGAGCCTACAGAAGAGGCAGTAGTACCACTACAGGGGATCTGTTGCCACAGCCTCTGAGCAGGAGCACAGATCAGGATGAGGCTGCTGATGAAAAGAGTTGGGTAGGGTGGTGTCACAAACCCAAAAGTCCCAGCTCAGTCTGTGCATAGCTGGACTTGTGCCTAGAATACAGAGAGCTGGTTCTTACTTGATTTGAAATGAAATCACTGAGGAGCTCAGCCTCTCTGGGAGAGCTACTAAACATTAAGCCAATTAAGCCAATCAAGACTGCCTGCAGACTTTGCTCTTCAGTGCTGTTTGTCCTCCTTAAACTAGCTGAAGAAGCATGTCCTTAACACCCGGTTAGTATACAATTGAAGAATAGCAACTTTCTTCGGAGGATATCCACCAAACCATTCCTTCAGACCCTTTGAACAGCATGGTTCTAACTTTTGATGGAGGTTCTTAAGCTAGAGTACAAACATAAATTACCGTCACCTCCAATTTTACAGAGAAAGAAAGGAGGCAAAGACAGTCGAACACTAGCATGTCATCTGAATGAGGAAACACTTAAAATTATTGGTCACTTTTAGAAGCTGGAGCTTAAAGGCCTTCATTTATGTATGCTTAAGAAGAAAACAGATACAAGTTCCCCTGATTAGATGGGAAGAAAGGCTGATATCCGCTGATATTCTGAACAGGACTGACTGTCTAAGAGTGCAGTCTGCTAAAACCGTGTAGTTCTTCAATCTTCCCTAAGCTATGCTTAGGGAAACTTCCCTTTCTTTCCCTTCTCTTTTCTTTATAGCTCATAAAGGTAGAAATGTTAATAAAAAAACATAATCATCAGAGTGATGTCTTTTTCAGTGTCTTAAGGAGAATCAAGTAGTACATTTGCATTATTAATCATGATGTAACATTCAAGATGCAAGTCACTTTCTTCAGTGCAGTGCAATTTACAGTGGTAAAGAGAAACGTAGGTAATATTTAATTAACCAAGGGTTGGGTTACTTTGTTCTGTGGATAAGAAATTCAGATTCCTACCACTTCAAGAGGAAGAAAAATAATTACACACAGATGTAGAAGAATTTTGCTGTATTGACTAATGAAAAGAATACCAGCTGTAATTATGCAACCTGAATTCCTTTCTATACAACAGCTGAACAAAATATCTGACAAGAGGGGTGTGGCCTATATCAGTAGCATAAACACTGTCTAGCGTATGTGGTTTTGGTTTTGGGTTTTTTTTGTTGAGTGAGGAGATATTACAGTTTCAAAACTTGTCTAAGTTTTGCACTTTGCTTTTTCATTCATTTAAAAAATTATTCAATTATTCAAGACTAAGGGCTTCATCAGTCTGGCTGCAGTGTCAGTATAGGTTGCATACTGATTAACTGCTGTTTCACAACACAAATAATGTAAATGTAATTAAAAATCTACTCTAATAGATTAGTGATTATACTGACATATGGAGTGAAAAAAATCTGTTATGTCTGGCATATTTAGTTTTGTAATACAAACCCTACAGAGAACTCTGAACTTTACTGTGCAACAAAATGTAATAATATTACATGAAATGCCCACGCTTTGATTAACATAGCTTCAAGGCATAAAGAGACCCTTTAACGCATTTAGTAAGAATGCTGTGTATTTGATCTATTTCTGTTTTGCAGCTCCCTACTCTGTGTGCTGCAAATCAAAAACAGAGATGACCATCTATCTGTCAAGAAGAGTGAATTATATGTGAAGACACCTTTTAGTTCCTTTAAGTGCCACTGGTTTGAATCTTTCTTTGAAGTACTAGGAAGAAGCAAGTCTCTTACCTGAAGAAATCACTACTTAAATAGATGAGACACAGTCAAAAAGCAAATAAAAGATATGCTGTCATCCAAACTGGCCGAACAGATTTGTCTTAGAGCTTGTTAGCAATAAGGCTATTAGAAAGTAAGTTAATTATCTTTAGTGTTTAAATTATAGTGTAAACTAGATCAGAAGATTAAGAGATGAAGAGTGTGAAGAAAAGTGGAGGTGATCTGAGGCACTGTTCACGCCAAATTAAGCCTTGTTATTTAAGAATTTTGCACAAGTGTCCTAGAAGGTAAACAAAAACTTTCTTGAAAGCTTTAGGTAACTGTTCCTTTTTTACTGCTGGTAGAACAATCTTTTTCTTCTGCCCACTTCCTTCCCTGTCTGCCCTCACCCCATATTCCACTGGGTTTTGACTATGTATGAAAAGCATCCTGTTAAAAGGTTGTAGTTCCCAGCTGCTGTTTCTATTTTCTGTGTTCATAGAAGCTGGATGTGTACTTGGCGGTGGACTCAGTTCGAATTTTTCTTTTACACAGAGCAATGCTGACATTTAGCTACAACAAGAATTCCCTTCTTCAGGCCAGTGGATGGTATAATATATTTGATGGACACTAATAACTTGAGCTAGTTTTAGCACCCACTTGAAACAGATCTCATTTATTTCCTGGTATATAATTAAGAGCAGCATCACTTCAACATCAAACATATCTCTTGTGCCTCTGTGCTATAGGGATCAACTAGGAATCCAGGCCAATTCCCCTATAGAGGTAGATTATTATTTTTTTTTGCAAGTACTTAGCCCTGACTGACTGCTCATATCCTGAGGACTACATCTCCATGGCCTGTGTCCACCCTTCTCATAGAATCATAGAATATTCATGGTTGGAAGAGACCTTTGAGATCATCAGGTCTAACCACAAAAAAAAATACCAACCAAAACCAACAAAACAACAACAACAACAAAAACCCAAGCCCCCCAAAACCAACCACAAACCAACACACACCCATACCACACCCACACACAGACAGACACAAACCAACAGTCTCAGCCATTAGAGCATGCCCTGAATTGCCACGTCTACACATTTCTTAAATACCTCCAGGGATGGTGACTCTACAACCTCCCTGGGCAGGCTGTTCCAAAATATGATTCACCAGCTTCTCCAGGAGAACGCAGTGGGAGATGGTGTCAAAGGCCTTGCCAAAGTCCAGGTAGACAACATCCAGAGCCTACCCCACATCGAGAAGGTGGGTCACATGTTCATAGAAAGAGATCAAGTTGGTTAAGCAGGACCTCCCTTTCACAAACCCATGCTGGCTGGCCCTGATCCCTCGGCTGTCCTGCACTTGCCTTGAGAGCTCACTCAGGATGATCCTCTCCATGATCTTTCCTGGTACCGAGGTCAGGCTGACAGGCCTATAGTTTCCCAGATCCTCCTTCTGGCCCTTCTTGTAGGTGGGAGTCACATTGCCCACCCTCCAGTCGTCTGGTACCTCTCCTGTTGACCAGGATTGCTGATGGATGTTGGAGAGAGGCTTGATGAGCTCTCCCTTTCAAAATGGCTAAAATGTGTCGCCTAATTATCTCTTATTATTGTGTGTCTGACTGAGATGATGTATATGCCAAACTCAGATGAAGTAAGCCACAGGTTTAACTTAGTAAGGCTTTCCTGAAGAAATTACTTAAAGAAGAATAAGCAGTCCAAAGGTAACGTGTCTAATGACCATCATGTGAATCCTCAGTCAGGAACTTTAAAGATCACAACTTTCCAGCTGGCTTTCCTAACAGGGCCTTTAAAATCATCTCCAGTGGAAATAATGTTTTGTTGTTAACAATGAAACCTTCAACCACAGACAGTAAAACTCATTCCAGAGCTAAAGTGGAGGGCCTGGCCCTGAAAGCCGCCTGGGTCTGGAGTTTGCATGGACGTCAGTGTGAACCCAGCACTTGATGCTTTGAGAGCTGATCCTTGGATTAAGGCTCAAGAACCTGGCCCCTGCTGTATCTTCTGGTGTTTGAACAAGAAACCTGTTTTCCTTCCTGCTGTTTGCATCATTATTATGTTATTTGCTTCAGCAAAGATGTCAATCTGCTTCAGAATACTTTTACTTCTTAATGAAGTTATTTATTCTTCCCTTGTTTTTAAATTGCTATTTTCAATTCTCTTTGTATGTGCATTTCTAATGCAGTCATTTGTTTATGCACAAGGCTAGCAGTAGAAGCAAAGAACAGAATAAAAGGGGGAAATACAAATTCATTAAATATACTTTAGTTACAGACAACCATAAATAAAAATGTATTAATATATCAGCTAAAACACTTCTCTAGCTGAAACATCTGTAAATGTAAAAAAATGCTATCTTTCTTTGCAGATTCGTTTAAATTAGTTCCAATTTACGTGCTATTGTTCCATTTTACCATCAGCTTTCATGTTACAAGTTAGCATGTGCAATATCCTTCTGTCTGCAATCAAAGATTTCACACATAGGAGCTGAAGAATACCGTATACACGCACACACACACAAAAAAAGAAAATAATAGTACAGGCAAGAAAAATAGTTGATCACATTTTCCTCAGAATTCTATTATTTGGGTTTATTTGCATTTTTCTCATTGCTTCTCTATAAAGTGTTTGCAACAATTTTAACTTAGTTTTCTTGATGCTGATTTTCATGCATCAATAGTTTGTTAAAAGCAGCTTCTGGCATTTATGCATAGTACATGAGTCAAATTGTTTTTTCAGACTGAACTGACTCGCTGTCATGCTTTCTTCAGAAAGAGTGATCAACAGCCAGTGTTCAAAAATTCTCCTTAAGCAATTTCACATTCAAACTGTGGCCTTGCCATGGTTTCTGAGGTCCTGACATAGAACTCTAGTGACTTCAATATACGTTTGATCACACAAATAGGTTAGCTAGATTTCATATCAGTCAATCTTTAAAACTATTTGTTTCTATGTTGCTACTACCATTAATTCTACAAGGTGAAATTCTTTAAAAAATCAATAGTTGTTGTTTGAAAATATCAGAAGAGTGAAGAAAACTGACTGACAGTCCAAGTGGGATCATGCAGATGCATGGAATTGCCTTGCCAGCAAGAATGCCTTCTTCCTTATCTAATCTCTGTCCCTCTCTAAGCAGTTATAACCACTCTTGCTTCTCTTACATGGAAGGTCCATAAGACAGAAAAAAATTAATCAGAATTGTTCATGGGAGCTTTGTGGATCCCATCCTACATCCCCCTTACTGCTTAATAGCCTGCTAATAGCTAAGGCAGATGAGTCTGAGCAGGGATTATATGGGTATGTATGTATGTATGTATGTACTTAAACATGTATAAAATGGATTTTGATCAGCTTAGTCTGTGGTCATATTTATTCTACAATAAAAATGTCTTCTTCAGGAAGTATGATCCACTTGGGAGATGCATGTATAATTATTCTTTTTCTTTGTAACACATTTTTCATATGGGCAGGATGTATGTGTAGCTCCTTTGGAGTGCTTCTGGGTCTGTGGCCTGTGCTTCTGTATCCTTGTGGCAGTGACTTTTGAATTAAAGCACTAATAAGATACTTTTAAAGATCATACTTTTAATTATTTTTCCTTGTATATCTGTGCAGCTGTATTCTAACTAGGATCATTGTAATTCGGCCTTGGTTTCCAACAACATAATATGGAGCTTGTTCACACTTGAAATTTAATTTTGATTAAAGTAGATGTAAATTTAATTTCTGTAGCTGTTGCCAAGTAACTCCACTTGTGGATGTGCTTATTTGAACTTTCCTTCTCTGAAATAACTTTCAAATAATGAGACTAAATCAGAATAAGGGATAATTCTGCAGGAAAAGACATATAAAAGCATGAAGTTGTTCAGAATAACTATACGTCATTGTGGACAAGCTTTGATAGCTTTTAGTGTAGTACTATTTTAACTTTCAATGGGAATTTCAGGTGATAAAAATTTCTGAAGTCTCCTTGGTGTTATCTCTGGTGTCAGCTTTTTTTTTAATTTGAAATTGAAGTAAGAGGACTCCTTTCTTTGAAGAAAATTTATGGTAATCTTCTAGAGTAAGTTATTTACTGGATTCCAGTTCCAGAAAAAAAGCACGAAGAACAGGGAATCAACAGCTGGCTTGCTGTGCTGACTGATGGGTAGACAAATCTTTGTACAAAGAGGGTGATGCTGTCAACCTGTGTGGGTTTTAAGTGTTATAATCAAAACCAAGAGGTCATATCCTTCTCAAGTTTTAAAGAGTTAGAATCCTAGAAGGAGTTTTCCCATGTATAGGGGAGAAGCTGTCTATTGTGGGTGTAAAAATTCTGTTTTCCTGTGTGCACCATCTCTGTGCATTGTTGAGGCTTTCATGGGATCTAGACAGTGGTTTATTTCTGAGCATAGCATGTCACAAAAATCGAGTCCTACATTTTTGCAGGATATACAACTTTCACTGAAAGGCTTGTAAAAGGTGGAGAGAATGGGAAACTAGTGTGTCATGAGCTCAGAATTCTGTTATTAGTTCTAACTGTTTGAGTGACAAGTGTCAATCTGAAATCACAAGCTTTCATTAAGAAGTTACTAGTTCTGCTTTTGTAACAAACAAAAACTCAAAAATAGTACTCATACCTAAAAAATTCAAATTCAGGTTAAAAAGATCCCCAAATATGCACTTTCAAAAGGTTCTGGACCAAGACCTTTATTTGAAGCTGGCAATATTGAAGTTGCCACTGGCCACTTCTTTCCAATGCTTCCTGTAAACACAGCAATGTTTAACATGTCTCCCTTCAGATTAACAGTGCATGGCCTGTACTTGAAGGGTGGAATGTGGTTGTACCACTCTTCTCAAATCTGAGTGAAATAAAAACACTTTTCCCATTAAAGCTGTGACATGACCTTGTGTTTTCCTCTCCAAGTGTTTATCGACACGTGGGCTTCTAAAAATATGCCCAGCAGTTTAAGACAAGAGGCAAATGAATGTAGAGTATCTAAACCCAAATGTAGTGGAAATTTAGGTTGACAGAAAGCAATTGCAAAAATGTGATTTAGGTAGAACTCCAGGCATGACCATGTTCACATTACAGTTAAGATCTCTGAGGACTGTACATTGTTCAGATATAGGTTTTATATTGCATTCTAAGGACAGTGCTTCCAACACTTCAGCGTGACACCATGCTGGCATATTACTGAATACCACCTCATGGGTAAGGGTACTACCTATGGAGCCACTAGTGCTGATGCCTGCTTTCTACAGGTGCTATTTGGCAGTTATTTGTTACCTTAAAAAGAAGAAACCATACAGCATACATTTTACATAACTTACACTTAGCAATCTTTCAGATTTAATAGTCTTTCTGAGGATTAGTGTATACTACAGCAATTAGAAGAAGCAAGAATTTGTGAACCTCTAATGCTTCGGATGAGACAGATCCATTGTCTCTGGGTGTGCAGGAAGAGCTAGTGCATGATCCACCTCTCATGTGCCCCTCATGTTAATACGTATCATTTGCAGGCTCCATGAGTCTCTTCCTTCACTGAATCTTCTAAGAGTACCCCGAGACAGTGGGATTCCACTGGGGACCAGCTGAGGTGGTATCACAGGCCATGATATGGGGAACTGGGGTTGGGGCTGGACACAAAATGTTCTCTTTCTGCCAATCTTTTCTTCTTGTTTTCCTCTTTTCCAGTGTGGTTTCTGCATAGGTCACAGTCCCTCTGGAGGAGTTCCTGCCCCAGCATGTATTCTCCATGAGCCACAGTCCATTTGGGAATGTCCCTGTCCTGCTGGTGATGATCAATGTGCTGTAGCCCTTCAGTGGCATTCTTACCTTATTGCATGTCAATCATGGGCTGCAGTTCCTTCAGGGCACCCCTACTGTGGGCTGCAGTCCCTTCAGAGGTGCACCTCCACTGGTATGGAGCATCTCTGAAGAGAAGCACACATCTCATCTGTGTCCTCAATGATGTCCCCATCCATGTGCTTCCTTTGTTTCTTCTCTCCCAGCAGCTGCTACTCTTTCATAAACATGTCTGAAGAGAGGCACCACATGGTTGGTTGAAGTTTTGGTGTGTGATACAAGGTGCGCAATGGTTTCAGAGCCAGCTGGAGGCAGCACAGGGCAGCTAATGGATTCCTCCCCACAGGTCACCCTTGCAGCCCTTGTCTACAGAATGCTTAACATTTGTGACTGGGTGCAGTCTCTTGGCATAGCTTGCTGAGCCCCTACAAGACAGTTTCTTACTGATTGGGCTCCCAAAATGTCCCACAGTAGTTCAGGGTCTATCTAAATAGCAAACTCTGTTTTGCTGCCTTTCGGTTTGTTTTGCCTCTAGTTGTGTGTTGTTACTTGATATCTATGAAATACTTAAAACTGAAATAGAAATCAATTGCACTTCTTGTTTGTTAGTATCAAAGTTTCTTTTGAAAATGGCTTCTCCTCAAGGATGTCAGAGTGTCCACTGGACGTAACAGCTGAAATCAGAGAAGGCAAATTTTAAGCAAATGGAATTGGAAGTGAGGCTGTTCAGAAATTAAATGTGTTAACGATTTGTCACAATACTTTCTTTGAAGATATCTGCCTTCAATTACCAAAGAAGGGTCTTGAAAAGCTTTTAGTTAGTATGAAGACTGAGGAGATGCTTTCTTTCATGTCTAGTTTTCTAGCAAAAAGTGTTATTCTTTATCACAAAAAACTACTGACAATTCATCCCTGTGATCATCACCTCAGCAAAGACTGCTGAGATGATGATCTGTATCTGAAACTTGTGGTAGGCACCAACTTTTTCTGGTTTAAATACTGCAGTTAATTTTCTTATAAAAATACACTACCAGCAGGTTGCTATAGTTCCCAGGATCCTCCACAGTCTCTTATTTGACTTCTAGTATCCATTCAAGAGCCCTTAATCTATTTTTCTTCATTTGTAGCTTGATGAGAAAGCTATGCTCTCAGCAACCATGTAGTTAGAAAAGTCTGAACAGCTGAGGAAGATTCTTGGAGAAGGTCGTCTGACTGGGGGGGGGAGTTAATGGATGAAATTAAAATGGATTTGAACTGCAATTGTCAATGCTTACCTGCTAGGAAAATCTTTTATGTGTTACTGCAGATAGAATTATATTAATAGAAAGGTCAGGAATGAAAGAAATCATCAAGCAAATGAGAATTTGGACATACTTGTCTCACATGCCCACCAGGGACACACAGAGTGCAGGGTCCACTGTGAAGCATATGTTGATGTCCTAAAGACTTGAAAATATGTAGGAGTTGTGGTCATGACTGCCTTATAGGAGCAGAAGTAAATATAATTGTGCTCATTTTAACTGTTAATTAGACATAGAAATTTAAAAGGAAAGTGAGTGGGTTTTTTCCTTAATGCTTATCACAGTTGGTCAACAGGAGCAGATTTTTTACTATTGCGAGAGAGGTTGAAGGCATCTGGGTCCCAATAACGATTAACTTTTAGAAACAATTGGTCTCAGCAAAAAGACAGTGGTACCAGTCCACTTGTTTTTCTGGTTTAAAAATGTTTTATTTTCTAACTTGCTTCAGTAATAGCAGTAAGGAAGGTGGAGGTGTCTGTTCCATGTCAGGCTTATTTTTAACTCCTGTTGGAGTTAACTCTTTGTGAGTTTTTTTTTAAAATATATTGTATAGGTATTTAGTAGTGTCCACAGAATGTGGATATGGTTTCTCTTAGATGAGATCTTTTAAAATACTTAATCTGACTTCTGAATTGAACACTGTTTTGAATATGAACAAATGAAAATTCATTTGAAAGTTAAAGGGGGTGGATTGAAATAAAAAAATATTTAGTTGACATTATGTGGCATTCTTATGAAAGACCATCTTAGGACCTGTAACCCAACCGAAGGTGAGTTGAGGAAGATTGTCTTTAGAAGCACCTGCAAGTAAAACTTCCTTTTAACAGCCTTTTGAAGTGCAAGGAGTGGGTTTGAGACTGGCAGAATTCACCTTTACAGATTCACCTCTTGGTATCATGAAGTCATAGCCCGGCATTGCTCAGATGTTGCAATGTTAACCAGGCTGACTGTGGCTAACATTCTCTAGGTTCATTTTGAAGATGTGACTTCAGAAAAAGGCTGGGTCTTCTTTTTTTTTTTTTTCTTATTTTCTTTTCTCTTTTCCAGTCTTTAGGTTTCCGTGATTAATTCCTTCCCCCTCCCCCCGCCCTATCTTTGTCTTGCTCTTTAGCTGCATGTTTCATTTTGCTAAAATACTGGTAAAACAAAATCCTGCAGGAATTTATTTGGTGGGAGTTGTGTGCAAGAAACACAAGCCTTTCCTGGGATATTTTCTGTGCTGAGAATTTGTCACCAGAATTGCAGCTTGAAATAATGAATCTTTAAAAGAAGTTATCTGTCCTTAAAATGAGTAAATTTGAGGGGCGTAAAGAGGTATGTTATGCATATATTCAAAAATTAACAAAACTTCCTACTGCTTTAATTAGGGAAAAATATAAACTGAGCAAAGAACATCAAGGACAGCTAGGTAACAGCCTAGATAACAGAAACAGTTCCTTTTAAGGATTTAAGTGAGTGGGGTTTTTTTTCTTTATGACATTGTTTCTGATCTCTGCACAAGTATTCAACAAGATACTGAACAGTCTTTCTCCATCCCTCCCACCTTACACCTTATGAGCAGTTTGCAAAACCATACCTGTGGGAATGAGGAAACTGGAAATGCGTTACTCTGTGAGAGTTCGGCAGATGTTCTTGCACTGGTGGGAAGGAAGCCGTGAGAACAGTAAAACAATGTCTT
>JAOTQQ010000019.1:44641125-44653856 GCA_026546715.1 Gallinago undulata
AAGGAAGCCGTGAGAACAGTAAAACAATGTCTTTATATGGTATTATTTGTGTGGTGTGAAATCTAGCAAGGCAGTGCAAAAAACAGCAAGGTAGAAAAAAGCAGATAGATGGTTAGCCTAGGCACATGGTCACTTATATGTAGCTAATTGTATTGTTCACCCCAGTGTGTGGACATTCACCCACAATCTATGTGTGTAGAGAGCACAGCACATGATCAAAAAATAGAAACTATATATGTTGCAAAAAATGGAACATTAAAGGCCTTCATTTCACCACTTGGTGGAGTCCGTGCCCTTTGTTGCCACACATACCAGCAACAGTTTTGTTATCTCTGTCCTGGGAAAAGCACAGTCCATGTTACAGCCAATTTCCCTGCCACTGTCCTGCTTTGAGTATGGCAGGGTGAAGAAGAAAGTAAGGAACAGGTCTGCTCAGCCAAGTGGAAAACGTAATATAGAAATGTGGAGTAGTATACACTTCTAGCCAAGAACTTCCTCTGGAGAAATACAATGTGATATATTTCATGTATCTCAAATTAAAACACAAAAGTCATATCTAGTACCATGCTGTCAAGGTATTGTAGAGTAAAATCTAGGTCTGTTCCCAAGTTTATCAGCTTGAGTTAATCTCTGAAAGTAGAGATTTTTAGAGGCCCTGACTTTTCCTTCAGAGAAAGAATTTTCTCTGAAACCAAGTAGGTTCATCTGGATACCCGATGGCTACTTGCTTAATTTATTGTAGCTCAGGTGGTCATGTTTTTGTGCCAGTGTATTTGTCAGAGAATCCACAGTTCACTTCAGTTTTGTGCAAGTTCTCTCTGCAACAAAAACAAAATTTAGGTTGTGACTGCCTCTTCAAGGAAGCATTTGTCAGGAGATATATTTGTCCAGTAATGAGTTACATTTAAGTTGGGATTTACTGAAGTGATGATTTGCAGAAGACACCCTCTGAGAGCATAGAGGCAGAAAATGGGAACCAAATAGATGCTATTAACTGTAGTTTACCATAGCCTAAGATGAATATTATCTGAATGCTGGTTCTTTCAAGCCACAAGCAGCCCTGTCACAAAAACAATTTAAAAAGATACTAACCCAGTTTTCAGTTAATAAATGGAAGCTGTAGTGAACTCCAGAAAGTGAAATCCTCTCACTCTACTGCTGACTGATGTGCTAGCTATGGTATTTCTCAGAAAATGGAAGGAAAAAAATGAGATATGCTAATGAGTATTGTATGTTGTTGTACATACAGTTTTTCTAGTTATGTAAATAATTGGCTGTCACGTCACCTGCTTGCGATCTCCTAGCTTAAGTGCCCTGATACTTTAGTGATGTAATTATTTGAAATCTAATGCAAATGCATTTAGAATGCAGGTATGAGGTTACAAAGCATTATGGCTTACAGGGAATATCCATATACTACACTTCTAATGAAGCTTCCTATCCACTTCATTTATGATTCAATTGATCACTCCAGCCTTTGACAAGGTTGACAGCTTTTCCTTTTTCGTAAATAAAAATTGGCCTGTGAGTACCTTAGCCATTTGGATGTGGAAATCTCAGTTTCTTTCCTCCAAATATATCAAAAATAGTCCAATTTGGAAAAAATGTCATCTCTTTGAAATAAAGAAGAAAAGGAATATGTAAAGCTACAGAATAATCTTGTACTTATTATATGCCACATCCCTGTCACTACCTGACTCTTTACACATCCATTCTGAGTTAGTTTAAATAGTTATTAGCATTCCACATAGTGCAGCGTATAAAAGGGATAGCAGTGCTTATTCTAGCTGAGTGACAATGTGAACTTCAGGGGGTTGCTTAATATTCATTGTACACACTTTGAAAAAAGAGAAATCATGTTTTTCAAACTTCTGTGCACATCTGTGCATCATATCAAATATATTGTGGGCCCTGGTGGCCACTGAACAAGCTGGGCCAAATCTGCCTTCAGTTGCACTATTAAAAATCGGGATAAATTCCATTATTTTAAAAACAGAGACACCCAATTTACACCACTGTAGCAGAAGGTGGATCAGGGCCTTGTTTGCTTCTGGTTGCTGTGATGGTCTGTGCTTAATGATGTTACAGGCCTCTAGGGGTATCTATGCAACACTCTCAATTCAATTAGCTGATTTTAAATAAACACAATGTACTGAGGCTCTTCTTAGGAAGAAATAAAAAAGAAAAAAGGGATGAATGCCAGCCTCCTCTGATTTAAAAAATGATCTTTTGGTAGAGCTTTCTGGTCCCTAATCTTCCATGTTCTTGTATGTGCACCTACTCCCCTGAGAGCTTCTGTCATCCCCAGGGTCAAAGCCTTAGATCCCCTTGGATTTTTTTGGCTGGGTTTCTAGGTAAAAGCTATGCCTGATCGTATATCAATGTACTTAAAGTACTTCATCCTAGAAACTGCAGAATCATCTCTTACTGTGTATATTCTGCTGTACTTCTTTGCTGCGTGCTGGAACCAAGCCCAGTTTTCATGTGGCAGAACACGCCACTATGTGCAAACATATGTCAGGAAGTCTGATAAATTTATTTCATTTTTTTTATTTGTCCTGAGTTATGTGGTTCTGGTTGCTCTTTTCTAATTTACTTGGTTATATTACGCAGCATTGATATGATTATTCCTGTAGCTATGGAAGTTTCAGAGTTAAATTTATATTGAGCTGTATTCAACGGAAACTGAGATGCACAAGCACGTTACCAGGATAAGTGATTTTTGTTTGTTCCTGAACATTTATTGTCAGTAGAAATTGTACTAACAAAGCATGTATGAGCTAAGATTCTTTACTTCATGGTCCTTGGTATTTAGAAGTAGAATGTTTCTGGACTGACTGTAAATATTATGATGGAAGGATGATCTGGGGAACTACAGGCCTGTCAGTCTGACCTCGGTGCCTGGGAAGGTCATGGAACAGATCATCCAGAGTGCCCTTATGAGGTGCATGAAGGACACCCAGGTGATCAGGCCCAGCCAGAATTGGTTCATGGGGGGCAGGTCCTGGTTGACAAACCTGATCTCTTTCTATGATAAAGTGACCCATGTGGTGGATGAGGGAAAAGCTGTGGATGTTCTTTACCTGGACTTCAGTAAGGCCTTTGATACGGTTTCCGACAGCATTCTCCTGGAGAAACTGGGTGCCTGTCGCTTGGACAGGAGTACTCTCCGCTGGGTTAAAAACTGGCTGGAGGGGATTGAGTGCCCTCCCCCTCCCCTCCCCTCCTCTCCCCTCCCCTCCCCGTTAAATAAATACCATTTCTTAACAGAGTTTCTCCAGAGTTAAAAAAGCCTTGAGGTCTCAGCAGCATGCTCTCTCAGGGCAGGCTCCACTAGATGGCATTGTGTATCCAGATTCTGTTTCCGTCTGCATTAGTGGGAAGTCTTCCAAGTATATTAGCAGATTTTGCTGGTGCTATAAAATATTAAGAAGTTCCATATGACAAACCCCTTATTTAATTAAACAATCTTGATTATTTTGTTTAAATTAAAACCATCATGTACTGTTTTAGTATTGGCAGTTTAATGTGCAAAAATAGGATTGTTTTGTAAAATGTATGTTTGCTTTCCCTGCCTCATTCCATATCATAAAATATATCTTTGTTCACTTAGTATTATTTTATTGAAACAGGTGACTCTGTATAGCAAATAGAAGTAATTATGTCGATTCATAATTCAAATAATACCCTTTTTTAGTGAAGGAAACATTGCAAGTTAATTGCCTGTATCACTTTCTCTGTTTGGTTCTAGGTTAGTTGAAGATTGTTTTTGAGAGGATCCTCATTCATACACGTAAATTGTAAACCATCAGTCAGTCCCCTTACAGATTAGGGAGATCTTTGTGGGGCAGAGAGATGAGCAGGGAGGGAGTTGTCTTGTCAAGGGAGATAAGCAGGTAATACTTTCCTGGTGATGAAAGGCAGGAATAAATCCCTGTTCAGTCTGCATAGAAGAAGACATCCTTTGCTCCTTTATTAATGTTGGGCTGTGGAGCCTTCCTTCTTTACATGAGGCAGTTAGTCCCAGGAGCTCGATGCAGTAATATGTGGGGAGCAGGACTCAGTGCACAAGAGGCTGCAATTCACCACAGAAGCAAAGTGGAATCAGGGTGATACTAAGGGAGTCTGTTTTAGCAGATGTTCATCACACACACACAAAAATGAAGCTCATTTGTGAGACACTGAAGGAAGAGGTAGCGAGGCTGTGGGACAGAGAGAAAAACAGTTCCTCCAGGAACTACAGTACTGTTAAGACCTGGTTCCCAGTGGATGGCTGTGCCTTGTGGAGTCTAGTAGGTATGAGCTTAAATCTAATCTTTGCTGGCAATTGGAATATTTAGAAACTGCTGAGAAACACCAAGTTTCTCTTTCAAGGGGTATCTCAGGTGACTAATTATGTCAGAATGCATGCTTTAGCCTCTCCATCTTTGGGGCACTAATGTGGTCTCTCTCATTTCCTTGCCTGCCTTGCATTTCCAAGCAACTTCCTTTGAGACCTCTATCTTATTTGGTTGAAATTGAACATAAGGATCAAATATTGTTTAAGGGAAAGAGACTGGCAGAAACAAATTGAGGTATGGGCACACAGCAAGAGTATGTAAAAACAAGTTTTCATCCCTTGTGGTGGTGAGTGGAAGAGCAGACTGAAAAAACTCATTTGCTGTTCCTTGCCTTCAACTTTTGAGGAGACACAAAGTCAATACTGAGGAAATGAGGCTGAAGTGTATCTCCTGCCACATGAGATAACCTGTATTTTAACAAAGATAAAAATATTTTGGGTGATGGATATTCATCTGGATTGGATTCCTCAGGATAAATGGAAATGGACTTTATTTTGTATGCTGGTGGGCTGCCTGTTTCTTGTTTTACCCTTCTTCTACACTCCTGAATTGACAAGAGTCTGCTAATTTTACCACTAGATCATCTGAAGAGTTCTTACCAGACACAGTCACCAACTTTCCTATAATAAAGGTAGCTCTATAGAAATGCACATCACTGATGGAATTTGAAAGACTTGCTTCTGTGTAACTCAATCTGTGAGCTGTCAACATGCATCTTTAAAGATTTCATTCTGCATGTTGTTGAGTTTGTTTTGGTTACCTTCGTAACGTAAGAAATTATTCACACACTGCTATTACCCTGCCTAGTTCTAGTCTGTCTTTAGAGAATATCTGGGAATTTTGCAATATATTGGAACACCTCCATTATCAATTTGTTATAAGCACTGAGCATTCTCACAATAGTGTTTCCAAAATATGTTGTTTGGTAACATAAATGTGTAAGGTAACATGTAGGCTCATTCAGTTATCTGAGACACCAGTGGAAAATGCCTGTTTATTCATTCTTCACTCTGATTGGTGGCATAGCTGATTTCCACATTGATATGAAACTGGCGATGTGATTCTCATTTTCTGATACTACCTAGCTGATGCAAGCCTAAAGTGACCCATCTTCATTCTTGCTGTATAAACAAAAGAAATTTTGAATTCAGTGAAGAAATTCTCACCTACCTTAATAGTGGTGAGGATTTCAGCCATACTATGTGAGAAACTTGTTCTGAAGGACTTAAAACTAACTAGACAAGAGGAGGCATGAGAAAAGCTAGGCAGGACTTTCTGAAAAACACGTCTGATATGAGAGCGTGGGAGTTATCAGAAATGCCAAAATGCCAAGCTAAGCAGAATTTTCAGCAGTCCCATTATACAGCTCTAGTAACTCTAGTCCTATGTGAATTGCTTGATGACTCCTTGGTGGATGTAGGCATTGCATCACTTCCCACAGCTGTGTCTTGACATGACCACTAAACTTTTATTTCCCATTCCGTGGGATTTTGCAATCAAATATCTTATTCAGGATAAATGCTTCCTTCAAAACAAGGCCTTGTGACCTTGGTTGTTGCATTCTTGAAAAGTTCTTAACTGTGCTTCAGTTCTGCAGGGACATAACTGAGACAGCTACAAAAAAAAAGTACACAAATGAAAATCATGCCCTGAAACTACTTTGGGGAAGACAAAACTGAGCATGACCCAAGAAAACAGAGAAATCCCTTTCAATCTGCCACCTGATGTCCTATGACTAGTTCTGCAGTGCAGTCAACAGTGCAAACCAGACACCTTGAGCAAACTAAAAGTTTCTGCCTTGCATGATGCAAAACTGCAAACAAGTTCTTTGCAAAAATATCAACCCAAAACTGAAACACTTAAGAATGGAGATGTAGTAGAAGACAGCATCAGCAATATATGTTGTACAACATAGGAATAAATCGAGTCTCACTGACATCTAATGAAAGGCTTTTCGATATGCTAACACTAAATTACTTTTGATTAAAAAGTTTACTGGAAAGACAAATGTAAACTATACCTAGGTGCACTCACATTAGACAGTTATGTGCTGAATCTTATTTGAAATGGTTAAGTGCTAACACATTTCATTTCCTGCATACTCAGTGAGACAATATTTGCATTTTTTTTAAAACAGTAATTTTAAGTGAGTCTTTCAAAGTGCTTGAGTCAGCAACACAGCCAGACTGTTTGGAAAGATGATCATGCAAATGGAACTTCAAATGATTTAATATGCAAGTATGCACTATTGCAAGTAGATAGCTTGATCTATGGCATACTTAGAATGATGGAACAAACTGTGTGCATCAGTGGTGTATTTCAAGCTGTTAATATTCTTAACAAATAAAGTTTAATATGGGTTTATCTTTAGTCTGGAAAATTTACCAGGAAGTGTGAGGAATATCAAAATTATGGAAGCAACAAATAAATGAATCTGGATGTAATAGCATGGGGAAAGAGAAAGCAAACTGGCTGGGCTGCATCATAACTATTTTTGAGCTCCTTATGCTAAATTGCATCAGACCTGCCATTTCTTATGAGTATTCCTCAGACTGGAATCTGGCAATCTAAGAGGAATAGCACCTGTGGCTCTAGTCATCACAGGAAGGAAAGTATGTAAGTATGTGGGAAAGGGTGCAACACTGAGTTCAGAGTTAGTCAAAGAGGAGAAGCAAGTACTTCACTAATATCTGAGGTAATGGAAATACTGGAAATGGGATAACCTTGTGCTAGAAAAGTGTGTTTCCAAATGTAAAAATCCTTGAGCTGAAGGAAAGGCATGTTTTGCACTAATAAAAGCTTTTTAAAAAGGTAACAGTCTGTAATGATTTTTAAAAATGTAGCTAATTCTATTTGTGATTGGTTTTGCCCAAAGGTGATGATATTGCATTCTAAACAAAGTAAGAGGCACTTATTTATGTCTCAGCATCATCCTTCTGAAACTCTCAGAAAGCAATGAGTACACTCACTCAGCAATACTCCCAGAAGAGTTGTTGCCCTATGTAGCAATCAGTATGAACAGAGTTTTTCACAGAAGAAATGTGTATCTTTTTGGAAAAGGATGTAGTCTTTGCAGTGGTGAAAGTCTGAATAGGTAGACACTATTTTTTGTGCTTCTGGCAGCATTTTAAATGGTTTTGAGACATCCTGATATCAGTAATTTTTTCAATGCAAAGGTATATTTGCACATAACAGGGACTCATATTTCTCTTCTGAGCAAACTTTGCCCCCAGTTTCTGGAATGGCAGCAGTCTGCTATCTGGTTTGGTGTCTGGCCTAAGCAGGAAAAGGAGATGTGAGGCCTCTGGACTATAGTGAGGCAGGGTAGCAGCTTAGTAGACACAGGTTTGCTGAATTGAGCTGGAATGATCCATTTCAAAAGCTCCAAACCATTTGTTTTATTCGGGGTGTTTTGTTTGTTTGGTTGGTTTTTCTGATTGTTTTTTTTTTGTTGTTGTTTTTTTGGGGAAACTTCTGCTTCAAAGTTATACTTATTCTTGATAATAGTTTGTCTTTTTGTCCAATCTGGTTGCAAGTAAGTTGCAAAAACATTAATTTCCAGTAGGATAGAAACTGAAAAGTCCACATTAAAGGTACGCCTGGAAATCCCCTTGTCCAATTTCTGTTGAAAATGACAGCCTGGATTAGGTTAACCAAGGCCCTGTCAAGCCAGTTCTGCAGTATCTCCAACAATGGACATTCCACCACTTCCAGCATTTAGTTGTCACAGAATGAAAGAATGGTTGAGGTGGGAAGAGACCTCTGTGGGTCATCTGGTTCAACCTCCCTGCTCAAACAGGTTACCCAGGACGGTGTCCTCGTGGCGAAGTATATTTTTCCTATATCCAAATGGAATTTTCCACAAAGCAACTTGTATCTGTTTCATCTTCAGTTGCAGTGAATCCCTGTGCAGAGAGTACCTTCACATTATCTACATCTGCCCTTTAGCTTTTGGAAGACTGCCATTAGATCTCCCCTGAGCTCTTCCTTCTCTAGGCTGAACAAGCCCCATTTCTTCAGCATTTCTTTGTATGTCATATTTGTCAATCCTCTAATCAACTTGATGGTTCTTTGTTGGACTCTCTCCAGTTCTTCGGTTTTCTTCTTGAGCTGCAAAATAGGATGAATTATTCCAGGTGTGGCCTGACAAGCACCAAGAGGAATAATGACAGCCCTCAAGCTGTTTGGTTACCACTGACTGATGCAGCCCAAGACTCTGTTGGCCTTGTTGCTGCCTGTGCATGCTGCTTGCTCAGGTTGAGCTTGCTGTCTCACGGGGACCTTCCTAGCAAGGCAGATCTAGTTAGGTCTGTCACTGTCTGATCTGCTGACTCTTCTTACTCAAGATACCTTCCCAGGTTCTCCTCTGCCACTCTTTGCTGCCTGTGTATGGGTCTCATGAGGAAAACCTAAAACATGAGTTAAATGATTAATTTTGTCTAGTCCAAGGGAAGGAAAAATACAGTGCTCCTGCTTTATGTTTAGAAGAAAGGGATAGGCATATCATGTCATGATGTACTAAGCTTTCTGTCAGAGAAAAGGTACCCTGCCCAAATTGTACTTGAGCCTGGCTGTTAATGAGGACTTAGCCTGAATACTTAACCATCCCATCTCTGAGGACTGGGATGGCAAGCTGTTCTTTTTCTGTTCAGTGAATTATTTGATTAATGATGGATATGTGCATTTTGTCTGCCATTTACCTAACTGCTGTGATACTATTTTTTTTAAACACAGAAGAGAGGAGTCAAATGCTAAAGAGGTATAATGGCAGGCACAAAAGAGGTACAACCAGCTCTCCAGTCCAAGTGTCAGACTCTGTTGGTTCCATTTTATCTTATCTGGCTGAAATATCCCATTCCTTCATGACAAAATCAATTATATCATATCTCTCCCTTGGCCAGACCAGTGGTACTTCTGAAGAGAATACCACTAAACCATTATTTTAGAACAGTGTTTTTTCTCTAAATTTAGAAGCTGAGAACAGTTTACGTTAAGGATATTACACACATTGTGTTTTTAACTGGGCTCTGTTTCTAATGTTCATGTACACTATCTAGTCTACTGAGACAAACGTGTTTTTCATGATTCGTCACTATTACTGTACCTATGGAAAAATGTGCATTCTTCTTGTGCTGAAGCCAACTTGGGGTTAAAACATACTATATTTTAAATTCCCTAAATCAATCTTGGATGTATTATTATTAATCTTCTTTTAGTAAATCCTAGATTAATCCATCTACATATGCTTTTAACTGCCCTCTACATTTCCTGCAACCCAGAGGAGAACACATTCTTATCAGAGTAAAGAAAATAGAAGTGGAAGAAACCATAGTCTGTACTCCACTTGCAAAAAATCTTTGCAAATCTGCCTAATAGACATACAATGCAAAAGTTAACATTTGAAAAGGAAAAAGCAAGTGTAATACATGTTGCATGAATATTATAATTATATAAATTATCTGAAATCAAATGCTTTAGAAGACGACATGGCTTGAGCTTATAACAAAGGCTGAGGTTTATCAGATCAATGTCTCATGTGTAGTTGGGTATAAATGCTGAGATATTTGGGTAGTGTTTAAGAGAGAAGTCAATATAACTTCCAGTGATGTAGTATTGTGCACCTCAAGAAATAAATGGTGGAGTTCAGATGAATGTTTGTCAGAAAGGACAATGTACTGTGGCTTTAGGATATCATCCTTCCATAGCACTTTACTTGCCCATTTCTCACAGCCATGGAATTGGGTATGCAAGCCCCCTGCATGGCACACAGCTGTCACCATTGGCTTCTTCATTTTCTGCAGTACTGCTTGCTTGGCTTATCACTGTCTCAGCAGCCAATGGATTACAGGGGTGCATATATCCTCATTTGAAATCTTTTCACACACATTTACACCAGAGGTGCTACCCTCTCTTGGCATCTTTGCTACAGCTCTGCCTATGAGGCTTTAGCAGCATAGGATATGTCCAGAAAGATACTCTGTGAGACGGAGTGTGGAGCCTTGTAAGTGAAATGAGTCACGTATGACACAAGAGGAAGAGCTGAGATGTAGAGTTTAGTTACTATAGTGACAAAGGGAAGTATATATTGAATGTGGCAATATGTCCTTTTCAGCACTTGACCTGACACATATCTTTTCGTAATTTAGAATAGAAAAAAAAAAGGCAAATGTGTAAACTGTATATGCTACTCTCTGCTATATGCATATTTGTTTCACAAAGCTACTATGGAGAAAAAATGCAAAATATTAAGCCTGGTAACAGAAAAAACCTGGGTGAATATGTATACATGATCTGTTACATCAATGAACTAATGACTCACTAACACTAATGCTTTCATGTAAGCTCTTTGGTTACCTGGCAATACATGGAATAGAATCTGATCAGTAAGTATAGTCCCGTTTTTAAAATCACCTCCCAGTTTTTGTTTTATTTGTAGACACCTACTGTTAGCCTCCTTTGTGACACAGCTCCCACAGAGTGCGTAAAGAACTGCATTATCAAGTAATTTGCCTGGCTTCATTTCCCAGCTGTACATCAATGTCACACTATGCATTAAAATAGCTGTCTTTGTAAATTTTCTAGTAGGTAATAAAAACAGACTGATATTTTTAGAAGCCTAACTGAGAAGTGGTAGTATAAACACATAACATTTACACTATGCAAAGAGAAAACTTACACTTCATACTAACAAAAATCTCTCCTGTTGAAAATTAGGAATGGCTCTCCAGTAATATTTTTCCTAAGAGATTTTAAAATTTCTTTTTCTCAGCCTTTCAGTGCAATGCATTTATTATTATTATTTAATTATTTTCTACTCTTGAATACTATTTCAAAGAGAGTTAACTATTTATTATCATATAGTATTTTCTTCAACTTTCATAAAACGATTACTTGTTTTAACCCCACCTTAACATTACAGTTTAATTCTGCATTCTCCTTCTTTTAAAAAAGATTTCTCCCAGGTTTGAATCCTCACTTTAGACAGCAGAGTTGTCATTACTCAAAGAACTACTATCCTTTGTGGAGCATTAATGCAGGCATTGAACTTTTATATGTCTAATGAGTTAAATCTGTATGAAGGAAGAGCTGGAAGAATGTGTTGAAATGCTAATGGGAATTACCTAGAGGTGACTGGCTGAGGAGTGCTGCAGGTCTTCTGCCGGGGTATCCTCTCATAATGATTGCCCTAATGTCAGGGTTTCTTATTCCTGGCTCGGGAGAGTGACTTACAAAGTGAAAGCTCACGTATATACAACAATCATTTGATCTTTGGCTGACTTGCTCATATTGGCAACAGCAGGGCGAGTTTGAGCCATCTGCAGTGGTCACATTCTGGTGGACAACTTTGCTGAGATGACTGACTTATTTCACATAGATTACCCAACAGCCTTCAGACATAGCAGTGTTGGTTGTTACTGACCTGGGCTGGGTTCAAACTGGCACTTAAAAGCATGAAAGGCTCCATATGCCAGTATCTCCCCTGAGCAATTAGGTGACATATGGTTTCACTTTGAGAAAATGATGCTAAGCTGATCTGAAATTATGTATGCAAAGGTTAGAGGTGCCTTTTGCCATACCTCATGGGAGATTTTTACAGATATTTATATCACAGAAATTGGTAGTGTGGAAATTATAAATCCCCTCATTCATTTAGTATGCCTATTCATGTTAAATTGAATGATCAATGGTATCCTAAAATGACTGAAGAAGCCTTCAGGCCTTACAGTTGGGGTTTTTTGTTGTTTTGTGGGTTTGAGTTTTTTTGTCTTGTGCAGGTTTTTTTGATTGTGGTTTGTGTTGTTTTTTTGGGGGGGAGAGTGAGATTCAAGATGGTTGCATACTTATTTGTTCTGTTTTCATCCAGCTATGTTAATTGCTTATGAAAAATATGTCTATTAATTTAACGTCTGTTCACAGTTACTGTGTCATCTGTCCAGAGTTTTTGAATAGGCTGGCCAACAGAACTCCTAAATCTACCTTTCCTGCTTTTAGCTGGTAGGCACAGCTGAACTCCTGTTTCTGTACTACTCCAAAATATGTTGAGAAAAGCTTTTTAGAAAATTTTAAGAGATGATTTGAATAAGCTATCTACAACTGAAGAGCATGTTGAAATTGTAATTTCTCTCAGGCTATGGATAAATTTTAATATATTTAATTTTCTTTTCCCATTTGAGTAAGTCCTGGTATCTAAACAACAACAGAGATACTAGCTTGACTTAACTTACTTTTCATGCAGTCCAGCAGAAAAAGAATCAGCAGACTACATTTGCTTCCTCCACAAAATTTTTAAGAAATTTACTACAATTGAGCTTCAAGTCAGGTGAAGTCCCTGCAGACTGGAAGAAAGGAAACATCATACCCATTTTTAAAAAGGGTAGAAAGGAGGACCCT
>JAOTQQ010000019.1:44658958-44711545 GCA_026546715.1 Gallinago undulata
ACTCTAGAGGGCTGTGCCACCATCCAGCATGTACAGGCTGGAGGTCTAGGCAGAGAAGAACCTAATGAGGTTCAACAAGGGCAAATGTAGGGTCCTGCAACTGGGAAGGAAGAATTCCAGATACCAATACAGGTTAGGGGTTGACCTGCTGGAAAGCATTTCTGAAGAGAAGGATCTGGGAGTCCTGGTGGATAGTAAACTATCCATGAGCCAGAAATGTGCCCTTGTCACCAAGAAAGCCAATGGAATCCTGGTTTGCACAGGGAAGAGTGTGGCCAGTAGGTTGAGGGAGGTCATTCCAAAGAGCAGAAGTTACATGTTTCCCCTATGATCCATGCAGAGCTGAAGGGAGGGATGTGGGAAGGTGGGCAGTGTTGGAGGGTAGCAAGACAGGGAATGGCTTGGGTAGGGGCAGAAGATCTTTGCTAGAGTCCCTGTTAGCCTCCTTGTAGAGATATGTTCTGACATACGGTTGTACTAGATGATCTTAAAGGTCTCTTCCAACCCAGATGATTCTGTGATTCTTCCCCTCTACTCCACACTGGTGAGGCCACAACTGGAATACTGTATCTACTTCTAGGCTCCTCAGTTCGAGAGACAGGGAACTACTGGAGAGAGTCCAGTGCAAGGCAACAAAGATCATTAAGGGATTAGACTATGTCCCTTATGAGGAAAGGCTGAGAGAGATGAGACTCTTTAGCCTGGAGAAGGCTGAGGGGAGACCTTATTAATGCTTATAAGTATCTAAAAGGTGGGTTGAAGAAGGATGGAGCCAGAGTCTTTTCAGTGGTTCCCAGTGACAGGACGACAGGCAACATGTGCAAGCTGGAACATAGGAAGTTCCATTTAAATATGAGGACAAACTACTTCACAGTGAGGGTGACAGAGCCCTGGAATAGGCTGCTAAGAGAGGTCATGGAGTCCCCTTCTCTGGAGATCCTCAAGACCCGCCTGGATGCAGTCCTGAGTAATGTGCTCTGGGCAATCCTGCTTTAGCAGGGGAGTTGGACTAGATGATGTCTAGAGGTACCTTCCAACTCCGACAATTCCATGACTCCATAATTTAAGGTGTCTGTTTCTCATGTATCGCTTTGCATTTTTTTGAACTTATGTACCATCGCCTTATTCTTGCTCTGAATTTCAGTAGGACTTTATTAGTAGCTCAAGTAAGTAGTGTAGAAAAGGGCCAGATTCTGGCCTTTTGCAGATTTGCAGGTGCATGCAGAAGGTCAGAGTTTGGCCCAATGTTTTCTGTGTTTTGACAGAAACTTTATGCAACAGTTTTATCTGGTGAGGGAAGAGCTTCAATGGGCAGCAGAGTCATCTGTCCTTCCTGGGTTTTCTTGTGCGCCTGGACCTGCCTTGCTCGGCTTTCCAGCCTCAGAGTCCATTCCTGGCGGAGTCTGCAAAGAGAGGACAAGTACTTAGCAAGTACTGAGCCAAACCCTTCAAATGTATCCAGGGCTTTTCAGTAGAGTGGAAGCTTTCCTCTCTTTCATCACCATAGCACTTGTCCCGTATTTACTTACCATCTACACATCTCTCTAGCTTGCTAGACTAGGAATGCAGGGGAGAAAGGGATAGCGCTGATGCTATCAGTGGTTGACATTGCTGGATTCCTAATGAGTCAAACAACTGCTGAAATACTGTCAGTGTTGAAGAGCTTTTTTTTTTCCTCTAGGGTATTCTCAAAGGCACACGAAAGTGTTGTCTACCCAGAAAGGTCATTCAATGCGTAAATTAAAAAATAAAATAGCACTCCCCAACCGCCCAAGTTTACTCTAAAATGTGGTGGAGAAGAGCAAGCCCAATGTCCATTTGGGTTTCATGTGAAGAAAAAAAAGGGAAAAAAAAGTTACCATTTTGTACCCAAAATCTCTGCAAATGTTGTATGTTGTTAATGGAAGGAATTGATGTCATGTGCAAGAGAAGCTTCAAGACACAAGTATAGTACAGACAGAAGAGAAAATCACTAGGGACCATTGTAAGGTATTGTTGGCTAGGTCATTTTCCAAAGGAAATGGTGTTATAAAACACCTGACATAGCAATGCTATATGATTAGATATCGTATGGTAATACCAAATGCATCATGGACTATATGGGTTTTTATATTACATTTGGTGTGTTAAAAAGAACACTAGTCAGTGGTTTACTCTGAGAATAATTTAGCAGTAGCTGTTTCACATGGATACTTGTGTTAGTTTGGCTTCTGAGTTTGATGTCAGATTGTGTTTTAAACTTTTCTCATTTGGTCTACTCTGGATTGGCTTCACTATTCTCTTGTACGTATAGTTAAGGCTCAAAAAATTGGTGCAATTAGTAAAATTTTGCCATTGAAAGCACTGGTGTTCCTTGTCAACTAATGTCCTTGTTGTCACAGAGGGAGCACTTGTCTGTACACAGAGCCATCTAATTTTCCAAGGTGCCAATTATATGAGGTATGACCTGTAGATTTTGAAAAGACAGTGTCTATTAGCTCCTGAAAGCACCTTTTTTTCAAAGTAGAAAACACTTTGCTAACAATCTAGGCTTTGGTCAAGTGACCTTGAAGGAAATTGCTTGGGTCTATTTCGGTGGGAACCAGCCAGTAAGACACATTGAATATGTCAGTTAAGACATATTAAAAGTTCTTTTGCTGCTTTTTTTTTTCTTTCTTTTTATATATCAGCTTTTTATAAAAGCTTTTAATGTTTTTAACTTTGTGAAGTGGGAAATATCTACACCCCTAATTGCAATTAGTTTGTGATGTCTTCTTATGGTAGTTTTTTTGTGAAGCTAGAGTGACAAAGGTTTCCAGTGCAGCTGAACACTTCTCTGGCATTTATTATACAAGCTTTCTCTCCAGCAATTTGGTGATTTGGTGATTACTGACTATCCAGTAATCTGGAGCAAGATACTGGGAGCAAGACTGTCTGCATCTGACTGTTGGTACACAAGGCTTGCCCAGATATTGATTTCCTCATTTTTAACGTGACAATAGTAACTTCCTTCTTGGGCACCATGATCAGAGTACCTGCAATTTTTTTTAAAGAAACAGCCCTTTACCTGCACATTCTGGTTTGTTGAAGTCAAATTTATTTATTTGAATATCTCAGTTTTGAGGAAAGTTTATCAACTTCAGAAGTAAAACCCATCAGAAAAACACAAGAGGGACAGGTATTTCTTATCTTCTGTCTCCATCTGTTATTAGTCTGGGGATTCACTTAATGTGTGGGACACCCAAGTTCAAACTCCTGAGATGCAATGAGCTGAGCAAGTATTTGAAGCAGTCTACCAGACTTGTGCAGAGTATCCGTACCACAGTCACAGCTCATTCTAGGCAGTGCCTGTTGTTTTATACTCTTTTGGAAAAAAATTAAATAAATTTGAATAGCAAATGTCGTATAGCAGGAATGTTTATGAAATATGTTTCACAGGAAAGGAAAATCATATTGTACTGTTTCTGTCTTCAGGCTTATATGATGCAAATAGCTGTTAAACATGATAAAGATGTTATGGATTTGTTTATTCTACACATTAAATGGGTGGCTGGCCTGTGCCTTTAATGAAATACTATTTTATTCATTTGTGTAGCTGTACCAGTTCCAGGCAAAAATCCTAGTATTTTCTGGCCGTCACAAGCCATAGTGCCAACGTGCTTTATTTTCACATGGCCATATTCCAAGGCTTTGAAGAATGCTCATGAGGTTCAGGGGTGAGGAGTGTCTGAGTTTCCATGCAGAAGAGCCATGGAAATATGAGACAAGCAGCTGTGAGAGGAAAAGTGCCAAGATCCAGAACACAATCTGTGCTACGAATAAAGCAGTACAATAACTGCTTACCTTATTTTTAAGCATGTGATGACATGCCTTGCCGCCTTTTACAAAATTAAAAATACCACTTACTTGTTCAGGGCACTTTTGCTTAACCTAGACTCTTCACCTTCTCGTTGCTTAGTTTGCTCTTGAATGACTTTTTCCCAGAAGTTCTTCAGCCCTTCTGCATTATGACTACCCATCTTGTGGTGTCTAAAGTTGGTAGGCTTGCTCATTTCCTGAAAAGTAATTTGGAGACTAGAGCAGTCAGGAGGCTAACCTGAGGCAGATTCTGTGCTGCTTAACCCCTCGCAATTTCTTTCTTGTGAAGTGCTTTTAACTTAAACTACATC
Source organism: Gallinago undulata (assembly GCA_026546715.1). Lineage (NCBI taxonomy): Eukaryota > Metazoa > Chordata > Aves > Charadriiformes > Scolopacidae > Gallinago > Gallinago undulata. The sequence continues at coordinate 44,663,107 of JAOTQQ010000019.1, forward strand.
ACTTGAGAAGAATAGATAACTGATGCTTACTCTGCCTTGAAGCAAAATATAAGGCAATGAAGCAGGCCTTGGGTTATAGTTAAAAGGTATACCTGTAGTTTTATTACTGAGTAATAACTACACATGCTACAGTTCACTGAAATATCGTGGAGGCCTCAAGTGTGAGATTTTAAGTAGTTTCGGAAGAATTTGGGAAAAACACTTCCAAATATAGTGCCACCATCACTGAAGTTCAGAAGAGATGTTGTGAAGAACTTTCCATTTTCCTACCTCCTATAGTTCTAAAACAGATGGTTGTTATCTAAGGTTGTTATCTAAGAGAAATATGTTGCTCTTAAATGATTCCTTTTACTACTCCAAATGATATCGAGCATGAAATATGCAGCAGAATTATGAATGTAAAGTTGAAGCACTCAGAGTAAAAAGCCCGGGAGACCTTGTCATGGCCTTGTTCTTTAATTTATCAAAATTCAGTCTTAAATACTGTTAAAAGTAGAGCTTGTTAAGATACAGAGATGAGTTCAAACAAATGAGAAAAAGGACAGAAACGAGGTGAATTTCTCCTTGCTAAATGCATAGTATTGAAACAGAGGGTTTTAAAATTCTTAACGTCTGACGTTCTTGCTGGTGTTACCAAATATACATTGGTTATCAGATCTTAGTGGTACTCTGAAAAGTTAAGGAAATAATCATATAATATATTTATTGCTGGCCAAATATTGCTTTGATATGACTTTAAATAAGGTATCAGTAACCTGTTATACTTCTACGCCAACTGTGAAGCAAGATTTTCTCCATCAGTCTCCTCCACTAGGCCCCTCCAGTAAATGGAAGGATTCAAAAAAAAAACCCATCAAAACTAAACAAACCCATGCTCCTGAGTTTTCTATGAATAGATCAGCACATAATTTGAGGGTTCCTATGAAATCCTTTTGCATCCTTGTGTTCATCTATATTCTGCTGTCACTAGATACTTTTGCCAACTGTCCACTCTATAATGCTGATGAATTAATGTCTTATAGATCCCAACACGTACTTGTAAGTCTGCTTCATAGACTATGTCATACTTTATAAGCTATCTTTGATAAATATTATGAAGACTGTGCTAATGTAGGCCAATCTGAGGAAACTTTTGATTTATGCAATGCTGCAATCGGAAGATAGATAGAAAAAAGAAAAGGGCAGTCAGGTGCAACACAATGAAGGCAGAGTTGTGTAAGGTCTTCCTATCAAATACTGTTTTTTAAAGTTCTGAAGTCTTAACAGGGCACAAAAGTAAGATCTTGGCATCTTCCTAGATTGACTATTTTAGATTTTCACAAACCTGTTTTTCAGAAAGATCAAAAATAACAAATTATTTTGCCAAACTCTGTGTGTGCTAAGTCTGACTGGACTGGAAATCTTACTTAACAAAAAGAAAAATCTCTCCATCTTCCAGATGCATTATTTTTCCACAGAGAAGTCCAATTATTTAAAGAAGAAAGTTTGAAGAGGTTAGTCCATGAGATATACTCTTCCATATGATGGAGTATCAGACATACCTGAATGTTTTGGATTCTGGTCCTCTTCACAGCAAGGTCAGCAAGAGCTGCAACATCACCAAAACAATCAGATATTTTAATCTGAGGCAAATAGCAGTTTTCTGGTGTTTCTCTTGTTGTAGACTGGGGATGCTGTATATTTATTTCAGCAGGATACAGCAGGAGTTGTGCTGGTGTGGGTACAGCAGTTCTACTACCACCTTTTGCTAAATGTGCTTTGTTTATCAATGATGTGGTCTAAATGGGAATATGGATTATCTTTTGTCAATCTTTTGTCTCACTCTGTAGCCCTAAAATAACAGTCTTACTTAAGACTTCATCTTGCATGTCACAGGTGCACTGAAACATGCCCTATCTGTGTCTTAATTCTATAGACTTTGAGTAGTGTTAGAAGAAATGCTCTAGTAATAGGTTGGTACAGTGAGTGATGGAATATGATTATTTCATCATTCCTAGACCACCAGATCACCTGGGTCTTTGCACTATTTAAAGATCAGTACCAGCTGCCCACTTGACGCTCTTCAGATAATTATCCCGTTACCTCAGAAGTCAAGTGCAAGCTGCTGACAAACTGTCTGAGCAGGTTTGCCCTCCAAACCCTGTTACACTTTGCTTCATATAAGAGTCTGCTATACCACATTAACCTTTCATTAAATATTAAGTTTTTATGATTATTAATCTTAGAATAGGTGTTCTTCAAGTGGTAGAAAGAGGGCCTCCAGTCTTTATCTGAGGTCTAAATTACCTAGATTTTTGTGGGTGCATGAAGGTTTTTGCTGCCTTAAATCTTGGCTACTCCACTCAGATGAACAATCTGTAGTCAGACAGGTACCCATGAGATGGAGGTACTTCTGCAAGAATTAGTCTGGTATGTCTACGGGACTGAAAATTTATGGTATGAAAATTTCTGCAGTTCATTTCCTATGAAGGACTACTAAATTGTATATAACACAAGACAGAGACCCTTATTAAATCTTCAAATAAGATGGTTGAGGATGGCCTATTTTTGTACAGGTTATGCCCATACCTACCTGCCAATTTGAGATATAGTTGGCTGCTTTTTTTGGGAGCCAAGCTGATAAAATAACATTTAAATAAAGGTAAAACTAGATCTTGACTGAAGTGGCTTATGTATTTGGCAGCTTTGAAACTCAGCTGTCAGAAATATGTGTATGTGTGTATGAAAGAGTTTTTTTTTATAACACTCATTATTTATGGGAACTAATTTTTGTATTAACAAACTATTAATTTATAGAGAATGGCCACAAGGAGAAGTAATAGTAAACAAAATTAAAGGCACTGTAAAAGAAAAATCTCCTACATTTATAATCAAACCAATAATCACATGGTCATGCAGCAATCTATAAGACACCTATTACTCATGAAACACAGATAGCATGTGCATTCAATACACTAGTTTAAACTCTGAGCTGCTGTCCCACAGCGTATTTAAAGGAGATTCAACATGTGAATGATGAGTAGTTTTTCCTCAACAGATTTCTCCATTTCAAGGGAGAAGAAATTTTCCTTCTAGCTGGAAGTTATTAAGTGCAAGATTTTACTCACTGCCCCAAAATCAATGTAGAAAGAGTCAATGGAACAACCTTCTGTCTTTTAATCTGGTCTGCAGGCTGAATGTGCTTTGGAAAAGTGTTAAATTAGTATCTTTCTAAATGCTCTGGTCTTAGCCCTGTCCTGGTCTGCACACTTTGAATTATTGTAATCTCAGACAACCTCCACTGAGGTACAAAAAGGAGTTTGAACAAATTCCTAGTGCAAGGAAATTATTTTCTACTCACTTTGTAATTGTATTTCTACTTTGGACTCTTGCCAAAGAAATTTTTGAAGTCAGAACTGGCTCTTGATGTTTTGAACAAATGTGCTATTTTTACTAAACCTTATTGAAAATAAATAAGCAAAAGAAGAAAAACTTGTCTGAAACTTCAGGGAACGCTTTTTGCCCTTTTTCAGTCTTTCAATTCAATACATGTTTTGAGATAGCTATTGTCTTAAAAATTCAGTATTTTGTAGAGAGAGAAAATAATTGTGCATAAAATAAGATCCTCTGGATATTTTTTAGTTTTTAGTAAGAACTATTTTCATACATTCAGTAAAGCTGTTGACTGAACATATTTTGAGGAAAATATCAAAGTAATTTTTAATCTAAATTATGCATAATTTAAAAATCAATTGTTTTGGCTAATAAAAAGGAACCAACCTTATTTTTTTTTCTTATTGAAGAATATTTTAACCAGCAAGATAAAATAATGTTTGAACATTTCTAAATTTTATTTCCAAAGTGTTTCCCGAAAGAACAAAATCTTTAACAAGAATGACTGGGGCTTCGTATCTTAAAAAATATTTCCTTTCTAAAAGGTGTAGGTAGGGCTAATGTCAACACTTTCAATGAATTTAAGGACTCAGCCAATTTTAATATTTTAATGTTTCTGAACAAATTTCCACAATCACTTTAGAGTTTTCTGAAGACCATTGTAAACAATAGAAAGATTATCTTTGACTTCAGCTGGACTCTGTCCCTTGGGACATATCATGGCCATGAGCTATTTTATCTTTGTCAAGCCACCAACTAGCCTCCTGTTCCTTTTGTCTTTCACTGCAGTTTGTTTGCCTAAGCACAGAACATTTTCCAGCATTGTAGAATTATAACAGTAGAGCGTATGAGTTCAAAGGCTGTTCATGGTGGTGTTCGTGTTTTTTTTTTAAAAAAAACCCTACATGTTCTAAAAAGCTTTAAATGCGGCTATATGCAGTTATAGAATGCATCATTAGGATGAATATCCCCTTACATATTCATTTTATGGTGGTTTTTCTTTCAGCTGAAGTATGTGTAATACAGAAGTTCTAGTAATACCAAAAACAGACATAGGAACAAATAACAAGTTAATAATTGAAGTTCAGATTAGAGTGAAACAAAACAGAGGCAGGACACCTCTGGTATCTTATAAATCAGACTGGATCAGGTTATCTTCCAATAAAGTATGCCATAATATACAGAATTCAAGGTCATGGAGAGAAGAAGAAAGCATTTTTCAAATTCACACAATTTAAGAAAAAGTAAAATAAATGTATATGCATGTATGTCTAGGCACTTTTAATGATCAAGATAGGAAGAGAAAATCTTATTTTGGCCAAAATACAAGAATATAAATGCTTACTTTGATTGTATAGTAGCTTCCTCTTCTGTCAAAGTATGGATTTCTTGAGTGATTACTGAATAGTGTCAGTTTTGCCTCTGTCTTCCCCTTTTCAAGAGGACTCCAACTGCCAGGAATAACTGATGAAATCTTTTCATCCATCATTCATTTTTATTTGGGAGTGATGACATCTGCTATAATGAATTAGTTTAATGGCAGGGGGAAAAACACCCAAACCCACAGTCTCATTTTGTGAAGTCTGCAACACACCAAGTGGAATAACCAGACAGTTACAGGGCACAAACTCTGAATGCCACATTTGATCTGTGCTATAATTTTTGGCAGGTGCCACTGATGTCATAACTTGGCTCTGGAGAAACAGTTATTTTTTAACAAGTAGAGATCACTGGGATGTAACTTCCATATGACTTGCAAGAATTCAGTAGCATCCCCTCCAAGGAAATGGATAGATCTGAAAAGAACATCTTGAATAACACAGCTTGTCTCAGGATTGTGCAACTGAGTCACTGACAGCTAAATAGATTTCTTTTTCACCCCTTTTGAAGTGTTGGTCTGTAAGAGCACCTGGTAGGTGCTACATGACAGGATTCCAGCTGAGCTGTTAATATGCTAAATAGCACGGGAAACTGAACTCAGCCAGCTGCAAGATGGAATCATATTGTATATAATTTGTTACAGAATTTAGCACTTCCACTTCGTGGCCAGATTCTTCTTACTTACACTGGTATCGCTGGGTGAAACAGAAAAACACAGGAAAAGTAAGGTGCTACTTACTCTGACAGAGGGAGCAAATACTGAGAGGGACCTCCTGCTCTCAGGTATTATTGGCAACCTAACTACATAACTCCTCTAATAATTTGGCAAGTGCCATCTTGAAATGAGTTATGTTTCTTACTCCAGGCATTTGCAATGAAATGTTGCTCCAGAACTTTTCTGTACTAACTACTAGACGTTTTCTTCTAATTTGCAACCTGGGTTTATTCAAGAATCAAGTTACCCTCCCCTTGGCTTCACAGTATGTACAACAGAAATCACTTTCCCTCTCATTCCTTGTCTTCAAGATAAATCAGTCAAGGACTTTGGATTCTTCTCATACTTATTGTATTGATAGGTCTCATGGCCTTGTGGAATAATTCCTAAAATATAATTTTTATTAAAAATATACAGCATTGCTCACACACTAAGGAAAGGCATAAAATCAAAACGTTTCCATGGTACAACAGAGCGACAGCCAGTATGCGAGGAATTCACTACATCACTGACTCCCCGAACAATATTGCTTACAAAAGCAACATGGAGGATGGAGTGAAGTGAAGATTCCATGGCCAAGCTCTGTGATTACACAGCAGATCTGGGAACAAGGTGATCCTATGGAACTGATAAGCAGCATGCTTGCTACCCTGAGCCAACAGTCCATCAAATTTTGATGAAATGCTGTCCTTTGTGTGAACTTTGCTCATTATAATGTCATTATAATACCAAAACACTCCTCTAGCCTGAAGGCTACCCACCTCCAAGGTGCGACCACTCCTCCTGGGTCTGTGCCCTGAATTTTTCATAAACTATACCTTTAAATGTGAGGCAAGAGAATTTTACACCAATCATAATAAAGGTATTTATGACTAAAATCATTCAAACTCAACCTTGAAGATAAAAAACAATATAAAAGTAGCCTGAGAAAGAGGGGATGCTAGGGAAGATACCATCATGAACAAGTCAGAGAGGATCTCATCATGCTTTTGACTCCTGGGACCAGTTGATGGGCTGAGCCTTTCTTTCCCCCCATTGGGACACCTGTGGGGAAGACTTAGACTATACCAAGTGCTTCCTCAGAAAACTTAGAAATCTCTCTAGAGGGTACCTGTTACATTTATAACCAGGCTGTGTTATTTGTAACTTTATTGCACACTTTGTACTATTAACAACATTTTTTCTTGCATGTGCTTTGCAGACAGTCTTTATATCACCAGCAAACCATAAGAACCTCCGTATTTGTTGCTAAAATAAACTGCACTGCTTAAGTAGCTAGCTGTTTCGGTTTCTCATTGAACGTGACCAAACATTAGGAAGTGGCTGTGCTAGTTCATGGACACGACTAGACTGAAGGTGCAGTCCACTATTAGTGTATCATGATAGTTTAATATATTAAATATGACTGGACTGATAATGGTCGATTGGGCATCGCTCAGAATTTAAACCTAGCTGCACCTAGCCTCCCACCTTGGTGAGGAGAGTTAGAAGAAAGAGGCTTTATTTTCTGCCAAACTATTTTGCCCTTTGACTCTTTTGACACTGTTTCCCACAGCTGACTTTTGTCTGGCTTTTTACACTGTCTCCCACAGCATCCTCATACGCAAGCTTAGGAAGTATGGGTTGGATGAATGGACAGTTAAGTGGATTGAAAACTGGCTAAAAGATAGGACCCAGAGGGTTGTGATTAGGGACACAGAATCCAGCTGGAAGACCGTAACAAGTGGTGTTCCCCAGGGGTAAGTACTGGGTCCAGTCCTCTTCAATATATTCATCATGACCTGGATGGAGGGATGGAATGTACCTTCAGCAAGTTTGCTGATGATGCAAAACTGGGAGGGGTGGCTGACACCCCAGAAGGCTGTGCCACCATACAGCGAGACCTGGACAGGCTGGAGAGGTGGGCCGAGAGAAACCTAATGAAATTTAACAAGGGCAAGTGTAGGGTGCTGCACCTGGGGAGAAATAACCCCAAGCACCAGTACAGGTTGGGGGCTGACCTGCTGGAGAGCAGCTCTGAGGAAAAAGACCTGGGAGTTCTTGTGGACAACAGGATGACCATGAGCCAGCAATGTGCCCTTGTGGCCAAGAAGGCCAATGGCATCCTGGGGTGCATCAAGAAGAGCGTGGCCAGCAGGTTGAGGGAGGTCATCCTGACCCTCTACTCTGCCCTGGTGAGGCCACACCTAGAGTACTGTGTCCAGTTCTGGGCTGCCCAGTTCAAGAAGGACAGGGAACTGCTGGAGAGGGTACAGCAAAGGGCCACAAAGATGATTAAGGCCCTGGAACATGTCTCCTATGAGGAAAGGCTGAGGGACTTGGGTCTTTTTAGTCTTGAGAAGAGAAGACTTAGAGGGGATCTGATCAATGCATACAAATACTTCAAGGGAGGGTATCAGGAGGACAGGGCTGGTCTTTTCTCAGTGGTGTCCAGTGACAGGACAAGAGGAAATGGGCACAAACTTGAGTATAAAAAGTTCCAGCAAAACATGAGTAGGAACTTCTTTACTGTGAGAGTGGTAGAGCACTGGAACAGGCTGCCCAGAGAGGTGGTGGAGTCTCCTTCTCTGGAGACATTCAAAACCCTCCTGGAAAAGTTCCTGTGCAACGTGCTCTAGGTAGACCCGCCCCGTTGGAGGAGATCATCTAGTCCAACCCCATATCATTCTATGATTCAACAGGCCTCTCTCTGCAGTCTCATTGAAAACAGGCAATGAGAACTGTATGTCATATTCCAGCCGAGTACTAGCACATTACATGCTTCCCGATTTTTTTTGGATGTAACCATCTGAATCTAGAATTTGTCTTTTCCAGAGACGTACCATGCTTGTAAACACTCTCTAATTGATTAATTCACCCACCTAGTTTTCCTTTTATTTTTTCTAACTCACAAGCTCCAGCTTATAACAGAAATTTTAACTAGATCCTAAGTTCATGACCTGCCTTTCATGCCACTTTCTCTGTTTCAGTCTTTCAGATGATCTGTTACTTTGGTCTTTTAAATTCAGTCCCCTGTGCTGCTGACAACCTCTCTGTCCTCCTGAAAATTTCTTTAACTCACTGCTTCATTTTGTGCCAAGTGTCACCACTCAAAAGAGTAGTAAGATTGTTTCTAAGACAGATCTGGAGGAAAGCCTTTTTTAACCTTCTTGCTGGTAGGGAGCTTTTGCTAAAAGGTGTTATCTAACTTTAGCCACTCCTGATCTACTTAAATGTCTTGTATGATTTTTTTTTATATTTTATTTGTAACAGCTTATCTAATATTTTTCTTGTGGCACTAGGTTAATTATTTTACTGATGTTCACAGTTTATCTGGTCCACACGTATCTGCCCACATTTATCTATGTTGAAGAGGAGCACTGAAGTAATGTGCCGTGGTTGAACTTTGGCAAATATGCTTTGCATTTATTTAATTTGCCTTCAGGTCTTTAATTTAATCCTCCAAAGTTTTTTGAAAGCCTTAAATGATGTAAAGTCAGACCAGTATCTCTATTCAAAATGTGACAGAATATTGCTCCACCAATAACACTGTAGGTTGTATTCCAGTTCTCTGTCAATGCCTGAAGCCTGGATGAGATTCATATGTAGAGGTAATATCTTTTCTTAGATCAGCCAGTGTAAGCTGGGAAAAATGCACAAGGTCTGAAATAGAAACAGCAAATTTCAAGGCTGTATACCTAATATCAGTTAAGAATAATTGTTCTATGTTTAAATAGATAAATCTCAGTGATATCATCAGAGAGAAAGGTTGTTTCCTCTGTAAGAAAGAGTACAAGAAAGTAAAAGAGAGGTAATGAAATTCACCTTATCTCTTACAATAAAGAGAAACAGGTTATTTGTTACTGGCTGGATGTGCTCAGTAGATGGGAAGAAAGGAAGAGAGAGGGAGATTATAATGTGTCATTAAGTATGCCCCTTGAGTCCATAGTTAGTTTAAATGAACAGCAAGATTAATTTTTCCACTAATCATTCAGTAAGACACCCAGCATCACTACTGTTAATGGAAGGTAACCATGAAATGTAACATGAGATTGGTAATTCACTGCTCTGGGACATGTTGCTCTGTCTGATAGCTGATCCTGAACCCTAGGCAGATGCCCAAGTTGCTGATGATGGTGTCAAACTCTTACAGTTTCTGTTCTTGGAGCTGCTCCACTTTATATAAATAACACAATACTCTGGGCTTGAGAGACAGTCAACAGCGCACCTGTTTAATCTCCTATATGACTCAGAGCAGGGTTTTGCAATTTCCCATATATTGGATATATTGCCTCACATTTTGGCTACTAGGTATTCTAAGGTGTGTTTTTCATGGCAAGGGAGTTATTGGAATTTGTTTTGAAATACCTTGGTTTCACTGTGGCCCTAACATAAAACAGATCTCATAATCCTGCTTGTATTCTTCTGTTTGAAACTGCCCAAACTCAATGTGTCTGAACACTCAGCCACAGTTCTGCTATATAATTTAATGTACTGTATAATAATAAATGTACTGCCTAGGGGCAAGAAAGCATATGAAACTCTAGGCAGAGGACTAGGCCACTGCAAGACATACAGACAAATAATCAGAGCTTTTTGATATTTCTAATTAAGATTGCTGAGACTTGGCATGCAAGACGCAGTCTGATACTACATAGAGATCAACAATATAGTCTACTCCAGCCTTCTAGTAGTACAGAGTCAATTGCATGAATATTATCTAACTTTAGAATTTTCACAGATTTACTCTATAGATTTGCCAGAAAAAAAAACCCAGCATCTTGAGTTATTTCCATTATTTCGGCTTGAAAAAGCACTGAGATACCACCATTGTAGGTTTATAGCCTAACCTTATAGTTTCACCTAAGAAGTTGACCGGTCTACAGTGTACTGCTCCCAAAATGGCTCTGACAGTTGCTTTTGCTTATTTGCAGTCCTGAGTAATGTGCTCTGGGCAATCCTGCTTTAGCAGGGAAGTTGGAGTAGAAGAAGTCTGGAGTTCCCTTCCAACTCTGATAATTCCATGATTCTGTGACTTGTAATGATTTAGCTCTATGAGTAGGTCTCATGTAGTGTTGTCTTGCACTGACATAAATATAACTGATTGTGTTTTGGATGTTGTGTTATAGATATTAACTTTATTACTCCACCATCACCTTGGAGTATTTTGATAGATGGTGCAGAAATCACTATTTATATAGGACTTTTTTGCTTTATGTGAGCAGTTGTAATATGGCTGTGAACAGTGGTGAACAGTGTGTTTTGGAGTGTTTTCTTACAGTATTACTGTCAGGGTCTGGAGGACCTCAACAGGACTTTACAGACATGCCCAAGTGCTGTGTTTCAGCTAAGGCCCAGGAATCTGGTTCCTACCTGGGATCTGCCAGACAAATTGTCATCTTCAGCCCCGTCTCTGACCCTGCCTCTAAACAGACCTCAGACCTACATTGCAGATCAAGCATCTGGCAAAAGAATTTAGTGACAGCATCATAGGTAGTTTGCCTGTGGACCTGTCTCCTGGATGTTCCTAGACCTGTTTCATCCCTTCACCATTCTTGGGGCTGCTGATGGATGCTGTTACTGGCACCTGATGTAGGAACCTGTTTGTCCTGCCATTTTGAGACCCCACAGGAGGACTTCTTCTTGGTGAAGGCACTGCCTGTGCTGCAGTCACACTTGGCTCCTGGCTCATTCTCCAGTCATGGGACAGCCCCACTTTTGTTTCTACCTGACCATTACTATGGATGCAACTCCAAGGATGGTAGCAATATAGGGGCATCAAAGATGGTGGAATACCAATTTCCTGGCAATAAAACTAGGAAGGAGTGTCAAAGAATAGACTGCCTTGTTTATAGCTGGGGTCTCACTAATCTCTGTGCAATTTTCTAAAAAATGCTCAAAAATATTAGTGTTGGCAGTACTACATTCTACCTTATGGATATGGAGTCTAATAGCTATAGACAGTCACTAGACTGTCGCACAGACGAACAAAAAATACTGTCCTAACAGATAGTGCTGATCTGCCCTAGCAGATAGTGCTGGATTCTGATATTTCATGTGTTCAGATGTGTGGAGACCTTTATCTAAACTAGGTACCTAAAAGTAGAGCCCTAAAGCCAAGCAAATTTCCTTATGGTGTCTGAGTTCGTGACAAGAACACATGGATTGTGTTGCAAATCTGAGAAGACTGTCAGAGAGGGGAAAATTTGAAGCTGGGGAAGGTAGCATCTGTGGAGATTATCTCCATTGCTAATTTGATGCAGATGAGCAGCACATGATGCCAGACATAATGACAGTTACCCTTCCTACTGCGGTCTAACAATGGTGACTATTGTCCATCTCTTACCAGTGAAACTGCGATTGATGATCTGGAGGGTACTTGCGTAATCATAAGTTTCTCTGCCTCAAGTGATTTCTAAGTTATTTCTAGTTGCACAAATGGTTTATAGAAAATTTTACGCAGATAGGTTTCTCTAGCTATGCTGATGCTGTCAAAAAGATGCTTGTTTGCATTAAGTAACCAAGTGTTATCCTTCACTGAAAGGAAGACAACCCATTTGTAACAGGCCATTGAAGGTTTCAGCGGATACTTAACTGCAGTGACCTCTGGATAGTCTAGCGGGCTGCAAAGCATTTATTTCTTTCCCTAGTTAGACTTGGTCATATGCATTTGTCAGGGTGTCCAGTCTCAGATTTTTGTTTGACTTCCATTTCCTTATCAGGACTATGTTTGTCTTTTGTGTATTGCACATTATTTTAAAGTGTGAGGGGAAGCATACATCAAAAGGAATGAAGACAAAAGTGCACTAGCTGTTTATGTTTTTTACTGATGCAAAGCTCCTCCTAGCTTGCAAGGCCTGCCGTGCATGCAGTAAGCCCCCTCATGAAGGGCTATGTTATGGCTACAAGATGCATGAAACAGGACAAACTGAGAGGTGCTGATGAAATGTAGATGGTACTGCAGTCTTTCTATGGTCTGGGAAAGTGTTCTTACTGTCTCGTCATTGTTCTTTTTGCTTTCCTGCTCAGCAAATGCAGCCACCAACTTCTTATACAGGAAGTCTCTGTAATGTTTATTTGCTGAACCTTGTCTCACTTCTACTGTCCATGTTCTTTATTCCCCAGCTTTTACCTATTTTGTGTGGATCTGTCTTCAATTGTGTGGCTTTGACCAGAATGGTCAAGCTTCCTTAAGCTTCAAAATCAGGACATTGAATGTTTTCTCTGCAACAAGACAGATAAATAGCCTACAGGATTTAAGAGTTTGTATTACCATCTTCCGTTCTGTGTCAGGGGACAAAGCTGCTACTGGTAAGGTCAATTTATATACTCTCTGTGTGCACCGAAAAGGGAGACATAGCATGGACAGTTCCCATGTCAGAACATGCCAGAGAGAGCAAAAGTAGGGGACAAGGTGAAAACAGTGCAGTGTGTTGGTCCTGTGAATGGTATCTCTGAGCCCATGTAGACACACATTATGCTGGATAATGTGATGTTGTTTCACCTGTGTAGCTCCAGGTTGGCAAGCATGTCTTTCCAATGACATCGTCTGCTATAGTGTCACCAGTCCTGCATAAGCTAATTGAAGAAATGTAAAATAATTGAACAAGAAAAGCACATGGAGAAGTCTGATATCTTAAGAACTAGGACATGCTGTAATACTACCTTGATCTACATCTTAAAGGAAGACTTGAAGGACTGACCAATATGAAGCAAAATCTATGTACAGAAAATGTCCAGAGTGGATACAACAAAGGGGTCCTATGTGAGGGTTGCAGGGTCCAGAAAGGAATGGGAAGGATCTCGTACCAAAAAATAATTTTTCATGAAAAATCCAATTGAAATTTAGCATGAACATACATTGGGGAACCAGCATAAAATCTATCACTGCAAAATTAACCTGTCAAAATATTTTGAATGAATCTGATTTGCAGTCTGAGTTCATAGTCTGTCAGTGTTTTGCACTGTGGAATTGTATTACTGGAACTTAAACGCTGGCTTCACTATTTCAAGGAAAACTGTCTTAGAAATGCTTGCTTAAGAGGCTGTATCAGGGTACCCAATTTATTCAAAATACTCTTTTAATAGCTTAATAGCTCTCCACAGTAGAGAGGCAGGGGACAGATTATTATACTCGTAAAATCTGGGAAAATAGCCAGAGGAATTTATACTTCAACTGACAGTGAGAAAGGAATTGTAAAAGAGTTGCTATTTCCCAAATTGATATTCATATTAACATATTCAGATCTACTAATTACACTTTGACTTGCTAAGGAAGTAGTGCAGTTATTTTCTTGGAGATTTTTTTTGGTGTTTTTATATTTTTTTTAAAAATTAATTAATTAGTTCATCTACAAAAAAAGAGTTTCTGTTAGAATCCACTGAATTTTAAGCCAAATCTGCTTCATGGTATTTGCAACCTGTTTGTGTTCTGGTAATGCTTTAGGAAATGCCCTTATGGACATGAACATTTAAATGTTAAATACTTTCTAATAAATGAGTGAGTTATTCCAAACTCCTCATTATTATTTTACTGAGCCATTCCTTTGAATTCCTCCTTTAATGATTTATCATATCCTATCTTATCAGGGCAACAAGTTGTTCAGGATGCAAACCATATTATACATCACAGAATTTAGTGTAGTCATTAGTCCTAATGGGCTGCTTGGTCCTTGATATTCTATTGTAATACAAATGAACAGCATTTCTGTTAACAAACTTTATTTATTTTTAATAGTATTTAAATTTTAACCTCCTCTTAAATTTTTGACTGTTATGTAGAAATATCTGTGGGCTTAAATACACAGACAAATCACCCATAGTCTCTGTTAACTTTTTCTATATGTTATTTTAGGGTGCAGCAAAAGTGAAGAGCCTGAGGGTTGCTAGGTGTGCAAAGGAGAGCCTAAGTCAATCTTAGTAGCACGTAATAAAAAAACATCATTAGGACAACACGGTGGTGAGACCCTGAAGTCCACAGTCCATGCATTTCAGACTCTTTAACAGCCTCACATCTCTATTAGAAACTAGCTCTATTCTGATATGAAATTCTGTTAGGAGTTGGTTGATTTATCCTGTGTGGGCCCTTGCGGAGTATCTTTTGGTTTAGCCTTACCTGAGATATCTTTTTTAATTTCTTTTTGGTGCTTTGAGAATGAACCAAAGCCTGGTAACTAAAGGCAATTGGGGAATTCACTTCAGAAGTGTGCTTTTGTCTCAAGCAACAGTGCTAAAGTATAATCAACATTAATATATTTGAATTCCTGTTTGTTATAGGCTAAGAATGTGGATCCACAAAATTAACATTATGTATAGTAACTTACTACCCACAGCAATATGTTTATGTGTCCAAGCTGTTGAGACCCTGTATTTCCTTTTCCTAGGACTAAAAACCCATTGTCTCAGACATTTTAAATTAGAGGGGAAAGAGCACTGCCAAGTGCACTGTGGAGTCAGAGTAAAATGGCAAAGAAATGAATTAAATGACCTCATAGCTGTTTTCCATTTATGATTTTTATGTTTCTATATATTTGCTCACCTTTTTTTTTGGGGGGGGTGGGGGGGTGGGGTGACTAGATATGCTAAAGTTAGGGAGGGAAAATTCATTCTATGAGGCACAAAACTCAATAATGGAAGGGTCAGAAGTTTGGGCTTTTTTCGCCATGTTCAGTGTTTCACAATTGGGCAGGTGTAATATGCATGTTGTTATTATTTTTAAGGCTTGAGGCTTGGTATGACATTTGATGAAGGAAAGCTGTGACCTGAAATGGCCTGGCAACAGTAAGACCAGTCACAAAAAAATGAAGACTCTGACATGCCTGGGTGTGGGGAAAATTTGCCACTTTCAAAAAGCAGCCCTTGTAGGCAAACCTCCTATACTTTCTATAATGGATTGAACTACTTTATAGTAATTCTGGCCGTTGCCATAATTTATGTAGTCTCTTTATGAAACCCAGATAATACTTTTTCTTGAAAATGAGATAGATCTTAGCTGATGTTGTCTGGGTACGTGTGTCCTAAATATTTTAAACACAGCCATTGGCGATTTTGAAATTTCTGGTGGGCAACACTGATTTTCTGGCCAATTGTAAGTGATGTATCCATTCTTCCTCTAAAGCAAAGCCAAAGGTAGGCATATCACAGTGGGGATTCTTACTTTTGGCTGCCATGCACACATCATGACATATCAAAAGCTTTCTATCTCTTCCTAAATAAGCAATATATGTCTCCAGCTGAAAAACAGCTTGCTGCCAGCAGGTGATTTGTTGACTTTTGTGCCATGCCTTTATTTTGGCTCACCTTAGAATCTTAAAATGTCTCATCTTGGAGCTTCCTCCTAACATATTCTGGAGCTCTTAGGCTTCATTTTTACTGTATTGTTCCTCCTTTCTGATTTTATTGAACATTATATATCATTGTCAAATGTGTTACTGGAACCCCATTATGCATGTTCAACACTTCCACACCCTGGATGCAGCTGCACAGGCTGAGGTGATTACCACCACCATCTTGCCTCAGCCCTTCATCACCCCCTCCTCATGCCAGTAGCTACATCCTCTCCTGCTCTGCCAGGTGCGATGCTGAAAGGAGTCCGTGAGCTCTTCATCCAATGCAGACCAGAGGTTTAAAGTGTCTGAAGAGTAAGAACCTGCTCTCACAAATGTTTTGATGTAAATGGTTCAGGGCATGATCTCATGAGAAGCTTAGCTGGCAGGTTGAAGATAGCAACTGAGGACTGTGAGAGTGCTGACTCACTGTAACTAAAAACCACTTGTACCTGCTTTATTTTCTTGGACTTAAAGGAAAATATGTCCGTGTTTTCCTAATGTTCTTATTTGCTCTCTTTAGTCAAACTATGTGCCATTTTTTTCTATTCAAATGTTGTTTGAGTTTTGTCCCAGTTATAATTTACTTTAGAACAATAGCTAACTCCAGGAATCTAGGAGGAAATTAGAAAAGTAACAAGTATTTTAAAAGGAGCAAACATCTCCTGAAGATGGTGGAAATAAAACTGTACAAAAATATTTAAAAATAATAGATGTCCATCATGATGACGGATGTTTCTAGGTAGGGAAAAAGCTATAGCTAAGAGCATTTTCCACACTGGGTTCTGTGCAAAGGTGAATAAGGCAGTGTGCACCCTGTTGTCAAAGTATCTGTAATTTAAATTAAGTGACAGCCTAAAGGCTGAGAATAAAGATGAAATCTTTTATATCACAGTTGCGCATGCTTTCCAAAAGGTACAGATGATGTGTAACAACATATTTGTTACCATGCACTGATTCTCTTTCAAGGCACAGATTGCTACTGAAAAGTTATGTCCTTATGAGTATAGGACAGATTATTTAGAAAAGTAAGGATTTTTTCAGAAATAAAAATATTTTGGCAACTGCAGAAATAAAAATCAATGCTGGTCTTAGACTTTGGGAACTCCAAGGTCACACAACGAGCTTCCTTCAGTCTGCCAGCTAGCAAGTGAAAATGGTTTCAACTTTGCTAGTCTTACTTATTTGCTCCTGGGTCCTGTATTTTGTTTTGGATACCCTATAGCCATTTCAAATTAACTGTTTCCTTAAACTTTCATTGCATGAAAAAAATTGCAGCAAAAGAGGAGAAATCCTATATAGAAGAGATTCTTTAGAAAAGATGTTTCCCAAAAAGAAAACATTCTAACTCTTGGTCTTTTCTGCCTTCGTCTCACTTTTAAGCCTTTTTTACTTTTCTGGAGTATGCTATGAGTGCAAGCTTGTGGGCATTGATGTGGACTTTAGGGTCTCCTGTTTCACAGCATAGGAGCTCCTCAGGTGGCAATGATTATCACTTTTTTCAGACTAATTTCCTTAGAGGTCAAGCAGTTTGTAAACTGTCCCAAAAGGGAAAGGTTCCGAGTATACAGGAAAGCACAGATAGAAAAAAAAAAAAAGAAAAAAATGTCTAAGGAAATCAGATATATATATTGGGGGGGGGGGAAGGAAAAAATCCTCACATCCTAGCAATTCAGTGAAATTTTGTTTGGTTAAGAAATATATTTCTGCTGAGATGTTACATCCAAATTAGTTTAAAATTAGATTTGAATCTAGTTATGTTCTACCCAGCCTACTTTAAATGCAATATTTGTTCTTTACAATCAAGCTATTAGAATGACTTTAAAATATAATCCTCAGAAACAACACAGTCATTTATCAAATGTTGCGTTAGGCTGCTTGACATTTTAATTTACAAGTGTTTTATTATTAGTTTGGTCTCTCGGTTATTAATTGCTTGAAAAACATGTCATTTTTCATGTCTTATATAGACAAATACAAGAAAAGGGGTCAAATTTTAATCTTGGTGAAACCAGCATAAACTGCATAACTGCACAACTGATAACAGCAGTAAGTCACTGAAAAGTTACTCTCGTAAAAGATAGACATCTCCTCTTATATCTAAGCAGTCACAAATGAAAGTCTGCTTCAAGCAAAAGAGACTCTTTCTCTTTTGTTTCTTCAGTAGTAAAATTATATAAAGCAGCATGCAATTTCTCAGCTGTTGTGTTTCTTCCAGTTAAGTTATGCCTTGAAATGTTTCCCCCAAGGACTTGGATATCAGTTTCTGAAGCCTAAAAATAAGGACTACTAAGGCAGAGAAAAGAAGTAAAATCACCTTCTGCTCCCATTGCAAAAGCACGGACTTGTGCTTGTTTATTAGCTGGTATGTATGACACATATCTTTATTTTATTGAAAAATAACTATTCTGAGTTTTAGCTGAGAAAATTTGACATTGATATAATGCTGATTGTAATTTTATTCCCTTGTTAGGACCATGATGACCAGACTGCTTAATAATTTGCAAGCTCTACGTGAACAAATTCACCAAAATCCTCCTATTAAATTGGCATTGTTGCAAGTAAAATGTTGAACACATATAACCATCTGACCTGGAAAGCACAGTACTGCACATCAAATCAAAACTTGCCCTTTACATTCAGATCTCAAGCAATAAACCTGAAAAAAAAGTGATAAGCTAACACTGCGGAGGTGGTATCGGAGGAGGTGTGACTTTTTTTGGAGAAAGGAAGGGTGGAACAACTCTCAGTAGTACAAGCATGATGAATGCTTCGCTTATGTACAGAGCTTTTTATTTACAGACCTTGCAGTATTTTATTTGGAATATAAATGTTAATGTTTTCATTTTATGGATGGGAAGAATGAAACTTTGATGAGTAAAGTCATTTGTCCAAAGCAACTCTACCAATAATCTGGGAATCTATTTATTAAACAACTGCACTGAACCTTCTCTGTCCCACACTTAGACCAAAGATTGAAACAGAAACATTTCCCGAGTTATTCACTTCTTCCACTTCTCCTTTTTCATCTTAATGAGCTTTCTTTGGCCTACTTTTGGGCGTGAACTAATGCTGGAATAAAATATGTTGTTATGTTTCTAATGCAAGAAAAATCACGAAGAGTCAGAAATCTTTCATATTCTGCTTTTGCTATAGAAGCTCGGTAGGTAGTGTGGCTGTGTCACCAGTAAAAACTTTTCTCTCTATTTTTTCTTCTGTCATTCAGTCTCATTTGGCCTTCTATTTTCTGAATTGCAGATCTAATTGAATAATTAGACCTCCATAATCTATTTTAAAGAGAGAAATTAAAAAACCCAAACCTGTCTACTTTCACACCCTTTAATGTGTATTTTAGAGAACACCCATGAGTGTTATGAAAGCAACCTTATTTCTGCTCTACCATGGGAAGACAAGGCATAAAAACCCCAACATATTATTACCACTCCATATTTTCTACAGACATACCATAAGAAGTTACTGGCTTGCTCTGTATTTTTTCCTTAGTGTGTTCTTACACTAGTACTCTGCCCTTTTTCCTGCTATCCTTTATTTACAGCTAGTGTTCAAGAATCCAAATGAGTCAGTGAAAGATGTTCAATTAGTCTGTTAAAAATTCCTGATGAATCTGACTTAATTCCAGAAAAAATCTAAGTGTTTTGTGTTTGTTTTGTGACATCTGTCTGATGTCCACAAGGCTACAGTTCATCTTGACTACATGACTTTTTTGTTTTGTTTGTGTTTTTTTTTGTAAATTTATCTCTATTAAACCTCTCCTAAGCAAGCGAGGGCTTCATAAAGACTCAGCCCTAAATCTGTAGGACTAGCTGGACCCAACATTGTATTTCATTATGACTGACATTCCTTGTTCAGTCCAAATTCAATGACGCGAACATGTCTGAACATGTCAACAAATTTGGTCTGAATGTTATGAAAAGTGGAAAACTATCTCTTGTGGATTTCCTGGGCCACTCCAAATCCTGTATCATTTCCCACCATAAGCAGGAGATACTCATCCTCCTCTTCTCCAGGAGAGGAATTTCAAGGAATGGAAACAAAGGTAGAAAACTGTAGAAAGCTGGTGGGCATGTAAGAGAATGGGAACAATGGGATGGAGGAAAACAAAGCTATGAGAGTTGCAAAAGTGAAGTGTTTTTTTTTATGTACCATGAGTAGCCCATGTGTGGCTTGAAAAATCTACGTTCCCTTCTCCTCCGTTTTGAGATGGGTTTTCATACTTACTATAAATGACTGAACAGGGAGTTTTAATTATAGTAAAACACAACAACAGAAATGAATCCCCATGGTTAACATAAGACTGCATCATAAGACTGCATCACAGTCCTCAGTGACTGAGACAGCGAGGACTCAAATGCTTGTAAATAGTGCAGGTGTTGAAAGCCAATATGAGGTTATATAACTTCTTGACCAGAGAAGTGCCAACACTTGTCTTGCAGCGTTGTGGTGTATGACGGTACATTTCTGGTGACAATTTACAGGCAGGGACAAACGTCTTTGATCTCACTACAGTTGGCAATATTTACATTTCATATTCAGTCCTCACCCTCTCAGAATATGCTGTTTCCAGGCAGAAGTAATAACACTAAAAAAAAGTGACCAACTGTGCTGCTAGTTTTTTAAGAAGAGATCCACATGGGTGATGTGAATAGATTTTAGCCGATTGCATATGAGATATTACTGTTATTAGTTTCAATTTGTTAATTATTCTTGTGTGAGTAAGGATCTAAGTCCCACAACTCTGTATCAACTGTTTAACTGCGTGAACAAAGCCTGACGGAAGAGCATAAAAAGTGATGAGTACCTAATGATAAAGAATGGGTATAAAAATAGTGGCATTTCTGTGATTGGAAAGTAATCCACTGTCCATGAAGACACCAGACATGTGTCAAAGAACTGCATACCAGTGACATCACTTAATACAATTTCTCTGGACAGATTTTTGTACTACATTTTCTAATTTTTGTTCACTGTTGATGTCCATGTTTAAAGCTGAACTTTTTCTCTTGTCTGGTCAAACTTGTTGTGTTAGATCAGATAAGCTCAACTCAGGCATAAGAAATAGCAGATTTTATGATGTGCTTGAAAAAATATGCAGTACTTCCAGGGCAAGATTTTCAGGAACAGTTTTCTGTTCTGTTTTTGTTTTATTTTTCTTCAAGAACTTGTGTTTCTGTAGTGCTACAGAAATATTACTTCTATAATTGCTCACTCAAGCCTCCAAAATGTTACAATATTGTAATGATAAGACATTCTATTTAAATGGCACTGTTGCTGTGAGCTGTACTTGTTTCTCTGTAATCCAGATTTATTGCCCTCCTTATTGTCAGCAAATGTGAGCAAACACGAAATATTTTTCTGTAATGATACAAAAAGGAAACATAAGCAATGTTTCAAAACCTTCTATGAGATGGCAAGGTCAGTCACATGCCTCTGAATAATTTCCTAAGCATCTGTTCATTCTGGCTATTGCAGTGTCCAACATTGTAGATATGGTATAAATAACGACAGTACCATTTACTGGGGTCTGAATGCGCAACTATGTGTTTCGCAAAAGTCCTGCTGAAGGACATGGAGTTTTGAACATGGAAATTTTGTGGGGCTGAGCTGTGATTTTAGACCAATCTTAAAAATCAGTATCCTGTTTCACTTTTGCTGCAACAATGAGCCTGAAACCAGACATGTATCTACACAAAGGGAAACACAAAGAGTTAGTATATCCCAGCACAGGGAATTGGCTGTCCTTTATGTAGTTGGACTTTGCAGAAGGTAGGGGCTTGAAATGTGATGGGCTGCAAAACTTGGCAGCTGGTACACTTAGCTGGTACACAATAAAAATCTGATAGGAGACCTCACTTCTAAGTGGGGCTTCTCAAATTACGTTTCCAGGTTGTTTTTAGTGTTAAGTTCATAAAAGACATAATGAAATCAAAGACCTGTTAGTTCAGAGCCCTTTCACATAGCATCAAGTGTCACAGATTTTATCCTGTGGTGACATTGGTTTTTTTTTGTTGAAATTTCTGCTGTTTTGTGGTATGTCAGGTAGGAAAGACATTACCTTGATAGCTTTTTTGGTGACATCTCCAATGTATGTTCTCATGCAAATACATATTTTTATAACACCTTGAGAGGGGCCTGAGTCATCCAGGAAGACTTGGTCCCTATTCAGGTAGTTTGTGGCTTCCTTGGGCTTCCTGTTCCTATGTCCCTCCAGGAGAGGGAAACTCTCTACATTACACAAACAGCACACAGTCTAGCCCTATTCAGGAGCACAACAAGCTGCACAGGCAAAATGGGCTCAGTGCTTCCCTGAGAGAGAGGGATGACAGGGCCAGCTGTTTCCAGCTGAGGAGACAAGCTTTTAATTATGACTGTTGTAGTGAAATTTGCCTTTTCTGCCAGTTCCATAAAGAATTGCCGAGAGAAAAAATTAAGATAAATTGAAAACTCTTATGTATTTTAATATAACTAATACTTAAAGTAAGGTAATAAATAGGAAAAAAGCTGAATTTTGAAAGCATAAAGAAAGTCACCCAGGAAATTGACTTGTTAATGACTACAAACTGTAATGAAAAGATTTCATCAGAAAAACAGAAGTACAAATATTTGCTGTCTTTTGACTGACAGTTCCCAATCTTGTGCTCTCCTGTCCCAACCCCTTCTGTTGCCTAGGAAAAACTAATGATCACTTCCATAATAGGATAATGCTTTTCTATGTTTAATATATGTTTTATATATTAACAAATAATTGATATATTAATTATATAATTAATAATAAATTAATATGTTTAATCTAATTGGATTTTGTTCAAATGCTAAGTCAAGTAGCACTTTTTTCTCTCTTGTTGCTCTGATCCTCCTTGTGTGATGAGAAATACCAGAATTAAACTGGACTTCATTGAACTGCTCTTCCTACATTTACATCTAATGAACACTAAGTACACTGAGTGAAGAATGGGTGTTCTATTTGCTTTCTCATTTTCATTTGCTTGTACATGGATTCCCTCAAGTGCTTAAACCTTACTAGAAAAAAAAATGGGGGTTGAAAAGGATTAGCACAATTTTCTGCTCTTATTTTAAGTAAAATAAGAGCAAAAGTTTCTAGGTCAATCAGATTGTGGATATTACTATGTGTTTGTCTGGGTGTGGACAGAAAGTGTAGAGCCATATATTTTTGGCAGAGTTAATTGAGTGCATAGAATCATAGAATCATAGAATAGCTAGAGTTGGAAGTGACCTTAAAGATCATCTAGTTCCAACCCCCCCTAACATGGGCAGTGACATCTCCCACTAGAGCAGGTTGCTCAAAGCCCCATCCAGCCTGGCCTTAAAGACTTCCAGAGATGGGGCATCCACATCTTCCCTGGGCAACCTGTTCCAGTGTCTTACCACCCTCACAGGAAAGATTTTCTTCCTAGTGTCTAATCTAAATCTCCCCTCTTCCAATTTAAAACCATTACCTCTTGTCCTGTCACTACACTTCCTGACAAAGAGTCCATCTCCAGATCTCCTCTAGGCCCCCTTCAGGAACTGGAAGGTTGCTATAAGGTCTCCCTGGATCCTTCTCTTCTCCAGGCTGAACAGCCCCAGCTCTCTCAGCCTGTCCTCATGGGAGAGGTGATCCATCCCTCTGATCACCTTCGTGGCCCTCTCCTAGACCCGTTCCAACAGATTCATGTCCTTCCTGTGTTGAGGACTCCAAAGCTGGAAACAGTACTCCAGGTGGTGCAGCTGTATACATTGTTTCTGCAAAGCTGGCTGAAAACTTGTCCCACGTATACATGGAATTTATTTGTCCCAGATTAGGCTGTGTGGGAAAAAAATCAATTTCTGAACTCTTGACAACCTCTTTGTCTTTTCCTGAAAGAATTAAAGTATTTTAATCAGGTTACCCTAATGGAGTAAAAGGCAAAAACACTTAGGCCTTGTGGGGACCCAGACAATCTTTGAAGAAAATGTTGGTTAATTAATTTTTGACCTCCTTCCATTACACCAGCTCCACCATAACCAACTAACACGTTATTAAGCAAGATTTCTGTGAGTAAAA
Source organism: Gallinago undulata (assembly GCA_026546715.1). Lineage (NCBI taxonomy): Eukaryota > Metazoa > Chordata > Aves > Charadriiformes > Scolopacidae > Gallinago > Gallinago undulata. The sequence continues at coordinate 44,686,940 of JAOTQQ010000019.1, forward strand.
TTCCTACTGTTGTGCTGTGTAGAGCTGTACCTGAATCCATTTTCCCTGCTGTAAGCAATGATGAAGTTACTGGTGGTCTGTACAAGAGCAGTTATCCGACTAAAATTCCTAACATAGGAAAGAGTTATGAAAGAGAATATTGTTTATGCAACAGATCCCACCTGCATATGAACATATGTTGGTTTTGTACCCTACACCACTGCCTATATACAAACAAACATGGAGCTTTTTTTGTGTGTGTAAATGTATTGTGAGATATGGTAACACATAAGGTTACACTCAACTTCCTGTGTCAGGATAGACAAAGACCTCTTATAAATCCTTTGATTCCTGTGGGAAAAAACAAGCAAACAAACAAGCAAACAAACACCAAACAACAAAACCTGCTCTTGGGAGTAAAGAAATCTATCACTAAATATGTTGAGAATTAATGAAATAACCAAGACCCAAGAATTTTGTGTGTCCTCTGGATAAATATTATTATGAAACTTACTACAAGGATCTATGTATCATAAGCAGCTTCCTAAGATTAATAAAAAAGAGTTTTTCATTCGATTCATGCTACTTTAAAAGACATCATACTTAAAAAATAGATATGACAATAAACCATCATTGATCATATATTTTAGCATTTGGCTTCAACGATGTGCTAGGTCTGTTGTGATGGGCATAGGTAGAAATCTGCTCTGAAGTATTCTGGTCTTCCTCAGAGGAAGAAAAAAACCATAGAAAGTGGAAGTAAGATTGAATTCTGTAATTCTCTCTGCCCCATTTTTAGTTTTAAATTAAACTCTTTCAAGTAGAAAGTGAACAATTTTATCAGTTAGTTACTTATCAGAACTGAAAAAAATCTGAGTGAGCACATTGAAAATATAGACATCTTTATTTTAAGGTATTGTATTCTCATGTGACTTTTCCAGTTCTGCTGAAATAAAAAAGTGTAACTGAGAAGAGCCCCCAAGATAAAAATGTTCAAGAAAAGAAAATCAATAATGGTATTTCAGTTTTTGAAATGAAGATTTGATATGTCAAAATTTCTCTGCTCTGTATTAGCCGGTTAAACAAAGTGTTTTCTGCATAATTTATGTGTTGGAAATGCAGCTTTAAAATTCTGATAAGCATTAGTACTGTATACTTATCATTCTAAGAAAAGCAACATACTATAACGTTTGAATTAGTTTTGAAATAAAAAAAATTACATATGGCAATAGCAACTAGAAAAGTGAAACACACCTAAAACCCCTATGAATATTTAAGATGCAAACTTTTAAAACCATGATTTGAGAAAACTTTCTCTTGAAAAAAAAATCGAAACAAAAAACCCACAAAACCAACAAAATTCTACCCCCCCAAATAATTTACACACAACACTATTAAAACAGTTTTAAGTTTATCTTTTCAGTAGCTGAAATAGGCAAATAATTAACAGTAAAGTTATAAAAAAAAGAAAACAAGTGTATAAAGAATTTTTTTCTTCCACTCAGAATTGGTCTTTCAAAACTAAACAATATGCCAATTGTTGGATGTAATAAGGCCATTTCATGATGCAGAGAAGTGGAGTTTTTTTATCATCTTCCTTTCCAGGAAACGCGCTATTCCTCTAGTGTTGTAGTCCTTCCATTTGTGCAGCTGTGGGAAGGATGGAATACAGAGGGACCCTGTAATCCTCCCACCACATGCAGAAAATTAGTCCAGTCTGGAGCTGCCAGCTGACTGAAGCTCCGTATGCGAACTGTTTTGTCAGTCAGGTTAACACTGTTTTGTTCCTTTCTGTCACTCCTTAGAGAAGCTGCCAAAGCAGTGGGAACAGGGTTGGCACGGGAAGGAGAAAGGCTTTATGCTGAAAGCTCAGTCCTTCAGACCTGGGTCCAACCTGCAGCCAGTCAAGCAGATTTTCTTTTGTGAGACCTGAACAAATGGAAAACTTCCATTCAAATAGCTACGAGTTAAGGAGAAACAAGAATGATTTGCCTGTGTTTTTTCAAGTTCTTTATTGCCCTAAACGACATCCTTTCGGCCTTCTCAGAAGCTACTTCAGTTGAACAGGCACTGATGGAGGGTACTTAAAGATAGCGTTCACAGCTTTGAAAGAGCAGCAAACAGCAATGCTCAGAACGTTTAAGAAATGATTGATGAGATTTTATGGTGCTTAGGAGAGAAAATATCTGAGTATTCATATGTAAATCTCAGATATTCGCCAGAATGTTGCTTTTTAAGTGCTGCCATATTTTTCTTTGTGAGTGCACGTGGAGTAAGTAGCTGGAGGTAATGTTCCCTCTAGAGATTCAGAAACTTGTTTTAATATGAAACAAAAATGTTAGAGTATTAAAGCTCTCTCTCAGGCTTTTTCTTCCTTTTCAAGAAAAGTCCTCAAGGGAACACGGATAGAAAAATTCATTCTAAAGAGATTAACAAAATCCAATTAGCCTGGATTAATAAACCATTAATTAGCAAATTTGGTAATCAGAATGTTGTCCTTTTTTGTTTGCTTAATTCTAGCATTAATAGCTTAACATTGTAAATGTTTAACAAAGAAAAGCTCTCTGTTTTTGTCACATACAAATATAGCTAAATTCACGATAATTTAGAAGACTTTTGTTCAAATTCAAGAGCCTCTGAAAGAAGTTCATCATAGCTGCTCATGAACCAAATTTGATCAAGATCATCTTCTTTGGATACAGAAAGTGAGTATTTTTGTATTTTAGTATATTGTGTGTATATATATACTATGCACATAGATAAATATAACTGTATACATACCTCCCAAGTGTCCATTATTTTCTTATGTATACATGTATGCATGCACAGACATGCTCTTCAGCTATCTTCTTAAGTGTCTGGTATGCTAGATAAATTAGAATCGCTCATAACTGAAAGTAGGAAAATTGAAGTGTTCTCCATGTACTTTCCCACAAAGGGTAAGTTTCATGCTTTGGACAAACGTAAAAATTCCAGATGTTATTTATCCAAACTGGTAAGATAGAGATAAGAGTGTCTCCACAACAAGTGATAAAGTATGGATATGAGTGTCTCTACAAACAGGGAAGTTAATTTAAATTGCAAGAACAAGATAACTGAAGGAAATAGGAGAGGTAATTGAAACTGCAGGACTGAGATAACCGAAAAATAGGGGAATTAACTGAAGATGCAAAAATTAGACAATTATAAAACCACAAAAGATAAACTTTTATGTAATAGGGAGATCAAGAATTCTGTACCTTCCAGATTCCTCAGCCAATGGGGGAAGGAAGAGGGTTACATGTGGCCAGGGAATTAGGATAAAATGGAGGCTGTGTCCTCTGGCAATTGTAGAGACCTCACAGGGGAGTGCCCCAGTGGACTCACCCTTTATTCAAATAAAGTCTTTGCAGGGCTCCTGTGACTATGGGATTTTCTGCACAAAACCTTTCAAGCTTCGCACTGAATTTAATGTAGGGAAAAAAAACCACCAAACAACAAAACCAAACAACTCACTTAGAATCACAGAGTGTGCTGGGTTGGAAGAGACCTTTAAAGCTCATCTAGTCCAATCCCCCTGCTGTAAGCAGGGAAAATTTAACTAGCTCAGATTGTTCAGAGTCTCATCAAGCCTGACATTGAATGTCTCCATGGATGGGGCCTCCACCACTTCCCTGGGCAATCTGTTGCAGTGCCTCACCACCCTCATTGTAAAGAACTTTTTCCTAATGTCTAATCTAAACCTACCCAGCTCTAATTTAAAACCATTGCCCCTTGTCTTATTGCTGCATACCCTCACAAACAGTCCCTGCCCAGATTTCTAGTATGCAAACTTAACAAACTTGATAAACCCCCAAACCTTTAGTTATTTCTGAAGCTAGCAGCACATGTATATATATATATAAACAATGTCTTGCATGTGCCTCAAATCTGGGTCTAAACGAGCCATTGCAGGACAGAAGAAACTACATTTGTTTTTCCAAGAGTTTCTCCACTACTATGATAGGCCAAATGTCACTGTTCCTAATGTAGAAAAGATTTGGCAACTGGTAAAACCTAAGGTAATTAGTGACTGGGGTCTGTAATGGGACTGATGCTGGGAAGTGAAGCCTGTCTTCACACCCCTGAGGAGCTACCCACATCCAACAGCCCCAGACGCCATCTGTCGCCTTCCAATTTGCCCCAAGCCACACCTATCCTCTTTTCTGTGGAGAAGTAAGTGCCACTTTTATAGCAATTATGACTTTGTCACATTGATGATCAGGGCATGAGAACCTGGTTATGGTTAGGGGGAAGTATAACTAGACACATAAGTGCATTTAACACTTTGCAGCTGAAAGAGATGTCCACAAAGAGTTTGCCGTTGTTTTAGGCAGATAAATTGACTCAATGACACTCAGAGGCTAACTAACGAAAATGGATAGCTGGGTGCTGGTTTAAGGACTCCCATCATACAGGGCATCATCCTGTGTCTCTTACCTCATCTGTCTCTCAGAACATGCAAAAAGCAGTGAAGGACCCCATGGACACACTGGCAGAGCAGGCAGCCATCATTGGTCCAATCCCCATGCGTCACCATGCCACAGAATCTGCAATGTTAGGAAATAAAAGCAATATTTTTTTTTTAAAAAAAAAAAGCCTAGGAAGTGGAAGTACATGTCTTGAAAGTAAGCTTGTTATTATTCCCCCCCCAAAAAACCCACTCCACATTTTGCTCATCTTATATGTTTATTATTTTCACAATGTCTCCCACTAAAATACTTTGGACACATGCAGAAGGTCCCCAGGAAGCAGGTTCCTCCATTTTGGCAGCAGTTCCTGTTCAGCTCATGGGCTAAGTCAGAAACAAGAAGTTATTGCAGGAAATATGTTAAGCAAATAAGGTACCCACTTTAGCTGCAGACAGCCAGGCCCCCAGTGTAAGACTGATGCTTTGTTTGCATATTGCAAAGACTCTGCACAGTTATCCCGACTTGTTAGCAGATTCAAAAGGTCAAAGACTAAATTAAGCATCATCCTCCTAAGTTTTAATTACTCTTTCAGTAACAGATACAATTGCCTTCAGGCTTTTGTTTTTGTTCCTGTGCTTAATCAGAGATTAAACTTTGTAGAAGCACTCAGTTAAGGACCTGACCTTTTTTATGTTCTTTAAAAACACTACAAGAGTTAATTTCTTTGATCCAGTTTTCTGGCTACAAATCTGGAAAACACAAGCATACTCAGGTGTCCAAACAGGTGACTTCTACTCTCAATTAGACTGTTTCTGTGCTAGATAGGTCTGGATATGTAATAAAAGGGAGTGGATAGGAAGATGGCACTGAGAAGAAAACTTTCTGTTAGTGTGTGTTTTCAGAGATGTTTCTAGAAGATGCTTCCAGATAGCAAAGGGAGACAAGTGCCATATATATCCAGCAACCACTGGATACAAACATCTTACATCAAGTATGAAAGTTCTTAATACTCTTCATGGGAACTGGGAGAAATGTTAGGAAGCAGTAAAGGAAATAGCTCTCTCTGAATCAGGGCAATTGTTTTCAGCATGGATCCCTTCATATTCCCGTGATATATATAGTGCTCCTACTTGTTAATAGAACTGAGAGCAGGCTAAGGGAGGCATCTCCATTACTGCCATTTTCTTTCTTCCTCTAAAAATTTTGAATTAAAAATCTGGAATTTCAGAAATGCTCTTCTCCCCAGGTGAGGGAAAGAAGAGAATTTATAGGTGGCAATAACCAGTAGTGCTGATGCATGTTCCAAAGCACTAACTAGGAGATCTGAGACTGGCCTTCTGGGCCCTGCATATGAAACACAGGGAGTTGTTCTTTACATGCCAGCTTCTTGAATTTGAAACTGCCCTCGCATCTCAAATTTGGAAACACAAAGTGAAAAGTGTTTTCCTGATCATGTACCACCTTGTGTTTAATTGTCTGTACAATCTGAAGTTGTAGCATCACCTCCAAAGGTGGGAAGGATTTAGCACAAGCTTCTGAACTTCACTCTACTTCTTCCTTTTCCTAAACAGAGTCATCAGCTTTCTGCACCAATTAACAAAAGTAATGAAATGATGATAAGAGACTTTCCATTCCTCTACTAACGTATTTCAAGTACTTTGACGGATAGTTTGGCAGTCATTTGTGATCTCTTCAGGATTGCAGAAGAGTCCATTTGTGTTCATGAAAGGTCTTGCTAACCGTGCTGCACCCGGTGGCTGCCTGATACTTACCAGGCTTCGCTGGTTCCAGGACACCCCGCTATTTGCTAAAGGAACCACACTGGGGTGTAAAGAGCCTTTGCACAGAGTCTGCATGTTTTCATTAACACATAGGGATGTTGTTTGCCTATTTGTTTTGAACTAGTATAGCTATTAGTATGTACCAACACCTTTTGTGCATTTGATTAGCAGTATCAGAAAGGATCCTCTGGAAAACAACTATTATGTGACCATGCCTTTTTTCCCCCCTCTAGAATTACCTTCACAGTGGACATGAAAATCAACTACGACCTCATGTGATGGGCAATTTACCATGTGTTAACCCAATGAAAGGTAAGGCATCAGAAAGGTTTCTCCTTTCCTTCTTGGAGCTGAGGTTATCAATGTCCTTAAAAGTGTTTAAAAATGTACTCCAATTTTCCTGCTTTGGGGAAATGTTAGTTTTCCTCTTCACACCCTTTAAACATATAAATTAAAAAAGGACAATGAAATTTTTGGGAACAACTAAAACAGAGAATTAACATATGACACTTTTTAGAAAATTGACAGCGTAAAATTATTTCTCATGAAGTTAATGAGAATCAAAGCTGCAATTTTAGAAAGCAATAGAGAAACTAATGTGTGTTTTATATCCTATGCTAGCTATTTCTCTTTCTGTTCCACAGTTCAACCCAGTGTTATTGCATGAGTTCAGGAGGTGGTGGAATGGTAAAATAAAAAACATGGGGATATTTGAATTGTTAAGTTCGTTATTAACATTTAAGAGTTACAAGGCATCAGGGCACATATTCTGAGTTCCAAACAGGCAACAAATAGATCCTATAACCAGATCCTGCTCACTCTGAAATTCCATGTGGATGTCCTGAATCCTTCATCATGCAACAGAGACTGGCACACTGCAGAATCCGAAGAGAGTAACATTGAAGAAAATCCTAAACCTACAAGGTCACTCACAAGAGTTTCACTCATATATTCATTTCTGAAAACTGAGACTATGAGACAGTAGTTAATTTAATGTCAGTTATTTCCTGAATGGGGAAGGAACAATTATTAGTATTTTCTTTGCTCCATAGAACCATCACTCATTAAAACAACTCCAAGAAATAAAGATTACATCTTACCTGTTTTAAACTGGAGTACTTGTAAAAGTAGTGACATACTTAAAAGCAATCTGCAATGCAAAGCTACAGGAATAATGAATTCACAATAAAACTTATTTATGAAAGCATAAAACTTAAAGCATGGAGTTGGTGAAACATAATTATAACTATAATTTTGGAACATATAAGGGGAAGAGAATTAAACCATTGTCTAAATACAATGAAATATTCTGGGAGAAGCAATATTTCACTCCTTTCTTTGCACATGAAATTCTTCTGCTATAACTTTAGAGTGCTAGCTACACAAAACAGAATTAGTTTGACAGGGAAATTTTGGTGATATATAGAAAAGCTAATCTTCTGCTTATCATCCAAGAAAAAAATTATTGTACTCTCTGGGCTTTAACAGTGTACTCTCTGCAGCAAGTCATTTACAGAAGATCAACACCTTTCTATTCTTGCCTCCCATTTCCCTACTTGACTTCTCTTCATCAACCCAGCAATTTGCAATGGCATTGGGTGTTGGATTTATCACATGACCTGCTCTGAAGTGGTCTCTGTGGGAAACAGAGATAGAGGTAAACTGAATTTCCTACCTGAAGGCCTCTTTTTCTTTTTTCTGTATTTTGTTTTCTGTTGATTTGAAATGTAACATAATTGCCATGATTTAGGTCTGGTTAATGACATAAATATAGAGCTGTATGATCAATATAATATAACCCCTAAAATAAATCAACAATTGATTTGAAAGGTAATATTTTAAACTGGATACTATTTTAATCATTTTGATATGCCTTTTTGGTTTAGAGAACATTTTTTATATCAAGTGCAATATTTTCCAGATTGGCTTATTTTAGCTTGACAATATTAGGGCCTCAATATTACTGTCCCGGGAGGTGAGAAACAGAATTTTGTAACTAGACTGTTGTGACACAATCTAAACCCAAAAGATGTGACTTAATTTGACCAGCTTAACTAAACAAATGTTTCTAAAACACAGCAAGTTTGTGTAGAAACAGTTGCAATGAAACCTGTTACCCTCCTGGACGCTTGCATGCCTCAAAGAGCATGTCTTTTTTGTATCATTTGCAGTAATGTCAAATCTACGCCTTTTTGAAATAACTGGTTGCACTCACCACAAAAGTTTCTTCAAACAGCTGAGTTAGGCCTGAGACTTTCAGTTTCGCTTGGTTCGCATTCTGTTCCTTGATATTGCTTTTAATTTCTGTCTTCGCTTTTCCGAAGACTGCATCTGCACTCTTTGGAACAGGCAAGTCAATGAATTTCAATGAAGATCGGGATTGTCACATGACTGTGTCGCACCAGGAGTTTAAATTAACAATAGATTGACATACCAGGGAGAAGGCACATAGGCTGTATGTACAGGAACATGGAAAACTCTGGAAATTTGATCAGTGTAAACGTCCTGTCCCTTGTTTGGTTTTGCCCTAGGAGTTCAATTGAAAAAGAGAGCCTATTTAAGAGGCAAGAGTAGCTTTGGTCTATTGGACTATTGTCGCAAAGCAATTAATTTCTTCTCTAATGACTTACTCCCCAAAACAGATGCTATCTGTTCCCACCATACCTTTGGCATACACACATGAAAACGACTTTGAAACAACTCAAACAAATTACCATCCTCAGCATTCTGAGACAATTTAAGGAGAGTAAGACTTGCAAATTGAAGCAGTGGTCATTTCTATGAACTTTGATTTGGGTTAATGGTTGTAAATAATAAGAAGTAGTTGATATTTGAACACCTTGTCACTGAAAGCTGCCCAGTGATTACCGCACATCTAGATCATTCAGATGAACAGTTCCACTCCTTCCAAGGCAAATGAGCAGGATTTGTGGTTGAAATCTAGGGCCTTATGCATAACTTAATTTTTTGCATGCCTTGAATAATCCCACTGGAAGTGTACACTCTATCACATTTGTCTTGTATGAATTACTGTTTCACCATTTTGCCTCTCAAGATGAAAATTCTGGAAGCATATGATAGGTGAATAATTTTAAAACCTAACATTTTCTTTTTGATTCTATACAACATCTATCTATTTTTAAAACTATATTTAATTAAAAATTAGGATAAATATGAAGTTGCTGTGGTGAGCTCTGAGGAGTCTAGGATTACCACAAGTTTATTAAGTGTGAAATGATCTTGCTTAGTTACCAGACATTACTAGAAAGTTCAAAATCCCTGCTACACTGTTTGAATCGAAGCCTATTTATTTTCTCTACTATCCTGTCATTTTTTTAAAGTCTGATTTTTTTGCTGGGGTTTATTAGTAGGGAATTTGTTTTTACCAAACATTTTCTTAGAAATCTTAATGTAAAATCAGCTTGTTGAAGATTGTTTTGAAAGCATGCCTAACCACTGTTTAATCTTTAGCAGTAAACCTCAGAGATAAACTTGTTTTTTTGATGCTCTCTTGTTAAAATAAAAATATCAATTTCCTGCTCTCTCTTTTGATTTCTTTTTTATTTTTCTGCAAGGGAAAATTGAAAGACAGTTCTTTTGGTATGTACAATAAAACTTAGCAGCTTTTTAAAACCTAATGGTTCTTGGGGTGGGAATGGGTGTGGGTGCCAGGGTGGAAGGCATTGAAATAACAAGTCAGTTAACACAGACTGTTAAGGGTCTGTCATTGTTGGGTCTTATCATCCTGTTGACCTTTGCCTGATTCTGTGAAACTGGTGTGGTTTCTCAGAAGCACAGATTAAATCTGAAGAATGTTACAACAAAATTGTAAACTCATTATTTTTTTCCACTTCTATCAATATAAATTACTGATTTCCTTAACTTGCTTACTTCTTACATAAGTTTTACAGTTTCTCTGCTGTTGGCGTGTATTTATGCCAAGGGTATGACCAAATCCAGTATTCCTATAGCACGGTAGTGATTGAAACCCTTTAGCCATATCTTGGCGTAAGTAAGGTGAGTAAAGCTGGTAAATCACACCACTTCCAAAGACATCATCCAGAAAGTGCTAATGTTCCCTTATCTGCAAGTAGTTTCATAGCTTTGTGGATCAGTTCCCCATTTATGAAACATGAGTGAAAGTATTCTGCTGCGTCAAGGACTGTTATGAGCCTTTATTCATTCATAAATATGATGAGGTACATAAAGAGGTTCATAAAGGTATTGCTGAGAAAGTAGCGTTATAAACAGCTTCAGGATAATGGGCCTGCCTATCTAATGGTTAAAACCATTTTCAAAACAGTTACTAAGATTATGGTTTTCATCTTTCTGATACACATACTATACCAGGAAAATGCATCTGTCTGAATCTTGTAAGGATGACGTATAACTCTTTTCCATGAATTCACAGAATTTTTGCCTTGGGTCGCTGTTGTCAAATATGTCTCATATTCTACATTTGGCTAGAGATAATTTACAGTCTGATGTGCACATTTTGTGCAGTCCAGGGGAACTATTATATAGGCATTTCTGCATATATTTTTGGAAGGAAAGGAAGGCTCCTAGAATGCTTGAGGCACTCAGGTTTAAACAGCAGGAGAAGAGGGACTTTTAAGAGGCTGGGATTGTCTAAATGTAGGTTCTTTGTGCAAAGCAAGACCATGGTCAAGATAAGCAAAAGAAAACAATCAAAATCAGATGTTAAGGTTAAAATTGACAGGCAAAGTTGTGTATGGAAATTACACTAATACTTTAAATATATCCTTATGATTCTTCCTTTTGTCAAAACTTTTAGGGGAATTGCAAAAATATTCCTTCACTGGGCTTAATTAGGGAGAGATTCTCTGTCTGCTACTTAGGAATCCCAACTTTTTTTTTTCCAGGTTTGTCTCCCCTGATGTACTTTAGAACCCGCTTTTGGGAAAAAAGTATTTGAAATGTCTGTTGACTCTGCTCAGATATTGTGACTGTTTGAACCAACAGGATTTTCTTTGTCATGAGAACAAACAAGTCATCCAGTGAAAAGAATTGGTATGTTTAACCTGTACAAAGCCTCACTTTATAAAACTGTGCATGGGTGCTAATATGTTTGCTCCTTGGAGAATGTCTGCTTTAAATGCAGGAAAACCGCATGTGTTTTGTTCTCTGTACCACACTATCACAGTAGATGAGGCTTAATCCATTACTGGCTTTGTCCAGTCAAACAAATGTAAATTGAAATTTACTAATTGGTGTTTAGAATAATCCGTTTCCCACTCAAGTTCAGAATGAGAATATAGTGCTTTATTTTTCAAGAGCTGCAAGGGAGGTCATGCATGGTACTGACACAAATAAAGTGAGAGTTAAATTTCTTCATAATGAGTTAAAGATGTCAAAAGGACAATAGCTTTAGGGCTCATTTATGTCTCTGCAGAAGCAGATGAGAGTGGAAAAGAGCACATCAGTTAGGTTTTTTTCCTACCCAGTCATGTTTTATCACAGAAATGTCAATGAATTCCGCTTTTTAAAGCTTTGGGCTCACATTTATTGTTTCTAAAATAAGTAGTTTGGTATTTGAAAGTGTAGATATAAGGACTTTTCTGAGTTGTTTCAACACAGATTATTTCTGTAATCTGTGTCAACAATTTGAACCCACAAATGCATTGGTAATCCGAATGTGCTGTGACACAGGGCTGTGACACAAGGCTAAGAGCTAAGATATAGTTTTAATTTTATCCTGAAGTTGCACCATCCCTCTTGAGGACAATATTTCCCAAAGCACTCTATTGGTTGAAAAATGCAGTTGATATAGATTCAAAAAAGGTCCAGACACTGCCCGACACTCTGCAGCTCCATGCCTGGAGTGACCCCTCTTGGTACCTCTGTGCATAACCTTTGCCACACTAAGCAGTGTATGATATCACAAGTTAACAGGCAGCCCAAGAAAAGGCAGAAGAGTATTCATGGATTCATGGATTTGGCAGAGTTGGAAGGGACCTCTAGAGATCATCTAGTCTAACTCCCCTGCTAAAGCAGGATTGCCCAGCACATCACTCAGGACTACATCAAGGTGGGTCTTGAAAATCTCCAGAGAAGGGGACTCCACCACCTCCCTGGGCAGCCTGTTCCAGGGCTCTGTCACCCTCACTGCAGAGAAGTTGTCCTCATAATTGAGTGGAACTTCCTATGTTCCAGCTTATGCCCGTTCCCCCTCATCCTTCTGCTGCAAACCACTGAAAAGAGTCCAGCTCCATCTTCCTTCAACCTACCCTTTACGAACTTGTAAACATAGCTAAGGTCTCCCCTCAGTCTTCTCTTCTCGAGGCTAAAGAGCCCCAGGTCTCTCAGCCTTTCCTCATAAGAGAGGTGCTCTAATCCCTTCATCATCTTAGTTGCCCCACGTCGGACTCTCTCCAGTAGTTCCCTGTCCCTCTTGAACTGGGGGGCCCAGAACTGGATGCAGTATTCCAGTTGTAGCCTCACCAGTGCAGAGTAGAAGGGCAGAATGACCTCCCTTGACCTACTGGCCACACTTCTCCCTATGCAGCCCAGGATCCCATTGGCCCTCTTGGCAACAAGGGCACATTTCTGGCTCATGGTGAGCCTGCCATCTACCACCAGGACTCCCAGATCCTTTTCCTCAGAAGTACTTTCCAGAAGATCCACGCCTAACCTGTATTGGTACCTGGAATTCTTCCTCTCCAGGTGCAAGACCTTACATTTGCCTCTGTTGAACCTCATTAGGTTCTTCTCTGCCTAGACCTCCAGCCTGTACATGCTGGATGGTGGCACAGCCCTCTAGAGTGTTGAGCACCCCTCCCAGTTTGGTATCATCAGCAAACTTGCTGAGGATACACTCTGTCCCCTTGTCCAGGTCATTGATGAATATGTTGAACAGGACTGGGCCGAGTATTGACCCCTGGGGGATGCCGCTGGTTACAGGCCTCCAACTTGACCCTGCTCCATTAATGACAACCCTCTGAGTTCTGTCACACAGCCAGGACTCAATCCACCTCACTGCCCCCTCATCTAGCCCACACTTCCTTAATTTCCTAATGAGGATATTATGGGAGACAGTGTCAAAAGCCTTGCTGAAGTCAAGGTAGATGACACCTGCTGCTCTCCCCTCATCCAGCTATCCAGTTATAACATCATAGAAGGCTATCAGGTCGGTCTAGCATGATTTACTCTTGGTAAATCCGTGCTGTCCACTTCCAATAACTTCCTGTTCTTTAAGATGTTTGGAGATGACATCCAGAACTAGTCGCTCCATTATTTTCCCAGGGACAGAGGTGAGACTAATTGTCCTGTAGTTCCCTGGGTCCTCCTTCTTGCCCTTTTTCTAGACTGGAGTGATGTTTGCATTTCTTCAGTACTCAGGCATCTCTCCTGCTCTCCATGGTGGAGAGTGGCCCAGCAATAACATCTGCCAGTTCTCTCAGTACTTGCAGGTGCATCCCATCAAGGCCTATGGATTTATGAATGTCTAGTTTGGCCAAATGGTCTCTAACCTAGTCCTCCTCTACAGAGGGAAAGTCTTCCTCTCTCCAGACCTTCCCCCTTGTTTCCACAGTCTGGGATTTATGAAGGACAGTATTAGCAGTGAAGACATGCAAAGGCGGCCTTGAGTAACTTTCCGTGCCTTCCACCACCAAGGCGCCCACCTCATTCATCAGTGGGCCTCCATTTTCCCTAGTCTTCCTTTTTCTATTGATAAACTGAAAGAACCTCTTCTTACTATCTTTAACCATGGTGGCCAAGTTCAGTTCTGCTTGAGCTTTGGTCCTTCTAATTTCCCCCTCATAGCTTCACTTGCTGTGATACAGCAGGACTTTCTTACGTAACTGCATTTCCAAGGACAACAACATATTTTTAGGAAAGAGGATCACTTGTTTAATAGGAATAATACATTCAGACAGCTGCATGCAAAATTGCACATTTCCATTTAGAGAGCTCACCGAGTCTGGCTTGATGCAGTTATAAGTTGTCTTGATGAGCCACAGTGAAGGGAGTTAAGGATTAGTCTGATGAGCCAGACAGAAGGAGAAATATATTCTTTAATATAATCAGGAAAAAAAATGTGAGCTTTTCTGGTTAACATGTATGAAAGTTCACTAATTACTAATCAGAGGAAACAGAGGAAAGGATTTTGACTTTCATGAGGTAGGTAAGAAAAAGGCTGCTGAGGTTATTATGAATCAGTCTTAGAAATGTCAGAGCAAGTGAGCATGAAAGACAGTTTGAAATAAAAGCCAGTGAAATCAGGTCATCATAACAGCACAGGAATGCTTTTCAAAGTATCAGTTGCCATACCTGGTGTGCATTAATCCAAACGCTGCACTTCATATTCTAGGTCAGGTGGAATGCAGGGAGGAATGACTAAACACAGGGTAGTCTGTTCTGTTTAGCTCTATGTCTGTGTATCTAAACACCATATCTCTTGGATTAAAACATTTACTTGTTATCTCTTCAATTTATTTCTTTGATAAGAGAAGAGCCATAAGTCTAAACAACTATTTTTTTTCTAAAACTGTTGAATCAGATGGAATTCTACCTTGCATCTATGTTTACAGTGAAGAAGTAGATAGGAATACGTGATAAATCTCAAAACAAAACAAAAATTAAACCATTTCGATCTCACAAAAAACGGGGATTTTATCCTGTTAAAACAACAGTTCATTAAAACACACAATTTCACAGAATGTTCCCACTTTTACATAGTGACATTTCTCATAGGAAAAAAATCACAAAAGCGTTGCTATTCCACGAAGGATTAAAAGAATTAAAATCTTATAAAATATTCTTTCGTTATTGAAAATTGAAGAGAATGTAGAATCAGTCTCTCTTCATATAACCAAACCCAAAAAAGGATTGTTTCTTCCAGTGTATTTTTTTTATTAGAAAAGCAATGATGAAAAATAATTTGTAGCTGCTTTTGCCTTTGCAGACTTCTGTCTTTCTTTTCTGTTCATTATTTACCACTATTCTTAAAAAAGTTATTTTGCTGCCACCCAAGTTAAACATTATCTCTGGTGAAGAAGAACAAACAGGACCTGAACCTGATGCCACTTACATAAAAAACAGTAGTTCACTCTTCTATAGTGGTAGCTAAAGGACATAGACAGTGCTATTGAAATGGAGAAAAGCCAAATTCCCTGCTTCCCAAAACTTGATCTAACAGATTTGCTAACTTAACCACTGCTTTGTGGTGTAATTCCACCCACATCAGTACAGCTTACACCTACTCTATGCTAGCATGACAAGAGAAGATCCAGGAAAAGCTGGCTTAATAAGCATTTCCTGTTCTTTTATATTTAATGTCAATGTTTTTAACCATTAGGAACACTTTAATGACAGTGTATCTGACTGTTTATGAAGTTATATGAGACACAGGAAGAAGACCACACAAGTAGATGCAATCTACACACAGAAGCAATTTTCAGCACTTGCCAGAGAGTACCCAAAAATCACCTCAGGTTTCCAAGCAGTAACTTTTCTATCAGTACCTTGGAGGCGGTCAAGGTATGCGTGAAATCACTTCCAGTACAAGCAGGCAGTCATATTGACTACACAGAGAAGGAATGTTGCAGGCATTGTTTATCTTCGCCATTACATGGGATCCATTTCAGTTGTGAATGGGTTTCTGATACATCCACTGCAGCAGCACAGAACAAGTGTATCACAAGCGTACTCTTAGTCAAAACCAGCTCTTTGTGAGTTGCTCCAGTGCATATGCATTAGTCATCCTTACCTGTTTTACATATTTTACAAGACAACAGTACCCTCACACCTCCATGATATTGAACACCAAATGCTTTCTATTCCTAAAAGTGGGTGTTAATCCATTTTTCACTGCTACTGCACATACAATGAGACTGAGAAAGGAATCAAGTACTAGAAATAATATAGTATAGCAGCCAGATTTTGCCAGATATCCTGCTTGCAAATTGCAAAGCTGAAGGCACACAGTAAGGTGGCAGATAGCATTTTGTCCTTTTGCTTTAGTTATTGAATTGATGAAATTCGAGCCTGAATTTCAGACATGCCTGAAGATGTCAAACCCAGCTTTCATTAAAAAAGCAAGCAAAAAAAAGTCAGTTCAAGTTGAATTGTTATATTAAAAAACATCTGTCTCATTCATATACACAGCCTCCATTGATAAAGCAGAATATCCTGTGAGCATAAGCTGTTGGGAGACTAGGGGTCTTCAACAGAACAGAGCATTTTTTCCTCCCTTGTTCCTAGTTCCTCCCCCTTTCCAATGAAAAACAACGAAGATTCAGAAGAAACATTAGATCACAATAGCTATATCAAGAAAGTTGGATTTTGAGAAGAAGATCTATCAGATATTTTTTTTCCTTGGAGATTATTAATTTGCCTAATAGAAAAAAGAATTGGAATTTAATATCAGTTAGTCTGCACAAACAGTTAGTCTGCATAATTAGTACCACCCTCCTCTAACAATATGTGACCATGTCTTACATGTGTATATAAGCCAGTCTGGCACTTGCCTAAGACAGTAAACAACTAAAATTGTACAGAATAGGTCAGACTATTGTTTTTGGTCATGGGACTTTAACCGTATGATATATGCTGCAATAGGTGTGGGTCATGTCTACTAGGTAATGCACTTAAGTTGGCATACTGATGTCAGCTGCAGAGCACCAATTTAGCATGACCAAATTTATGTGCATGGCATATACTGTGAGAATATACTACAGTCGCTCACATGGTTACTCTCAAGTGCTGAGATCTGGGAAGCAGTGACTTGTGCTTGAGAGACAGCAAGGATTGCTTTCTTAAACTGTCTCTGATCAGCTCCAATTGTTGAAGTCCATCTTACTCAAACCAAGGCAGTCAAAAGGGTGAATATAAACCACATGAGCTGCAGTCTGACTTTACCTGGACACATCTAGAAGCACTCACACAATAAGTTACAGACAGGACATGTTTAAATAAGCAGCAAATCAACATCTGTCAGCTGCTACACTTGAATTAGCATTAAATTCAGAGCAGGAGAGTCTTTTTAAGTGAAACCCTTGATCGTTTGCACTTACCATAGTTTTGGAACCCAGAGCAAATCTAAGGCATGCAAACCAGATTTTTTCCAGAGGAAACTAAACCAGACCAGAATCCATGGTCCAAATGAACACCAAAGGACTCGAGACGCACAACAGCTCTTCAGACAGTTTTGAGACACCTTCACAGTAGGGATATTTGGTCCAACTAACAAAATTAGATTGAGTCTTATGTAAACCCCTGAACCATGCTTAGTTTAATGTAGGGACCACAGCAGCAGCCACTCTGATCTACTGATCTGCTGGTAACGTGCTGAGTCACTTACTAATGTAGGTGAATATAACCCAACCAGAACAACAGAGATGGGATCAAAGCACATTAACATGTTTCATTCAGAACTAAAGGTGGACCTTAGCAGATACAACAACTGAGCTCAGGAATGACAATTTAATTATACAGTCATGCATATGTGCTAGCATTAATAGCTGTACACAGCTTGGTCAACTGACTTATTGGAACTGCATGTGTTGGAACAGAGTTTACGCACAGTACAATAAAACTTAGCATAGATCTGGCTTCTGGAACCATAAAACAGCTCTGTGTGGTTCAGCTCGACAGTTAAATGATAGGAATATGAGGATAATTACTAATTTCCTAGCCCAAATGTTCCTCCTAATTACAAACTGGCTGTGTCCTGAGGGATGCTGCTCTCTGCACTGCCTATTAAACAGCACTTGATTGTGACTTCACTGCCAGAGTGTGAATAAGGAATAGCAAATCACATCAAAAAAAAAAAAACTGGTGGTTTGAAAAGGGCATCTGTAGGTAAATGGGGATAAAACAGAGTAGCTCTAGAAAATCTTATACTTGCTGAATGCTTAATGAATTAAGCGTCACTATATTATTTATTTCATATAGATAAGGACAGGTGTTATGCATTTGAGACAAAATTGCACACAAAAATTCAGTAGTCAGGTCTTACAATACAAAACTCTACTTACTTCTCCTATTTTCCATCTATTTCAGCTGTGTGTATTTACCTGTGTGTTATTTAGTGGCCAGAGTTTTTAAACATATTTCAAGCTAAGGTGGACACAAAGCAGGGAGAATTCCAGCCCCCAAAATGACAGTCTAACAAATAGACCAGAAAAGGGTTATATTACTATGGAAGCCAAATTTAACAATAGGTTGTTTTGTTCTACCTCCATAATTTAATGAACTTGTCTCAAATGCCATTCTTTAAATTAAATTACAATTTCCTACTAATGTCTATAGAAATGTGAGAGGCTAATGACCTAATCTTTATGGGATACTGAGTGCCAGTTTCCAGTCTCAATGGGTTCTGGTGAAGAGCTGAGGTGCCTGAGGACTGGAGGAAAGCCAATGTCATCCCAGTCTTCAAAAAGGGCAAGAAGGAGGACCTGGAAAACTACAGGCTGGTCAGCCTCACTTGCATCCCTGGAAAGATGATGGAATGGCTAGTTCCAGGTGTCACCTCAAAGCACATGGAGGGAAAGAAAGCTATCAGAAGTAGTCAACATGGATTCACCAAGGGGAAATCATGTCTGACTAACCTGATAGTTGCTTACCTTGACTTCATCAAGGCTTTTGACACAGTCTCCCACAGTGTCCTCATAGGTAAACTTAGGAAGCATGGGTTAGATGAATGGACAGTGAGGTGGATTGAAAACTGGCTGAAAGACAGAGCTCAGAGTGGCAGTGGCAGAGTGGCAGTGGCTCAGTCATTAGTGGCACAGAATCTAGTTGGAGGTCTGGAACTAGTGCTGTTCCCCAGGGGTAAGTACTGGGTCCAGTCCTCTTCAATACATTCATCAATGACCTGGATAGAGGGATGGAATATACCCTTAGCAAGTTTGCTGATGATACAAAACTGGGAGGGGTGGCTGTGCCACCATACAGCGAGACCTGGACAGGCTGGAGAAATGGGCCAAGAGAAACCTGATGAAATTCAACAAGGGCAAGTGTAGGGTGCTGCACCTGGAGAGGAATAACCCCAAGCACCAGTACAGGTTGGGGGCTGACTTGTAGGAGAGCAGCTCTGAGGAAAAACACCTGAGAGTCTTGGTGGACAACAGGATGACCATGGGCCAGCAATGCACCCTTGTGGTCAAGAAGGCCAACGGCATCCTGGGGCACATCAGGAAGAGTGTGGCCAGTAGGTCGAGGGAGGTTATCCTCCAATTCTACTCTGCCCTGGTGGGGCCCCATCTGGAGTACTGTGTCCAGTTCTGGGCTCCCCCAGTTCAAGAAGGGCAGGGAACTGCTGGAGATAGTACAGCAAAGAGCTACAGAGATGGAACATCTCTTTTACAAGGAAAGTCTGAGGGACTTTGGTCTTTTTATCCTGGGGAAGAGAAGACTGAGGGGGCATCTGATCAATGCTTATAAACACTTAAAGTGTGCATGTCAAGAAGATGCGGCCAGTCTTTTTTAAGTGATGCCCGGTGACAGGACAAGAGGTAACAAGCACAAACTTGAACATAAGAAGTTCCACCTAAGTATGAGGAGGAACTTCTTTACTTTGAGGGTGGCAGAACACTAGAACAGGCTGCCCAGAGAGGTGGTAGAGTCTCCGTCTCTGGAGACATTCAAAACAAACCTGGACACATTCTTGTGCAATCCGCTCTAGGTGGACGTGCTTTGGCAGGGCAGGATGGACTAGATAATCTCCAGAGGTCCCTTCCAACCCCATATCATTCTGGAATTCTGGGATTGATGCCATTTGATCAGCACCATAACTTCTTAATGTATTTTAACTATTCAGCCATAGGGAACAGTTAAAAAAATGGACCTAGTAGTGAAAAGTTCTTGATTCTATTAGATTTGATATCGAACAGAGAGGAATTGTATCTACAAAATACTCATACAGAAAGCTCAGTCTGTATTGTCTACTTGCAAATAAGCAGAAAAAAAATGTTTTCAAAGAGATTTTGCTATAGTTAATGTTATTTTTCTCCTCTACAGTGCTATTCTATTTAACAATTGCATTACCACTGTTAGAGTTTGAGGTTGCAGTATAGACTGAGTCTAATTAGGCAAGGAAAACACATTACTGGACTGGCTGACACTGCTGTTTCAGACAAAGCTTTTGAAAAACCAAGTTTGCCCTGATACCTTAACTTTTTTTTTGCAGGTTGATATTGATTCCACTGGAAGATTTGTACCAGTGCTTTTATGTGTATTCTAATAAGTTAACAAACTTACACAATTGTTCATTTTTACATGTAGAGAGCTCCAAATCACAATGCTGCCTAATTTATTGCTGGATATTGTTGCATCAGAGTTCTTGTTAGAGCTTGGTTAATGATAAAGTGCCAACTAATTAATTGATACTTTGCAGCTTTTGGACAACACATGTGCTTACTGATTTTGTTGATACTGCCTCAATCATTAAATATGTATCTGTCATAAAAAGACTAACAGTCACTGAAAAAAAGCCCTACAAGCAGTAAGGGCAGTCTAATCTAAAATATCAGAAACAGCAGCTATTATCCACCACCTCAAATGAACACTTAATAACCTGGAACTAAATCCCTTCAGGCTCCATTTATGATATGTACACACTTCTGCTGCCGTGATGACAAATACTCCATTTTCCGAGAACTAATGACCCCTCTATAACATGTACTAGGAGGCTGACAATTGTGTGGAATGAGTCTGTCAACAAACTGACAAAGTGCAGCCATGTTTGAAAAGCTTTATGCCTAAACCACAGTTAAATTTCAGTACTTCTGACCTGTAATAAGCCACACTGGAGACATATCAAAAATCTGCACCATGTGTTTGGTCAAGGCAATTTCTGCACATGCTTTGTTTATTTTTTGGTTTGGTTACCTTTGGCCATTACAAATAATTAGGATCAATACATATAGGTAATTAATATGTGACACTCCCCTGTGTTCTGACAAAACACTAGCATCTAATGGGATATTTTACTGGTATAATTGGTGGCACTCAGTCGCAAAGGCTCTCATCCAAGTGCAAATTCTCCTGGCTGCCAGTCCTCAATGCATCTTAAGAAAGTCCGGTATTTGTGTTGGGAAGCAGGCAACAAGAATTCACAGCTAGGCTGCAGGATTTTTGAATAGAGGAGCTTTAGGTATGTTGCAAAGGGTCAAGAGCAAAGTGTGAATCAGGAAAAATACAGCCTTCTAGCATGAATTCTAGTCAATGGGACAGGCCTCTTTAGCTTTGCTCTGAACTGGCAATAATTACCATGTATCACTGATCTGCAAGCTGTATCTCCTAAGCTGCAGAACAATTCCTGACTTGCACACATATATCTTCTAAGAAGAAACTAGTGCTTGAAAAACTTGCCTCAGAAAATTAAATTTTAATAATTGAAAACAAGTAGAAATAAAAGCAATCAATTATGCCTTCCGGTGCTCCAAATTACTCCAGATTAACATGTTAATTAGGAAGTAAACCAAGCTAAAAATATGTATATGAATTTTACCTGTGTGCTAGTTTTTCTAGCAGCATCATTTAATCAGTTATAACTGAAACAATGAAAGCCTTTCATGTGGAGTACTGGAATTACAGTTAAAAATAAGTTTTTCTGTTCCAAAGAAAAGTACACGAAGACACATTATCCTAAATGCTTCAGCAATTCCAATCTCAAATTTAGGAAAATGTCAGTCTGTAATGCTCCATCTCCAACCTGGAGGCAACATACAGTGCTCTGTCTCATGGTTTCTTAATATTTGGTGTTCTGCACAATTTCACCTGGCTGTTTGCCAGCCATAAGAGAAATACATCAGAGAAGGAAACGATGATAGGGAATATGTAACACTGAGCCAGCACATCGCCCC
The DNA here is from genome assembly GCA_026546715.1 of Gallinago undulata. Taxonomy (NCBI): domain Eukaryota; kingdom Metazoa; phylum Chordata; class Aves; order Charadriiformes; family Scolopacidae; genus Gallinago; species Gallinago undulata. The sequence goes on from JAOTQQ010000019.1 coordinate 44,708,960, forward strand.
AGCAGCCTCAGGCACACAGGAAGCTCGAAACACAAAATAAGGCTGCTTCTCGAGTAAAAGATTTTTATTCTGGTTTTCTGTTGGTTTTGGAAGGGTTTTGCCGGGGAATGAGTGTCTAGCAGAGGAGCAAGGTCAAAGAAGGTTCATTCAAGCCCCCACCATAGCAGTGGCATGCTCAGTTTGAAACAGAGCTTTGCCTTTTCCTGCAGTCTGTGTTCACTTCTCTGTATCTGTTTTACTGAGAGGGGTCTCTATCATTTCTCCACATGCCAAAGCGACACACAGATCTGGCCACCCAAGGCAGATTCTTTCACAAGTGCCATCCTACTAGCAGACCTAACACCCAAAGATACCTCCAGATCTTCTTTCACAGCCTCCCCCAGGTACTTAAAGCTGCCTTCCAGTTATTAGAAGTAGCAGCCACAGCCCACTAGGTCTGTGAGTAGCAATGTAGGAAGGGGCTCTGAGGACAGCAATCTAGATGCAGTAGGGAAGAGGTATGTGGTGTATCTTCCCATTCAGATTGCCTAATGACACACCTCACTAGGGTCATTAAATGCAGGGCACCCAAACCAAGCAATTTAACTGTGCATGTAATAAATTCATGTGCAAAAAATCATTTGGATTCAATGGTCTTCAATATCTAGGCCTGTATGCAGAAGATTCACCTATCCCTTTGTTGCCTTTAGCACTGAGAATTGTGCAGGGTGTTTCCAGAACACCCTGGAAGCTTCCCTGGGAAATTGAATGCAGAGTATAGCTTCCTGCTGCCAGCTTATGGTGTTAAGTGTGAACAAACAGCCACCCATACAGGTATGTTGCACCCTGGCTTTTTTATTCAATAATTCATGTGATCTGAGGATTAGCAGTCACCTTTTGGCTAACATTTTCTGGCTGTAGTCCTGGTGAGGCTTTGAGGGTTGATTCAGAAGCCTTTGCTCTTGAGGGATTCAGAGACCAGTTCTGACTACACCTAGCAGCAGAGGAAATCCAGGAAATTTTTAAACAATCTTAATCAACTAAGTGTGCCTCCTTCATCAAACTAGCAGAACTTGTAGGGTGTCCTAACTTTTAAAAATTCTCTCCTCATTGACAGTTTCTTGAGGTCTCCAGCATTAATGACCCTGAAGTAACACTACAGGACATAAATATCTTAGTCAGCTAACAGAGCAAAGGTGCCACAGAAATAAGTAAAATAATAATTCACTGTCTATGGAGTTACTGACAGTGCATGAAGAGAAAGACAAGGAGGAACAGTCATTCTCAGTAGCTTTATGTTTCCTCTAGATAAAATTCAAAAGATAGTTGAGATAAAATTTACAAGGAATGGAGATCTCAATAAAATTTGCATCAAGGGAATAAGTAAAAGCAGGAAGTTATTCAGACAGAGCTAAAAGAGAAACTGAGAAGGAGGGTAATGAAAACACTTAACATTTCTTTTGTCTCCAAAGAGAGGAAGCATCATTAAAAGATGCAGCTCAGCAGTTGTCACGGGGGAAGAGTTTAACACAATATAGTTCAGTTAACAAAACTCAGCAGGCTTTTGTATTTTTAGTTAGGGATAGGCTAATAAGCTCAAGTAACCAAATTCATGGTTAAATTAACATCTGTCCCCAGCTGCCAGGTAATATAATAACATTATTTTACTTAGTCCCTGAAGAAAGAATTTGTTATAATACAGAACTCCAAGATCACATGCAGTATTGCTTTCTTGAGGAAGTCCTAAAAAGATGCTAAAATGTCATGTCAAATTGCATTTGTGAGAATTGTGTATTTAATAATTTTTGTCAAAAAAGCCAGCTCTTCTTCTATAGCACAGACATTCATATAGCTTAGATTTTCAGTACAACCAAATGCAAGATATGCTTTGTGTTAAAAATTAACTTTGTGTAGGCATACACTTCATGAAAATATAAACATATTTGAACAAAGTAAAATGCTGAACAACAATTAACAAAAATATTATTTTATATTCGATATATTAAACATAATGTACAAAAATATCAATATTAAATGCAGCATATGCATACATAAAAATATTTTACCGATTGCATATTTAGATTTTCCCCACTTATGAATTCACAGACTTATTCATAGCCAAGCTGAAAGCTAGATTTAAATGTTTTTTGATGACTTCAAAGCAAAAGGAAAGAAAGAAGAAGTATCAGAATTCCTGGATAGATCTGATTCATTTTTTTAAGAAATGAAAACTAAATGAAAAATTCCTTTTTTCTTCTCTCACAAACAGCTGCTGCTTTGTGGCTTGAAAAGTGATCTATTAGTGCAACAAAAGGCAAAAGTTCCAAATTTTGGTGTTTTATAGGGCTCCCACAGAGATGTTTTGACAGATTTAGTACTGCAGCAGTCCCAGTTTTCCATCTCCCAAGTTCCCAGTCTCCAAGCCCAATTAAACACACAGGTACAATTTGGTGAACCAGTTTAAGCCAAGGGTGACGGTTTTGAACCGAAACACAAGCCCTTTACCTGAGACAACTGAAATACAGGTGCAAGAGCTGCCTGGCAGAAAAGGACCTGGGGGTGTTGGTCAACTGTCGGCTGAACATGAGCCAGCAGTGTGCCCAGGTG